>OZ014519.1:142258299-143458299 GCA_963966055.1 Lathyrus aphaca
TTGGCTTATTATGCCTAAGTGATGAGTATGGAACTATATTTATGTTTAAATATGATTGAAGTATATCCGCTACTACATGCTAATGTGAAAATTTACTGAAAAACATGAATTTATTTTCAAGTGTTATCGAGCATGACAGGCGTTGTATGATGTTTTGAATTATTGTGTGACACCCTATCTGAGATGCATGATAAATTACTCTGATTATTTATATCTTTTACGTGGGGTTTAGAAGGGTGTTACACATAGCACAACTAATCTTGATCTCTCCCACAGGCCAGCATTCTCCAAACTCACCTCTTATGCACTTTCCTTCGAATCTCAGCACACAAGCATCAAACATCAAAACAAACTTCATAGGATCACTCAACATGTTCCCCTGATCATTTCCCAACCCTCATTTGTCCCTGAAAAGCCCTGAAACTCAAACACGATTTCCCTCCCTCTCTGAACAGAACTCCATCAATCTCACAAACCAGCCAAAATAAACTCCATACAAGCTTTGCAAACTCCTTAGGAGGTTCATTGGGTTCATTTTGAAGCAAGGAAGCAGTCAAAAAGCTCCTGGATCGAAAACTTCATCTCAGGTAGCCACTGAAATTCATTTTTCCAGAACCTTCTTTTAATGTTATAATATGATAAAGCATGTTCCACTGATCACACTGAACTTTGAAATTTTGAAAATGGTGTAGAAATGAGCTTGTATTGATTGACTGAAATTTCTGCCATTTTTGTTCTTCCTTTCGAATCTTGAGTTTGGGTGAGAATAAATTTGTTTTGAGAGTGGATTTGGATTCAGGGAGGTGAGAGGAGTAAATCTGGAGCTTTAGAGCTCCAGAAATAACCTAGGGAAGAAGTTAGCAATTTTCAGGTGAGGGGGTCACCGGAGAAGACGACCGGAGCTCTTCTCCGGTGACTTAAAAGTCATTAATGTGTAATTAGGGTTAGGGCTCCAGGTTTGAATGTAGGCCATTGGATGATGTTTCCCGCGCGCGTTTGAAAGGTCAGGATCATGTCATTAGTTATTAATTAGGATTAATTTAATTAATTAATCAGGATTTAGGAAGTTTGAACTTGGGCCGTAGGATTGCGCGCCAAGTCAATGAATCCAAGCCCAGATTGCATCCTGGCTCTCCATTGTGCATACTTTCATTTATTCTAATTTTTATTTCATTTTCTTTTCATTTAATTTGCACGAATTATTTAAAATAGTAAAAAGCATTTAAAAATTATGAAATTTTTTGTCAAAGATTTCATTAATTTTTAAAACCCAAAAATATTTTTATTTTTATTTTTTGCATAAAAAATTATTTTTAAATTATTTAAATGTTCATTTTTAATTAGTTAATGAAAATGAATTAATTAAAAATGCATTTAGGTATTTAAAAATCACAAAAAAATTCACATTGTATTTATAAGCATTTAGAAACATTATCAAACCCTCAAACCAAATTTCTTTTTTGATCTTGATGCATTTTGATCATTTTCTTTGGAATTAAATTCATTTTAAGGCAATATTTTTGTGCAAACTTTGAAAAATTCATTCTGCCTAACCCCTTGAGAGTTTGATGATGATTCTTCTTGAATTGCATCCTTCATAGCATGTAGTTTATAGGATAAAATTGGTTTGATTTGATCTTGCACTTTCAATTTGTTTGGTATTTTTCTTTGTGAGGCACCCCAAAACCCTAGTAATCTTATGAAATTCATAACTTTCACTAGGTTAGGAGTTAGGTCCCCTCCTTTGGGCAGTGAACTTGTATAGGTTTAGGGTATCTTTGATTGCATTTTCAATTTTTTATCATGTCATATGCTTCTGATTTTGAATTTTGCTTTGTGTGTTGATCATAAACCCTAATTTGTGCTTTCCTTTGCATCCATCTTTCATTTGCTTGCATCCAATGACTTGCCATGACATTTTGTGCATCCACATGATTCATAATACATCTTAGGACATATTAGAATCATGTTTGATCATTGCATCTTTCATTTGCCATGTTGTATGTCCATTGCATTTCATGAACTTTTCTTGAACTTTCATGGTTCAAAGCATACCCCATTTGCATCCTTATGATTGGTTGATCATTCTCATCTCTTGTCATGTGTTTGCATCATCTCTTAGCATAATTAACATCATGTTTATGCTTCTGACTTTGGTTTGCATCATGACATTTCATCTCATTTGCATTGCATTCCATCTCTTTTGCTAACTTTTCAGGTGGTAAGTTGTTTTGAGAAGTGAATTTGCCTTCACTTCTCACAATCTCTTTTCATCTCTCTTATGCATCATTGCTGCATTTTATCTTGTGTATTTTAGTGAGCTTGCTCATTCATGTTATCTCCCACTTTTTTCCTCCAAGCAACTTGTCTTCTTAAGTGAAGCAAGTTGTCTTGCTTCTCTCTGCTTCCTTCTCCTTTCATCTGCTTCCTTCCTGGTGGTTTCTCTGAAGATCTTCTTGCAAACCTCACTAACCCTAGGAATAACCAAGCATGATTACAATTAGGTTTTGATTAGTCCCCCATTTAGCTTTTACCTTTGTGTCATCTTTGAGTCTTCTATTCTCATCTCATAATCAGGGACTAAACCCTAAAGGCTTTAAGGCTTTGTGATTAAGCTTTTGCCTGCATCCTTCTATTAGGATGGAGTGTATAACTTTAATCCTAAGTGTTAAACCCTTAATGTGTTTAAATCCTTTAATCAATTCACTTAATAATCATCAAGACATCAAGCTTGTAACTTGGGCTTTGCATTAGGATTCTAATTCTTCCTTAATTGGTTAAGAAGGACTAACCCTAGTGTTAATGGACAAGTACCCCTCAAGTTGTCTTACAAACCATAAAAATCACTTCTTCATTTTACCATTAACTAAAATTCACCTAATAAAGGTTTTGTTTTGTCATGAGGTTAATCCCTAATCATGGATTAAGTTGAGGAGCCTTCCTCAGCTTAAATGTTCTCATCTATTATCCTTCTATTAGGATGGTGTAATGATTCCATTAAATCCTTGATTATGGCTTAAACTCATTACTTAACACTAAACCAAAAACAACAAAAACATCTAAATAATTGCAAGTAGGTTAATGATCTTAATCCTACATCATGGTGACTAAGTGTGAGGTGCTTACTTCACACTTAAGGTATTCTCATTACCCCTAATCAGAGGGAAGATGTGATGAGTTTACTAACCCTTGGTTTAGGCTTAAGCTCATTTTCTTATGACAAATTTCCAAAAGCAATAAAAGATTGAAAATCCAAAAACAAACAATAATCGTCTCCTCCGGGATTCTTTTCTCATCACCTTCACTCACAAACGAGAACTTGCTTCCTCCGTCTAATGCAAGACAGTTTGCACCTGAGCCAGGCAGGTCATACACTTGAGCATAGGCAAGTAAGCAGTTTATCAGTCAATTTATCTTTCAGTCTCTTTGGGTCTAACTACGGTGTTCTGACTTCCTCATTGCACGAGAGGATACATAGGCATAACTTAACAGTTATCGAACAAAAGTCTCTGTACATTCCCCCTCTTTCCAGCATTATTCTTTAAGCCTCATAGTCATGAGCGTTTCATTCTTGTTCTTACACTGACACTTCACTTATACACTTCACACTCCTTTTACACTAACACTTGCATTCTTTCCAGCTTTGATACACAAATAGCACTGACACTACCCCTTTAAAACACAAGTCTTCTAAGCGTGGATCCCGTCGAGTACGACGGACAATCTGGGTGCTAATACCTTCCCAGGTTGTAACCAACCCCCTTTCTCAGTCTCTCTGGTTCGCAACCGTCTTATCCATATCTTTTCCTAGGTTTATGCAACATTACCTTTCCTTCGGGATAAAAATGCCTAGCTGGTGACTCTATTCATTCCTTCTCTTTCGCCGACCGTTCGCGTCTGTACCCCTTCTGACCAGGTGTCATTTTGGTGGGAGCGACAGCTTGGCGACTCTGCTGGGGACCCTTATACTGTAACCAGGGCTTCTGGTTCTTTTTGTGGGTTCCTCCTAGCGCTTGTTTGATTTGTGTTTACTGGGGTGTTATGTGCTAATTGTGTTTATATATTTGCTTTATTTACTACTTTATGTACAGTTATTTATTGCTTTCTTTACAGCTTTATACATCATATTGTCATACTGTCATCTTGCTGGATCTGGTTTTTGTTTTGGTGGGTGGGGTTCTACTGAGAGTTTAAGGTCCTATACCTGGAACCTGACTAACCGAAATCTAACTGAAATCACAACAAATTTTTACCTGAGAAGTTCTAGAACAATCTTCCAGTGCTATAAATCAGATTCTCCTCCTTCGATCTAATTCTTCTTCACCATTTTTTCTCTTCCACTCTTCACCATTTTCTTCTCAAATTTTTTTCTGTTTTCCATAATCCTTCATTCCATCTCCTTCAACCATTTCCTTTTCTTCATTTTCTCTTTCACAACTTCTGAATTTTTCTTCACAGCTTCTCAAACTTTCTCTCAACTTCTTCACGATTCTCCAATCTCAATCTTCATCTCACTCTTCAATCATCACTCTTTATCCTCCATCATCATCATCACCAACCTTCTTCAATCAATCGCAACTTCAACCTGCAAGATTCATGCCCGCGCGTTAATATCTCAAGAGCTCAGCAATAACTCAAGACGAAATATTTCGAGATCGGAAAAAGATGAAGTGAGGTCATATAATACCTGAGATCGATTCGCAGCACTCGAAATTGCTTTCATCGCGTCCATATCTGGTTCATCTTCGAAGCTCCTTCATCTGTGATTCAAGTTTTTTCCATTCGCATCTTCGTCGGCGGCGAAATCTCAAGGTACAAGGCGTTGTTATTTCTTTAGTGTGTGGTTTGATGCTCATCGATCCAACGTGATTGCTTGTGAATCTTTGGATTTTGCTTGGCGTATTGATTTACGGACTTAGGGTTGATTCGGATTGGGAAAGGGAGAGTTTTAGGTCTTTGTTTTTGTTTTGGAGTGGAAGGGAAAGAAGGTGAGGATGGAAGAGATGACGACGGTGAGAAGAAGAAGAAGAGGTTAGGTTGAAAGTTAGGATGGTGGCGGTTTGAGACGAAGAAGAAGGTTGAGGCCAAAGAAGAGAGGAAGAAGAAGATAGGGAGAAGAATAGGGGAGGAAGCGGCGGAAGGAGAAGAGAAAGGGGAAAGAGGAATTAGGGTTATTCATATCACTTGTGTTGGTATTTTTTTTAATTTTATTGATTAAGGCATTTAATATGTTAATGGAGTTTTAAAAGGGATTAATGGAAAGTTGAAGGAATATTATAGAAATTAACAGCATTGTTAAGAATTAATGTCAATAAAATCTCATAATTCCCATAAAAAAGGAAGGGTACCGTTGGAGATTCTAAGATAAGATTAGGTTGGTTTTTGTGATTCCCTAGCCACACCGACGGTGACACATGTCACCGTCCGGTTGGCTGTGTCTGCGGTTTGTCCCCATGCGTGCCATCCATTATAACTTATGTGCACCTTCATTCCATAACCATGTGATATGATTACTAATGCAAAGACCAGATCTAACAAACCACATTGGGTCAACAGAGTTGACCGAAAGCCCATTGTATACACTCCCTCATTCCCTTACGAATTGGGCCTTGGCATTTGCTTTCTGCACCACCCCCATTTGAAGCCCATCAAGAAAATAACTGTAAAAGATGCTGCATGCACCTCCCCACTTTCTTGTGCTAATTGGGCTTAGAGCTTTGCTGTTAGCACCCCGTTTTTAAGCCCAGTAAAAGAAACAATTACAAAAAACAGTTAACTCACCCCCCATTTTATTTCTTTTAGAATTAATTGTAGTTTACTATAGTTTAGAGAATAATCAATAAAAAATAGAAAAATTCACAATAAAATTCCACAAAAAATTAAGTAGCTTGTTAATTCATTTTAGAAATTTTTGGCATTTTATTTTTCTGAATTTTGCTTATTTTTCGATTTAATTCTTATTTTTCTTTTAATTAGCTTTTATTGAATTTCCTTTAACTGTACATGATTTTGTTCATTTTATTTTTTAACCTTCCAGTAGGAATTTTGACCCATTCTTTTTGGCATGGTTAGAGGACTCATAATAGGACTTGGAATAATTTAGGTAGATTTTTTAGACATAGTTAACTTCTGATTTTTTAGGATATATTTTAACACAATATTATAGGTAGTTTTAGGATCTTATAGAATTAATCTCATAAGTTTTCCAGGACCTTTACTATTTTTAGTGCATTAATTCTTAGGCCTTGTTACATGTAAATTTCCATTAGTTTAGGCTAGAATATATGGATTTCATTAAGAAATAGTTTGCTTAGGTTTAATCTTAGGATTTAATGATGACTTAGCTTTAGAATGACAATATTAGGTAATGCCCTTAGTTTTAGGACTTAGGCTTAGAATTCATAATAAATGAACTTAGATTAAGTTTAGGCTTGTTTTTGGTTTCATACCTTAAATGTTTTGTTTTAGAATTTTATTTCTTATGTCAATTTTAATGCCTTGTTATATTGATTGAATATTTCACTTATATAGGTTTCCCTCTTACTTTAGAATCAACTTATTTTCCTTAGGAAGTAAGTGGAGTTCTAACTCTCTTTTCTTCTTCTCCTTTTCTTCATTAGGTTTAGGAAACCACACAAACCATTAGGACCACCTTTGAATAAATAAAAAATTAGGATTGAGTCTTAGTCCCTTAGATTTTGCCTTTTGCAACTTGAGTCCTTCTTTCTCATCTCATAAAGAAAAAGCAATAAAACACTTAATGAAAACCGAACGTTCTTGTACGACACGAGACTTTGTTGCGGAGTGCTTATACGCGTCCTGTTTCGGGGCAAGGTGTAAGTACTTACCGCGATGGATAGGTCTTAGTATGAGAATGTTCACAAACAAATTCAAAACACTTCTCATAAAAGACAAAAACACACAATAAGCGACTATCCTGCGGGAACTTCGCTTTCTCATCTCATTCACTCACAACGCGAACTCGCGACGACTTGTCTCGCATGCAAGACAGTAAACGCACTCGTACCAGACGAGCCTACAACACCTGAGCATAGACATACGCAGTTCCAACTGTAAAAAATACAAACAAATAGTTCCCGCCTTAGTTAGGCGAACTACGTCGACTCTGATCCTCATTATCCCGATGAGGTACGTAGGCAGCGGGGTAGGGCCCGTTTGAGCACGTTCTTTATTTTCCCTACATTTTCCCCATCCTTTCTTTCCATTCCAATTCCCTTTCTCCTTTTCCATTTCCATTCCAGTTCCAGTAGTAGTTCGTTTGTTCAGCAGCAACTTTATTTCCTCACCCTTTGAAACCAAACAAACAAGCATGGATCTCGTCTGGTACAACGGACGATCTGGGGTGCTAATACCTTCCCAGGTCGTAACCGACTCCCGAACCCAGATCTTTGGTTCACAGGACCTTGTCATTTCCTTCTTCCTCAGGTTTGTGCAACATTACCTTTCCAATTCTTTTGGGATAAAAATGTCTGGCTGGCGACTCTACCTTTTCCGTGCCACTTTCGCGTTTGTACTAGGATGAAAATACCGGGAGCGACAAATGGCTTTTGAATCCAAGATACATTTTGAATCATATATTATCCTCAACTGACTTGAAGAACATCAGTACCAACTAAAATGTCACACTAATTGTAGCTACCAGATCAACCATAACGGTATATGTCGTACAATTTCCTTGGTCTATTGCTACTTACCTAAGGTACACTAGATTCGGATTACGAAAATTCTCACAGTAGCCCCAAAACAAGCACCCATTAAAAATAAAGCATATAATTTAAACAAGTAAAGTGATCTAACTCTAAGGTAACCCCTATTTAAATAGAACTCTCCAGCAGTGTCGCCAGTTCTGTAATACGGTGGGAGAACTGACTTTGTCGTTTTTACTTTCACAAAAACTATGTTGCAGATAGCAAGAGTCCCCACCTACTTTTATTTTATCCAAGTAGGAAAGGTGGAAAAGAACAGGAAAGACCTTGGTTTTAGATTTTGAGTTCGGGGGGTAGGTTATACAAAGGGAATGTGTTAGCACCCTTTGTATCCATGGTAATCCATGGGCTCTTAACTGCTTAGCTCACTTTACTTTTGTTTGAAAAATAGTGGTGGTGTATTTAGAAAAAAATTCATCTTTGTAATGATTCTCGTATGAATGTATACAAAGTGTTTTTTGGAAAGTTTTTGAAAATGTGAGGTGTAAAGAGTAATTTTGCTTTTGAAATGGTGAGCAAGCAGTTAAGGGCTTCCTACCTACTCAAGGTCGTTCATGTTATTTTTCTTTCCTTAGGGATAGAATTGTCCTTACTATTAGTTAGTAAGTAGTCTTATCCTTGGATTTGAGGGACGGGCGTAGGGTCATCGTATGGTCATAGAAGGCAACATGTATAGGTATCTTAGCAATTCAAAGGGACTATCATCATTTTTTCCGTAGGGTCATCGAGGGACGAGATCATTTATTCGTAGGCAACTCGAAGGGTCATCGAGGCACTATGATCTTTTATATCGAAAAGACTTGATGATTTTTATTTAGGCAACCTTGCTAAGACACCCCATATGTTCAAGGGACTTGACCATTTTTCATAAGGCAACAAGAGGGGATACCCTAGAGGTGCATGTGTGAAGAATGTTTTAATTACAGTTATGTTAATCTTCGAGTTAGTGATCTAACAGTTGGTTTTATCTTGCCATACAATCCTATTATTCATGCATCTAGCAGTTATAGGGTGCAAAAAGTAAGTTTGAAATATAAAATCCAAAACTATTACAAGGCTTTGGGGGAATTACATAATTGAGGGGTATGCAAAAAGTAAAGTCCCAATTAACTATTACAACCCATAAGCAGATACATAATTGAAAAATGCGAGAAAATAAATTACATGGCTTTTGAATTCTATATACATTTTGAATCTTATATTATCCTCAACTGACTTGAAGAACATCAGTACCAACCAAAATGTCACACTAACTGTAGCTACCAGATCAACCATAGCGGTATATGTCGTACAGTTTCCTTGGTCTATTGCTACTTACCTAAGGTACACTAGATTCAGGTTAGGATCTTTCTCACAGTAGCCCCAAAACAAGCACCCTTTAAAAATAAAGCATATAATTTAAACAAGTAAAGTGATCTAACTTTAAGGTAACCCCTATTTAAATAGAACTCTTCAATAGAGTCGTCAGTTCTATAACACGGTGGGAGAACTAACTTTGTCGTTTTTACTTTCACAAAAACTATGTTGCGGATAACAAGAGTCGCCACCTACTTTTATTTTATCCAAGTAGTAAAGGTGGAAAAGAACAGGAAAGACCTTGGTTTTAGATATTGAGTTCGGGGGGTAGGTTATACAAAGGGAATGTGTTAGCACCCTTTGTATACATGGTTATCCATGGGCCCTTAAATGCTTAACTCACTTTACTTTTGTTTGAAAAATAGTGATCGTGTATTTAAAAAAATCCTTCTTTGTAATGATTCTCGTATGAATGTATACAAAGTGTTTTTCGGAAAGTTTTTGAAAATGTGAGGTGTAAAGAGTAATTTTGATTTTGAAATGGTGAGCAAGCAGTTGTAAACACCCCAAATTTGCCCTCACCTATTCATACCATGGCTTGTGATCTTTTCATATGCATAAGTTCAATCATAGCATCTCATACCACATATTTGCTTCACTGCATTGATTCAAAGTCATCTGCATCTAGGGTTTGTGATCTGAGCCATCCCTGAACCATTTGAGCCACTCCAAAGGTCATCAATCACTTCAAATGGGTCCATGAATGTTCAAACATCATATCATATCCTCACCAAGTCAAGGAAATCAAAGAATCACAAGAACTGAGAAAGGCATGGAAGCAGAGCCAAGTTTAACTGCACAGATGACCTAGAATTAGGGTTTTGGTTTCAGAGGCCATAAATCCAAATTTTTTGGTCATTCTTGTTTCTATTGGTCTCTATATGTTGTGAGGATCATGCATATCAATTTTCATGAAGAAATTCCATGGGGAAGGCATCTGATCAAGAGTTGACTTCTTGAGCAAGTCAGTGCAAAATCAGGGCATCTGAGGCCCCCAATGACCCAACCAAAGGGTATTCTCCATCATTTTGAATATGTATGATCTTTATTTGATCATGGAAGATGTTAGAAGTTCGCAAAATTGAATAATTTCAAGCCATTTGCAAAATTGCCTTTTTGGGAAAGTGACTTGTAATGTAAACTTGCCATTTTGGGAAAGTTTTTCAACCTTCTCTTTTTGATTCAAAAATGCTTCAAATGAGAAAACTTTGGTCATGAAAGTTGTAGAATGGATCCTCCCATTTTCAAAAAGTACAAGAACTCATTCTAATTCATTTTGGATCAAAAGTTATGGCCTTGCAAAGTTGGATAAAATCATTGAAATTTCACTTTTGCACAAAATGGAAAACTTGCAAAATCTCATGACAAGCCTTTATGTGACCTCTAATCATCATACAAACACAATGCATGACCTAAAATTCAGTTTGGCCCAAGAGATTTCCCATTTCCATGTCTTAATTTTCAAGTAACCATAAGCCATTTTCCATAAAAATGCAAAAGGGGGAATTCTTGCAAAATGGTTCCCAAAAGTTTGTGTGATCTCTAGCTGGTCTCAAGACATTTCCATAACCTCATGGGACATCTCACACCAAAATTCAGCAAGAGATATCACATGTTCATGACCTAAAAAACACAAAGTGTGACAAGTTTCCAAAATGCAAAACTCATGATATCTTGTGATCCAAGTGCTGCAGTCCTCCATGGATCATCCAAGGGTCTTCCTTGACTCAAGCTGAGGCAGGACAAGCCCTAAGATTTCCTCTGCCATAGCCCATACCCATAGTACACAATCCTTGACTTTTTGGCCAATCACCCCATACCATTCCCACAGTACATGTCACTTCCTCAGACCTCTTCCAATAGTCTAGGGATGTGTTATGGAACATAAAGCAAGCAATACACAAGCCTGATCTCACACACATTCCAGCATCCACAAAATCTGCCAAGAACTTCCCCTCTTAGAATCTCTTCACACAACCCTCAAACATAAAAAATTCCTTCACACACAAACCACAAATCACTCATAGAACAGAATCCACCCCCTGAAACTGCTTGAATCATCACCCACAGAGACCTCCATTTCTGCTACACCAGAGTTGAATCACTCGAACCAGCCACTCCCCAAGCTTTCTAAGCTCCATTCCATCATCAGGAGGTTCAAGGGAGAAGGATTGCACAAAGCTTGAGGCCAGAGAGCTCAGAATCAGGAAAGCTTCATCTCAGGTAAGAGGAAGAACATTTTTCCCAGAAGTTGTTTTTTAAGTTCATTTATGATGCTATGTGCTCTCCTGATCATGAATATGTATTTATTTTTTGAAATGGTGAAGAAACCAGCATGTATGGCATCTCTAAACATTCACCCGTGTTTTGTGATTTGCTTCAATTCAGGCTTGTGAGTGAAAATAAATGAATTTGAGGTGAGGGTTTAGGATTAGATTGATGAGAGGATCATTTTGGTGAAGGAAATTTGGTGTTTGGTAACCTATAGAGAGAACTAGGGTTTGTGCCTGCCGGAGAAGATGACCGGAACCACTGTTCCGGTCATCTGAATGTCATTAGCCCTAATTAGGGTTTAGGCCAGTTTTGAATTGAGACCCTTGGATCTGCCTTCCCGCGCGTGAATGAATGGACAAGATCTTCCCATTAACCATTAATCAGTCATTAATTAATTAAATCCAAGATTAATTAAATATTAAGTAAGTTTAGCCAGGTTTGAACCTGGGCCCTTGGATGTGGCGCCAAGTCAACCCTCACAAGCCCAGAACCAATCTGATCCATTCATTCAGTTTACTTTTCATTTTATTAAATTTTAATTCATTTTGTTTATATTTTATTTGCACGAATTATTTAAAATAGTAAAAAGCATTTAAAAATTCTGAAAATTTTTATCAAACATTTCATTAATTTTTAGAACCCAAAAATATTTTTATTTTTATTTTTTGCATTAAAAGTTATTTTTAAATCATTTAAATGTTTATTTTTAATTAGTTAATGAAAATTAATTAACTAAAAATGCATTTAGGTATTTAAAAATCACCAAAAAATTCACATTGCATTTTAAAACATTTAGAAACATTATCCAACTCTCAAAACAAATTTCTTTTTGGTTCTTGATGCATTTTGACAAATTTCATTGGAATTAAATTCATTTTAAGGCAATATTTTTGTTCAAACTTGAAAATATCTATTCTGCCTAACCATTGAGAGTTTGATGATGGTTCTTCTTGCATTGAATCCTTCATGGCATGTAGTTTATAGGATAAATTTGGTTTGAATTGATCTTCCATTTTCAATTTGTTTTGCATTTTTCATGACGAGGTACCTTAAAACCCTAATTGACTTGAGAAATTCATAACTTTCACTAGGTTAAGAGTTAGATCCCCTCCTTTGGGCAGTGAACTTGTATAGGTTTAGGGTATCTTTGATTGCATTTTCAATTTTTTATCATGTCATTTTCTTCTGATTTTGAATTTTGCTTTGTGTGTTGATCATAAACCCTAATTTGTGTATTTCTTTGCATCCATCTTTCATTTGCTTGCATCCAACAACTTGCCATGACATTTTATGCATCCACATGATTCATAATAAATCTTAGGACATATTAGAATCATGTTTGATCATTGCATCATTCCTTTGCCATGTTATATGTTCATTTCATCTCATAAGCATTCATGAACTTCTATGGTTCAAAGCATGCCTCCCTTTCATCCTTATGTTTGTTTGATCATTCTCATATCTTGTCATGTGTTTGCATCATCTCTTAGCATCATTGAAATCATGTTTATGCTTCTGACTTTGGTTTGCATCATGACATTTCATCTCATTTGCATTGCATTTCATGTCTTTTGCTAGCTTTTCAGGTGGTAAATTATTTTTGGGAAGTGAATTTGCCTTCACTTCTCATAATCTCTTCTCATCTCTCTTGCATCCTTGCTGCATTATATCTTTGTATTAGAGTGTGCTTGCTCATTCATGATCTTTCTCACCTTCTTTCTCCAAGCAACTTGACTTCTTAAGTGAAGCAAGTTGTCTTGCTTCTTCTTGCTTCTTTCTCCTTTCATCTGCTTCTTTCCTTGGTGGCTCTTTGAAGATTCTTTCTCTATTAAGCCTCACAAACCCTAGGATCTCCAAGTATAATAACAATTAGGGTTTGATTAGTCCCCCATTTAGCTTTTACCTTTGTGTCATCTTTGAGTCTTCTCTTCTCATCTCATAATCAAGGACTAAACCCTAAAGGTTTTAAGGCTTTGTGATTAAGCTTATGCCTGCATCCTTCTATTAGAATGGAGTGTATAACTTTAATCCTAAGTGCTAAACCCTTAATGTGTTTAAACCCTTTAATTAATCCATCTAATAATCATCAAGACATCAAACTTGTAACTTGGGGCTTGCATTAGGGTTCTAATTCTTCCTTAATTGGTTAAGAAGGACTAACCCTAGTGTTAATGGACAAGTCCCTCTCAAGTTGTCTTACAAATAATAAAAATCACTTCTTCATCTTATCATTAACCATAAAATCCATGTAATAAAGGCTTTGTTTTATCATGAGGTTAATCCCTAATCATGGATTAAGTTGAGGAGTCTTTCTCAGCTTAAATGTTCTCATCTATTATCCTTCTATTAGGATGGTGTAATGGGTCCATTAAATCTTTGATTATGGCTTAAACTCATTACTTAACACTAAACAAAAACAACAAAAACATCTAAATAATCACAAGTAGGTTAATGATATTAGTCCTACATCATGGTGATTAAGTGTAAGGTGGTTACTTCATACTTAAGGTATTCTCATTACCCCTAATCAGAGGGAAGATGTGATGAGTTTACTAACCCATTGGTTTAGGCTTAAGCTCATTTTCCTATAACAAACTTTCAAAAGCAATAAAAGATTGAAAACACAAAAACAAACAATAATCGTCTCCTTCGGGATTCTTTTCTCATCTCATTCACTCACAAACGAGAACTTGCTTCTTCCGTCTAATGCAAGACAGTTTGCACTTGAGCCAGACAGGTCATACACTTGAGTATAGACAAGTAAGCAGTTCACAAGTCAATTTACCTTTCAGTCTCTTTGGGTCGAACTACGGTGTTCTGACTTCCTCATTGCACGAGAGGATACGTAGGCATAACTTAACAGTTATCGAACAAAAGTCTCTGTGTATTCCCCATCTTTCCAGCAGTATTCTTTAAGCCTCATATTCTTGAGCATTTCACTCTTGTTCTTACACTGACACTTCTCTTATACACTTCACATTTCTTTTACACTGACACTTGCATTCTTTTCCAGCTTCGATACACAGATTGCACTGACACTACCCCTTTAAAACACAAATCTTTTAAGCGTGGATCCCGTCGAGTACGATGGACAATCTGGGTGCTAATACCTTCCCAGGTTGTAACCAACCCCCTTTTTCAGTCTCTCTGGTTCGCAACCGTCTTATCCATCTTTTCTTAGGTCTATGCAGCATTACCTTTCCTCCGGGATAAAAATGCCTAGCTGGCGACTCTTGTCTTCTGAGTTCACCCTTGTGTGTCCTCTCCTCTTTCGCCGACCGTTCACGTTTGTACCCCTCTTGGTCCCGTGTCATCAGGTGGGAGCGACAGCTTGGCGACTTTGCTGGGGACCCTTATACTGTAACCAGGGCTTCTGGTTCTTTTTGTGGGTTCCTCCTAGCGCTTGTTTGATTTGTTTTTACTGGGGTGTTATGTGCTAATTGTGTTGCTTTATTTATTGCTTTATGTACAGCTTTATTTATTGCTTTCTTTACAGTTTTTCATATTTCATACTGTCATTATCATTGCTGGATCTGTTCTTCTGTCTTGGTGGGTGGGGTTCTATTGAGAGTTTGAGGTCCTATACCTGGGACCTGAGTGACACCTAGGCTAGAGTGGTTCATGTTCTTTCCCATTCCATTTCGGTCTGGTGCGGGAATATGAAACACGCATCAGATGTGGGTTTTCTCTTGAGAACTCTGTGCTACAGATTTCCTGTGGTGCTAGGGCTATCTGGGAAGCCTGCTAAGTCTGGATGACCTTTATTATGACCTTCAGAAACTGAGGTGAATTAGAGGAGGATCTCTTATGGTTATTGTAAACACTGTACCTCCGGGTTAGAAGTGTTTACACTTCTCATAACTGATCCAAGTCTGAGGATCCTTGTTTTAGAACACTACCTGTGATAGGGGATTGGGCTGTTTACAGGTTTGCAGGTACCTTTGACCACATCATACCTTGTTACTTGTTTTGATTAAGAGTACCTCACTTTGGACAGTTCTTGTGATTTAACCCTGGACATGTGACTCTTTATTTGAGTCCCCCACCTTGGTTACTGGATTTCTAAACCTCCATCTGGACTTCTTGAACATACATGGACTTTATATCAAGACAGTAATCAGATACAGCTTGATCTTAAACCCTTGCATATCATTTGCATACATCATCATTGCATCATTTAACATTTGTTTATTTGTTTTTCAGGGTATCCACATCTTATCTGGCTTGGTTTTGACCCCTTCATCTGCATAGACCTCTGTTTCATCAGTTATCTGCTTCAGTTATCTTCATCAGTTGTCTGCTTCAGCTGCCTTCATCATCACCAGCACTAGCCTATCAATGGCTCATCTCCAGTACCAGTCTTGATCTTCATCAGCACTTGTCTTCAGCTCTTCATCAGCACTCATGTCTGCACCCAGGAAGAGCAACATATCATATCATTTCTTTGAGCCTGTGTTGACTGGTATCAGGCAGGTCCAGGCACTTATCACTCCAGACCACATCCCATTATTCAGAGAGCATTATGGAGGCATCCTTGATATGGTTATGGACCTAGACCCTTCTCAGAGGAGTATGATCCACACCTGCCTACAGTTTTATGACCCTCCTTTGAGATGCTTCACATTCCAAAACTTTCAGCTAGGACCTCTGCTGGAGGAGTTTTCATCATTGATTGGAGTACCTGTCAGAGGTGGTGTCCCCTTCAACCCAGAGATGACTTTGATTGAGCAGAACATGACAACAAAGGCTGGGATCCCTGGTTTGCACTTGGATTTCTTGATTTCCCAGGCCATCCTGAAGGCCTCCTTGGGAGAATGGAGGGCAGTCTGTGCACTGTTAGCCCTCAGCATATATGGGGTTATACTGTTTGCAGATGAGCCCAAATTTATCAGCAAGAATGCCATTCATCTTTTCCTTCTAAGGAACCCATTACCCACATTGCTAGGAGATTTCTACTATTCCATTCATCAGAGGAATGAGAAACAAAGAGGAAAGTTGGTGAGATGTTGTGCTCCTCTGTTTCACACTTGGTTGCTCAAACACCTGCCTAAGACAGATGCCTTCCTAAATCCCCACCAACAGAAGAATTGGGCTAAGAGACTTATAGCTTTGACTTCAGATGACATCAGATGGTGCACCCAGAGCACCAAAGGCAAGGACATAATCACTAGCTGTGGGCAGTACCCAAATGTACCTCTAATAGGAGTGAAGGGTTGCATCAACTACAATCCTTTGCTGTTTAAGAGACAACTGGGCTATGCTTTGGTCCACCCTCCTAGAGTGCAAGATTTAGCTGAGACCCTGTATTGTGAGATAAAGCCTAATCTAGCTGTTGTCAGACAAGCATCCTGGGCTTGGGACAACATCCAGACAAAAGGGATGGCTATTCTTGGGAGGTGCAATAATGTTGCTTCAGCTCAGTACTATGACTGGTCTCATGCTAGAGCTCAGATTACTGGAATGCCCTTCACCATTGAGGATATGCCTGGACCATCCACAGTACAGCCATCAGCCACTGTCAGCATGGAAGAATTTGAGCAACTGAAGGAAAGGAATGAGAATCTGTCTCAAGCTCTGAAGAAGACCCTCTGGGAGAGGAGTGATGGTCGTCTGGACATTGAAAGGTTGGAGAAGCTTAGGGTGGAGCATCTGGCCAAGATTGAGAAAATAGAGGACTACATCAAGAAAGCAAGAGCTGGGGAGCAAATATTGAAGAATGCCTGTAAGGAGGCCAAGCTTCAGAAGGAGAGGACTGATCTCTACCTACAAGAGAGTCAGGCTAGGTGGGTCAGGATCACTGAAGCCCATACTCAAGAAGATCAGAGAACTCAGGCCAAGATTGAGCAGTTAGAGGCCAATGAAAGGAAGCAACAGGAAGCTTTGCTGGCATCCCAGAAGGAGATTTCAGAGTTGAAGCTTAGGGCTGGTTTGAAGAGGTCAAAGGACCAAGATAGGCACAAGAAGCTGACCACTGCCATTGCCACCAGAAACCTCCTCATCAGAAACATCACAGAGCATCCAGCTGGTCCAGTGACCGAAGCACTTCTGAAGGAGGTTAAGGAGGATGAGTTTGGACTAGATGTCTGACCTTTTGATTGTTGTTATTTGATGTACTTTTCTTTTGTGTTGTATTTTGACCCTTCAGGGGCATATGTTGTAAAAACAGACTATGTATTATTCAGCATTTGTAATATATTTTAGCTTGTTTTCATTTGTGGGGTTTCTTTTTCTCAACAACATCAAAGCATCTTCCTCGAGGTCTGGAAAGGTCAAAACCAAGAACCAAGCCAGATACCTTGGAAAACAAATGAGCATACTGCATTGCATACTAACTTTTGTTTCGTTTTGTAGGTTTTGTTATTATTTTGTTTGTTTCTAACTCTGTTGTGGTTCAGGAAATATTGCTCGCAGAAGAGTGTTCCCCGTCAATCGTGCACACCAGTATCCTACTCGCAACAACCTTCCGGGTATCATAATGGAGCAAGTACAACAAGACCTGACTGAGGTCATGACCCAGATGGCTAATGAAAGGGTGGAGATGAGAAACCAAATGGCCCAATTCATGACTGTGATGACTGGCTTGGCCCAGAGTCAGGAAATGCTAAGGGCATTGGTAGAAAGACAAACCCCCGAGGAACCTCATCCTGGGACTGGAGGAACAAGTAACAATGAGAGAGGACAACCTCATGTTAATCCACCTGTATTTGGACCACATCTAGATCCGGAGGTCAACATCCCGGGTAATGTGCAAGGAAATACTACTGGGGGGAGAATCCTGCAAGAGGATCCCCAAGAGGAGCAATTTACTGTCATGGTGTAAACCCATAATTTCGACAGACTGAAATTGAGAGTTTGAGGTCATCTTTGTCGAAGGATAATAAAAGAAAGAGAATTCAAGAATTGCTGACAAGGTTTAAAACTCCATAACTTCGACAGAAGGGAAAATGGTGTTCTGGCAGAATAAGTTGGAAAGTTATTTGTAGCTAAGTATTTGACAGAAGAAAGTTGTCTTTCGACGTTTCGACAGAAGAGGGTTTTGACAAAAGACAGGGTTTGGCAGATGTTGAAAGAGTTGTTTCTTCTTTAAAGGGTTTCGACAGTTTGAAGGGGTGTAAGGTTTCGTCACCAAAGGAGAGAATTCAAATTCAAAAGGTTGTAACCTTTGGCAGTTAGACACATGGAAGTTTCAGAGAAGAAAATTACATGCAGGCTGACACTTGTCATTTAGTTATAGTTTTTCCGTTCTAAGCAGTTATTTTGTTTGTATATAAATAGGGTAGTTTGTGTTTAGAATGTGTGTGTGAAAACTGATACAAAATTCCTGTAAATACTCTAAGTACCCAGTGTGAGAGAAAATGAGTTTGATATTTGGAACCATGTACGTTTGAACACCATTTATATTTCAAAGTTATTTAAATTACTTGTTTATTCATCAAGTTTATGTCATTTTCAAGCTTTATTTACTTTTCTGCAAGTTCTAGCCTTCAACATTTCTCCTTATTCTTGTTTAAAACTTTTAACTTTATTTCATTTTAAATTTAAACTTTACTTTACTTGTAAAAATCAAAGTTCTTAACACTTTGACAGTATTGACGAAACAAACCACAAATCAGTCACCAACACTAAGAATAGTTCGACAGAATCAATGCACATGTGTCCCAGGACTTGTTTGGTTGGTCCTGCAAGTAACCCAGTTTTCTGAAGAAATTGGTTAACCAGAGGTTGTTCGCCAGAAATCACTGCGAACAAATTGGCACGCCCAGTGGGACGAGTGCATTTGATAAGATCTAATAGAGAACTTCTTAGACAAATTGTTCCTTGCTACGTTGTATGATTCTTAGAAGCGGTAAACTAGCCGTAACCGACGTAGAGAGACCAAAGAGAACAAGAAGAAGAAACATGGCTAACTTGCCAAATACTTCAAACAATCCTGACGAAACAATACCAGTTTCCAATCCTATCCCTTCGTCAGGAACAATACCAGCGTCTGGCCCTGTTTTAGAACAAATTAGGCCTCCTTTGGGGGATTCCATACCAACAGGTTCAGGATCCCAGAATGCGCCTAGTTCTTCCACCATGGGACACGCCAGACCCTTGGGAACCCCTCCCCCTGGAGGAAATACATTCAGGCCATATCTGAATTATTCTCAGCCTTTGACTGGGAGGGAACAACCATATGGAATGCCAACTTCAATGATGGCAAGCCTACATAATTCGTCACCATTATTCTCTGATGCTATGGCTCAAATGTCATCACCATTGCAGGGATCAGGATATGGTGGGAATGGAAATAGAATGAATCAAGTTCCACCAGGTTTCCATATGCCCGCTATGACAAACCATTCTGCACAAGTAATTCGTCAACAGATGGATGAAAGCAATCATGATATGGTGCAGGCTTTGACACAGCAAATGGGAGAAGTGTTCAATCCTTTAATACAAAACACTACCCAAACAAACCAAATATTGGCAGAACAGATGGCACGCATTGCTGACTTTTTTGGAGTCCCTCAAGCACAGCAAAGGATGCAAGTAAATCAGAATCCTGCCAATAGGACTGTCGAAGAGGAACTTACTATAAACCAAAGGCCATTGGGAAACCCTCATGAAAATCCTAGGGGCCAAGAGGTGGTAGTCGAACAGCCTAATGTAGAAGAGCCTATTCGACAGGAACCAAGAAGGATAATAGTCCAGAGAGACCAAAACGCTGACGAAGTATTACAGCAAAGAATGCGTTACAATAACATGCCTGTCGAAAATAATATTGCCACCATGGTTGAGAGAATAATGGCACAAAATGGAGTAAACGTGGGATTACAAAGGCCTAGTTATACATCCCCCTTGTCTGAATTTGTCTTACAACAAGAGTTACCACCAAGGTGGAAAGTCCCCAAATTCACCAAATTCTCAGGGGATACTAGTGAGTCCACCATAGAACACGTAGCACGTTATTTGATAGAGGCAGGAGAGATTGCTAATAATGAGAACTTAAGGATGAAATATTTCCCAAGTTCTTTGACAAAAAATGCTTTCACTTGGTTTACATCTCTTCCTGCAACTTCAATCTTCACTTGGACCCAATTAGAGAGATTGTTCCATGAACAATTTTATATGGGACAAACCAAGATAAGTTTGAAAGAGTTGGCAAGTGTCAAAAGAAAATTTTCTGAACCTATAGATGACTATTTGAATAGGTTTAGATTATTAAAGGCTAGATGCTTTACGCAAGTGCCGGAACAAGAACTAGTCGAAATGGCTGCAGGGGGTCTAGATTATTCCATAAGGAAAAAACTGGATACCCAGTAC
The DNA here is from genome assembly GCA_963966055.1 of Lathyrus aphaca. Taxonomy (NCBI): domain Eukaryota; kingdom Viridiplantae; phylum Streptophyta; class Magnoliopsida; order Fabales; family Fabaceae; genus Lathyrus; species Lathyrus aphaca. The sequence goes on from OZ014519.1 coordinate 142,278,963, forward strand.
TTGAGAGACATGGCACAACTGGCAAACAGAGTGAGGCAAATAGAAAGACTAAAAAATGAAAAATTTAGATCAAATAAAAACAAAAAGGAAAGAGTGGCCTATGTAGGAATAGTTCAAGAAGATGATTATGACGAAAACGAACCAGTCATTTTCGACCAGCAAGAAATTGATCTTGCAGAATTAAAACAAGGCCCTCCATATTCTTGTAAAGTTTTAGCCCCGTCGAATGGAAAAAATCCAGTCGAAGTGGAAAAGAATGACAGGTTCCCTAAAAGAACCTATACATTCGACATCACTAAGTGTGATGAAATATTTGATTTATTAGTCAAAGATGGCCAGTTAATAAAACCAGCAGGCACTAAGGAGCCTCCTGTAGACCAACAGAAAAAGAGAGGTTTTTGTAAATACCATAATTTCTTGGGTCATAAAACTTCTCAATGTTACCTTTTCAGGGATCTTGTCCAGAGCGCAATCCAAAATGGAAGGCTGAAGTTTGGAGACAAAGCCAAGCAGCAGATGAGGATTGACTCCAATCCCATGCAGGTTGTGGAGGCCAATTATGCTGAACCAGAAATGGTAAATGTAGTCGAAATGGAGATCATGGCAGAGGAAAGTTTTGAAATGATAGAAGTCACTGAAAGCTTCGACACCAACTTCACCATGATAGAAGCCGCTGAAGGTTTCGACACCCATGTAAATGTGGTGGAAGAGGGTGATGATCTTGCTGACCAGGCTGAGGAAAAAGAAGTCAAAATTTCTGAAGACTTCGACAGTGAAAATGCTACTGAAACTACTGAAGGTTTCGACGAAAGAAATACAGTCAAAGTGGGAAGAAGCTTCGACAAGAAAAACTATAAAAAAGATGCTGAGCAGGGGGTGATCTGGGACACTCTAGGAGAGTCGAATGGGAAGTTCGACTTCATGGTGAAATATTCAGCACCACCAAGCTCCAAAACAGATATCAACAAAATCAAACCCACAGGGTGGGGAGATTCTTTTGATGACGAAGAGGAGGATAACAAAACCTTCACTGTCCAAAAAGAGGCCACTGAGGGCCTTAACCAAGATAAGATCAAAACAACAGGGATTGATGACAATGCCCTTACTGTCGAACCAATAAACAGTAGTACCAAAAAAACTGAAGAACATTCTGTCGAAGGTGTTGCACACTGCTGCAAATACATCTATAAGGGTTTACACCCAAAAGGCAGTGTGAGCCAATCAAAGGAGACTATCCCAGAAGAAATGATGCTAGTCGAAAAAATGAACAAATTGAAAATCACAACTGAACAGAATGCTGGGATTCATATGGTGGAAATCACTCAAAAAGTAGGACCAGACACCAACAAGGGAAAGAAACGTCAAGAGAAACATCAGAAGCTGGTTTACCCAGAAGAGAACGAAAGTCTTGTCGAATTCATCCAGAGGTGTCAAAGGAAGAATGCAGAAGTTATGCTTTGCCCAAGATGCAGTGCTGTGTTCGACAGGAAAGCAGCTGATGACTTAGAAGCAGCAGAAAAGGCCCAGAGGAAAAGAAACTGGGGGACAATCCCACCAACCAGAAATGAAAAATTCGACCCAAGAAGAGGGAAGCATCACACCCAAGGAATGGGAGAAAGACGCTTCAACACTTATAAACCATCCAACAGACCAAATGATGACAAATGGGTTCAACCTATAAGGGATGCCCAAGGTCAGAAGAAATGGAAGAGCTTTGAGGTGAACAGAGGTCCCTCAATGGAAGTTAAAAAGGAGGCAAGGCCAAAATACGTCTCTGAAAACTACAAAGGGAAGAATCCTATGTCCAGATCCCAATGGAGAAGATTCCAAAGGCAGAAGAAAATTGGAAAGGAAACTGTAGAACACAAAAGGGTTGGGCAGAAGGAGGCTGAATCAAGCAAATGTGTGCAGATCACAAACAAGGGGATACCTCTGGCAAAAAAAGAAACTCCTCAGAAGAATGGATCTAGTGACACCACAGAAATGCAGATAACAAACAACAGAATGCCAGTGGACGAAGAGGTTACAGATGAATTTAGTTCAGAATCAGAGGCCTCTTTCGACGTAATCTGTAATGTGGTTTCTGTGCTGCCCAGAGATTATGACAGGATAATGGAAGTCGAAGACGAAGAGGATGACATGGCAGATGACAGCATAGGCTTGAAGCCTGTATGCTACTACATAATGAACAATGGCTGTGTCGAAGAGCAAAATGCTTTCTTCGAAAAGCCAGATGATGCAATGAAGGCTCACTTAAAGCCTCTCTTCATAAAAGGAAAGGTAGAAAACGTAGGTGTCAACAAAATTCTGATAGATGGTGGAGCAGCTGTAAATTTAATTCCTCATTACATGATAAAGAGGATTGGAAAAGATGACTCCGACACTAAGCCTCACAATATGGTGTTGTCCAACTATGAAGGTAAAGTAGGGACAACACTGGGAGTAATACAACTGAACTTGACTGTAGGATCCATCACCAGGCCTACAATGTTTGTGGTGATAGCATCAAAGGCAAATTATAACTTGCTGCTGGGAAGAGAATGGATCCATGGGATTGGGGCTGTGCCATCCTCCATGCATCAAAGAATAGCAATCTGGAGGCCAGATGGGATTGTCGAAAACATTGAAGCAGATCAGAGTTACTTCACAGCTGATGTGAACAATGTCACTAGTCGTAACTTCGACAAGAACCTAGCCCATATAGCACCATGTAATCCTGCTGCTTTCGACCTAACAGCTTCCGACAACGCTTACTGTTCCATGTACCTCCATCCTACGCATGGTTTCCAGTGGGATAAAGAAATAATTGGGGAGACGAATTACACTTGGGGAACTGCCCATGTCAACCCAACTGGATGGGGGAGTGAATTCAGTGAAAATGACTGAAGTTTCAGCAATGGAAAGAATTTCGGCTTATATAGCCGAAAAACAACACAAAGCGGCCCGTGAGGCTGAAGTTAGAAATATGGCTGTCGAAGCCAACACTCAGGTTGTCGAAGGAAAATATCCTCAAGAAAATATTGAGGAACAACATGCAAAGCATAGTTTGGAAGAAGACTTTAATGGCGAATGGCAGAGTCAAAGACTTGATGCCATTTATGATGACGAACCTTTGGGGTTTGAGAAGGATCCTTCCCTAACCAACATGAAGATGGTGGCACAGGATCCTTTGGAAGAGATTAATCTGGGACTGGGGGCAGAGAAAAGGCCAACTTACATCAGTGCCAAAATGAATCCTCAACTCAGAGTCGAAATAATCCAACTGCTGAATGAGTTTAAAGACTGCTTCGCCTGGGATTATGACGAAATGCCTGGTTTAGACAGAAGTTTGGTTGAATTGAAGTTGCCAATACTGGAAGGGAAGAAGCCAATAAAACAGACTCCTCAAGAGATTCGACAGTATAGTCTTTAGACACATTCCCAGATTAGAAAATCAGGAAGTCAAAGGTCACTTCGACAGCAAAAGATATTTCTCCAAGAATAGTCGAAAACATCTTTGCTGGGGGGCAATTTGTAAACCCATAATTTCGACAGACTGAAATTGAGAGTTTGAGGTCATCTTTGTCGAAGGATAATAAAAGAAAGAGAATTCAAGAATTGCTGACAAGGTTTAAAACTCCATTACTTCGACAGAAGGGAAAATGGTGTTCTGGCAGAATAAGTTGGAAAGTTATTTGTAGCTAAGTATTTGACAGAAGAAAGTTGTCTTTCGACGTTTCGACAGAAGAGGGTTTTGACAAAAGACAGGGTTTGGCAGATGTTGAAAGAGTTGTTTCTTCTTTAAAGGGTTTCGACAGTTTGAAGGGGTGTAAGGTTTCGTCACCAAAGGAGAGAATTCAAATTCAAAAGGTTGTAACCTTTGGCAGTTAGACACATGGAAGTTTCAGAGAAGAAAATTACATGCAGGCTGACACTTGTCATTTAGTTATAGTTTTTCCGTTCTAAGCAGTTATTTTGTTTGTATATAAATAGGGTAGTTTGTGTTTAGAATGTGTGTGTGAAAACTGATACAAAATTCCTGTAAATACTCTAAGTACCCAGTGTGAGAGAAAATGAGTTTGATATTTGGAACCATGTACGTTTGAACACCATTTATATTTCAAAGTTATTTAAATTACTTGTTTATTCATCAAGTTTATGTCATTTTCAAGCTTTATTTACTTTTCTGCAAGTTCTAGCCTTCGACATTTCTCCTTATTCTTGTTTAAAACTTTTAACTTTATTTCATTTTAAATTTAAACTTTACTTTACTTGTAAAAATCAAAGTTCTTAACACTTTGACAGTATTGACGAAACAAACCACAAATTAGTCACCAACACTAAGAATAGTTCGACAGAATCAATGCACATGTGTCCCAGGACTTGTTTGGTTGGTCCTGCAAGTAACCCAGTTTTCTGAAGAAATTGGTTAACCAGAGGTTGTTCGCCAGAAATCACTGCGAACACATGGGAGCTGGAGATGAAGTCTATGATAGAAGGTTTGATGGAATTGCTGAGAAGTTGAGATCTCTGGAGTCTCAAAACTCCTTGGGTTTTGATGTAATGGATATGGGGTTAGTAGACAGGGTGAGAATTCCCCACAAGTTCAAACCTCCGTGCAGAACTCACCTGCAGTCTTTTTTGGGGAGACTTAAAGCATATACCATGGATGAAAAACTGTGGATGTTTTACTTTGAAGATAGCTTGACTGGAGCTTCAAGAGAGTGGTATTCACATCTAACCAGAGCTACTATCAGATGCTGGAAGGACCTAGCTGAGGCCTTCATCAGACAATATCAATATAACCTGGACATGGCTCCTAACAAGACCCTCCTAATGGGAATGTCTCAATCCTCCAGAGAAAGCTTCAGGGAATATGCCCAAAGGTGGAGACAGCTTGCTGCAGCTGTCCAGCCACCCATGTCGGAAAGAGAAATGGCCGACATGTTTATGAATACTCTGCAAGGAACATATATTGATAGGCTGGCAGCCTTTTCTTCCACCAGTTTTGCTGACGTAGTTATAGCCGGAGAAAGAATTGAAAGTCTATTAAAAATGGGCAAAATTTCTGATAATGGTGCAAGTTCGTCCAGTAATCCCAAGAAGTCTTTTGTGGGACCCCGAAGAACCGGTGAGACAAATGCCATTCATGCCAGCAGGGGCAGACCTCAGTATGTTCATAGATCAGTAGCAGCTGTCACAATTCCAGCTCCGATTCCTCAGCAATCAGCATATCAACAACCACAACAACCACATTATCAACAGCAAGTTCAGTATCCGCCACAGAGGACCTACAACAATAACAGCAATCAACAACAACTACCCTTTCAACAAAGACCATCACAGGCAAATAAGGTGATTGACCCTATCCCTATGCCTTATGCTGCTTTATTGCCACAACTCCTGAAGCTTAACTTGGTTGAGTTAAGGACATTGGCACCACCAGATCCCTCCAATCTCCCAAAGAATTACGATGTCAACGCCAGATGTGCTTTCCATTCCAATGCACCTGGCCACAATACCGAGAAGTGTAGGGCCTTACAAATGAAAGTTCAAGATCTGGTAGATTCTAAAGCCCTCAACTTTGCACCTCCTCCAAATGTTAACAGAAATCCTATGCCTAATCATGGTGGGCCGAGGATTAATGCCATCGAGGAAGACAAACCATCTACTCTGATCACCAGTGTTGCACAAATTCGAACACCTCTGGTCGAAATTAAAGCTCAGCTTCTGGAGTGCCAGGTGTTCCCCGGGTGTGAACTTGGTTGTGGGTATTGCAACATTGCAGTCAACGGATGTGATAAATTGAGAAGCGGTATAGATGGTCTTATCAAGGATGGTATCCTTCAAATCTCAACAACGGCGCCTACAAATCCAGCAATTCCTCTGACAACAATTTCTGATTCTTCTACAACAGCAGCAACAATCATTCCTACCGATTCATCAATATCATCAGCAATGGCTCCATCCATCACTTCAACAAGTCAAAATTCAACAACCATTTCTTCTACAACATCAGCATCCATTTTATTAGCAGAATCTTCTACAACGCCAACAAAAATTAATGAAGATGTCTCAGCAGTCACCATCTACTATGATCCATCAAATGTTCCTCCGAACAACAATTTCCAACAACAAGCAGTGGCACCTCCTTCCAGATCACCAGTTACAATTTACTACGATCGGCACACCATTACAATACCCTCCTCTGCAGCAGTCAGTCCAGTTACTATCACGGTACCTGGACCGGTTCCCCATGAAAGCAGTAATGCCATACCTTGGCATTATGGCTCTGATCTCTACTGCAACGGGGAGAAAATCACTTTGGATTCTTCAACCTCTTCTCCACAAATTGATAATGTTGGGGGAGGCGGAGGCTTCACCAGAAGCGGACGCCTCTTTGCCTCACAATTGCAAAGACCTAATGCCGAAACAGAAGCTGCTGCCAAAGCAAAAGGAAAGAGTGTGGTGCATGAAGAGCCAATTGTCAAAGAAACTCAGAAGACATCTTTTGAGCAAGATGTAGACGAGTTCATGAGAATCATAAAGAGAAGTGATTACAAGGTGGTGGATCAGCTTCACCAAACTCCCTCAAAAATCTCCATATTATCTCTATTGATGTGTTCTGAAGCTCACAGGAATGCATTATTGAAAGTCCTGCACGCAACATACGTGCCAGAGGAGATCACTGTTAATCAGCTAGAAACTGTGGTGGCAAATGTCAACACCAGTCATGAACTGGGCTTTACCAATGCAGACTTAACAACTGAGGGACGTAACCACAACAAGGCTTTACATATCACCTTGGAATGCAAGGGTGCTGTTCTGTCTCATGTACTGGTGGACACTGGGTCATCACTCAATGTCCTACCAAAGAAAGCCTTGGTGAAGCTGGAGTATGATGGCTTGGCACTGCGTCCAAGCAATTTGGTGGTGAGAGCGTTTGATGGCTCTAAAAGATCAGTGTTTGGAGAGATTGATCTGCCTGTGATGATTGGCCCGCAGACCTTCAAAATTACCTTCTATGTGATGGACATTCAGCCGGCCTACAGCTGTTTGTTGGGTAGACCCTGGATCCACGCCGCTGGCGCTGTTACGTCTACCCTTCACCAGAAGCTGAAATTCGAGTGGGAAGGCCAGATCATCACCATCTGTGGGGAAGAAGACATTTTTGTTAGCCATCTGGCTACGTATAAGTACATAGAGATGGATGGAGAAATCCATGAAACCATGAGCCAGGGGTTTGAGGCCCTGAACATTAATGAAGCATCTGCTGTACTAGGAACTTCCATGACATCTTATCAGCAAGCCCGAAAGGTTGTTGAAGAGGGTACTGCACAAGGTTGGGGCAAGCTGCTGCCCGTGGAAAAGAAAGAAGACAGATTTGGGTTGGGTTACAGGCCAACTCAACAAGATCAATCAGAGGCTGCAAAAGAGCCCAATTTTGTCAGCGGGGGAATGCTCACCCCGGATGCTGTGAACAACTTGGAAGACGAGGAGGAAAGCGACCGCAACCTGGAGAGCTGGATACGTCCAAGGATCCCGGGGAGCCAAGTCCTTAACTGGTCTTCCCAGGAAATTATAAGGGTTACTCCTGCAGAGTAATTATTATTTCCTGTATTTTATAAGCATGCATCAAGTCTTGCATCTTGCCCAAGATGTCAAGACTCATTTTGTAATCGGGCCATCTTGTAATTTTGTGCAAATGGATTAATCAATGAATATCGGACATCTTTTGCAAATGAGTCTTTTCCTTTTCCGCTCACTGTTTTTCATTTTCTCTTTTTGTACAAAAAATAAAATGGAAGTGTTTTTCAAAATGATAACTTCATTTCACTTTTTCTAAACAAGATTAAAATTGATCACTAAAATAAACAATCTAAACCCTTGCAGAGAGTGCCTTTCGGATTGCACCGACAACAACACAGTTATAACTTCGTATGACTTTGACAATCCAATCAATCAAGCTGATGAAGGGGTTGAAGAAGATTATGAGCTACCTGAAGAGCTAGCCAGGTTGTTAAGGCAAGAGGAGAAGGTTATCACTCCTCATCAGGAGGAGATTGAAATGGTTAATCTTGGTACGGAAGAAGACGTGAAAGAGGTTAGGATCGGAGCCTTCTTACAAGATTCAGTAAAAGAGCAACTGATTGATATGCTTCGGGAGTATGTGGATGTCTTTGCTTGGTCTTATCAGGATATGCCAGGGTTGGACACCGATATTGTCATGTACAAGCTGCCTTTAAAAGAAGACTACCCGCCAGTGAAACAGAAACTGCGCCGTACTCGCCCAGATATGGCAATGAAAATAAAGGAAGAGGTACAAAAACAGTGGGACGCCGGATTCCTTGTTGTGACCAGCTACCCGCCGTGGGTTGCTAATATTGTACCTGTGCCTAAGAAAGATGGAAAAGTGAGGATGTGTGTGGATTACCGGGATCTGAACAGAGCCAGCCCTAAAGATGACTTCCCATTACCTCACATTGATGTATTGGTTGATAATACGGCTCAGTTCTCGGTGTTCTCCTTCATGGACGGATTTTCAGGATACAATCAGATCAAGATGTCACCTGAAGACATGGAGAAGACAACTTTCATCAGACCCTGGGGCACGTTCTGTTATAAGGTGATGCCATTCGGACTAAAGAATGCTGGCGCAACTTATCAACGGGCTATGGTAACATTATTCCATGACATGATCCATAAAGAAATCGAATGTTATGTGGATGACATGATTGCCAAGTCCTTCACGGAAGAAGACCACTTGGTGAATCTGTTGAAGTTATTCAAGCGCCTGAGGAAGTACCAAATGAAGTTAAACCCCAACAAATGCACATTTGGGGTGCGATCCGGTAAGCTGCTGGGATTTATTGTAAGTGAGAAAGGGATTGAAGTTGACCCTGATAAAGTTAAAGCCATTCAATAAATGCCTGCACCAAATTCTGAGAAAGAAGTTCGGGGGTTCTTAGGTAGATTGAACTACATTTCAAGGTTCATATCTCACCTTACTACAACTTGTGAACCTTTGTTCAAGCTGCTAAGAAAAGAGCAAACGGTCAGGTGGAACGAAGACTGCCAGAGGGCTTTTAACAAAATCAAGGAATACTTACAAGAGCCTTCAATCCTTATGCCTCCAGTTGAGGGAAGACCTCTAATCATGTACCTGACAGTATTGGAAGAGTCAATGGGGTGTGTGTTAGGCTAGCATGACGAGTCTGGTCGAAAAGAGTATGCAATTTACTACCTAAGCAAAAAGTTTACCGACTGTGAACAACGTTATTCACTGCTCGAGAAAACTTGTTGTGCTTTAGCGTGGGCTGCTCGCCGACTAAGGCAGTATATGTTGACCCACACCACTTTATTGATCTCAAAGATTGATCCAGTTAAGTACATTTTTGAGAAGCCATCACTTATCGGACGGGTTGCAAGATGGCAAATGATCCTCACAGAATATGACATTCAATACACATCTCAAAAAGCCATCAAAGGCAGTGTATTGTCTGATTATCTTGCGGAGTAACCCATTGATGATTACCAGCCTATGAGATTTGATTTCCCCGATGAAGACATCATGTTCATAAAAGCAAAATATCATGAAGAGCCTGTTCACACTGAAGGGCCTGACCCAGAAGAAGAATGGACTATGATGTTTGACGGGGCTGTTAATATGAATGGTCGTGGTGTTGGTGCAGTACTCATTACACCCAAAGGAGTTCACATGCCTTTCTCGGCAAAACTCACCTTTAACTGCACTAACAACGAAGCTGAATACGAAGCTTGTATTATGGGTCTTGAGGAAGCCATTGACCTCAGGATCAAGACTTTGACTGTGTTCGGAGATTCAGCTCTGGTAGTTAATCAAACCAACGGAAAATGGTACACCCACCAAGATCATCTGATACCTTACCGGGATTATACAAGGAGGTTACTGACTTTCTTCACAACGGTCAAGCTTGAGTATATCCCTCGAGATGAAAATCAATTTGCAGATGCTCTGGCTACCATTTCATCCATGATCAAAGTTCAAGCTGCCAACTTTGTGCCTCGGATTTCGGTGTCCAGACTTGACAGACCAGCATATGTGTTCTCAGCAGATGTTGTCAAAGATGATAAGCCTTGGTTCCATGATATCAAATGCTTCTTGGAAGATCAGACATATCCATCTGGGGCATCTTCCAATGATAAGAAGACATTAAGAAGGCTAGCTGGTAGTTTCTTCCTGAACACTGACGGTTCCTTGTACAAGAGAAACTTTGATATGGTACTCCTCAGATGCGTTGATAAGATAGAAGCCGACTTGTTAATGCACGAAATGCACGAAGGATCCTTTGGTACCCATGCAGGAGGACATGCCATGGCTAAAAAGTTGCTCAGATCAGGCTATTACTGGATCACAATGGATACAGACTGTTGTGCCTATGCCAGAAAATGCCATAAATGCCAGATTTATGTGGATAAAGTGCATGTACCTCCCAATCCTTTGAACGTGATGTTTTCACCTTGGCCCTTTGCCATGTGGGGCATTGATATGATTGGCAAGATTGAACCGACTGCTTCAAATGGACACAGATTCATCCTGGTAGCCATTGACTATTTTACCAAGTGGGTTGAAGCAGCTTCATATGCAAATGTTACAAGGCAGGTAGTAGCCCGATTTCTGAAGAGAGACATCATCTGTCGGTATGGAGTGCCCGAGCGAATCATTACTGATAATGGTTCCAACTTAAACAACAAAATAATGGCAGAACTATGCCGGGACTTCAAGATCCAACACCACAATTCTTCTCCTTACAGGCCAAAGATGAACGGCGTTGTTGAGGCAGCTAACAAGAATATCAAGAAGATTGTGCAGAAGATGGTGGTTACCTACAAAGACTGGCATGAAATGCTACCATTTGCCTTACATGGGTACCGTACGTCAATCAGGACATCCACTAGGGCAACACCGTATCAGCTTGTGTATGGTATGGAGGCAGTCCTACCGGTTGAAGTTGAATTACCCTCCCTGCGGGTACTGATGGACGTTAAGCTGAATGAAGCAGAATGGGTCCGATCCCGATACGAACAACTGAGTCTGATCGAAGAAAAGAGATTAGCTGCAATTTGTCATGGGCAGCTGTATCAGAAAAGAATGAAGAAAGCCTTCGATCAGAAAGTCAGGCTTCGAGAATACCAAGTAGGAGATCTTGTGCTGAAAAGACTCCTTCCTCCTCATACAGACCACAGGGGCAAGTGGACTCCGAACTATGAAGGACCATTCGTAGTAAAGAAAGTTTTCTCTGGTGGAGCACTGATGCTCAGTACTATGGATGGTGAAGACTTCCTGTCCCCTGTGAATTCAGATGCAGTTAAAAAATACTTCGCATAAAAAGACCCGCTGGACATAAAAACAGAATGTAAGTCCAGGCAAAAATAGGGCATCCCGGCGAGTCAAAAACAAAATAAAAGACTCGGGCAAAAATAAGGGAAAATAAATAAAAAATGTACACCCGCTGAGTTGAAAATCCGCATTGGACAACTCAGGCAAAAATGAGTATCCCGGTGGATTGAAAACCTGAAAGGGCAATCCACGCAAAATAAGGGAATAAGCGAACAACTGCATTCTGAATTCACCTACAACATGGTAAGATTCAAAAGGTTCGAGCGTCAGTCAGAATCAGCCTTCTTCAGAAAGCAAGACGAGAAGAACGTCAAATGTCATACGAGTCATAGCAAAGAGGGAAAGCTCCTTGAAGCGTCATCAACATTGCCAGCATCTTTTTGTTTCTCAATTTGTAACGATTTCCTCATTTCAGGGGATCCGTCTCTTTGACTGTATCTTGCCAATTAAGGGCGCATAAATTAATAAAATCAGATTTTCAGTCATGTTTAGTCTCGTACATTTTATTTTCATTTGCAAAATGTCCGATGTCCTTGAGATATTGATTGCATAAATACAAATGCTTCTCTTCCAAAAATACGTGCTTGCAGGAAATATACTTACTCCCGGGAGTGTCTAAACTACTATGATGGAATCCGGTAAGGGATACCTCGGGATACTTATGCGTTCCTCTGTCTTTTCAGGATTGCAGGTATTCAAAGCGTAACATGGGGCATGAAAGTTTCTCCCCAACAAGCTGTCAAATCATTATCTACTCATTCTATCTTCCGATTAGCACCGGAGGTGCTTTCTCCCCATCAGAGTTGCCAGTCATCACTTCTCCAGCAAAGAGCAGCATCTGAAAGTGCTCATATCCCCAGCCGAGTTGTCAAGCATCATCCTCAGCAGGATCCCCACAGAGATCCTTAGGAAGATCTATCAGTGATCTCTCTCCTTCCTCAACCAAGTGCAAGGACCGGGAACCATCACCCCACAGAGTTTCAGCCTCTATCCTGAGGAGCAATGCCTGAAGATCTCACAACAGAGTGACGAAAGCTTCTACAAACCCCAGCTGGGTCCCTCATTACTAAGAAAGATCTATCAGTGATCTATTGCCCCAAGCAGAGTCATATATGCCCGATCTACCAATGATCTTATCCCCAGCTGGGAAATCCACTTCAAGCAGATCAGCCAGAGATCTCCACAGCAGCGGGATCCGAATCCCAGATCGGTATCTTTGCATAATCATAGCATTCGCATCATATTTTCCCCACAGAGCGTAGCATTCCGTCTAATACGGAGCATTACGGCAAAAATCAAACATATTGCATAATCACAAGCCATGAGTCGAACTGAACACTTGTAAATACTGACAACCCATCAGACGGTATACATAATATTTCCCCAATTCCTCACCAGAGGGCCAAAACATTTCCCTTACAGATACACACTCCTTTTGGGCACTCGTCCGTGTTATCATTCCCCAGTAAAGTCGCTCGAGCATTCTTTACAAACAGACGACTCATATACTACAAATGCTTCCCGACACTCGTCTGTGTCATATCCCCAGCAGAAAGCCAAAGCGTCCCCTTTGCACTCGCAACATATGTGTACATATCTATACAATTCCCTGACACCCGTCCGTGTCACCCCCCAGCATGGTTGCCTAAACACTTTGGAAATCAAATACTTGTTTATAATACACTTTTTCTGGCACTCGTCGGTGCCTCACTCATCACTTTTTGCTCATACAGATGCTCGCCCGTATCTTGTATACACCACTTAAATCCCCCCAGATTCGACACTCGTCCGTGTTCTTTGTTAACTAGTTGGTACTCGTCCGTATCATCATCTCTGAACATGCGTCAAGCGTTTGTTTCTACTGATGCTCGTCCGTATCATAATCTTAAGGATGCTCGTCCGTATCCTTAATCTATACACCATGTCAAACACTTATGTCTTCTTGAACTTAGACACTCGTCTGTGTCTACTGATCCCCAGAAGAGTCTCAACAAATCCCAGTGAATTATTTCCTTTCTATCTGACATTCGTCCTATGTCATGATACCTTGTAGCAGCCGTCCCCTGCTAGGTGATCGTCCTTCACCTTTTTGATGATCTTCCTTCATCACCCCCAGTGGAGTCTCTATTCATTAGAACCCCTTCCTATCCGACATTCGTCCTATGTCGTAGCAGCCGTCCTCTGCTAGGTGATCGTCCTTCACCTCTTGATGATCGTCCTTCATCATGCTTATTCGATGGCCGTCCCCATCGTCGACCTTTTTTATCCGACATTCGTCCTATGTCGTGATACTTTCGGCAGCCGTACCCTTCCAGGTGATCGTCCTTCACCTTAGATGACCCTCCCTCATCTTATCCCCAACAGAGCAGCCGTCCCCTGCTAGGTGATCGTCCTTCACCTTTGATGACCGTACCTCATCATTTATGTCATTTATGCCTTGAACCCGATGGCCGTCCCCATCATTTACCTATAATCCCCAGAAAGTCTTGATGGCCGTCCCCATCATAATCTCTTATATCCCCAGCTTGCCGGCCGTCCCAGTCATTGCTTTGTTTCCCGCATTTTCCCCAGCATGTCGGCCGTCCCCGTCGTTGCTTCAACCCCAGCAGTCGTCCTCTGCTCGACGGTCGTCCTCCGTCGCCCGCACTTTATAATTATACTTTATTTTCTTCTTACAATCTATATCCCTTTTCTTCTTCATTCTGCGAGTGCAAATTTTGGACTGTCTTTGGTATTCAACCACAAGTTATCTTGTTTGCCTGTTAAGCCGTTGCTTACATTCTACACAGCCAACTCATGTTTGAATAGGGGAAGCTGTAAACACCCCAAATTTTCCCTCACCTATTCATACCATGGCTTGTGATCTTTTCATATGCATAAGTTCAATCATAGCATCTCATACCACATATTTGCTTCACTGCATTGATTCAAAGTCATCTGCATCTAGGGTTTGTGATCTGAGCCATCCCTGAACCATTTGAGCCACTCCAAAGGTAATCAATCACTTCAAAGGGGTCCATGAATGTTCAAACATCATATCATATCCTCACCAAGTCAAGGAAATCAAAGAATCACAAGAACTGAGAAAGGCATGGAAGCAGAGCCAGGTTTAACTGCACAGATGACCTAGAATTAGGGTTTTGGTTTCAGAGGCCATAACTCCAAATTGTTTGGTCATTCTTGTTTCTATTGGTCTCTATATGTTGTGAGGATCATGCATATCAATTTTCATGAAGAAATTCCATGGGGAAGGCATCTGATCAAGAGTTGACTTCTTGAGCAAGTCAGTGCAAAATCAGGGCATCTGAGGCCCCCGATGACCCAACGAAAGGGTATTCTCCATCATTTTGAATATGTATGATCTTTATTTGATCATGGAAGATGTTAGAAGTTCGCAAAATTGAAGAATTTCAAGCCATTTGCAAAATTGCCTTTTTGGGAAAGTGACTTGTAATGTAAACTTGCCATTTTGGGAAAGTTTTTCAACCTTCTCTTTTTGATTCAAAAATGCTTCAAATGAGAAAACTTTGGTCATGAAAGTTGTAGAATGGATCCTCCCATTTTCAAAAAGTACAAGAACTCATTCTAATTCATTTTGGATCAAAAGTTATGGCCTTGCAAAGTTGGATAAAATCATTGAAATTTCACTTTTGCACAAAATGGAAAACTTGCAAAATCTCATGACAAGCCTTTATGTGACCTCTAATCATCATACAAACACAATGCATGACCTAAAATTCAGTTTGGTCCAAGAGATTTCCCATTTCCATGTCTTAATTTTCAAGTAACCATAAGCCATTTTCCATAAAAATGCAAAAGGGGGAATTCTTGCAAAATGGTTCCCAAAAGTTTGTGTGATCTCTAGCTGGTCTCAAGACATTGCCATAACCTCATGGGACATCTCACACCAAAATTCAGCAAGAGATATCACATGTTCATGACCTATAAAACACAAAGTGTGACAAGTTGCCAAAATGAAAAACTCATGATATCTTGTGATCCAAGTGTTGTAGTCCTCCATGAATCATCCAAGGGTCTTCCTTGACTCAAGCTGAGGCAGGACAAGCCCTAAGATTTCCTCTGCCATAGCCCATACCCATAGTACACAATCCTTGACTTTTTGGCCAATCACCCCATACCATTCCCACAGTACATGTCACTTCCTCAGACCTCTTCCAATAGTCTAAGGATGTGTTATGGAACATAAAGCAAGCAATACACAAGCCTGATCTCACACACATTCCAGCATCCACAAAATCTGCCAAGAACTTCCCCTCTTCGAATCTCTTCACACAGCCCTCAAACATCAAAAATTCCTTCACACACAAACCACAAATCACTCATAGAACAAAATCCACCCCCTGAAACTGCTTGAATCATCACCCACAGAGACCTCCATTTCTGCTACACCAGAGTTGAATCACTCGAACCAGCCACTCCCCAAGCTTTCTAAGCTCCATTCCATCATCAGGAGGTTCAAGGGAGAAGGATTGCACAAAGCTTGAGGCCAGAGAGCTCAGAATCAGGAAAGCTTCATCTCAGGTAAGAGGAAGAACATTTTTCCCAGAAGTTGTTTTTTAAGTTCATTTATGATGCTATGTGCTCTCCTGATCATGAATATGTATTTATTTTTTGAAATGGTGAAGAAACCAGCAAGTATGGCATCTCTGAACATTCGCCCGTGTTTTGTGATTTGCTTCGATTCAGGCTTGTGAGTGAAAATAAATGAATTTGAGGTGAGGGTTTAGGATTAGATTGATGAGAGGATCATTTTGGTGAAGGAAATTTGGTGTTTGGTAACCTATAGAGAGAACTAGGGTTTGTGCCTGCCGGAGAAGATGACCGAAACCACTGTTCCGGTCATCTGAATGTCATTAGCCCTAATTAGGGTTTAGGCCAGTTTTGAATTGAGACCCTTGGATCTGCCTTCCCGCGCGTGAATGAATGGACAAGATCTTCCCATTAACCATTAATCAGTCATTAATTAATTAAATCCAAGATTAATTAAATATTAAGTAAGTTTAGCCAGGTTTGAACCTGGGCCCTTGGATGTGGCGCCAAGTCAACCCTCACAAGCCCATAACCAATCTGATCCATTCATTTAGTTTACTTTTCATTTTATTAAATTTTAATTCATTTTGTTTATATTTTATTTGCACGAATTATTTAAAATAGTAAAAAGCATTTAAAAATTCTGAAAATTTTTGTCAAACATTTCATTAATTTTTAGAACCCAAAAATATTTTTATTTTTATTTTTTGCATTAAAAGTTATTTTTAAATCATTTAAATGTTTATTTTTAATTAGTTAATGAAAATTAATTAACTAAAAATGCATTTAGGTATTTAAAAATCACCAAAAAATTCACATTGCATTTTAAAACATTTAGAAACATTATCCAACTCTCAAAACAAATTTCTTTTTGGTTCTTGATGCATTTTGACAAATTTCATTGGAATTAAATTCATTTTAAGGCAATATTTTTGTTCAAACTTGAAAATATCCATTCTGCCTAACCATTGAGAGTTTGATGATGGTTCTTCTTGCATTGCATCCTTCATGGCATGTAGTTTATAGGATAAATTTGGTTTGAATTGATCTTCCATTTTCAATTTGTTTTGCATTTTTCATGATGAGGTACCTTAAAACCCTAATTGACTTGAGAAATTCATAACTTTCACTAGGTTAAGAGTTAGATCCCCTCCTTTGGGCAGTGAACTTGTATAGGTTTAGGGTATCTTTGATTGCATTTTCAATTTTTTATCATGTCATTTGCTTCTGATTTTGAATTTTGCTTTGTGTGTTGATCATAAACCCTAATTTGTGTATTTCTTTGCATCCATCTTTCATTTGCTTGCATCCAACAACTTGCCATGACATTTTATGCATCCACATGATTCATAATACATCTTAGGACATATTAGAATCATGTTTGATCATTTCATCATTCCTTTGCCATGTTATATGTTCATTTCATCTCATAAGCATTCATGAACTTTTATGGTTCAAAGCATGCCTCCCTTTCATCCTTATGTTTGTTTGATCATTCTCATCTCTTGTCATGTGTTTGCATCATCTCTTAGCATCATTGAAATCATGTTTATGCTTCTGACTTTGGTTTGCATCATGACATTTCATCTCATTTGCATTGCATTTCATTTCTTTTGCTAACTTTTCAGGTGGTAAGTTATTTTTGGGAAGTGAATTTGCCTTCACTTCTCATAATCTCTTCTCATCTCTCTTGCATCCTTGCTGCATTATATCTTTGTATTAGAGTGGGCTTGCTCATTCATGCTCTTTCTCACCTTCTTTCTCCAAGCAACTTGACTTCTTAAGTGAAGCAAGTTGTCTTGCTTCTTCTTGCTTCTTTCTCCTTTCATCTGCTTCTTTCCTTGGTGGCTCTTTGAAGATTCTTTCTCTATTAAGCCTCACAAACCCTAGGATCTCCAAGTATGATAACAATTAGGGTTTGATTAGTCCCCCATTTAGCTTTTACCTTTGTGTCATCTTTGAGTCTTCTCTTCTCATCTCATAATCAAGGACTAAACCCTAAAGGTTTTAAGGCTTTGTGATTAAGCTTATGCCTGCATCCTTCTATTAGGATGGAGTGTATAACTTTAATCCTAAGTGTTAAACCCTTAATGTGTTTAAACCCTTTAATTAATCCATCTAATAATCATCAAGACATCAAACTTGTAACTTGGGCCTTGCATTAGGGTTCTAATTCTTCCTTAATTGGTTAAGAAGGACTAACCCTAGTGTTAATGGACAAGTCCCCCTCAAGTTGTCTTACAAATCATAAAAGTCACTTCTTCATCTTATCATTAACCATAAAATCCATGTAATAAAGGCTTTGTTTTGTCATGAGGTTAATCCCTAATCATGGATTAAGTTGAGGAGTCTTTCTCAGCTTAAATGTTCTCATCTATTATCCTTCTATTAGGATGGTGTAATGGGTCCATTAAATCTTTGATTATGGCTTAAACTCATTACTTAAAACTAAACAAAAACAACAAAAACATCTAAATAATCACAAGTAGGTTAATGATCTTAGTCCTACATCATGGTGATTAAGTGTAAGGTGGTTACTTCATACTTAAGGTATTCTCATTACCCCTAATCAGAGGGAAGATGTGATGAGTTTACTAACCCATTGGTTTAGGCTTAAGCTCATTTTCCTATAACAAACTTTCAAAAGCAATAAAAGATTGAAAACACAAAAACAAACAATAATCGTCTCCTTCGGGATTCTTTTCTCATCTCATTCACTCACAAACGAGAACTTGCTTCTTCCGTCTAATGCAAGACAGTTTGCACTTGAGCCAGGCAGGTCATACACTTGAGCATAGACAAGTAAGCAGTTCACAAGTCAATTTACCTTTCAGTCTCTTTGGGTCGAACTACGGTGTTCTGACTTCCTCATTGCACGAGAGGATACGTAGGCATAACTTAACAGTTATCGAACAAAAGTCTCTGTGTATTCCCCCTCTTTCCAGCAGTATTCTTTAAGCCTCATATTCTTGAGCATTTCACTCTTGTTCTTACACTGACACTTCTCTTATACACTTCACATTTCTTTTACACTGACACTTGCATTCTTTTCCAGCTTCGATACACAAATTGCACTGACACTACCCCACACAAATCTTTTAAGCGTGGATCCCGTCGAGTACGATGGACAATCTGGGTGCTAATACCTTCCCAGGTTGTAACCAACCCCCTTTCTCAGTCTCTTTGGTTCGCAACCGTCTTATCCATCTTTTCTTAGGTCTATGCAGCATTTCCTTTCCTCCGGGATAAAAATGCCTAGCTGGCGACTCTTGTCTTCTGAGTTCACCCTTGTGTGTCCTCTCCTCTTTCGCCGACCGTTCGCGTCTGTACCCCTCTTGGCCCCGTGTCATCAGGTGGGAGCGACAACAGTTAAGGGCTTCATGTTATTTTTCTTTCCTTAGGGATAAAATTGTCCTTACTATTAGTTAGTAAGTAGTCTTATCCTTGGATTTGAGGGACGAGCATATGGTCATTGTATGGTCATAGAAGGCAACATGTAAAGGTATCTTAGCAATTCAAAGGGATTATCATAATTGTTTTCGTAGGGTCATCGAGGGACGAGATCATTTATTCGTAGGCAACTCGAAGGGTCATCGAGGCACTATGATCTTTTATATCGAAAGGACTTGATGATTTTTATTTAGGCAACCTTGCTAAGACACCCCTACGTTCAAGAGACTTGACCATTTTTCATAAGGCAACAAGAGGGGATACCCTAGAGGTGCATGTGTGAAGAATGTTTTAATTACAATTATGTTAATCTTTGAGTTAGTGATCTAACAGTTGATTTTATCTTGCCATACAATCCTATTATTCATGCATCTAGCAGTTATAGGGTGCAAAAAGTAAGTGCAAAATATAAAATCTTAAACTATTACAAGGATTTGGGGGAATCACATAATTGAGGGGTATGCAAAAAGTAAAGTCCTAATTAACTATTACAACCCATAAGCAGATACATAATTGAAAAAATGCGAGAAAATAAATTGCATGGCCTTTGTCGCTCCCACCAAATGAAGCCGGGTCAAATGGGGTACAGACGCGAACGGTCGGCGAAAGGAGGGTGTGAGAACACACAGGAGTGAACTCACAGGGAATGAATAGAGTCGCCAGCTAGGCATTTTTATCCCGGAGGAAAGGCAATGCTGCATAGACCTAGAAAGATACGGATAAGACGGTTGCGAACCAGAGAGACTGAGAAAGGGGGTTGGTTACAACCTGGGAAGGTATTAGCACCCAGATTGTCCGTCGTACTCGACGGGATCCACGCTTAAAAGATTTGTGTTTCAAAGGGGTAGTGTCAGTGCAATTTGTGTATAAAGAGCTGGAAAAGGATGTACAGGTGTCAGTGTAAGAGAAGTGTGAAGTGTGATATATACAGTGTCAGTGTAAGGATAAGAGTGAGATGCTCATGATAATGAGGCTAAAGAATAAGGCTAGAAGGAGGGGGAATATACAGAGACTTTTGTTCGATAATTGTTAAGTTATGCCTACGTATCCTCTCGTGCAATGAGGAAGTCAGAACACCGTAGTTCGACCCAAAGAGACTGAAAGATGAATTTACTTGTGAACTGCTTGCATGTCTATGCTCAAGTGTATGACCTGTCTGGCACAGATGCTAACTGTCTTGCATTAGACGGAAGAAGCAAGTTCTCGTTTGTGAGTGAATGAGATAAGAAAAGAATCCCGGAGGAGACGATTATTGTTTGTTTTTGAGTTTTCAGTCTTTTATTGCTTTTGAAAGTTTGTCATAAGTTAATGAGCTTAAGCCTAAACCAATGGGTTAGTAAACTCATCACATCCTCCCTCTGATTAGGGGTAATGAGAATACCTTAAGTGTGAAGTCAGTTTCTCACACTTAATCAACTTTGATGTAGGATTAAGATCATTAACCTACTTGTGATTATTTAGATGTTTTTTGGTGTTTTTATTTAGTGTTAAGTAATGAGATTAAGCCATAATCAAGGATTAAACAGACTCATTACACCATCCTAATAGAAGGATAATAGATGAGGGTGTTTAAGCTGAGGAATGCTCCTCAACTTAATCCATGATTAGGGATTAAACTCATGACATAACAAGCCTTTGATTAAGTGGATTTTAATTAATGGTATGATGATGAAGTGAATTTTATGGTTTGTAAGACAACTTGAGGGGGACTTGTCCATTAACACTAGGGTTAGTCCTTCTTAACCAGTTAAGGAAGAATTAGAACCCTAATGCAAGGCCCAAGTTACAAGTATGATGTCTTGATGATTATTAAGTGAATTTATTAAGGGATTTAAACACATTAAGAGTTTAACACTTAGGATTAAAGTTATACACTCCATCCTAATAGAAGGATGCAGGCATAAACTTAATCACAAAGCCTTAAAGCCTTTAGGGTTTAGCCCCTGATTATGAGATGAGGAGAGAAGACTCAAAGATGACACAAAGGTAAAAGCTAAATGGGGGACTAATCAAAACCCTAATCATTGTCATGCTTGGTTGTTCCTAGGGTTTGTGAGGTTTGCAAGAAAGGTCTTCAGAGGAACCACCAGGAAGCAGATGAAAGGAGCAAAGAGAAAGCAAAGTAACTTGCTTCATTGAAGAAGGCAAGTCACTTGAAGAAAGAAGGTAAGAAGAAGGAGAATGAGCAAGCTCAATCTCAAACACATAACAAAATGCAGCAAGGATGCATAAAAGAGATGAAAAGAAAATGTGAGAAGTGAAGGCAAATTCACTTCTCAAAGTTGCTTACCACCTGAAAAGTTAGTGAAAGAAATGCAATGCAATGCAAAATGAAATGAAATGGCATGATGCAAATCAAAACCAGAAGCACATACATGATGTTAATGATTCTATGAGATGCTACAAACATGTAACAAGGCATGGGGATGATCATACAAACTTATGGATGCAAATGGAGCAAGTTAGGAACCATGATCATACATGAAAAGTTATGAAATGCAAATGGTATACAACATGTCAAATACAAGATGCAATGATCAAACATGCTTACAATATGTCTTAAGATGTCAAATGAATCAAATGGGTACACAAAATGTTATGGCAAGTCAAGGTATGAATGCAAATGCAAGATGTATGCAAAAGGAAGCCCAAATTAGGGTTTATGATCAAAGCATCAAACAAAAACCAAAATCAGAAGCAAACATCAAGATAAAAAATTGAAAATGCATTCAAAGGATCCCTAAACCCATACTAACTCACTGCCCAAAGGAGAGGTTCCAACTCTTAACCTAATTAGAGTTATGAATTTCCTAAAATTTCTAGGGTTTTAGGGTACCTTAACAAGGAAAATGCCAAACAAATGGAAAATGAAAGATCAAATCATGCCAATTTAATCTCACAAACTACATGCTAAACAAAATGCAATGCAAGAAGAATCAAAGTCCAACTCTCAATGGTTAGGCAGAAATGATTTTTTGAACATTGGATCAAAATAATGCTTTGAAAATGAATTAATTCCATAGAAAATTCTCAAAAGACATCAAGATCAAAAAAGAAATTTGGTTTGAGGGTTGGACAATGTTTCTAAATGTTTTTAAATGTTTCTTGAATTTTTTGGTGATTTTTAAATACCTAAAAGTATTTTTAATTAATTAATTCTCATTAATTAATTAAGAATAAACTTTTAAATGATTTAAAAATATTTTTTAATGCAAAAAATAAAAATAAAAATGTTTTTGTGTTCTGAAAAATAATGAAAACCTTGACAAAAATTTTCATAATTTTTAAACATTTTTTACTATTTTAATTAATTCGTGCAAAATAAACCAAATAAAATGAAAATAAAATGAATTTAAATGAGAAAATAGGAAAGTCAGCAGATCTAAGGGCCAGGATTCAAATTCCAGGGGGCGGGAGTTGAGTTGGCGCGTGAATGGACGGCCCACATTCAAATTTCGCTAATTATGACTTAGCCCTAATCCAGTGCCCTAATTACTTTCAGATGACCGAAACAGTGTTCCGGTCATCTTCTCCGGCAAGGTGAAATCTCAATCTCTCTCAATACGCATCAAATCCTCACAAAACTCTCCAGAATCAATCTATGAACATCACTAAGCATAAACCCTAACTCAAACAACATTTATTTTTCGTGAATCAAAGGAATCAAGCAAAAACATTTTTACGGGCAATCTTTCAGAGCATCATAACATACTTGTTTCTGGCTTATTTTCAAAAATAAATAGATCCCCATGATCAGGGTAACATGTAGAACAACATTCTAACAAGAAATTAAAGTTCTGGAAAAAAAGTTCATCATGCTACCTAAGATGGAGCTTTCGATTCAGGAGCTTTCTGGCTGTTTCTTTGGCTCAAACAAGTCCCAATGATCCTCCTTAGAAGCTTTTGACCCTTAGTTGGAGTTTATGTGGCCTCTAGATAAAGTTGGCAGCAGCTCAGGCCAAGGGAGTGTGAAAATCGTATTTGTGATGTGGGAGGTTTCAGGCTAAAACAATGGTTGGTTTGTGATCAGTGGAACACCTTGAGATCAATGGTGAAGTTTGTTTTTGTGTTTGATGCTTGTGCTGTGAGTTTCGAATGGTTTTGCATATGAGGTGAGTTTCATGAACTATGGCTTATGATATGTTTCAGGCTTGTGTGTCTTGTGTGTTATGTTGGCTTTGGTCCACTTATCACAAATAGAGAGGTCAGAGGAGTTGGTGTGGACTGTTGTGATTGGTATGGGGGTTTTTGCAAAAAGTCAAGTCTAGGTGTACTTGAGGTATGGGCAAGTGTGAGATTGTGATAGGAGCATGGTTGAGTTCAGCTTGAATCAAGGAATGCTGTGACAAAAGTTTAGAGGCAAGGCAGCAAGTAGTTTGTAGCTTATGATGAGTTTTGCAAGTTGGTTCAAATTTGGTTCCTTTGAGATTTCATGAATTTCAATGCATCAAAGTGTCAAGTTCTTTGGCCAATTCTGATCTTTAGAGGTCATGTGTGTATGTTGTAAAGAAATTGTACACATTTGAGGTCTTTAGAGCACTTGATCAAGTCATTTTGCAAAATGCCTCTTTAGTAGAAAACTTTAAATTTTGTGATTTTAGCCAACTTTGACAAGCCATAACTTTTGATCCAAAATGAATTAGGTCATGTTCTTGTACTTTTTGAAAAGGGAAAGATCTATTCTACAAATTTCATGACCAAAGTATTTCCATTTGAAGCTTTTTTGAATAAAAAAGTAAGGGTTGAAAAAGTTGCCTAAAATGGCATTTTCATTAAAAGTCAAACTTGCCCAAAAAGTCAACTTTGCAAAAGACTTGTAATTTCTCAATTTTGTGAACTTCCAACCTCTCCATGATAAAATAAAGATCATATACAATAAAAATGATGAAGAACACCCTTTGGTTGGGTCATTGAGGGCCTCAGATGCCCTGATTTTGCACTGACTTGCTTGAAAAGTCAACTCTTGATCAGATGACTTCCCCATGGAATTTCTTCATGAAACTTGATATGCATGATCCTTATATCATATAGAGACCAATAGAAACAAGAATGACCAAAAAATTTGGAGTTATGGCCTCTGAAACCAAAACCCTAATTTTAGGTCATCTGTGCAGTCAAACCTGGCTCTGCCTCCATACCAATCCAAGTTCTTGTGATCCTTTGACATTCTTGACTTTGAGAGGATGTAATATGATACTTTAACACACATGGACCCCTTTGAAGTGATTGATGGCCTTTGGAGTGGCTCAAGAAGCTCTTGGATTGCTCAGATCACAAACCCTAGGTGCAGATGACTTAGAACCAATGCAGTGAATCAAAAATGTGGTATGAGATGTTGTGATGGTGTTTATACATATGAAATGATCACAAGCCATGGTGTGAATGGGTGAGGGAAAATTTTGGGTGTTTACAGCTGCCCCTATTCAAACATGAGTTAGCTGTGCAGGATGTAAGCGACGGCTTAACAGGCAAACAAGATAACTTGTGGTTGAATACCAAAGACAGTCCAAAATTTGCACTCACAAAATGAAGAAGAAAAGGGATATAGATTGTAAAGGAAAATAAAGTATATTGTAAAGTATGGACGACGGAGGACGACCGTCGAGCAGAGGACGACTGCTGGGTAAAGAGCAATGACGGGGACGGCCGACATGCTGGTAAAGTGCGGAAAATAAAGCAATGACGGGGACGGCCGACATGCTGGTAAAGAAAGAACCATGATGGGGACGGCCATCAAGATAAAGTTGTAAGATTCTCTGGGGATTAATGAAAAATGATGGGGACGGCCATCAAGTTCATAAATCAAAGTAACCAACGATGGGGACGGCCATCGGGTTAAAAAGGGACCACGACAGGGACGGCCATCGGGTTAAAGAATAAATGAAATAAACAGATGATGAGGTACGGTCATCAAAGGTGAAGGACGATCACCTAGCAGGGGACGGCTGCTCTGTTGGGGTTAAGATGAGGGACGGTCATCTAAGGTGGAGGACGACCACTTGGCAGGGTACGGCTGCCGAAAATATCGCGACATAGGACGAATGCCGGATAAAAGGTCAACGATGGGGACGGCCATCGGGTGAGCATGATGGAGGACGACCATCAAGAGGTGGAGGACGACCACCTAGCAGGGGACGACTGCTCTCAAGGTTTATCATGACGTAGAACGAACGCCAGATAACCACAATCAACAATGGGGACAGCCATCGGATAAAATGATGAAGGACGATCATCAAAAGGTGAAGGACGATCACCTAGCAGGGGACGGCTGCTAAATATCACGACATAGGACGAATGTCGGATAGAAAATCGACGATGTGGACGGCCATCGGATGAGCATGATGAAGGACGATCATCAAGAGGTGGAGGACGACCACCTAGCAGGGTACGGCTGCTCTCAGGGTTTATCATGACATAGGACGAATGTCAGATAAAAAGAAATTTGCTTTACTGGGGAGTAGTAAACACGGACGAGTGCTTACATCCAAGAAATAAAAGGTATAAGTGTTTGGATGTGTATAGTTTAAAGATGCGGACGAGCATCCTTAAGACTATGATACAGACGAGTATCAGGTAGAAACAAATACTGACACGTGTTCAGAGATGATGATACGGACGAGTATCAACTGGTTAACAAGGAACACGGACGAGTGTTGAATCTGAGGGGACTCTTCTGGGGAATAGTAGACACAGACGAGTATCTATATTCAAGAAGACATGAGTATATGGATTAAAGATGCGGACGAGCATCCTTAAGACTATGATACAGACGAGTATCAAGTAGAAATAAACGCCTGACGCATGTTCTGAGATGATGGTACAGACGAGTACCAACTGGTTAACAAAGAACACGGACGAGTGTCGAATCTGCGGGGATGTAAATGGTGTATACAAGATACGGACGAGTATCTGTATAAGTAAAATAAGTATGAGTGGTGTATAGATGAGTGTTCAACCTGCCGGGGAAGTAACACGGACGAGTGTCGAAAGGAGAAGAGTATAGTAAAAACAAGTATCTGGTATACAAAGTGTTTGCATTACTGTACTGGGGACAATGACATGGACGGATGTCAAGGAAGTTATATATATATATATATATATATATATCTGTGAGTGCAAAGGGGATGTCTTTGGCTTTCTACTGGGGGATACGACACGGACGGGTGTCGAGAAGTGTCTGTAATATACAAGTGTTTGATTGCAAAGAAAAGCTCGGGCGACTTTACTGGGGAATGATGACACGGACGGGTGCCACAAGGAGTGTGTATTTGTATTGGTGAATGTGAGGCAACTGCTTTTGCCGGGGAATCTGGGGGGGTATTCTGCGTATTGTTGATGAGTTGATAATATTCACAAGTGTTTGATTCAGACCATGACTTATGATTATGCTATATGTTTGATTTTTTCCGTAATGCTCCGTATTAAACGGAATGCTACGCTCTGTTTGGTGAATATGACGCGGATGCTATGATTATGCAAAGGAAAACAGATCCGGGATTCGGATCCCGTTGATGTGAAGATCTCTGGTCGATCTGTTTGAGGTGAACATCCCAGCTGGGGATGAGATCGTTGGTAGATCTGATGAGATGTATCTGCTTGGGGAAATGGGTCAATGATAGACCTATTCCTGTAAATGAGGGACCCAGCTGGGGTTTGTAGAATCTTTCGTCACTCTGTTGTGATTCCTTCGTGCGTTGCTTTTCTGGATAGAGGCTGATACTCTGTGGGGGGATGGTTCCCTGGCCTTTTAGCTGAGGAAGAATTATTGGCAACTCGGCTGGGAGAAACAGCAAGTGG
Source organism: Lathyrus aphaca (assembly GCA_963966055.1). Classification (NCBI taxonomy): domain Eukaryota; kingdom Viridiplantae; phylum Streptophyta; class Magnoliopsida; order Fabales; family Fabaceae; genus Lathyrus; species Lathyrus aphaca. The sequence continues at coordinate 142,306,120 of OZ014519.1, forward strand.
CAACTCAGCTGGGGAGCAGGCACTTGGGTGCTAAGATTGAGTGAGTGTTGATTTGCCAGCTTGCTGGGATGAAGCTTTCATGCCCCATGTTGCGCTTTTAAATACATGCAATCCTGCAAAGACAGGAGACGCACAAGTAATCCCGAGGTATCCCTTACCGGATTCCGTCGTAGGAGTGAGACACTTCTGAGAGCAAGTATATTTCCTGCAAGCACGTATTTTTAGGAGAAAAACATCTGTATTTATGCAATCAGTATTTTAAAGATATCAGACATTCCTTGCAAATAAAATGAAGTGTACGAGGTGAAACTTGACTAAAAATCTGTTTTTATTAATTCATATGCCCTGAATTGGCAAGATACAGTCAAAGAAACGAATCTCCCGAAATGAGGAGATTGTTACAAATTGAGAAACAAAAATGCTGGCAATGTTGACGACGCTTCAAGGAGCTTCCCTCTTGCTATGACTCGTATGACTTTTGACGTTCTTCTCGTCTTGCTTTCTGAAGAAGGTTGATTCTGACCGGTGCTTGATCCTTTTGAAGCTAACCAAGTTGTAAGTGATACAGACGAATTCAGAATGCAGTTGTTCGCTTATTCCCTCATTTTGCATGGATCGCCCTTTCGGGTTTTCAATCCATCGGGATACCCATTTTTGCCTGAGCTGTCCAACGCGGCTTTTCAACTCAGCGGGTGTACATTTTTTTGTTTATTTTCCCTTATTTTTGCCCAAGTCTTTTATTCTGTTTTTGACTTGCCGGGATGCCCTATTTTTGCCTGGACTTACATTTTGTTTTTATGTCCAGCGGGTCATTTTTATGCGAAGTATTTTTTAACTGCATCTGAATTTACAGGGGACGGGAAGTCTTCACTATCCATGGTGCTGAGCATCAGTGCTCCACCAGAAAAAACTTTCTTTACTACAAATGGTCCTTCGTAATTTGGAGTCCATTTGCCCCTATGGTCCGTATGCGGAGGGAGGATTCTCTTCAGCACAAGATCTCCTACTTGGTACCCTCGGTGCCTAACTTTCTGATCAAAGGCTTTCTTCATTCTTCTTTGATATAACTGCCCATGACAGATTGCAGCCAATCTTTTCTCTTCAATCAGACTCAGTTGTTCGTATCGGGACTGGACCCATTCTGCTTCGTTCAGCTTAACATCCATCAGTAACCGTAGGGAGGGTAATTCAACTTCAACAGGTAGGACTGCTTCCATACCATACACAAGCTGATACGGTGTTGCCCCAGTGGATGTTCTGATTGACGTGCGGTACCCATGCAAGGCAAATGGCAGCATCTCATGCCAGTCTTTGTAGGTGACTACCATCTTCTGCACAATCTTCTTGATATTCTTGTTGGCTGCCTCAACAGCGCCATTCATCTTTGGCCTGTAAGGAGAAGAATTGTGGTGTTGGATCTTGAAGTCCCGACACAGTTCGGCCATCATCTTGTTGTTTAAGTTGGAACCATTATCAGTAATGATTCGCTCGGGAACTCCGTATCGACAGATGATATCTCTTTTCAGAAATCTGGCTACCACTTGCCTTGTAACATTGGCATAGGAAGCTGCTTCAACCCACTTGGTAAAATAGTCAATGGCTACCAGGATGAATCTGTGGCCATTCGAAGCAGTTGGCTCAATCTTGCCAATCATGTCAATGCCCCACATAGCAAAGGGCCAGGGTGAAGACATCACATTCAAGAGATTGGGAGGCACATGCACCTTATCTGCATAAATCTGGCATTTATGCCATTTTCTGGCATAGGCACAACAGTCGGCATCCATTGTGATCCAATAATAACCTGATCTCAACAATTTCTTAGCCATGGCATGCCCTCCAGCATGGGTACCAAAGGATCCTTCGTGCACTTCATGCATTAACAAGTCTGCTTCTGTTCTATCAACGCATCTGAGGAGTACCATATCAAAGTTTCTCTTGTACAGGGAACCATCAGTGTTCAGGAAGAAACTACCAGCAAGCCTTCTCAAAGTCTTCTTATCATTGGAAGATGCCCCAGACGGGTATGTTTGATCCTCCAAGAAGCACTTAATGTCATGGAACCAAGGCTTATCATCTTTTACAACGTCGGCTGCAAATACATATGCTGGTCTGTCAAGTCTGGATACTGAAATCTGAGGTACAAAGTTGGCAGCCTGAACTTTGATCATTGATGAAATGGTAGCCAGGGCATCTGCAAACTGATTCTCGTCCCGAGGGATATACTCAAGCTTGACCGTTGTGAAGAAAGTCAATAACCTTCTTGTATAACCCCTGTAAGGTATCAGATGATCCTGGTGGGTGTACCATTTGTCATTGGTTTGATTAACTACCAAAGCTGAATCTCCGAATACAGTTAAAGTTTTGATCCTGAGGTCAATAGCTTCCTCAAGACCCATAATGCAAGCTTCGTATTCAGCTTCGTTGTTAGTGCAGTTGAAGGTGAGTTTTGCCGAGAAAGGCATATGAACTCCCTTAGGTGTAATGAGTACTGCACCAACACCACGACCATTCATATTAACAGCCCCATCGAACATCATAGTCCATTCTTCCTCCGGGTCAGGCCCTTCAGTGTGAATAGGCTCTTCATGATCTTTTGCTTTTATGAACATGATGTCTTCATCAGGGAAGTCAAATCTCATAGGCTGGTAATCATCAATAGGTTGCTCAGCAAGATATTCAGACAATACACTGCCCTTGATGGCTTTCTGAGATGTGTACTGAATGTCATATTCCGTGAGAATCATTTGCCATCTTGCGACCCGTCCGGTAAGAGCTGGCTTCTCGAAAATGTACTTGACTGGGTCCATCTTTGAGATTAACAAGGTAGTGTGGGTCAACATATACTGTCTCAGTCGGCGAGCAGCCCACGCTAAAGCACAGCAAGTTTACTCGAGAAGTGAATAACGTTGTTCACAGTCGGTAAACTTTTTGCTCAGGTAGTATATTGCATACTCTTTTCGACCAGACTCGTCATGCTGGCCCAGCACACACCCCATTGACTCTTCCAATACTGTCAAGTACATTATCAGAGGTCTTCCTTCAACTGGAGGCATAAGGATTGGAGGTTCTTGCAAGTATTCTTTGATCTTGTCAAAAGCCTTCTGGCAGTCTTTGTTCCACCTGACCGTTTGTTCCTTTCTTAACAGCTTGAACAAGGGTTCACAGGTTGCTGTAAGGTGAGATATGAACCTTGAGATGTAGTTCAATCTACCTAGAAAACCCCGAACCTCTTTCTCAGTTTTTCGGTGCAGGCATTTCTTGAATGGCTTTGACTTTATCAGGGTCCACTTCAATCCCTTTCTCGCTTACAATAAAGCCCAGCAGCTTACCAGATCGTACCCCGAATGTGCATTTGTTGGGGTTCAGCTTCAGTTGGTACTTCCTCAGACGCTTGAATAGCTTTAGCAGATTTACCAGGTGGTCTTCTTCAGTGAGGGACTTGGCAATCATGTCATCCACATAACATTCGATTTCTTTATGGATCATGTCGTGGAATAACGTTACCATAGCCCGTTGATATGTTGCACCAGCATTCTTCAGTACAAATGGCATCACCTTGTAACAGAACGTGCCCCAGGGTGTGATGAAAGTTGTCTTCTCCATGTCTTCAGGTGACATCTTGATCTGATTGTACCCTGAAAATCCGTCCATGAAGGAGAATACCGAGAACTGAGCCGTATTATCAACCAATAGGTCAATGTGAGGTAATGGGAAGTCATCTTTTGGGCTGGCTCTGTTCAGGTCCCGGTAGTCAACGCACATCCTCACTTTGCCGTCTTTCTTAGGTACAGGTACTATATTAGCAACCCACGGCGGATAGCTAGTTACAGCAAGGAATCCGGCGTCCCACTGCTTTTGTACCTCTTCTTTGATCTTCATTGCCATGTCCGGGCGAGTACGGCGCAACTTCTGTTTAACCGGCGGGCATTCTTCTCTTAAAGGCAGCTTGTGCATAACAATGTCGGTGTCCAACCCTGGCATATCCTGATAAGACCAAGCAAACACATCCACATATTCTTGAAGCAGGTCAATCAGCTGTTTCTTCACTGAGTCTTGTAGGCAGGCCCCGATCTTAACCTCTTTCACGTCTTCATCTGTACCAAGATTAATCGTTTCTACCTCCTCCTGATGAGGAGTGATAAACTTCTCCTCTTGTCTCAACAATCTGGCTAACTCTTCAGGAAGCTCGTAATCTTCTTCAACCCCTTCATCAGCTTGATTGATCGGATTGTCAAAGTCATACGAAGTCATAGCCGTGTTGTTGTCGGTGCTGTCTGGAAGGCACTCTCTGCAAGGGTTCAGTTTGTTCATTTTAGTGATTGGTTTTAATCTTGTTTAGAAAAGTGAAATAAAGTTGTCATTTTGAAAACATTGCCATTTATTTTTTTGTACAAAAAGAAAAATGGAAAAACAGTGAGCGGGAAAGAAAAAGACTCGTTTGCAAAAGATGTCTGATATTTCATTGATTAATCTTGTTGCACAAAAATTACAGATGGCCCGATTACAAAATGAGTCTTGTCATCTTGGGCAAAATGCAAGACTTGATGCATGCTTTAAAATATACAGGAAATAATAATTACTCTGCAGGAGTAACCCTTATAATTTCCTGGGAAGACCAGTTTGAGATACGGCTCCCCGGGATCCTTGGACGAATCCAGCTTTCCAGGTTGCGTTCATCTTCCGACTCATCTTCCAAGTTGTTGACAGCATCAGGGGTGAGCATCCCCCCACTAACAAAGTTGGGCTTCTTAGCAGCCTCTGCTTGATCTTGTTGAGTTGGTTTGTAACCCAACCCAAATCTATCCTCTTTCTTCTCCACAGGCAACAGTTTGCCCCAGCCTTGAGCATTCCCCTCCTCAACAACCTTCCTGGCTTGCTGGTAGGATGTCATGGAAGTCCCAAGTACAGCAGATGTTTCATTAATATTCAGGGCCTCAAACCCTTGACTCATCGTTTCGTGGATCTCCCCATCCATCTCAATGTATTTGTATGTAGCCAGATGGCTAACAAAAATATCCTCCTCTCCACAAATAGTAACGACTTGGCCCTCCCACTTGAATTTTAACTTCTGGTGAAGGGTAGACGTAACTGCGCCAGCGGCATGAATCCATGGTCTACCCAACAAACAGCTGTAGGCAGGCTGAATGTCCATCACGTAGAAGGTCGTTTTGAAAGTTTGTGGGCCAATCGTTATAGGCAACTCGATTTCTCCCAGAACTAATCTCTTAGAGCCGTCAAAGGCTCTCACTACCAAGTTGCTGGGACGTAATGCCAATCCTTCATACTCCAGCTTCACAAGGGCTTTTTTAGGTAAGACATTGAGGGATGACCCTGTGTCTACCAGTACATGTGAAAGAACTGCACCCTTACACTCCATGGTAATGTGCAAAGCCTTGTTATGATTGCGGCCTTCCATAGTCAAATCAGTGTTGGTAAATCCTAGTCCATTACTAGCATTAACATTTCCAACCACAGCTTCCAACTGATTGACCGTGATCTCTTCTGGCACATAAGCTGCGTGCAAGACCTTTAGTAGTGCGTTCCGATGAGCCTCGGAGCACATAAGCAATGATAGAATGGAGATCTTGGAAGGCGTCTGGTGAAGCTGGTCCACTATCTTGTAATCACTTTTCTTGATGATTCTCATGAATTCATCAACTTCTTGATCAAAAGGTGTTTTCAAAGCTTCTTTAACAATTTGCTCTTCCTGCACCATGCTCTTCCCTTTTGCCCTGGCAGCAGCTTCTGCTTCAGCAGTGGGTCTTTGAATTTGCGGGGCAAAGAGACGTCCGCTTCGAGTGAAGCCTCCGCCTCCCCCCACATTGTCTATTTGTGGTGAAGAAATCGATGATTCAAGAGTGATTTTTTGTCCTTCGCAGTATAGGTCGGAGCCGTAATGCCAAGGGATGGCATTACTGCTTTCATAAGGTACTGGACCAGGCACTGTGATAGTGACTGGACTGATGGCAGCTGCAGAAGGGACCATGATAGTCTGTGGATCATAGTATATTGTGACTGGTGCTCTGGTAGGAGTGGCATTTTGTGAGTTGTAGGCAGAATCATTGGCAGGATCATAATAAATTGTAACCGTTGAGACATTCTCATTGCTTGCTGCTGATGTTGTAGGAGACATTGTTGGAAGGATGGGTGTTGTTGTTGTAGGAGACTCTGAATGAAGGGGTGCTGAAGTTGTAGAAGGGATGTTTGTTGATATCTGGTCCGTTGAAGTAACAGACGAAGCATTTGTTGATGAGGTTGAAGAGTTGTTTGGAACAATGGTTGTTGCAGTTGTAGGAGATTCTGGAACTGTTGTTAAGGAGATTGCTGGATTGGTAGGTATTGATGTTGTGATTTGAAGCAGGCCACTCTGGATGAGACCATCTATGCCATCTCTCAGGTTATCACACCCATTCACTGAAATGTTGCAATAAGCACATCCTAGCTCACATCCCGGGAACATTTGACATTCAAGGAGTTGAGCTTTAATCTCTATCAAGGGTGTCCGAATCTGACCCACACTGGTTATTAAGTAAGACGGCTTGTCTTCTTCAATAGCATTGATTCTGGGACCACCATGGTGTGGCATAGGGTTCTTGTTAACATTTGGTGGTGGTGCAAAATTTAGAGCTTTGGAATCCACTAGATCCTGCACTTTCATGTGCAAAGCTCTGCACTTCTCTGTACTGTGGCCAGGTGCATTTGAGTGAAAAGCACATCTGGCGCTGGCGTCATAATTTCTGGGCAGACTGGTAGGATCTGGAGGTGCCAATGTCCTTAGCTCAACTAGGTTGAGTTTCAGGAGTTGTGGCAGTAATGTGGCATAGGGCATAGGGATCGGATCGATCACCCTATTGGCCTGAGATGGTCTCTGTTGAAATGGTCTTTGCTGATTGTTGTTGCTGGTGTTGTTGTTGTTATAATTTCTCTGAGGAGGATACTGAGTTTGTTGCTGGTAATTCTGTTGCTGAGGTTGATAAGCTGGTTGTGGATGAATTGGAGCGGGAATGGTGATTGCTGCCACAGACCTATGAACATATTGGGGCCTGCCCCTGCTGGTATGGATAGCATTGGTCTCACCAGTTCTTCTTGGGCCCACAAAAGGCTTTCTTGGGTTGCTGGATGAGCTAGCACCGTTGTCAGAAATTTTACCCATCTTTAATAGGCTTTCAATTCTTTCCCCAGCTATGACTACATCAGCAAAGCTAGTGGAAGAAAAGGCAGCTAGCCTGTCAATGTATGTCCCTTGGAGGGTGTTCATAAACATATCAGCCATCTCCCTCTCTGACATGGGTGGCTGGACAGCAGCAACAAGCTGTCTCCACCTTTGAGCGTACTCCCGGAAGCTTTCCCTGGATGATTGAGACATCCCCATCAGGAGGGTCCTGTTGGGAGCCATATCCAAATTGTACTGATATTGTCTGATAAAGGCCTCAGCCAAGTCCTTCCAACACCTGATGGTTGCTCTGGTCAGGTGAGAGTACCATTCCCTCGAAGCTCCTGTTAAGCTATCCTCAAAATAAAACATACATAGCTTTTCGTCCATGGTATATGCCTTCAGCCTACCCAGAAAGGATTGCAAGTGGGTCCGTGGACAGGATGTTCCGTTGTACTTTTCAAAGCACGGAGGTTTAAATTTGTGGGGAATCCTGACCCCGTCCACTAGACCCATGTCCATAACATCAAAGCCCAAAGAATTCTAGGACTCCAGGGATCTCAGTTTTTCAGCAATCTCATCTAGCCTTCTGTCATAGGCTTCTTCCCCAGCTCCCATCACTGTGAACTGATCTTCCTGGGGGTCTTCTTGCAGCACTCTACCTGCAGTGGCAGTCCCTTGCATATTGACAGGGATGTTGATCTCTGGATGAAGGTGGGGTCCATAGACTGGAGGATTAACATGGGGTTGAACTCTCTCATTGTTGCTTGTCCCAGCAGTCCCTGGATGGGGGTCTTCCTGATTCCGCCCTTCTACCAGTGCTCTTAACCTCTCTTGGCTTTGGGCCATATTATTCATCACCTCCATAAACTGAGTCATCTGATTCCTCATTTCCAACCTCTCGTTGGCCATTTGAGTCCTGACCTCTGTAAGGTCCTGTTGTACTTGGTCCATTTGTATACCCGGAAGGTTGCTGCGGGTTGGATATCTGTGTGGACGGTTGAGTGGAAACACCCGACGTCGAGCAATAGTTCCTGAGATCACAACAGAGTTAGTAACAAAAACAAAACAAACCTACAAAACAAACAAAGGTTAGTATGCAATGCAGTATGCTTATTTGTATCCAAGGTATCCGGCTTGGCACTTGGTTTTGACCTTTCCAGACCCCTGGGGAAGATGCCTTTGATGTTGCTTGAAAGAACTTAGATAAAACAAACCAACACATATATTACAAAAAGTAAATGATACATAGTTTGTTTTTTTACAATACATGCCCTCTGAGGGGTCAAAAATACAACATAAAGAAAAGTACGTGAAATGAAAGCAACAACAAGCAAAAGTCAGACACCAAGACCAAACTCATCCTCCTGAACTTCCTTTAGAAGTGCTTCAGTCACAGGATCAGCTGGACGCTCTGTAAGATTCCTGATAAGGAGATTCCTGGTAGTAACAGCTGTAGTTAGCTTCTTGTGTCGACTCTGGTCCTTTGACCTCTTCACACCAGCTTTAATCTTCAACTCTGAGATCTCTCTCTGGGCTGCTGCCAGGGCTTCCTGTTGCTCCTTCGCACTAGCTTCCAGCTGCTCAATCTTGTCCTGAGTCATCTTATCCTCCTGAGTACGGGCTTCGGTGATCCTGACCCACCTAGCCTGACTCTCCTTCAGATACAAATCAGTCCTAGCTCTCTGGAATTGGGCCTCTTTGCAGGCATTCTTCAAAATCTGTTCTCTAGCCCTTACCTTCTTGATATAGTCTTCTGACTTTTCAATCCTGGCTAGATGCTCCACCTTTAGCTTTTCTAACCTTTCAATGTCCAGCCGACCATCACTCCTCTCCCAGAGGGTCTTCTGTAGAGCCTGAGTCAGATTCTCATTTCTCTCTATCAATTTCTCAAACTCCTCTAAGCTGACAGTTGCTGGAGGTGGTGCTGTGGAAGGTCCAGGCACATCTTCAAGGGTGAAGGGCATTCCAGTAATTTGAGCCCTGGCATGAGACCACTCATAGTACTGTGCTGAGGCCACATTGTTGCATCTTCCAAGAATGGTTACCCCCTTAGTCTGGACATTGTCCCAAGCCCAGGATGCTTGCCTGACAATAGCCAGATTAGGCTTGATCTCACAATAAAGGGTCTCAGTCAGATCCTGTGCTCTGGGAGGGTGGACCAGTGCATAGCCCAGTTGTTTTTTGAATAGAAGAGGGTTGTAGTTGATGCAACCCTTCACTCCTATCAGAGGCACATTGGGAAACTGCCCACAACTAGTAATGATGTCTCTGCCCTTGGTGCTCTGAGTGCACCACCTGATATCATCTGAGGTTAAAGCAACAAGCCTCCTAGCCCAATTTATTTGCTGGTGAGGATTCAAGAATGCATCAGTCTTTGGCAAATGTTTGAGCAGCCAAGTATGGAACAAAGGAGCACAGCATCTTACTAATCTTCCCCTTTGCTTTTCATTCCTTTGATGAACAGAGTAGTAGAAATCTCCCAGTAAGGTGGGCACTGGGTTCCTCAGGATGAAAAGATGGATTGCACTTTTGCTAACAAACCTAGGCTCATCTGCAAATAATATGATCCCATATATGCTAAGGGCCAATAATGCACAGACTGCCTTCCACTCTCCCAAAGAAGCTTTCAGGGTAGCCTGAGAGGTCAAGAAATCCAGATGCAGACCAGTGATTCATGCTTTGGTAGTCATATTCTGCCCAATCAGAACTGGTTCCAGATACAAGGCTTTTGCCACCTCTTCATTACTAGGGAAAATCATCTCAGGGTTGAAGGGGACTCCACCCCTGATAGGTACACCAATCAGTGATGAATACTCTTCCAACAAGGGTCCCAACTGAAAGTTCTGGAAGGTGAAGCACCTCAGAGGGGGATCATAGAACTGCAGGCAAGTATGAATCAAGCTCCTCTGTGAAGGGTCCAAATCCATAACCACATCAAGGATCCCTCCATAATGTTCTCTAAACAGTGGTATATGGTTTGGAGTAATCAGGGTCTGAATCTTCCTGATGCTAGCCAACTCAGGCTCAAAGAAATGATAGGAGATGTTACTCTTCTTGGGTGCCATGTTGCTGAAGAAGAGCTGAGACAGATGCTGAGAATAACACTGAAGATGGGCCACTGACAGGCTGAGACTGGTGGTGCAGGTGACTGAAGCAGGTAGCTGATAGCTGAAGTAAGCACTGATGAAAATAGATCTATGCTGAAGAAGGGGTCAAAACCAAGCCAAAATGTAGGACGGATACCCTGAAAAAACAAATAAACACATGTTAAAAATGATGCAATGAGGATGTATGCAAATGATATGCAAGGGTTTGTGACTGAGCTGGATCTGATTAACTGCTTTGATATAAGTCCATGTATGTTCAAGAAATCCAGATGGAGGTTCATAAGTCCAGTAACCAAGGTGGGGGACTCAAATAAAGAGTCACATGTCCAGGGTTAAAAATCACAAGAACTGTTCCAAGATGGAGTACTCTTAACCAAAACAAAGTAACAGGGTATGTTGAGGTCAAAGGTACCTGCAAACCTGTAAACAGCCCAACCCCCTCACCGGTGATGTTCTAAAACAAGGATCCTCATACTTGGATCAGTTATGAGAATTGTAAACACTTCTAACCCGGAGGTACAGTGTTTACAATAACCATAAAAGATCCTTCTCTAATTCACCTCAGTTTCTGAAGGTCAATACTAAAGGTCATCCAGACTTAGCAGGCTTCCCAGATAGCCCTAGCACTATAGGAAATCTGCAGCACAGAGTTCTCAGGAAGAAACCCATATCTGAATCGTGTTTCATATTCCCGCACCAGACCGAAATGGAATGGGAAAGAACATGAACCACTCTAGCCTAGGTGTCACTCAGGTCCTAGGTATAGGACCTCAACTCTCAATGGAACACCCACCCACCAAAGCAGCAAAACAGATCCAGCCAGCACAGTATGACAGTATGATATATGTGAAGCTATAAAGAAAGCAATAAAACAACTGTACATAAAGCAAAAATAAAACAAACATACACACAAATAGCACATAACACCCCAGTAAACACAAATCAAACAAGCGCTAGGAGAAACCCACAAAAAGAACCAGAAGCCCTGGTCACAGTATAAGGGTCCCCAGTAGAGTCGCCAAGCTGTCGCTCCCACCAAATGAAGTCGGGTCAAATGGGGTACAGACGCGAACGGTCGGCGAAAGGAGGGTGTGAGAACACACAGGAGTGAACTCACAGGGAATGAATAGAGTCGCCAGCTAGGCATTTTTATCCCGAAGGAAAGGCAATGCTGCATAGACCTAGAAAGATACGGATAAGACGGTTGCGAACCAGAGAGACTGAGAAAGGGGGTTGGTTACAACTTGGGAAGGTATTAGCACCCAGATTGTCCGTCGTACTCGATGGGATCCACGCTTAAAAGATTTGTGTTTCAAAGGGGTAGTGTCAGTGCAATTTGTGTATAAAGAGCTGGAAAAGGATGTACAGGTGTCAGTGTAAGAGAAGTGTGAAGTGTGATATATACAATGTCAGTGTAAGGATAAGAGTGAGATGCTCATGATAATGAGGCTAAAGAATAAGGCTAGAAGGAGGGGGAATATACAAAGACTTTTGTTCGATAACTGTTAAGTTATGCCTACGTATCCTCTCGTGCAATGAGGAAGTCAGAACACCGTAGTTCGACCCAAAGAGACTGAAAGATGAATTGACTTGTGAACTGCTTGCATGTCTATGCTCAAGTGTATGACCTGTCTGGCACAGATGCTAACTGTCTTGCATTAGACGGAAGAAGCAAGTTCTCGTTTGTGAGTGAATGAGATAAGAAAAGAATCCCGGAGGAGACGATTATTGTTTGTTTTTGAGTTTTCAGTCTTTTATTGCTTTTGAAAGTTTGTCATAAGTTAATGAGCTTAAGCCTAAACCAATGGGTTAGTAAACTCATCACATCCTCCCTCTGATTAGGGGTAATGAGAATACCTTAAGTGTGAAGTCAGTTTCTCACACTTAATCACCTTTGATGTAGGATTAAGATCATTAACCTACTTGTGATTATTTAGATGTTTTTTTGTGTTTTTGTTTAGTGTTAAGTAATGAGATTAAGCCATAATCAAGGATTAAACAGACTCATTACACCATCCTCAACTTAATCCATGATTAGGGATTAAACTCATGACATAACAAGCCTTTGATTAAGTGGATTTTAATTAATGGTATGATGATGAAGTGAATTTTATGGTTTGTAAGACAACTTGAGGGGGACTTGTCCATTAACACTAGGGTTAGTCCTTCTTAACCAGTTAAGGAAGAATTAGAACCCTAATGCAAGGCCCAAGTTACAAGTATGATGTCTTGATGATTATTAAGTGAATTGATTAAGGGATTTAAACACATTAAGGTTTTAACACTTAGGATTAAAGTTATTCACTCCATCCTAATAGAAGGATGCAGGCATAAACTTAATCACAAAGCCTTAAAGCCTTTAGGGTTTAGCCCCTGATTATGAGATGAGGAGAGAAGACTCAAAGATGACACAAAGGTAAAAGCTAAATGGGGGACTAATCAAAACCCTAATCATTGTCATGCTTGGTTGTTCCTAGGGTTTGTGAGGTTTGCAAGAAAGGTCTTCAGAGGAACCACCAGGAAGCAGATGAAAGGAGCAAAGAGAAAGCAAAGTAACTTGCTTCATTGAAGAAGGAAAGTCACTTGAAGAAAGAAGGTAAGAAGAAGGAGAATGAGCAAGCTCGATCTCAAACACATAACAAAATGCAGCAAGGTTGCATAAAAGAGATGAAAAGAAAATGTGAGAAGTGAAGGCAAATTCACTTCTCAAAGTTGCTTACCACCTGAAAAGTTAGTGAAAGAAATGCAATGCAATGCAAAATGAAATGAAATGGCATGATGCAAATCAAAACCAGAAGCACATACATGATGTTAATGATGCTATGAGATGCTACAAACATGTAACAAGGCATGGGGATGATCATACAAACTTATGGATGCAAATGGAGCAAGTTAGGAACCATGATCATACATGAAAAGTTATGAAATGCAAATGGTATACAACATGTCAAATACAAGATGCAATGATCAAACATGCTTACAATATGTCTTAAGATGTCAAATGAATCAAATGGGTACACAAAATGTTATGGCAAGTCAAGGTATGAATGCAAATGCAAGATGTATGCAAAAGGAAGCCCAAATTAGGGTTTATGATCAAAGCATCAAACAAAAACCAAAATCAGAAGCAAACATCAAGATAAAAAATTGAAAATGCATTCAAAGGATCCCTAAACCCATACTAACTCACTGCCCAAAGGAGAGGTTCCAACTCTTAACCTAATTAGAGTTATGAATTTCCTAAAATTTCTAGGGTTTTAGGGTACCTTAACAAGGAAAATGCCAAACAAATGGAAAATGAAAGATCAAATCATGCCAATTTAATCTCACAAACTACATGCTAAACAAAATGCAATGCAAGAAGAATCAAAGTCCAACTCTCAATGGTTAGGCAGAAATGATTTTTTGAACATTGGATCAAAATAATGCTTTGAAAATGAATTAATTCCATGGAAAATTCTCAAAACACATCAAGATCAAAAAAGAAATTTGGTTTGAGGGTTGGACAATGTTTCTAAATGTTTTTAAATGTTTCATGAATTTTTTGGTGATTTTTAAATACCTAAAAGTATTTTTAATTAATTAATTCTCATTAATTAATTAAGAATAAACTTTTAAATGATTTAAAAATATTTTTTAATGCAAAAAATAAAAATAAAAATTTTTTTGTGTTCTGAAAAATAATGAAAACCTTGACAAAAATTTTCATAATTTTTAAACATTTTTTACTATTTTAATTAATTCGTGCAAAATAAACCAAATAAAATGAAAATAAAATGAATTTAAATGAGAAAATAGGAAAGTCAGCAGATCTAAGAGCCAGGATTCAAATTCCAGGGGGCGGGAGTTGACTTGGCGCGTGAATGGACGACCCACATTCAAATTTCGCTAATTATGACTTAGCCCTAATCCAGTGCCCTAATTACTTTCAGATGACCGAAACAGTGTTCCGGTCATCTTCTCCGGCAAGGTGAAATCTCAATCTCTCTCAATACGCATCAAATCCTCACAAAACTCTCCAGAATCAATCTATGAACATCACTAAGCATAAACCCTAACTCAAACAACATTTATTTTTCGTGAATCAAAGGAATCAAGCAAAAACATTTTTACGGGCAAACTTTCAAAGCATCATAACATACTTGTTTCTGGCTTATTTTCAAAAATAAATAGATCCCCATGATCAGGGTAACATGTAGAACAACATTCTAACAAGAAATTAAAGTTCTGGAAAAAAAGTTCATCATGCTACCTGAGATGGAGCTTTCGATTCAGGAGCTTTCTGGCTGTTTCTTTGGCTCAAGCAAGTCCCAATGATCCTCCTTAGAAGCTTTTGACCCTTAGTTGGAGTTTATGTGGCCTCTAGAGAAAGTTGGCAGCAGCTCAGGCCAAGGGAGTGTGAAAATCGTATTTGTGATGTGGGAGGTTTCAGGCCAAAACAATGGTTGGTTTGTGATCAGTGGAACACCTTGAGATCAATGGTGAAGTTTGTTTTTGTGTTTGATGCTTGTGCTGTGAGTTTCGAATGGTTTTGCATATGAGGTGAGTTTCATGAACTATGGCTTATGATATGTTTCAGGCTTGTGTGTCTTGTGTGTTATGCTGGCTTTGGTCCACTTATCACAACTAGAGAGGTCAGAGGAGTTGGTGTGGACTGTTGTTATTGGTATGGGGGTTTTTGCAAAAAGTCAAGTCTAGGTGTACTTGAGGTATGGGCAAGTGTGAGATTGTGATAGGAGCATGGTTGAGTTCAGCTTGAATCAAGGAATGCTGTGACAAAAGTTTAGAGGCAAGGCAGCAAGTAGTTTGTAGCTTATGATGAGTTTTGCAATTTGGTTCAAATTTGGTTCCTTTGAGATTTCATGAATTTCAATGCATCAAAGTGTCAAGTTCTTTGGCCAATTCTGATCTTTAGAGGTCATGTGTGTATGTTGTAAAGAAATTGTACACATTTGAGGTCTTTAGAGCACTTGATCAAGTCATTTTGCAAAATGCCTCTTTGGTAGAAAACTTTAAATTTTGTGATTTTAGCCAACTTTGACAAGCCATAACTTTTGATCCAAAATGAATTAGGTCATGTTCTTGTACTTTTTGAAAAGGGAAAGATATATTCTAGAACTTTCATGACCAAAGTTTTTCCATTTGAAGCTTTTTTGAATCAAAAAGTAAGGGTTGAAAAAGTTTCCTAAAATGGCATTTTCATTAAAAGTCAAACTTGCCCAAAAAGTCAACTTTGCAAAAGACTTGTAATTTCTCAATTTTGTGAACTTCCAACCTCTTCCATGATCAAATAAAGATCATATACAATCAAAATGATGAATAACACCCTTTGGTTGGGTCATTGAGGGCCTCAGATGCCCTGATTTTGCACTGACTTGCTTGAAAAGTCAACTCTTGATCAGATGACTTCCCCATGGAATTTCTTCATGAAACTTGATATGCATGATCCTTATATCATATAGAGACCAATAGAAACAAGAATGACCAAAAAATTTGGAGTTATGGCCTCTGAAACCAAAACCCTAATTTTAGGTCATCTGTGCAGTCAAACTTGGCTCTGCCTCCATACCAATCCAAGTTCTTGTGATCCTTTGAAATTCTTGACTTTGAGAGGATGTAATATGATACTTGAACACACATGGACCCCTTTGAAGTGATTGATGGCCTTTGGAGTGGCTCAAGAAGCTCTTGGATTGCTCAGATCACAAACCCTAGGTGCAGATGACTTAGAACCAATGCAGTGAATCAAAAATGTGGTATGAGATGTTGTGATGGTGTTTATGCATATGAAATGATCACAAGCCATGGTGTGAATGGGTGAGGGCAAATTTGGGGTGTTTACAGCCTTTGAATCCTATATACACTTTTCTATGAATTTAAATGACGGAAAAATAAAATCGGGAGAAAATATGAGATTTTTGGAAAAAGGGAAGATATTTTTGGATTTTTTTAAAAAAATTAAATAAGAATTAAATTTTAGTCATTTTTTTTGTATTTTATCATTATGAAAATGAAGAAAATATATTTTTATTGTATTACGATTAATTATTTACAAAAAAAAAGAGTTGGTTAATTTATTTTGATATTTTTTAATTAATTAATTTATATTTAAATAAGAAATAAATAAGAAATAAAATACAATTACAATAACGAGGTTGGATCGTTGAAAATTAACAAAAAATCATACAAATTGTTTTCGCATAGGTGGTCATCGCAGATCGAATAACTAAAAACAAACAATGGTATGATAAAATTAAGTTAAAACATAAAGTTGCTAATCGAAACACGAATTGGTCGACATACAAGAAGCAGATTTTCGTTAGGCCAAACCATCGGACGTGTGTAAAATCGAAATATAACAATAAAATCTCGCACATAAACCAATAAAATCCACTGATAATTTGCTACACTCAACGTGATCATCGAAATATGAATCAAACCGTGCGGATCTAAATTTATAAAAAATAAAACAAAATAAAAAGAATTAAAAAAAACAACGATGTTGCTAACGCATAATTGTGATCATCGCAACTGGATCGAATCAACACAAGTGCCACGCCTCATACACACAGATGTGAAAACGGCGTATCGACACAATCCGATCTGAATAATATAATCGAATCATAAAACAAAAAGTATTTAACAAAAACGTTATTTTTATAAATTAACAAGTATTATATATTATATATTATATATTATATTATATACATATCATATTCTATATATATATATATATATATATATATATATATATATATATATATTATGTTATCAGTATATATCATGTGTTGTGTGTGAATATATGGTTATAGTAGGCGCATGAACGAAAACAAATTCACAAAGTGTACACATGTATGGATAAATAACATAAGAAAAATAATAGAACAACGAAAGTATATGCCAATCGAATATGAATGATCAGCCACACACACAATGATCCGCCACAACCTTCTTTTCTCTTTCTTTTTCTTTTTATGTTTTTCAGTCTCCTTTTCCTAGCAGTAGCAAAGTTATGTATATATAAGACCAATTAGGGTTAGTGATAATGAGCCTAAATGTTTATTTTGAAACCCAAATAAAATATTAAATTAAAAACTGAATAAAGTTAAATAATTAAAATAATTAAAATTAAAATTATAACTAATACTCCTATATATTTATTCTAGACACTATATAAGCGGACCCAAAAAATAAAAGTCAGGCGCCAAAGTGCTCGATAAAATAAAATGAATATATCAAAATGATCAACACAAAATAAATGACTCCGAAAAATATAACGTTTTGTCGGATTTTGAAATAAAAATTATGACCGTTTAAGCTGCTCAGACTGATCAACATACAACCAAAAATAGTCGTAAAAATATTTTTAGCACGTCAGGTTAATCTACATGAACCGCAGATTAATAGTACTGACATTTGTAAATTTATATGTGACATTTTTTCGTTGACTGGTTTTAGGCACAATTGAAAATTAATTTGACCAGTCTGTCTGTAAATTCCGAGAAATTATTCCGGCTAATATTAAGACGAAATACATGATATGCTATGAAAACGATGCAAATGAATGCGAAACAAAAAGTCGGTTATAGTTTAAAACATATGTCAAATTTTGGGGTACAACAGATTGTTTGTCAATATAAAGGAACAAGTTTAGTTGTGTTCGACCGTTTAACCTCAGATAGGTAATTGATTGACACATGACTTTTGTTGAGGACTTTAGAGAATCGTACTTTTTGAATTGTAAGTCCGTTTTGGATTTCGTTCGAAGTGTCAGAGGATAAAGTGTTGGACTTTCTTTTGAGCATGATTGGTAGACAGTAAATGCTCTGAATTTTTGGTGTGTCGTTGTTGCGACTACTGAGGACCTAAATTGCAAAGTTATAAGAAACTCGTGAAATGTTTATCTTCAAGGAAACGTTTTGGTATCTGGATTATTGTGTGGATAAGAGATGAATAATTGGTCGGTTCTAGTATCATTAATTCTTAATATCAAGTTATGGACTCCGTAAGAGTAATACCAGATTTGTGTAGCTGAGTCATACTCAAAGATATGGACTTTTTAAGTTACCTTCCAGGTAAGAGTGAGAGATGGATGTTCCAAAGTTAAACATGTAATTGGATCGTTTAAGGAACGAGACCCTTGAGAGAAGTGAATTTGAATGAGAAGTTTTGTGTGGTCCTAAATGGTGAGTAAGTGGATTGTTGTATGCAATTGGAAAGTGTTATAGAAACCCGCAGGTATACTAATGATGATTTAAGTTTAGTTGTGGTGACTCACTAATGATCGTAAGTTCTGCAACCTTACTACATGTCGCTCCTACCAAAATGACACCCAGGTCATAAGGGGTACAGACGCGAACGGTCGGCGAGGGGGATGAATGAATAGAGTCGCCAGCTAGGCATTTTTATCCCGAAGGAAAGGTAATGCTGCATAAACCTGAGAAAGGATGGATAAGACGGTCGCGAACCAGAGAAACTGAGAAAGGGGGTTGGTTACAACCTGGGAAGGTATTAGCACCCAGATTGTCCGTCGTACTCGACGGGATCCATGCTTGAAAGATTTGTGTTTTAAAGGGGTAATGTCAGTGCAATTTGTGTATCAAAGCTGGAAAGAATGCAAGTGTCAGTGTAAAAGAAGTGTGAAGTGTATAGGAGAAGTGTCAGTGTAAGGAAAGAGTGAAGCTCAAGACTATGAGGCTTAAAAGAATAATACTGGAAGAGGGGGGATATACAAAGACTTTTGTTCGATAACTGTTAAGTTATGCCTACGTATCCTCTCGTGCAATGAGGAAGTCAGAACACCGTAGTTCGACTCAAAGGGACTGAAAGATAAATTGACTTGTGAACTGCTTACTTGTCTATGCTCAAGTGTATGACCTGTCTGGCTCAGGTGCAAACTGTCTTGCATCAGATGGAAGAAGCAAGTTCTCGTTTGTGAGTGAATGAGGTGAGAAAAGAATCCCGGAGGAGACGATTATTGTTTGTTTTTGTGTTTTCAATCTTTTATTGCTTATGGATTTGTCATAAATTAATGAGCTTAAGCCTAAACCAAGGGTTAGTAAACTCATCACATCCTCCCTCTGACTAGGGGTAATGAGAGTACCTTAAGTATGAAGTAAGCACCTCACACTTAATCACCATGATGTAGGATTAAGATCATTAACCTACTTGCAATTATTTAGATGTTTTTGGTATTTTTTGTTTAGTGTTAAGTAATGAGTTTAAGCCATAATCAAGGATTTAATGGACCCATTACACCATCCTAATAGAAGGATAATAGATGAGAACATTTAAGCTGAGGAAGGCTCCTCAACTTAATCCATGGTTAGGGATTAACCTCATGACAAAACAAGGCCTTTATTAAAGTGGATTTTAGTTAATGATAAGATTAAGAAGTGATTTTTATGGTTTGTAAGACAACTTGAGGGGGACTTGTCCATTAACACTAGGGTTAGTCCTTCTTAACCAATTAAGGAAGAATTAGAACCCTAATGCAAGGCCCAAGTTACAAGCTTGATGTCTTAATGATTTATTAAGTGGATTGATTAAAGGAATTAAACACATTAAGGGTTTAACACTTAGGATTAAAGTTATACACTCCATCCTAATAGAAGGATGCAGGCATAAGCTTGATCACAAAGCCTTAAAACCTTTAGGGTTTAGTCCTTGATTATGAGATGAGAAGAGAAGACTCAAAGATGACACAAAGGTAAAAGCTAAATGGGGGACTAATCAAACCCTAATTATTATGATACTTGGATATACTAGGGTTAGTGAGGCTTAAGAGAGAAAGAATCTTCAAAGAGCCACCAAGGAGAGAAGCAGATGAAAGGAGAAAGAAACAGAGAGAAGCTAGACAACTTGCTTCACTTAAGAAGACAAGTTGCTTGAAGGAAGAAATTGGGAGAGAGAATGAATGAGAAAGCTCACTCTAAGGCAAATACAAAATGCAGAAATGATGCATAAGAGGGATGAAAAGAGATTGTGAGAAGTGAAGGCAAACTCACTTCTCAAAACAACTTACCACCTGAAAAGTTAGCAAAGGAGATGAAATGTAATGAGAATGAGATGAAATGCAATGATGCAAACCAAAGTCAGAAGCATAAACATGATGTTAATGATGCTAAGAGATGATGCAAACACATGTCAAGAGTTGTGGATGATCATACAAGGGTGTGGATGTAAATGAAGCATGCTTTGAACCATGAAAGTTCATGAAAGTTAATGTAATGCAAAGGATACAAAACATGGCAAAGGGATGATGCAATGATCAAACATGATTCTAATATGTCCTAAGATGTATTATATGTCATATGGATGCACAAAATGTCATGGCAAGTTCTTGAATGCAAACATATGAGAGATGGATGCAAAGGAAGGCAAGAATTAGGGTTTATGCATAACATGCATCACAAAATTCAAAATCAGAAGCAAATGACAAGATAAAAAATTGAAAATGGGATCAAGGGAACCCTAACCCTACACAAGTTTACTGCCCAAAGGAGGGGACCTAACCTTTAACCTAATGGAAGTTATGAATTTCTCAAGTCAACTAGGGTTTCAAGGTACCTCAAAAAGAAAAATGCACATCAAATTGAAAATGAAATATTAATTCAAACCAATTTTACCCTAGAAACTAAATTCTATGAATAATGCAATGCAAGAAGAACCATCACTAAACTCTTCATGGTTAGGCAGAATGAATTTTTCCAAGTTAGGACCAAAATATTGCCTTTAAATAACTTTAATTCTAATGAAAATTATCAAAGTACATCAAGAACCAAAAATAAATTTGTGTGAAGAGTTGGATAATGTTTCTAAATGTTTTAGGATGCAATATGAATTTTTTTTGTGATTTTTAAATACCTAAATGCATTTTTAATTAATTAATTTCCATTAACTAATTAAAAATAAACATTTAAATGATTTAAAAATAATTTTTAATGCAAAAGATAAAAATAAAAATATTTTTGGGTTCTGAAAAATTAATAAAAGGTTTGACAAAAAATTTCAGAATATTTTAATGTGTTTTGCTATTTTAAAAAATTTGTACAAATTAAATACAAAACAAATAAAAATGAAATGAAATTAATGAGAAAATGAGAAAGTCAGCTAATCTAAAGGCCAGGATTTAAACCTAAGGGGGAGGGAATTGACTACGCGCGCTATCCAACGGCCATAATTCAAACTCACTTAATTATGTCATTAACCCTAATCATGAGCCCTAATGACTTTCAGATGACCGGAACAGTGTTCCGGTCATCTTCTCCGGCCAACCATTTTCCCATCTCACTCAATACGCATAAAAACTTCATCAAACTCTCCAGAATCAACCCTTGAACATCATTAAACATAAACCCCACAACAAAAATCATTTATATTTCATGAATCAAGAGAAACAAACAAAATCATTTTTACGGGCAAAGTTTCAGACAGTCAGTACATGCTTATTTCTTGGCCATTTCCAAAACCAAACACAACAGGATGATCAGTGCAACTCATAGAATCATTCTATAACAAGAAATCAAAGTTCTGGAAAAAATGTTCTTGAGCTCACCTGAACTGGAGCTTTCACTTTTGGTACTTTCTGGCCAGGTCTTTGCTTCAAATCAGCTCCAATAATCCTCCTGAAGAGTTTGTGATGCTTGGTTGGAGTTTAAATGGCCTCTATGTGAAGTTTGCAGAAGCTCAGGTCAATGGGGGAGGGAAATCGTATTTTTGATATGGGAGGTTTCAGGGCAAAGTGATGATTGGGAAATGATCAGAGGGTCATGGTGAGTTGTTCTATGGAGTTTGTTTTGAGGTTTGAGGCTTGTGTGATGAGATTCGAAGAAAAATGCATAAGAGAGGATTTTGGTGAATGCTGAGTTATGAGAGGCTTCAGCTTGTGTTGTGTGTTGCTTTGAGTTGCTTTTGGTCCATGTATCAAGTTGTGATAGGTCAGAGAGTTGTTGGTGGCCTATGGTGATTGGTATGGGCAAGTTGCCAAAATGTCAACATGACTTGTACTTGAGGTATGGGAAAGTGGGAGGCTGAGATAGGGGCATGGCCATGCGCAACAAAGATCAAGGAATGTCATGAAATCAGATTTTGTGAGCTGGCTCAAGTGGATGAAGGGTTATGGAGCATTTTGCAATATTGTGAACCTTTGGCCCCTTTGGAAATTCTTGAAGTTCAAGGCACCAAAATGCACAATTCTTGGGCCAATTCTGATCTTTTGAAGTCACATAAGCATGTTGTGAAGTGTTTGTGCACATTTGAAGCCTTTAGAATGCCTTATCATACCATTTTGCAAAATGCCTCTTTGGTGTAAAACATGAAATTATGTGATTTTTGCCAACTTTGCTAAGCCATAACTTTTGATCTAAAATGAATTAGGATGAGTTCTTGTACTTTTTGAAAATGGGAGGATCCAATCTACAACTTTCATGACCAAAGATTTTTCATTTGAAGCATTTTTGAATCCAAAAGAGGAGGTTGAAAAACTTTCCCAAAATGGCAAGTTTGCATTACAAGTCACTTTCCCAAAATGGCAACTTTGCAAATGGCTTGAAATTCTTCAATTTTGTGAACTTCTAACATATTCAATGGTCAAATAAAGATCATACACATTCAAAATGATGGAGAAACCCCTTTGGTTGGGTCATTGGGGGCCTCAGATGCCCTGATTTTGCACTGACTTGCTCAAGAAGTCATCTCCTGATTAGATGCCTTCCCCATTGAATTTCTTCATGAGAATTTATATTCATGATCCTCATAACATATGGAGACCAATAGAAACAAGAATGACCAAAAAATTTGGAGTTATGGCCTCTGAAACCAAAACCCTAATTCTAGGTCATCTGTGCAGTTAAGCCTGGCTCTGCTTCCATGCCCTTCTCAGTTCTTGTGATTTTCTGACTTCTCTGATCTTGAGAGGATATAATATGATGCTTGAACACACATGGACCCTCTTGAGATGATTGAAGACCTTTGGAGTGGCTCAAATGGCCCAGGGATGGCTCAGATCACAAACCCTAGATGCAGATGGCTTTGAATTAATGCAGTGAAGCAAAAGATGCAATATGAGATGCTATGGTTAAACTTATGCACATGAAAAGATAAAAAGCCATGGTGAAATGAGTGAGGGAAAATTTGGGGTGTTTACAGCTGCCCCTATTCAAGCATGAGTTAGCTGTGCAGGATGTAAGCTACGGCTTAACAGGCAAACAAGATAACTTGTGGTTGAATATAAAAGACAGTCCAAAATTTGCACTCACTGAATGAAGAAGAAAAGGGATATAGATTGTAAAATAAAATAAAGTATGATTATAAAGTGCGGGCGACGGATGACGACCGTCGAGCAGAGGACGACTGCTAGGGAAGGTGACACGGACGGGTGTCAGGGAATTGTATAGGTATATGTAAACATGTGTTTGTGAGTGCAAAGGGGGCGCTTTGGCTTTCTGCTGGGGATATAACACAGACGAGTGTCAAGAAGCATTTGTAATGTATAAGTATCTGTTTGTAGAGAGCGCTCGGGCGACTTACTGGGGAATGATGACACGGACGGGTGCCCAAAAGGAGTATGTATCTGTATTTGTAAGTGTAAAGGAAAATGCCTTAATGTTCTGCCGGGGAGTTTTGAGAAGTATTTAACGTCGGTATTTACGGGTGTTCGGTTCGACACATGGCTTATCATTTATGCAATATGTTTGATTTTTGCCGTAATGCTCCGTATTAGACGGAATGCTATGCTCTGGGGGGAAAAATATGATGCGAATGCTATGATCATGCAAAAGATACCAATCCGGGATTCGGATCCCTTTGCTGTGAAGATCTTTGGTTGCTCCGCTTGAAGTGGATATCCCAGCTGGGGACAAGATCATTGATAGATCTGACATATATGACTCTGCATGGGGAAGTAGGTCATTGATAAACCTATCTTGGTAATGAGGGACCCAGCTGGGGTCCGTAGAAGCTTTCGTCACTCTGTTGTGAGATCTTCAGGCATTGCTCTTCTGGATAGAGGCTGAAACTCTGCGGGGAGATGGCTCCTTGTCTGTCACCTGGTTGAGGAGGAATGATGACCGGCAACTCAGCTGGGGAGAAAGCACCTCCGGTGCTGATTGGAAGATAGACTGAGTAGATAATGATTTGACAGCTTGCTGGGGAGTTGTTTTTCGTACCCCATGTTGCGCTTTGAACACCTGCAATCCTGTATGACAAAGAAACGTACAAGTATCCCGAGGTATCCTTTATTGGATTCCGTCATAAGAGTTTAGACACTCCCGGGAGCAAATATATTTCCTGTAAGCACGTAACTTAGAAAAAGCGCATCTGTACTTATGCAATCAACATCTTAAGGACATCGGACATTTTGCAAATGAAAATAAAATGTTCGAGACGAAATATGACTGAAAATCTGATTTTATTTATTTGTGTGCCCTGAATTGGCAAGTACAGTCAAGGAAACAGATCCCCTGAAATGAGGAGATTGTTACAAATTGAGAAACAAGAAGATGTTGGCAATGTTGATGACGCTTCAAGGAGCTTCCCTTTTGCTATGACCCGTATGACCTTGACGTTCTTCTCATCTCACTTTCTGAAGAAGGCCGATTCTGACCGAAGCCTGAACCTTTCGAAGCTTACCACGTTGCACGTGATACAGATGAATTCAGAATGCAGTTGTTCGCTTATTCCCTTATTTTGCGTGGATCGCCCTTTCGGGTTTTCAATCCACCGGGATACCCATTTTTGCCTGAGTTGTCCAATGCGGCTTTTCAACTCAGCGGGTGTACATCTTTTATTTATTTTCCCTTATTTTTGCCCGAGTCTTTTATTCTGTTTTTGACTCACCGGGATGCCCTATTTTTGCCTGGACTTACATTCTGTTTTTACGTCCAGCGGGTCATTTTTACGCGAAGTATTTTTTAACTACATCTGAATTCACAGGGGACAGGAAGTCTTCACCATCCATAGTACTGAGCATTAGTGCTCCACCAGAGAAAACTTTCTTTACTACGAATGGACCATCATAATCCGGAGTCCACTTGCCCCTGTGGTCTGTATGAGGAGGGAGGAGTCTTTTCAGCACAAGATCTCCTACTTGGTATTCTCGAAGTCTGACTTTCTGATCGAAGGCTTTCTTCATTCTCTTTTGATACAGCTGCCCATGACAAATTGCAGCCAATCTCTTTTCTTCAATTAGATTCAGTTTCTCGTATCGGGATCGGACCCATTCTGCTTCATTCAGTTTAACATCCATTAGTACCCGCAAGGAGGGTAATTCAACTTCAACAGGTAGGACCGCCTCCATACCATACACAAGCTGATACGGTGTTGCCCCAGTGGATGTTCTGATTGACGTTCGGTACCCATGCAAAGCAAATGGTAGCATTTCATGCCAGTCTTTGTAGGTAACCACCATCTTCTGCA
Organism: Lathyrus aphaca; assembly: GCA_963966055.1. Taxonomy (NCBI): domain Eukaryota; kingdom Viridiplantae; phylum Streptophyta; class Magnoliopsida; order Fabales; family Fabaceae; genus Lathyrus; species Lathyrus aphaca. The sequence continues at coordinate 142,331,803 of OZ014519.1, forward strand.
CAATCTTCTTGATGTTCTTGTTAGTTGCTTCTACAGCGCCGTTCATCTTTGGCCTGTAAGGAGAAGAATTATGGTGTTGGATCTTGAAGTCCCGGCACAGTTCTGCCATCATTTTGTGGTTCAAGTTGGAACCATTATCAGTAATGATTCGCTCGGGCACTCCATACCGACAGATGATATCTCTCTTCAGAAATCGGGCTACCACTTGCCTCGTAACATTTGCATAAGAAGCCGCTTCAACCCACTTGGTAAAATAGTCAATAGCAACCAGGATGAATCTGTGGCCATTTGAAGCAGTCGGTTCAATCTTGCCAATCATATCAATGCCCCACATGGCGAAGGGCCAGGGCGAAGACATCACATTCAGGGGATTTGGAGGCACATGCACTTTATCCGCATAAATCTGGCATTTATGGCATTTTCTGGCATAGGCACAACAATCTGCATCCATTGTGATCCAGTAATAGCCCGACCTTAACAACTTTTTAGCCATTGCATGCCCTCCCGCATGGGTACCAAAAGATCCTTCGTGCACCTCGTGCATTAACAAGTCAGCTTCTGCCCTGTCAACACATCTGAGAAGCACCATGTCAAAGTTCCTCTTATATAACGAACCATCAGCATTCAAGAAGAAACTACCAGCCAGCCTTCTTAAGGTCTTCTTATCATTGGACGATGCCCCAGGTGGGTATGTTTGATCCTCCAAGAAGCACTTAATGTCATGGAACCAAGGCTTGTCATCTTTGACAACATCTGCGGAGAATACATATGCTGGTCTGTCAAGTCTGGACACTGAAATCCGAGGCACAAAGTTGGCAACTTGAACTTTGATCATGGATGAAATGGTAGCCAAAGCGTCTTCAAACTGATTCTCGTCTCGAGGGATATACTCAAGCTTGACTGTTGTGAAGAAGGTCAACAACCTCCTTGTATAATCCCGATAAGGTATCAGATGATCCTGGTGAGTGTACCATTTGCCGTTGGTTTGATTAATTACCAGAGCTGAATCTCCGAACACAGTAAAAGTCTTGATCCTGAGGTCAATGGCTTCCTCAAGACCCATAATACAAGCTTCGTATTCAGCTTCGTTGTTAGTGCAGTTAAAGGTGAGTTTTGCCGAGAAAGGCATGTGAACTCCCTTAGGTGTAATGAGCACTGCACCAACACCACGACCATTCATATTAACAGCCCCATCAAACATCATAGTCCATTCTTCTTCTGGGTCAGGCCCTTCAGTGTGAACAGGCTCTTCGTGATCTTTTGCTGTTATGAACATGATGTCTTCATCAGGGAAGTCAAATCTCATAGGCTGGTAATCATCAATGGGTTGCTCAGCAAGATAATCAGACAATACACTGCCTTTGATGGCCTTTTGAGATGTGTACTGAATGTCATATTCCGTGAGAATCATTTGCCATCTTGCAACCCGTTCGGTAAGTGTTGGCTTCTCAAATATGTACTTAACTGGATCCATCTTTGAGATCAATAAAGTGGTGTGGGTCAACATATACTGCCTTAGTCGGCGAGCAACCCACGCTAAAGCACAACAAGTTTTCTTGAGCAGTGAATAACGTTGTTCACAGTCGGTAAACTTTTTGCTTAGGTAGTATATTGCATACTCTTTTCGACCAGACTCGTCATGCTGGCCCAACACACACCTCATTGACTCTTCTAATACTGTCAAGTACATGATTAGAGGTCTTCCTTCAACTGGAGGCATAAGGATTGGAGGCTCTTGTAAGTATTCCTTGATTTTGTCAAAAGCCTTCTGGCAGTCTTCGTTCCACCTGACCGTTTGTTCTTTTCTTAACAGCTTGAACAAAGGCTCACAGGTTGCAGTAAGGTGAGATATGAACCGTGAAATGTAGTTCAATCTGCCTAAGAACCCCCGAACTTCTTTTTCAGTGTTAGGTGCAGGAATTTCTTGAATGGCTTTGACTTTGTCAGGGTCAACATCAATCCCTTTTTCACTTACAATAAATCCCAGCAACTTACTGGATCGTACCCCGAATGTGCATTTGTTGGGGTTTAACTTCAACTGGTACTTCCTCAGACGCTTGAATAACTTCAGCAGATTCACCAGGTGGTCTTCTTCTGTGAGGGACTTGGCAATCATGTCATCCACATAACATTCAATTTCTTTGTAGATCATGTCATGGAATAATGTTACCATGGCCCGTTGATAAGTAGCGCCAACATTCTTCAGTCCGAATGGCATTACCTTATAGCAGAATGTGCCCCAGGGTGTGATGGAAGTTGTTTTCTCCATGTCTTCAGGTGACATCTTGATCTGATTATATCCTGAAAATCCATCCATGAAGGAGAACACCGAGAACTGAGCCGTATTGTCGACCAATACATCAATGTGAGGTAAAGGGAAGTCATCTTTCGGGCTGGCTCTGTTCAGATCCCGGTAATCCACACACATCCTCACCTTGCCGTCTTTCTTAGGTACAGGAACAATATTAGCAACCCATGGCGGATAGCTAGTCACAGCAAGGAAACCGGCGTCCCACTGCTTTTGTACCTCCTCTTTTATCTTCATTGCCATATCTGGGCGAGTACGGCGCAACTTCTGTTTTACTGGCGGGCAGTCTTCTTTCAGCGGCAGCTTGTGCATGACAATTTCGGTGTCCAACCCTGGCATATCCTGATAAGACCAAGCAAAAACATCCACATATTCTCGAAGCATGGCAATCAGTTGCTCCTTCACTGAATCTTGTAAGCAGGCCCCGATCTTGACTTCTTTCACTTCTTCTTCTGTACCAAGATTAACCGTTTCGACCTCCTCCTGATGAGGAGTGATACCCTTCTCCTCTTGTCTCAATAACCTAGCTAGCTCTTCATGTAGCTCATAATCTTCTTCAACCCCTTCATCAGCTTGATTGATTGGATTGTCAAAGTCATACGAAGTCATAGCAGTGTTGTTATCGGTGCAGTCTGGAGGGCACTTTCTGCAAGGGTTTAGATTTTATTTTAGTGATCGGTTTTATCTTATTTAGAAAAAGTGGAAATGAAGTTATTTATTTTGAAAAACATTGCCATTTTATTTTTGTACAAAAAGTGAAAAATGAAAAATAGTGAGCGAAAAAGAAAAGACTCATTTGCAAAAGATGTCCTGATATTCATTAATTGATCTTTGCACAAAATACAAGATGGCCCGATTACAAAATGAGTCTTGACATCTTGGGCAAGATGCAAGACTTGATGCATGCTTAAAAATACAGGAAATAATAATTACTTTGCAGGAGTAACTCTTATAATTTCCTGGGAAGACCAGTTAAGGACTTGGCTCCCCGGGATCCTTGGACGTATCCAGCTCTCCAGGTTGCGGTCACTTTCCTCATCTTCCAAATTGTTCACAGCATCTGGGGTGAGCATTCCCCCGCTGACAAACTTGGGCTCCTTTGCAGCCTCTGATTGATCTTGTTGATTTTGTTTGTAACCCAACCCAAATCGGTCTTCTTTCTTCTCCATGGGCAGCAGCTTGCCCCAGCCTTGGGCGGTACCTTCCTCAACAACCTTCTGGGCTTGCTGTTATGATGTTATGGAAGTTCTCGGTACAGCAGATGCTTCATTAATGTTCAAGGCCTCGAATCCTTGGCTCATGGTTTCATGGATCTCCCCATCCATCTCAATGTACTTATACGTAGCCAGCTGGCTAACAAAGATGTCCTCCTCCCCACAGATGGTGATGATTTGGCCTTCCCACTCGAATTTCAACTTCTGGTGAAGGGTAGACGTAATAGCGCCAGCGGCGTGGATCCAGGGTCTACCCAACAGACAGATGTAGGCCGGCTGTATGTCCATCACAAAGAAGGTAGTTTTGAAGGTCTGCAGGCCAATCAACACAGGCAGGTCAATCTCTCCAAGCACTGATCTCTTAGAGCCATCAAATGCTCTCACCACCAAATTACTCGGACGCAATGCCAAGCCATCATACTCCAGCTTCACTAAGGCTTTCTTTGGAAGAACATTGAGTGAAGACCCAGTGTCCACCAGTACATGGGATAGAACAGCACCCTTGCATTCCAAGGTGATATGTAAAGCCTTGTTGTGGTTACGTCCCTCTGTTGTTAAGTCAGCATTGGTAAAGCCCAGTCCATGACTGGTGTTGACATTCGCAACCACGGTTTCTAGCTGATTAACAGTAATCTCCTCCAACACGTATGCTGCGTGCAGGACTTTCAACAGTGCGTTCCTGTGAGCTTCAGAACACATCAACAGTGACAATATGGAGATTTTTGAGGGAGTTTGGTGAAGCTGATCCACCACCTTGTAATCACTTCTTTTTATCATTCTCATAAACTCGTCTACATCTTGTTCAAAAGATGTCTTCTGAGTTTCTTTGGCAGTCGACTCTTCAGGTACCACACTCTTTCCCTTTGCTTTAGCAGCAGCTTTTGCCTCAACATTAGGTCTTTGCGTTTGTGAGGCAAAAAGGCGTCCGCTTCTGGTGAAGCCTCCGCCTCCCCCAACATTATCAACTTGTGGAGAAGAGGTCGATGAATCCAGAGTGATTTTCTCCCCGTTGCAGTAGAGATCAGAGCCATAATGCCAAGGTATGGAATTACTGCTTTCATAAGGAACGGGTCCAGGCACCGTAATAGTGACTGGACTGATTGCTGCAGAGGAGGGTGCTGTAATGGTGTGCGGATCATAGTAAATTGTGACTGGTGATCTGGTAGGAGGTGCCATGATTTGTTGTTGGAAATTGCTGCTAGGAGGAACATCTGATGGGTCATAATAGATTGTAACTGTTGAGACATCTTCATTAATTTTTGCTGGCGTTGTAGAAGATTCTGCTAATAACATGGATGCTGATGTTGTAGAAGAAATGGTTGTTGACATTTGATTTGTTGAGGTGATGGACGGAGCCATTGCTGATGATATTGATGAATCGGTAGGAATGATTGTTGCTGCTGTTGTAGAAGAATCGGGAATTGTTGTTAAAGGAATTGCTGGATTTGTAGGCTCCGTTGTTGAAATCTGAAGGATACCATCCTTGATAAGACCGTCTATGCCGTCTCTCAACCTTTCACACCCATTGACTGCAATGTTGCAATACCCACAACCGAGCTCACACCCGGGGAACACTTGGCACTCTAGGAGCTGAGCTTTAATTTCGACCAAAGGTGTTCGAATTTGTGCAACACTGGTGATCAAGGTAGATGGTTTGTCTTCCTCAATGGCATTAATCCTCGGATTAGGCATAGGATTTTTGTTGACATTCGGAGGGGGTGCAAAGTTGAGGGCTTTAGAATCCACCAGATCTTGGACTTTCATTTGTAAGGCCCTGCATTTTCCAGTATTGTGGCCAGGTGCATTGGAGTGGAAAGCACACCTGGCGTTGACATCATAATTCCTTGGGAGATTGAGGGGATCTGGTGGTGCCAACGTCCTTAACTCAACCAAGTTAAGCTTCAGGAGTTGTGGCAATAAGGCAGCATAAGGCATAGGGATAGGGTCAATCACCCTGTTTGCCTGTGATGGTCTTTGTTGGAAGGGTCGCTGTTGTTGATTGTTATTGTTGTTGTTGTAGTTTCTCTATTGCGGATGTTGAACTTGTTGTTGATAATGTGGTTGTTGTTGTTGATATGCTGATTGCTGAGGAATCGGAGCTGGAATGGTGACAGCTGCTACTGATCTGTGGACATACTGAGGTCTGCTCCTGCTTGTATGGATGGAATTGGTTTCACCGGCTCTTCGGGGTCCCACAAAAGGTTTCCTGGGATTATTGGATGAACTTGCACCACTATTAGAAATTTTGCCCATTTTTAATAGACTTTCAATCCTTTCACCAGCTATGACGACATCAGCAAAGTTGGTAGAGGAAAAGGCAGCCATTCTATCAATATATGTTCCTTGCAGAGTATTCATGAACATGTCGGCCATTTCTCTTTCTGACATGGGTGGTTGGACAGCAGCAGCAAGCTGTCTCCACCTTTGGGCATATTCCTTGAAGCTTTCTCTGGAAGACTGAGACATTCCCATTAGAAGGGTCTTGTTAGGAGCCATGTCCAGATTGTATTGATACTGCCTGATGAAGGCTTCAGCTAAGTCCTTCCAGCATCTAATGGTAACTCTGGTCAAGTGTGAATACCACTCTCTTGAAGCCCCAGTCAGACTGTCTTCAAAGTAAAACATCCACAGCTTCTCATCCATAGTATAAGCTTTAAGTCTTCCCAGGAAAGACTGCAAGTGAGTTCGTGGACAAGAGGTTCCATTGTATTTCTCAAAGCACGGGGGTTTGAATTTGTGGGGGATTCTCACCCCATCCACTAGCCCCATGTCCATTACATCGAAGCCCAAGGAATTCTGAGACTCCAGAGATCTCAATTTCTCAGCAATTTCATCTAACCTCCTGTCATAGACTTCATCTCCTGCTCCCATAACAGTAAACTGCTCTTCTTGAGGATCTTCTTGCAAGATCCTGCCTGCAGCAGTGTTACCCTGTACATTTCTCGGGATGTTGACTTCCGGATCTAGATGAGGTCCAAATACTGGTGGATTAACATGAGGCTGGCCCCGCTCATTGTTACTTGTTCCTCCAGTTCCAAGATGAGGTTCCTCGAGGGTTTGTCTTTCCACTAGTTCCCTTAACCTTTCTTGACTCTGGACCAAGCCAGTCCTTACAACCATGAATTGAGTCATTTGGTTCCTCATTTCCACTCTCTCATTAGCCATCTGAGTTCTGACCTCAGTCAGATCCTGCTGTACTTGATCCATTTGAATACCATGAAGGTTGTTGCGAGTAGGGTACCGATGCGTGCGGTTGACAGGGAACACTCGGCGACGAGCAATGTTTCCTGAGATGACAACAGAGTTAGAAACAAATAATAACAAAACCTACAAAACAAAACAAAAGTTAGTATGCAATGCAGTATGCTTATTTGTTTTTCCAAGGTATCCGGCTTGGTTCTTGGTTTTGACCTTTCCAGACCTCGAGGAAGATGCTTGATGTTGTTGAGAGAAAACCCAAATGAAAACAAACTGAAATATATTACAAATGGTGAACAATGCATGGTCTGTTTTACAACACATGCCCATGGAGGGTCAAAATACATCAAAAAAAAAGAAAAAGTACATCAAATGGAAACAACAACAAACAAAAAGTCAGACATTCAGCCCAAACTCATCCTCCTTGACCTCCTTCAGGAGTGCCTCAGTCACTGGACCAGCTGGGTGCTCTGTAATGGTCCTAATGAGGAGGTTCCTGGTGGCAATGGCAGTGGTCAGCTTCTGGTGCCTGTCCTGATCCTTTGATCTCTTCAATCCAGCTCTGAGCTTCAACTCTGAAATCTCCTTCTGGGCTACCAGCAAAGCTTCCTGCTGCTTCTTTTCATTGGCCTCTAACTGTTCAATCTTGGCTTGAATTCTCTGATCTTCTTGTGTCCTGGCTTCAGTGATCCGGACCCACCTAGCCTGACTTTCTTGCAGATAGAGCTCAGTCCTGGCTTTCTGAATCTTAACTTCTTTACAGGCATTCTTCAATATTTGTTCCCTAGCTCTTGCTTTCCTGATGTAGTCCTCTGTTTTCTCAATTTTAGCAAGATGCTCTACCCTAAGCTTTTCCAACCTCTCAATGTCCAGACGACCATCACTCCTTTCCCAAAGGGTCTTCTTCAAAGCTTGAGACAGATTCTCATTCCTTTCCTTCAGCTTTTCAAATTCTTCCAGGCTGACAGTGGCTGCAGGCTGAGCTGAAGATGGTCCAGGCATGTCCTCAATAGTGAAAGGCATCCCAGTAATCTGAGCTCTAGTACGAGACCAATCATAGTACTGGGCTGAAGCAACATTATTACACCTCCCTAGGATAGCCACCCCTTTTGTCTGGATTTGTCCCAAGCCCAGGATGCTTGTCTGACAGCAGCTAGATTAGGTTTTATTTCACAATACAGGGTCTCAGCTAAATCTTGTACTCTGGGAAGGTGAACCAAAGCATAGCCCAGTTATCTCTTAAACAGCAAAGGATTGTAGTTGATGCAACCCCTTACTCCTATTAGAGGTACATTTGGGTATTGCCCACAGCTGGTGATAATGTCCTTGCCTTTGGTGCTCTAGGTGCACCATCTGATATCATTTGAAGTCAAAGCAATGAGCCTCTTAGCCCAATTCTTCTGCTGGTGAGGATTCAAGAAGGCATCTGTTTTAGGTAGATGTCTGAGCAGCCAGGTGTGAAACAAAGGAGCACAACATCTCACTAACTTCCCCCTTTGTTTTTCATTCCTCTAATGGATGGAATAATAGAAATCTCCCAGCAATGTGGGTACTGGGTTCCTTAGAAGAAACAAATGAATGGCATTCTTGTTGACAAATTTGGGCTCATATGCAAACAGTATAACCCCATATATGCTGAGGGCTAACAGTGCACAGACTGCCCTCCACTCTCCCAAGGAGGCCTTCAGGATGGCCTGAGAAATCAAGAAATCCAAGTGCAAACCAGGGATCCCAGCTTTTGTTGTCATATTTTGCTCAATCAAAGTAGGCTCCAAGTACAGTGCTTTTGCTACTTCTCCATTGCTGGGAAAGGTCATTTCTGGATTGAAAGGGAGTCCACCTCTAATAGGTACCCCAGTCAATGAGGAAAACTCTTCCAGTAGAGGCCCTAACTGAAAGTATGAGAATGTGAAGCATCTCAAAGGAGGGTTATAAAACTGCAAGCAGGTGTGGATCATGCTCCTCTGAGAAGGGTCCAGGTCCATAACCATATCCAGAATACCTCCATAATGTTCCCTGAACAATGGGATGTGGTCAGGAGTGATAAGTGACTGGACCTGCCTGATGCGAGTCAGCACAGGCTCAAAGAAATGGTAGGATATGTTGTTCTTCCTGGGAGTAGCCATAAATGCTGAAGAGGAGGAAGATAGGTGTTGATGAAGATCAAGACTGATACTGGAGATGAGCCACTGACAGGCTGATGTTGGTGATGATGAAAATAGCTGAAGCAGATAACTGATGAAGCAGAGGTCTATGCAGAAGAAGGGGTCAAAACCAAACCAGATATGATGTGGATACCCTGAAAAACAAATAAACAAATGTTAAATGATGCAAATGATGATGTATGCAAATGATATGCAAGGGGTTGTGATCAAGCTGGATCTGATTATCTGTCTTAATATGAAGCCCATTGTCGCTCCCGAAGATTTGCATCCCGGTACAAGCGCGAACGGTCGGCGAGGGGAACAGTGAGAACACACAGCCGTGAACTCACTGGAGATGAATAGAGTCGCCAGCTAGGCATTTTTATCCCGGAGGAAAGGCAATGCTGCATAGACCTAGGAAAGAGATGGATAAGACGGTTGCGAACCGGAGAGACTGAGAAAGGGGGTTGGTTACAACCTGGGAAGGTATTAGCACCCAGATTGTCCGTCGTACTCGACGGGATCCACGCTTAAAAGATTTGTGTTTTAAAGGGGTAGTGTCAGTGCAATCTGTGTATAAAGAGCTGGAAAGCAATATGTACAGGTGTCAGTGTAAAGTGTATAAGTGATGTGAAGTATGAAAGTGTCAGTGTAAAGAAAGGAGTGGAATGCTCAAGATCATGAGGCTAAAGAATGAAGCTGGAAGGAAGGGGGAATATACAGAGACTTTTGTTCGATAACTGTTAAGTTATGCCTACGTATCCTCTCGTGCAATGAGGAAGTCAAAACACCGTAGTTCGACCCAAAGAGACTGAAAGGTGAATTGACTTGTGAACTGCTTGCTTGTCAATGCTCAAGTGTATGACCTGTCTGGCTCAGGTGCAAACTGTCTTGCATTAGACGGAAGAAGCAAGTTCTCGATTGTGAATGAGTGTGATGAGAAAAGAATCCCGGAGGAGACGATTATTGTTTGTTTTTGAGTTTTCAGTCTTTTATGGCTTTTTGATGTTTGTCATAAGTTAATGAGCTTAAGCCTAAACCAATGGGTTAGTAAACTCATCACATCTTCCCTCTGATTAGGGGTAATGAGAATACCTTAAGTGTGAAGTCGGATTCTCACACTTAATCACCTTTGATGTAGGATTAAGATCATTAACCTACTTGTGATTATTTAGATATTTTTGTGATTTTGTTTAGTGTTGAGTAATGAGGTTAAGCCATAATCAAGGATTAAACAGGCTCATTACACCATCCTAAAAGAAGGATAATAGATGAGAATGTTTAAGCTGAGGAAGACTCCTCAACTTAATCCATGATTAGGGATTAAACCCATGACAAAACAAGCCTTTATTAAATGGATTTTATTTAGATTAATGGTATGATGATGAAGTGTTTTTTATGATTTGTAAGACAACTTGAGGGGGACTTGTCCATTAACACTAGGGTTAGTCCTTCTTAACCAATTAAGGAAGAATTAGAACCCTAATGCAAGGCCCAAGTTACAAGCTTGATGTCTTGTTGATTATTAGGTGAATTGATTAAAGGATTTAAACACATTAAGGGTTTAACACTTAGGATTAAAGTTATACACTCCATCCTAAGAGAAGGATGCAGGCATAAGCTTAATCACAAAGTCTTAAAGCCTTTAGGGTTTAGTCCCTGATTATGAGATGAGAAGAGAAGACTCAAAGAGGGACACAAAGGTAAAACTATGGGGGGACTAATCAAAACCCTAATTCATTGTCATGCTTGGATGATCCTAAGGTTTGTGAGGTTTGCAAGAACAATCTTCAAAGGAACCACCAGGAAGCAGATGAAAGGATCAAGAGAAGCAAAGTGACTTGCTTCATTCAAGAAGTCAAGTCACTTGAAGAAAGAAAGTGGGATGAAGAAGAATGAGCAAGCTCAAACTCAAACACATATAAGAATGCAGCAATGGATGCAAGAGAGATGAAAAGAAAAGTTATGAGAAGTGAAGGCAAATCCACTTCTCAAGTTTACTTACCACCTGAAATGTTAGAAAGAAATGCAATGTAATGCAAGATGAGATGAAATGATATGATGCAAAGCAAGACCAGAAGCATGTTGATGATGATTATGATGTTATGAGGTGCTGCAAACATGAGGCAAAGCAATGGGGATGATCATACAAGCTTATGAATGCAAATGAAGCAAGCTAAGGAGCATGAACAAGCATGAAAAGTTATGAATCATACAAGACAAATGACATGGCAAATATGTAATGCAATGGTCAAAGATGCTTTATACATGTCTTAAGATGTCAAATGAATCATAAGTATGCACAAAATGCAAAGACAAGTCATGTCATGCAAGGAAATGCAAGAAGGATGCAAGAGAAAGCCCAAATTAGGGTTTATGGATCAAACATCAAACACTAACCAAAAACAGAAGCAAACCTCATGACAAAAAATGGAAAATGGCACCTAAAGAAACCCTAGGCCTATGATGAACCACTGCCCAAAGGGGAGCTCTCAACTCTCAACCAATCTTGAGTTATGAATTTTCTAAGTTATTAGGGTTTTTTAGGGTTCTTAACAAAACAAATGCCAATCAATTAGAAAATGCAAGAACAATTCATGGCCTTTTTATCCTTGAAAATACATGCTAAACAAAAGACAATGCAAGAAGAACCAATGTCTCAACCTTCACCAATAGGCAGAAATGAATTTTTGAATCCATGATCAAAATAATGCCTAAAAAATGGTTTAATTCAATGAAAAATTCTTAAAATGCATCAAGATCAAAAAAGAAATTTGGTTTGAAGGTTAGACAATGTTTCTAAATGTCTTAGAACATTTCATGAATTTTTTTGTAATTTTTAAATACCTAAAAGTATTTTTAATTAATTAATTCCCATTAATCAATTAAAAATAATCTTTTAAATATTTAAAAATACTTTTTGATGATAAAAAATAAAATAAAAATATTTTTGGGTCTTAAAAATTAATTAAACTTTAAAGAAAAAGTTTCATAATTTTTAAGATTTTTTAGCTATTTTAAATTAATTATGCAAATTAAATAGAAAGAAAATGAATTAAAAATTAAATAAAATAAAAGTAAGCTGAATGGAAGGCCAGGATGCGCTCTGGGTTCAAAAGTGTTGACTGGCGCGTGAATGGATGGTGGGGATTGCACCTGACTTAATTAAACAGGATTAAATTAATTAAACGAAATTAGGGTTAAGCAAACAGATCCTGGCCTTTCATGCGCGCGGGAAGTCAAGTGAGTCAACTGATCCTATGGCCCAAATTCAAATGGCATTTAAATACTGGATTAAGCCCTAATTACACTCAGGCGACCGGAGATGAGCTCCGGTCGTCTTCTCCGGCCATACCAAAACCCTAGTTTCTTATCCAGGCCAACCCGTGTCAAATTAACTGCCCATAAACATTCCCCACACTTCCTACAACCCAAATCCATGATCAAACATCATTTTACTGGCAAGAAAAGCTTGAATCGAAACAAAAACAAAAATGGTGTCAAACCTTCAGACAACTGTAAAATGCTCATTTTTCCACCATTTTTGATTCTAAACATATCACTATGATCCCCAAGGCATGCACTTTCACTTTACAACAAAAGATCAAAGCTTTGAGAAAGAAGTTTCATGGCCATACCTGAGGTGACAACTCCTGTTTCTGGGCTTTCAGAGCAATTTCTTGATGCAAGCTAGCTCCAATGACTCCCCTGGTGTTAATGGCAGGCTTGAAATGAGCTTTAGCAAGCTATTTTAAGAGTTACCAAACTGATATAGCAGAGAATGGACTTGGTGTGTAGGCTGTTTTAGGTCAGTGTAATGGGTGGTTTGGACTCCTTTGAGTGTTCCTGATTTGCTGGTGAAGAGAGATGAAGTGTTTGATGGCTGTGTAGTGAGATTCGAAGGGAACTGGTTTGGAAAGTGAGAAATGGTGGAGCTCAGGTCAGGCTTGTTTCAGGCTTGAGCTTTGGTGGTTTTAGGCCTATGGAGTGTGTTGAGTTGGATGATGAAGAAAGTTTGAGTGTTTCTTGGCTGTGGAGGCAGATTCGAAAGTTTTTGCAATGTGGGGTGATTTTGTGAATGTGGTGAATGAAGTGTTTTCAGCCTTGCTAGATGTATGGAATGGCTTGCCCTTTGTCCACATAAACCTCTCTCATTGGTCAGTTGATTGGACATGTGCTTTATTGATTGGTAAGTTACCTTTTGCAAAAAAGTCAAATTTTGTAAGAGAGGGCATGGGCTAAGCTCTAGCTAAGTACAAGATATGGTTCTGGTGCAGCATGGTGAGGTGAGAGGCTAGCCAAAGTGCAGCATCCAATGTATCAAGTGGTAGAAGCACAATGATGATTTTGCAAGTTGTTGCTTTATGGTTCACATGGAAAGATCTTGTCCCAAAAGCCATGAAACATGAGCAATGCCTAGTCCATTCTGAATTTTGTGACTTGTAGAATGTTTGCATACTGGTTTGAAGCCAATTAGAAGTTACAAAATGCAGTGGTTCAAGGTTTTGCAAAATTTCCATTTGGTGCATAACTTGAATTTTAGTGATTTTTTGCCAACTTTGCCACACCATAACTTTTGATCCAAGAAGAGTTTGATCATGTTCTTGTACTTTTTGAAAAGGGAAAGATGAGATCTACAACTTTCATGACCAAAGTTTTTCCATTTGAAGCATTTTTGGATCCAAAATCATGGCTTGAAAAATGACCTAAAATGATGCATTCTTGAAAAGTCAACTATGCCCAAAAAGTCAACATTTGCAAAAACCCTAAATTCTTGATTTCTATGAACTTCAATCTTCTTCCATGATCAAATAAAGACCATATACACTCAAAATGATGAAGATCACCCATTGGTTGGGTCATTGGGGGCCTCAGATGCCCTGATTTTGCACTGACTTGTCTGAAAAGTCAACTCTTGATCAGATGACTTCCCCATGGAATTTCTTCATGAAAATTGATATGCATATTCCCTATACCATATAGAGATCAATGGAAACAAGAATGACCAAAAAATTTGGGGTTATGGCCTCTGAAACCAAAACCCTAATTTTCAGTCAACTGTGCAGTTCAACCTGGCTCTGCATCCACTCAAACCCTAGTTCTTGTGATTCCTCTGCATTTTTGACTTTGAGGAGATGAAATATGATATAAGAACACACATGGACCCCTTTGAGTTGATTGGTTTCCTTTGGAATGGCTCAAGATGCTCTGGGATTGCTCAGATCACAAACCCTAGGTGCAGATGCCTTGAAAGCTATGCAGTGGATAAAAAATGAGATGTGAGATGACATGATTGTGTTTATGCATATGAGGGTAATCACAAGCCATGATGTGAATGGGTGAGGGCAAATTTGGGGTGTTTACAGCTGCCCCTATTCAAACATGAGTTAGCTGTGCAGGATGTAAGCGACGGCTTAACAGGCAAACAAGATAACTTGTGGTTGAATACCAAAGACAGTCCAAAATTTGCACTCACATAATGAAGAAGAAAAGGGATATAGATTGTAAAAGCAAAATAAAGTATATTGTAAAGTGTGGGCGACGGAGGACGACCGTCGAGCAGAGGACGACTGCTGGTTAAGGAGCAATGACGGGGACGGCCGACATGCTGGGAAAAGTGTGAAGTAAAGCGATGACGGGGACGGCCGACATGCTGGGGATAAAAAGGTAAAGCTAAGACGGGGACGGCCGACTAGCTGGGGAAAAACAAGTAAAGCTAAGACGGGGACGGCCGACTAGCTGGGGAAAATAAGATATTATGATGGGGACGGCCATCAAGATAAAGCTGTAAAATTTTCTGGGGATTAATGAAACATGATGGGGACGGCCATCAAGCTCAAAAGGTAAAGTAACCAACGATGGGGACGGCCATCGGGCTAAAAAAAGAAAAGGGACCACGACGGGGACGGCCATCGGGTTAAAGAATGAATGAAATAAACAGATGATGGGGTACGGCCATCAAAGGTGAAGGACGATCACCTAGCAGGGGACGGCTGCTCTGTTGGGAATAAAAGCAATATGATGGGGACAGCCATCAAAGGTGGAGGACGACCACCTGGAAGGGTACGGCTGCCGAAAATATCAACGATGGGGACGGCCATCGGATAGAAAAGGTCAACGATGGGGACGGCCATCGGACGAGCAAGATGGAGGACGACCATCAAGAAGTGGAGGACGACCACTCAGCAGGGGACGGCTGCTCTCGAGGTTTGTCATAACACAGGACGAGTGTTAGATAACCAAAATCAACAATGGGGACGGCCATCGGATAAAATGATGAAGGACGATCATCAAGAGGCGGAGGACGACCACCTAGCAGGGGACGGCTGCTAAAATCAACGATGGGGACGGCCATCGGATGAGCATGATGGAGGACGACCATCAAGAAGTGGAGGACGACCACTCAGCAGGGTACGGCTGCTCTCAAAGGTATCATAACACAGGACGAGTGTTAGATAAAAAGAAAATTTGTTGGTGATCTACTGGGGATAATGTAAACACGGACGAGCGTTTACATCCAAGAAACAAAAGGTATAAGTGTTTGGTATCGTGTATAGATTAAAGATGCGGACGAGCATCCTTAAGACTATGATGCGGATGAGTATCATGTAGAAACAAACTGACACATGCTCAGAGATGATGATACGGACGAGTATCAACTGGTTAACAAGGAACACGGACGAGTGTTGCATCTGAAAGACCTTCTGGGGAATAATAGACACGGACGAGTATCTATATTCAAGAAGGCACAAGTGTTTGACACGGTGTATGGATTAAAGATGCGGACGAGCATCCTTATGACTATGATACGGACGAGTATCATGTAGAAACAAACACTAGACGCAATGTTCTGAGATGATGGTACGGACGAGTACCAACTGGTTAACAAAGAACAAGGACTACTGCCGAATCTGTGGGGTTATGAGTGATGATGTATACAAGATACGGACGAGTATCTGTATAAGCGTACCATGAGTAGTGAGTATTGTATTGTATAGATGAGTGTTTTAACTGCTGGGGAGAGTGACACGGACGAGTGTCAAGAGAGAAAAGTATAAAATTAACAAGTGTATGGGTGATGAAAGGTGTAAGCGACTGTGCTGGGGATATGACACGGACGGGTGTCAAGAAAAGTGCATATACAAGTATATGCGAGTGCAAAGAGGACGTCTTCGGCTTTTTGCTGGTGATTTGACACGGACGGGTGTCAGGAAGTATCTGTAGTACGGGTGATCTTGTTTGTAAAGATGTTCAGGCGACTTTACTGGGGAGTGATGACACGGACGGGTGCCAAAAGGTGTATATACTGGTGTTTGTGATTTGTGAGGCAGCTGCTTTTTGCTGGGGCTCTGGTGGGGACTCTGGGGGAAAGTAATCTATATTCTGACGAATGGTCACTAGTCACAAGCGTTCAATTCACAACATGACTTATGATTATGCTATGTATTTGATTTTTGCCGTAATGCTCCGTATTAGACGGAATGCTACGCCCTGAGGGTGAATATGATGTGAATGCTATGATTATGCAAAGAGGCACCGATCCGGGATTCGGATCCCATCGCTGCGAAGATCTCTGGTCGATCTGCTTGAAATGGACATCCCAGCTGGGTATGAGATCGCGGGTAGATCCAATGATGTATCTGCTCGGGGATATATGTCACTGGTTGACATATCCTTATAATATGGGACCCAGCTGGGGTTTGTAGAAGCTTCCTGTACTCTGTTGTGACTTCTCCGTGCGTTGCTCTTCTGAATAAAGGCTTGAAGCTCTGTGGGGAGATGATTCCCTGATTTCTGCATCCTGCTGAGGAAGGATGGTTGGCACTGCAGCTGGGGAATGCTGTTGGCAACTCAGCTGGGGAGAGTAATGAGAGGCAACTCAGCTGGGGAGAAAGCATCCGGAGTGTTAAGCCTGTTTGTTGATTTGGCAACTCCGCTGGGGAAATGGGCACCTTCTAGTGCCAGGTGGAAGATAGACCGAGTTGATAATGATTCGCCTACTTGCTGAGACGTAACCTGCATGCCCCAGGTTGCGTTCTGGATACCTGCAATCCTGCAAAGATAATGGAACGTACAAAAGGTCCCGAGGTATCCCTCACTGGATTCCGTCATAGGAGTTAAGTACTTTCGAGAATAATCACATTCCCTGTAAGCATGTGTTTTTTATTATTATTTTTTTTTTTAGAGAAGGGCATCTGTACTTATGCAATTGTATTTTAGAGATATCAGACAACTCTTTGCAAAACATAAATGTAAAACGAGACATGACCGAAAATCTGATTTTATTAATTCATGTGCCCTGAATTGGCAAGATACAGTCAAAGAAACATATCTCCTGAAATGAGGAGATTGTTACAAATTGAGAAATAAAGTGCTGGCGATGCTGACGACGCTTTCAAGGAGCTTCCTCTTCTGCTATGACTCGTATGACAATGACGTTCTTCTCGTCTTGCTTTCTGGAGAGAGTTGATTCTGATTGAAGCTTGATCCTTTGAAGCTTAACAAGTTGTAGGTGATACAGACGAGTTCAGAATGCAGTTGTTCGCTTATTCCCTTATTTTGCATGGATCGCCCTTTCGGGTTTTCAATCCATCGGGATACCCATTTTTGCCTGAGCTGTCCAATGCGGCTTTTCAACTCAGCGGGTGTACATTTTTTATTTATTTCCCTTACTTTTGCCCGAGTCTTTTATTCTGTTTTTGACTCGCCGGGATGCCCTATTTTTGCCTGGACTTACATTCTGTTTTTATGTCCAGCGGGTCATTTTATGCGAAGTATTTTTTAACTGCATCTGAATTCACAGGGGACGGGAAATCTTCACCATCCATGGTGCTGAGCATCAGTGCTCCACCAGAGAAAACTTTCTTTACAACAAATGGTCCTTCATAATTTGGAGTCCATTTGCCCCTGTGGTCTGTATGAGGAGGGAGGATTCTTTTCAGCACAAGATCTCCCACTTGGTACTCTCGGTGCCTGACTTTCTGATCGAAGGCTTTCTTCATTCTTTTCTGATATAACTGCCCGTGGCAGATTGCAGCCAATCTTTTCTCTTCGACCAGACTCAGTTGTTCGAATCGGGATCGAACCCACTCTGCCTCACTAAGTTTAACATCCATTAATACCCGTAGAGAGGGTAATTCAACTTCGACAGGTAGGACTGCTTCCATACCATACACAAGTTGATACGGTGTTGCCCCAGTGGATGTCCTGATTGATGTGCGATACCCATGCAAGGCAAATGGTAGCATTTCATGCCAGTCTTTGTATGTGATTACCATCTTCTGCACGATCTTCTTGATATTCTTATTCGCTGCCTCAACAGCGCCGTTCATCTTTGGCCTGTAAGGAGAAGAATTGTGATGTTGGATCTTGAAGTCCCGGCACAGCTCTGCCATCATTTTGTTGTTTAAGTTGGAACCATTATCAGTAATGATTCGCTCGGGCACTCCATACCGACAGATGATATCTCTTTTCAGAAATCGGGCTACCACTTGTCTTGTAACATTTGCATATGAGGATGCTTCAACCCACTTGGTGAAATAGTCAATGGCGACCAGGATGAATCTGTGGCCATTTGAAGCAGTTGGCTCAATCTTGCCAATCATATCAATGCCCCACATAGCAAAGGGCCACGGTGAAGACATGATGTTCAAAGGATTGGGAGGCACATGCACCTTATCTGCGTAAATCTGGCATTTGTAACACTTTCTGGCATAGGCACAACAGTCTGCATCCATTGTGATCCAGTAATAGCCTGATCTTAACAACTTTTTAGCCATGGCATGCCCTCCTGCATGGGTACCAAAAGATCCTTCGTGCACTTCATGCATCAGCAAATCTGCTTCCGTCTTGTCAACACATCTGAGGAGTACCATGTCCAAGTTCCTTTTGTATAAAGACCCATCAGTGTTCAGAAAGAAACTACCAGCAAGCCTTCTCAAAGTCTTCTTATCATTGGAAGATGCCCCAGGCGGGTATGTTTGGTCCTCCAAGAAGCACTTAATGTCATGGAACCAAGGCTTATCGTCTTTTACAACATCCGCTGCAAATACATATGCTGGTCTATCGAGTCTAGACACTGAAATCTGAGGTATAAAGTTAGCCGTTTGAACTTTGATCATGGACGAAATGGTAGCAAGGGCATCTGCAAACTGATTCTCGTCCCGAGGGATATACTCAAGCTTGACTGTTGTGAAGAAAGTCAATAACCTCCTTGTATAATCCCTGTAAGGTATCAGATGATCCTGATGTGTGTACCATTTCCCGTTGGTTTGATTGACTACCAAAGCTGAATCTCCGAACACGGTCAATGTTTTGATCCTGAGGTCAATGGCTTCCTCAAGACCCATAATGCAAGCTTCGTATTCAGCTTCGTTGTTAGTGCAGTTGAAAGTGAGTTTTGCCGAGAAAGGCATGTGAACTCCTTTTGGTGTAATGAGTACTGCACCAACACCACGGCCATTCATGTTAACAGCCCCATCAAACATCATAGTCCATTCTTCTTTTGGGTTGGGCCCTTCAGTGTGAACAGGCTCTTCATGATCTTTTGCTTTAATGAACATGATGTCTTCATCAGGGAAGTCAAACCTCATAGGCTGGTAGTCATCAATAGGTTGCTCAGCCAGATATTCAGATAGTACACTGCCCTTGATGGCTTTCTGAGATGTGTACTGTATGTCGTATTCTGTGAGAATCATCTGCCATCTTGCAACCCGTCCGGTAAGAGCTGGCTTCTCGAAAATGTACTTAACTGGATCCATTTTTGAGATTAATAAGGTAGTGTGGGTCAACATATACTGTCTCAGTCGGCGAGCAGCCCACGCTAAAGCACAGCAAGTTTTCTCGAGCAGTGAATAACGCTGTTCACAGTCGGTAAACTTTTTGCTTAGGTAGTATATTGCATACTCTTTTCGACCAGACTCGTCATGCTGGCCCAGCACACACCCCATCGACTCTTCTAATACTGTCAAGTACATAATCAGAGGTCTTCCTTCAACTGGAGGCATAAGGATTGGAGGTTCTTGTAAGTATTCTTTGATCTTGTCAAAAGCCTTCTGGCAATCTTCGTTCCACCTGACCGTTTGTTCCTTTCTTAACAGCTTGAACAAAGGTTCACAGGTTGCTGTAAGGTGAGATATGAACCTTGAAATGTAGTTCAATCGACCTAAGAACCCTCGAACTTCTTTCTCAGTCTTCGGTGCAGGCATTTCTTGAATGGCCTTGACTTTATCAGGGTCAACTTCAATCCCTTTCTCGCTTACAATAAAGCCCAGCAATTTACCGGATCGCACCCCGAATGTGCACTTGTTGGGGTTCAGCTTTAGTTGGTACTTCCTCAGACGCTTGAATAACTTGAGCAGATTTACCAGGTGATCTTCCTCTGTAAGGGACTTGGCGATCATATCATCCACATAACACTCGATTTCCTTATGGATCATATCGTGGAACAATGTCACCATAGCCCGTTGATATGTTGCACCAGCGTTCTTGAGCCCAAATGGCATTACCTTGTAACAGAACGTGCCCCAAGGTGTAATGAATGTTGTCTTCTCCATGTCTTCAGGTGACATCTTGATCTGATTATATCCTGAAAATCCATCCATGAAGGAGAATACTGAGAACTGAGCCGTGTTATCCACCAATACATCAATGTGAGGTAATGGGAAGTCATCTTTCGGGCTGGCTCTGTTCAGATCCCGGTAGTCAACACACATTCTTACTTTGCTGTCCTTCTTAGGCACAGGTACTATGTTAGCAACCCACGGCGGGTAGCTAGTCACAGCAAGGAACCCGGCGTCCCATTGCTTTTGTACCTCTTCCTTGATTTTCATAGCCATGTCTGGGCGGGTTCGGCGCAGCTTTTGTTTGACTGGAGGGCATTCTTCCCTCAGAGGCAGCTTGTGCACAACTATATCGGTATCCAACCCTGGCATATCTTGATACGACCAAGCAAACACATCAACATACTCTTGAAGCAGATCTATCAACTGTCTCTTCACTGAGTCTTGTAGGCAGGCCCCGATTTTAACTTCTTTCACATTCTCTTCCGTACCAAGATTGATCACTTCAATCTCCTCCTGGTGAGGAGTAATAACCTTCTCCTCTTGCCTCAACAATCTGGCTAGCTCTTCAGGAAGCTCATATTCTTCATCAACCCCTTCATCAGCTTGATTGATTGGATTGTCAAAGTCATACGATGTCATAGTCGTGCTGTTGTCGGTGCTGTCAGGAAGGCACACTCTGCAAGGGTTAAGTTGGTTCATTTTAGTGATTGATTTTAATCTTGCTTTAGAAAAAGTGAAATGAAGTTATCATTTTGAAAACACCGCCATTTATTTTTGTACAAAAAGAAAATGGAAAAACAGTGAGCATAAAAGAAAAAGACTCGTTTACAAAAAGATGTCTGATATTTCATTAATTTAATCTTGTTTGCACAAAAGTACAGATGGCCCTGGTTACAAAATGAGTCTTGTCATCTTGGGCAAGATGCAAGACTTGGATGCATGCTATAAAAAAAAACAGGAAATAATAATTACTCTGCATGAGTAACTCTTATAATTTCCTGGGAAGACCAGTTCGAGACACTGCTCCCCGGGATCTTCGGACGAATCCAATTCTCCAGATTGCGCTCCTCTTCCAGCTCGTCTTCCAAACAGTTGATAGCATCAGGGGTAAGCATCCCCCCACTGACAAAACCAGGTTCTGCAGCAGCCTTTGCTTGATGTTGAGTTGGTCTGTAACCCAACCCAAATTTGTCCTTCTTCTCCTCCACAGCTAAGACCTTGCCCCAGCCTAGGGCAGTTCCTTCTTCAACAACCTTCCGGGCTTGTTGGTAAGATGACATGGAGATACCTGATACAGCAGATGCTTCATTGACATTCAAGGCTTCAAAACCTTGGCTCATTGTTTCATGGATCTCTCCATCCATCTCAATGTATTTATAAGTAGCCAGATGGCTAACAAAGATATCCTCTTCCCCACAGATTGTGACAACTTGGCCTTCCCACTCAAATTTTAACTTTTGGTGAAGGGTAGACGTTATTGCGCCGGCGGCGTGAATCCAGGGTCTACCCAACAAACAGCTGTAGGCGGGCTGAATGTCCATCACATAAAAGATAGTTTTAAAGGTCTGTGGGCCAATTGTCACAGGCAGCTCAATCTCTCCCAGAACCGACCTCTTAGAACCATCGAAGGCTCTTACCACCAGGTTGCTGGGTCTCAATGCCAATCCATCATATTCAAGCTTCACCAGAGCCTTCTTTGGTAAGACATTCAGGGAAGAACCTGTGTCCACCAGCACATGAGAAAGGACAGCTCCTTTTCATTCCAGGGTTATGTGCAAGGCTTTGTTGTGATTGCGGCCATCCGCTGTCAAGTCAGAATTGGTAAACCCTAGCCCATTGCTAGCAGTAACATTTCCAACCACGGTTTCCAATTGGTTGACAGTAATCTCCTCAGGCACGTAAGCCGCGTGCAGGACTTTAAGTAGTGCATTCCGATGGGCTTCGGAGCACATAAGCAGTGAGAGGATGGAGATTTTGGATGGCGTCTGGTGAAGCTGATCCACAATTTTGTAATCACTCTTTTTGATGATTCGCATAAACTCATCAACTTCCTGATCAAATGGAGTCTTCAGGGCCTCTTTGGCAGCTGGATCTTCCTGCACCGGGCCTTTACCCTTTGCCTTGGCAGCAGCTTCTGCTTCAGCAGTAGGTTTTTGAACTTGTGAAGCAAAGAGACGTCCGCTTCGAGTGAAGCCTCCGCCTCCCCCCACATTATCTATTTGTGGTGCAGGTGTTGATGTTTCAAGAGTGATTCTTTTTCCTTCACAGTATATGTCAGAGCCATAGTGCCAAGGTATGGCCCTATTGCTTTCATATGGTACTGGTCCAGGCACCGTGACAGTGACTGGACTGATTGCTGCTGTTGAAGGGACTGTTATTGTTTGTGGATCATAAAAGATTGTAACTGGTGCTCTGGAGGGAGCAGCACCTTCTGAATGGTAGGCGGAATTATTCTCAGGATCGTAGAATATGGTAACCGTAGAGACATCTTCATGATTGATTGCTGGTGTTGTAGGAGGTTCTGTTGGAAGGACTGTTGTTGTTGCTGATGGAGAGTCGAAATGGAATGAAGCTGAAGTTGTAGCAGGAGGAACTGTTGAGAACTGATCATTTGGGAGGACAGATGAAGTACTTGTTGATGGTGCTGATGAATTGTCGGGAACATTAGTTGTTGTAGTTGTAGGAGGTTCTGAAACCGTTGTTGATGACGTTGCCGGATTTGTCGGAAATGATGTAGTGATCTGTAGCAGGCCACTCTGAATAAGGCTGTCAATGCCATTCCTCAGGTCTTCGCACCCATTCCATGAAATATTGCAATATGGGCACCCTAGTTCACACCCCGGAAATATTTGGTTTTCACGGAGTTGAGCTTTGATCTCCACCAATGGCGTCCGGATCTGATCCACACTGGTTATTAAATAAGACGGTTGGTCTTCTTCAATAGCATTAATTCGAGGACCACCATGGTTTGGCATTGGGTTTTTATTGACATTGGGCGGAGGTGCAAAATTCAGAGCCTTGGAGTCTACCAAGTCTTGTACCTTCATATGCAGAGCCCTGCATTTTTCTGTACTGTGACCAGGTGCGTTTGAATGGAAAGCACACCTAGCATTGGAGTCATAGTTCCTTGGTAGACTGTTGGGATCCGGAGGTGCCAACGTTCTTAGCTCAACCAGGTTGAGTTTCAGAAGTTGTGGCAGCAAGGCAGCATACGGCATTGGGATCGGGTCGATCACTCTGTTAGCTTGAGAGGGCCTCTGTTGGAATGGCCTCTGTTGATTGTTGCTGTTGGAGTTGTTGTTGAAGTTCCTTGGAGGATACTGATTCTGCTGATACTGGGGTTGTTGTTGGAAGCTTTGTTGAGGAGGTTGATAGACTGGCTGAGGATGAGCTGGAGCAGGGATAGTGACTGCTGCTATTGACCTTTGAACATATTGGGGCCTACCCCTGTTGGTGTGAATGGCATTGGTCTCGCCAGTTCTTCTCGGGCCTGCAAAAGGCTTTCTTGTACCACTGGACGAGCTTGCACCATTGTCGGAAATTTTGCCCATTTTCAACAGGCTTTCAATTCTTTCCCCAGCTATGACAACATCTGCGAAGCTGGTGGAAGAGAAAGCAGCCAACCTGTCAATATACGTTCCCTGGAGAGTGTTCATAAACATGTCTGCCATTTCTCTCTCAGACATTGGTGGTTGAACGGCAGCAGCCAATTGTCTCCATCTTTGAGCATATTCTCTGAAGCTCTCCCTAGATGACTGTGACATTCCCATTAGGAGAGTCCTGTTGGGTGCCATATCTAGATTATACTGATACTGTCTGATGAAGGCTTCTGCCAGGTCCTTCCAGCATCTAATTGTTGCTCTTGTCAGATGGGAATACCACTCCCTCGAAGCTCCAGTCAAGCTATCTTCGAAGTAAAACATCCAAAGTTTCTCATCCATTGTATAGGCCTTCAGTCTTCCCAGAAATGATTGTAGATGAGTCCGGGGGCATGAAGTCCCATTATACTTTTCGAAACAAGGAGGCTTGAACTTGTGGGGAATCCTGACCCCTTCTACCAAACCCATGTTCATAACGTCGAAACCCAAAGAATTTTGAGATTCTAAGGACCTCAACTTCTCAGCTATTTCTTCCAATCGTCTATCATAAGTTTCCTCTCCGGCGCCCATTACTGTATACTGGTCCTCCTGAGGATCTTCTTGAAGTACTCTGGCTGCTGTGGCTGTCCCTTGAATGTTGACTGGGATGTTGGCCTCTGGATGGAGATGGGGTCCAAAAACTGGGGGATTGACATGAGGTTGGACCCTCTCGTTGTTACTTGTGCCAGCAGTTCCCACATGGGGCTCCTCTTGATTCCTTCCTTCTACCAAAACTCTGAGCCTCTCCTGGCTTTGAGCTAAGTTGTTCATCACTTCCATGAATTGCGTTATCTGAGTTCTCATCTCCAACCTTTCGTTGGCCATCTGGTTTCTGACCTCCGTAAGGTCCTGCTGCATCTGATCCATCTGAATTCCCGGAAGGTTGTTTCTAGTTGGGTACCTGTGAGGCCTGTTGAGAGGAAATACCCGGCGGCGAGCAATAATTCCTGAATATCACAACAGAGGTTAGCAACAACAAAACAAAAACCTACAAAACAAACAAAAGGGTTAGCATGCAATGCAGTTATGCTTATTTGTTCTCAAGGTATCCGGTTTGGCCTTCAGTTTTGACCCTTCCAGACCCTTGAAGATGATGCTGTTGAAGTTGCTTTTGATGTGAACCCAGATAGAAACCAACACAAATATATTACAAAGGTGAAATAATACAATTTGTTCATTTTACAACACAAACCCTCAAAGGGGCCAAAATACATCACAAAAAGCAAAAGTACATGGAAAAGGAACAACAACAAGCAAATGATCAAACTCCAAGGCCAAACTCATCCTCACGAACTTCCTTGAGAAGTGCTTCGGTCACAGGATCAGCCGGATGCTCCGTGAGACTTCTGATGAGAAGGTTTCTTGTTGCAACAGCAGCAGTCAATTTCTTGTTTTGACTTTGGTCCTTTGACCTCTTCAATCCTGCTTTGATTTTCAGCTCTGATATTTCCTCCTGGGCTGCTGCCAGGGCTTTTTCCACCTGCTCCATCTTGTCCTGAACTCTCTTGTCCTCTAGAGTACGGGCCTCAGTGATCCGGACCCACCTGGCCTGACTCTCTTTCAAATACAAGTCTGTCCTTGCTCTCTGGAACTGGGCTTCTTTACAAGCATTCTTCAGAATCTGTTCACCAGCTTTAGACTTGTTGATATAATCTCCAGACTTCTCAATCTTAGTCAAGTGTTCCACTCTCAACTTCTCCAATCTCTCAATTTCCCTCACACCTTCACTCCTCTCTCTGAGGGTCTTCTGCAAGGCTTGAGTTAACTTCTCATTTCTTTCCTTCAAGCTCTCAAACTCCTCCAAACTGATAGTGGCAGGGGGTGGTGCTGAAGATGACTCAGGCATGTCTTCTATGGTAAAGGGCATTCCAGAGAATTGGGCCCTAGCATGGGACCACTCATAATATTGGACTGATGCCACATTATTGCACTTCCCCAGAATGGTGATTCCCTTGGTTTGAACATGATCCCAGGCCCAGGTAGCCTGCCTAACAACAGCCAAACTAATCTTGTTCTCACAGTAGAGGGTCTCAACCAAATCTTGTTCCCTAGGAGTGTGGACCAGTGCATAGCCCAATTGCCTTCTGAACAGCAGAGGGTTGTAGTTGATACTTCCCTTAACTCCTATCAAAGGCACATTGGGAAAGTGCCCACAGCTGGTGATCATATCTCTGCCTTTGGTGCTCTGAGTGCACCATCTAATATCTGCTGAAGTGAGAGTAGTGAGCCTCTTAGCCCAGTTGCTTTGCTGATGAGGATTGAGAAATGCATCTGTCCTGGGTAGATGCCTGAGAAGCCAAGCATGGAATAATGGAGCACAAATCCTCACTAATCTTCCCCTCTGCTTCTCATTTCTCTGATGTACTGAGTAATAGAGATCACCCAGTAAAGTTGGCACTGGGTTCTTCAGGATGAACAAATGGATTGCATTTTTGCTAATGAATCGAGGCTCATCTGCAAACAATACAATTCCATATACACTCAAGGCCAATAGAGCACAAACAGCTTTCCACTCCCCCGAGGAGGCCTTCAGACTAGCTTGAGAAATCAGGAAGTCAAGATGAAAACCAGGGATTCCAGCTTTGGAGGTCATATGCTGTTCAATCAAAACAGGCTCTAGATACAAAGCTTTTGCTACCTCTCCATTGCTAGGAAAGACCATTTCAGGGTTGAATGGGATTTCTCTTTTGATGGGCAGACCAGTCAATGATGAGTATTCTTCCAGAAGAGGCCCCAACTGAAAGTCTTGAAAGGTGAAACATCTCAATGGGGGGTCATAGAACTGAATGCAGGTGTGGATGAGGCTCCTTTGTGAAGGGTCCAGATCCATAACCATGTCCAGTATATCTCCATAACTCTCCCTGAACAAGGGTATGTGCTCTGGAGTGATCAGGGTTTGGATCCTCCTGATGTCTGACAAGTCTGGTTGGAAGAAATGATAGGTGATGTTGCTTTTCTTTGGAGCCATGATGCTGAAGACTGAGTAGGATAAGTGCTGATGAAGATGCTGAGGAGTGGGCCACTGGCTGGCTAGTGCAAGTATCTGAAGTATATGGCTGACAAACTGAAGCAAGTGCTGGTGGAGACAGGTCAATATAGCAGATGGGGTCAAAACCAAAACCAAAGGTGAAGGTGGATACCCTGAAACACAAATAAGCACATGTTAATATGGTGCAATGAGTATGTATGCAAATGATATGCAAGGGTTTGTGACTGAGCTGGATCTGATCAAAATGCCTTGGTATAGATCCATGTGTGTTCAAGAAATCCAGATGGAGGTCTATAAATCCAGTAACCAAGGTAGGGGGACTCAAATAAAGAGCCACATGTCCAGGGTTTAGAATCACAAGAACTATCCAACATGGAGCATTCTTAACAAAGTCAAAGTAACAGGGTATTCTGAGGTCAAGGTACCTGCAAACCTGTAAACAGCCCAACCCCCTCACAGGTGGTGATCTAGAACAAGGATCCTCAGACTTGGATCAGTTATGAGAAGTGTAAACACTTCTAACCCGGAGGTACAGTGTTTACAATAACCATAACAATTCCTCCTCTAATTCACCTCAGTTTCTGAAGGTCAATACTAAAAGGTCATCCAGACTTAGCAGGCTTCCCAGATAGCCCTAGCATTGCAGGAAATCTGCAACACAGAGTTCTCAAGAAGAAACCCATATCTGAACCGTGTTTCATATTCCCGCACCAGACCGAAATGGAATGGGAAAGAATATGATTCACTCTAGCCTAGGTGTCACTCAGGTCCCAGGTATAGGACCTTAACTCTCAATGAAATACCCACCCACCAAAGAAAAACCAGATCCAGCCAGCACAGTATGACAGTATGAAAAATATAAAGCTATAAAGAAAGCAATAAATCAACTGTACATAAAGCAATAAACAAAAATAAATACAAGCACATACAAGCACATAACACCCCAGTAAACACAAATCAAACAAGCGCTAGGAGGAACCCACAAAAAGAACCAGAAGCCCTGGTTGCAGTATAAGGGTCCCCAGCAGAGTCGCCAAGCTGTCGCTCCCGAAGATTTGCATCCCGGTACAAGCGCGAACGGTCGGCGAGGGGAACAGTGAGAACACACAGCCGTGAACTCACTGGAGATGAATAGAGTCGCCAGCTAGGCATTTTTATCCCGGAGGAAAGGCAATGCTGCATAGACCTAGGAAAGAGATGGATAAGACGGTTGCGAACCGGAGAGACTGAGAAAGGGGGTTGGTTACAACCTGGGAAGGTATTAGCACCCAGATTGTCCGTCGTACTCGACGGGATCCACGCTTAAAAGATTTGTGTTTTAAAGGGGTAGTGTCAGTGCAATCTGTGTATAAAGAGCTGGAAAGCAATATGTACAGGTGTCAGTGTAAAGTGTATAAGTGATGTGAAGTATGAAAGTGTCAGTGTAAAGAAAGGAGTGGAATGCTCAAGATCATGAGGCTAAAGAATGAAGCTGGAAGGAAGGGGGAATATACAGAGACTTTTGTTCGATAACTGTTAAGTTATGCCTACGTATCCTCTCGTGCAATGAGGAAGTCAGAACACCGTAGTTCGACCCAAAGAGACTGAAAGGTGAATTGACTTGTGAACTGCTTGCTTGTCAATGCTCAAGTGTATGACCTGTCTGGCTCAGGTGCAAACTGTCTTGCATTAGACGGAAGAAGCAAGTTCTCGATTGTGAATGAGTGTGATGAGAAAAGAATCCCGGAGGAGACGATTATTGTTTGTTTTTGAGTTTTCAGTCTTTTATGGCTTTTTGATGTTTGTCATAAGTTAATGAGCTTAAGCCTAAACCAATGGGTTAGTAAACTCATCACATCTTCCCTCTGATTAGGGGTAATGAGAATACCTTAAGTGTGAAGTCAGATTCTCACACTTAATCACCTTTGATGTAGGATTAAGATCATTAACCTACTTGTGATTATTTAGATATTTTTGTGATTTTGTTTAGTGTTGAGTAATGAGGTTAAGCCATAATCAAGGATTAAACAGGCTCATTACACCATCCTAAAAGAAGGATAATAGATGAGAATGTTTAAGCTGAGGAAGACTCCTCAACTTAATCCATGATTAGGGATTAAACCCATGACAAAACAAGCCTTTATTAAATGGATTTTATTTAGATTAATGGTATGATGATGAAGTGTTTTTTATGATTTGTAAGACAACTTGAGGGGGACTTGTCCATTAACACTAGGGTTAGTCCTTCTTAACCAATTAAGGAAGAATTAGAACCCTAATGCAAGGCCCAAGTTACAAGCTTGATGTCTTGTTGATTATTAGGTGAATTGATTAAAGGATTTAAACACATTAAGGGTTTAACACTTAGGATTAAAGTTATACACTCCATCCTAAGAGAAGGATGCAGGCATAAGCTTAATCACAAAGTCTTAAAGCCTTTAGGGTTTAGTCCCTGATTATGAGATGAGAAGAGAAGACTCAAAGAGGGACACAAAGGTAAAACTATGGGGGGACTAATCAAAACCCTAATTCATTGTCATGCTTGGATGATCCTAAGGTTTGTGAGGTTTGCAAGAACAATCTTCAAAGGAACCACCAGGAAGCAGATGAAAGGATCAAGAGAAGCAAAGTGACTTGCTTCATTCAAGAAGTCAAGTCACTTGAAGAAAGAAAGTGGGATGAAGAAGAATGAGCAAGCTCAAACTCAAACACATATAAGAATGCAGCAATGGATGCAAGAGAGATGAAAAGAAAAGTTATGAGAAGTGAAGGCAAATCCACTTCTCAAGTTTACTTACCACCTGAAATGTTAGAAAGAAATGCAATGTAATGCAAGATGAGATGAAATGATATGATGCAAAGCAAGACCAGAAGCATGTTGATGATGATTATGATGTTATGAGGTGCTGCAAACATGAGGCAAAGCAATGGGGATGATCATACAAGCTTATGAATGCAAATGAAGCAAGCTAAGGAGCATGAACAAGCATGAAAAGTTATGAATCATACAAGACAAATGACATGGCAAATATGTAATGCAATGGTCAAAGATGCTTTATACATGTCTTAAGATGTCAAATGAATCATAAGTATGCACAAAATGCAAAGACAAGTCATGTCATGCAAGGAAATGCAAGAAGGATGCAAGAGAAAGCCCAAATTAGGGTTTATGGATCAAACATCAAACACTAACCAAAAACAGAAGCAAACCTCATGACAAAAAATGGAAAATGGCACCTAAAGAAACCCTAGGCCTATGATGAACCACTGCCCAAAGGGGAGCTCTCAACTCTCAACCAATCTTGAGTTATGAATTTTCTAAGTTATTAGGGTTTTTTAGGGTTCTTAACAAAACAAATGCCAATCAATTAGAAAATGCAAGAACAATTCATGGCCTTTTTATCCTTGAAAATACATGCTAAACAAAAGACAATGCAAGAAGAACCAATGTCTCAACCTTCACCAATAGGCAGAAATGAATTTTTGAATCCATGATCAAAATAATGCCTAAAAAATGGTTTAATTCAATGAAAAATTCTTAAAATGCATCAAGATCAAAAAAGAAATTTGGTTTGAAGGTTAGACAATGTTTCTAAATGTCTTAGAACATTTCATGAATTTTTTTGTAATTTTTAAATACCTAAAAGTATTTTTAATTAATTAATTCCCATTAATCAATTAAAAATAATCTTTTAAATATTTAAAAATACTTTTTGATGATAAAAAATAAAATAAAAATATTTTTGGGTCTTAAAAATTAATTAAACTTTAAATAAAAAGTTTCATAATTTTTAAGATTTTTTAGCTATTTTAAATTAATTATGCAAATTAAATAGAAAGAAAATGAATTAAAAATTAAATAAAATAAAAGTAAGCTGAATGGAAGGCCAGGATGCGCTCTGGGTTCAAAAGTGTTGACTGGCGCGTGAATGGATGGTGGGGATTGCACCTGACTTAATTAAACAGGATTAAATTAATTAAACGAAATTAGGGTTAAGCAAACAGATCCTGGCCTTTCATGCGCGCGGGAAGTCAAGTGAGTCAACTGATCCTATGGCCCAAATTCAAATGGCATTTAAATACTGGATTAAGCCCTAATTACACTCAGGCGACCGGAGATGAGCTCCGGTCGTCTTCTCCGGCCATACCAAAACCCTAGTTTCTTATCCAGGCCAACCCGTGTCAAATTAACTGCCCATAAACATTCCCCACACTTCCTACAACCCAAATCCATGATCAAACATCATTTTACTGGCAAGAAAAGCTTGAATCGAAACAAAAACAAAAATGGTGTCAAACCTTCAGACAACTGTAAAATGCTCATTTTTCCACCATTTTTGATTCTAAACATATCACTATGATCCCCAAGGCATGCACTTTCACTTTACAACAAAAGATCAAAGCTTTGAGAAAGAAGTTTCATGGCCATACCTGAGGTGACAACTCCTGTTTCTGGGCTTTCAGAGCAATTTCTTGATGCAAGCTAGCTCCAATGACTCCCCTGGTGTTAATGGCAGGCTTGAAATGAGCTTTAGCAAGCTATTTTAAGAGTTACCAAACTGATATAGCAGAGAATGGACTTGGTGTGTAGGCTGTTTTAGGTCAGTGTAATGGGTGGTTTGGACTCCTTTGAGTGTTCCTGATTTGCTGGTGAAGAGAGATGAAGTGTTTGATGGCTGTGTAGTGAGATTCGAAGGGAACTGGTTTGGAAAGTGAGAAATGGTGGAGCTCAGGTCAGGCTTGTTTCAGGCTTGAGCTTTGGTGGTTTTAGGCCTATGGAGTGTGTTGAGTTGGATGATGAAGAAAGTTTGAGTGTTTCTTGGCTGTGGAGGCAGATTCGAAAGTTTTTGCAATGTGGGGTGATTTTGTGAATGTGGTGAATGAAGTGTTTTCAGCCTTGCTAGATGTATGGAATGGCTTGCCCTTTGTCCACATAAACCTCTCTCATTGGTCAGTTGATTGGACATGTGCTTTATTGATTGGTAAGTTACCTTTTGCAAAAAAGTCAAATTTTGTAAGAGAGGGCATGGGCTAAGCTCTAGCTAAGTACAAGATATGGTTCTGGTGCAGCATGGTGAGGTGAGAGGCTAGCCAAAGTGCAGCATCCAATGTATCAAGTGGTAGAAGCACAATGATGATTTTGCAAGTTGTTGCTTTATGGTTCACATGGAAAGATCTTGTCCCAAAAGCCATGAAACATGAGCAATGCCTAGTCCATTCTGAATTTTGTGACTTGTAGAATGTTTGCATACTGGTTTGAAGCCAATTAGAAGTTACAAAATGCAGTGGTTCAAGGTTTTGCAAAATTTCCATTTGGTGCATAACTTGAATTTTAGTGATTTTTTGCCAACTTTGCCACACCATAACTTTTGATCCAAGAAGAGTTTGATCATGTTCTTGTACTTTTTGAAAAGGGAAAGATGAGATCTACAACTTTCATGACCAAAGTTTTTCCATTTGAAGCATTTTTGGATCCAAAATCATGGCTTGAAAAATGACCTAAAATGATGCATTCTTGAAAAGTCAACTATGCCCAAAAAGTCAACATTTGCAAAAACCCTAAATTCTTGATTTCTATGAACTTCAATCTTCTTCCATGATCAAATAAAGACCATATACACTCAAAATGATGAAGATCACCCATTGGTTGGGTCATTGGGGGCCTCAGATGCCCTGATTTTGCACTGACTTGTCTGAAAAGTCAACTCTTGATCAGATGACTTCCCCATGGAATTTCTTCATGAAAATTGATATGCATATTCCCTATACCATATAGAGATCAATGGAAACAAGAATGACCAAAAAATTTGGGGTTATGGCCTCTGAAACCAAAACCCTAATTTTCAGTCAACTGTGCAGTTCAACCTGGCTCTGCATCCACTCAAACCCTAGTTCTTGTGATTCCTCTGCATTTTTGACTTTGAGGAGATGAAATATGATATAAGAACACACATGGACCCCTTTGAGTTGATTGGTTTCCTTTGGAATGGCTCAAGATGCTCTGGGATTGCTCAGATCACAAACCCTAGGTGCAGATGCCTTGAAAGCTATGCAGTGGATAAAAAATGAGATGTGAGATGACATGATTGTGTTTATGCATATGAGGGTAATCACAAGCCATGATGTGAATGGGTGAGGGCAAATTTGGGGTGTTTACACCCATGTATGTTCAAAGAAGGTCCAGATGAAGGTTCAGAAATCCAGTAACCAAGGTGGGGGACTCAAATAAAGAGTCACATGTCCAGGGTTAATCACAAGAACTGTCCAAAATGAGGTACTCTTATACCAAATAGTAACAGGTTATGATGTGGCCAAGGGTACCTGCATACCTGTAAACAGCCCAACCCCCTCACAGGTGGTGTTCTAAAACAAGGATCCTCAGACTTGGATCAGTTATGAGAAGTGTAAACACTTCTAACCCGGAGGTACAGTGTTTACAATAACCATAAAAGATCCTCCTCTAATTCACCCCAATTTCTGAAGGTCATAATAAAGGTCATCCAGACTTAGCAGGCTTCCCAAATAACCCTAGCACTACAGGAAATCTGTAGCACAAAGTTCTCAAGAAGAAACCCACATCTGAACCGTGTTTCATATTCCCGCACCAGACCGAAATGGAATGGGAAAGAACATGAACCACTCTAGCCTAGGTGTCACTCAGGTCCCAGGTATAGGACCTTAAACTCTCAATGGAACCCCACCCATTAAAACAGAAAACCTGATCCAGCAATGACAATATGAAATATGCAAACAACGGTAAAGAAAGCAATAAATAAAGCTGTACATGAAGCAATAAATAAAGCAAAAATAAACACACATAGCACATAACACCCCAGTAAACACAAATCAAACAAGCGCTAGGAGGAACCCACAAAAGAACCAGAAGCCCTGGTTGCAGTATAAGGGTCCCCAGCAGATTCGCCAAGCTGTCGCTCCCATCAAAATGACACCCAGGTCATAAGGGGTACAGACGCGAACGGTCGGCGAGGGGGATGAATGAATAGAGTCGCCAGCTAGGCATTTTTATCCCGAAGGAAAGGTAATGTTGCATAAACCTGAGAAAGGATGGATAAGACGGTCGCGAACCAGAGAAACTGAGAAAGGGGGTTGGTTACAACCTGGGAAGGTATTAGCACCCAGATTGTCTGTCGTACTCGACGGGATCCACGCTTGAAAGATTTGTGTTTTAAAAGGGTAGTGTCAGTGCAATTTGTGTATCAAAGCTGGAAAGAATGCAAGTGTCAGTGTAAAAGAAGTGTGAAGTGTATAGGAGAAGTGTCAGTGTAAGGAAAGAGTGAAGCTCAAGACTATGAGGCTTAAAATAATAATACTGGAAGAGGGGGGAATATACAGAGACTTTTGTTCGATAACCGTTAAGTTATGCCTACGTATCCTCTCGTGCAATGAGGAAGTCAGAACACCGTAGTTCGACTCAAAGGGACTGAAAGATAAATTGACTTGTGAACTGCTTACTTGTCTATGCTCAAGTGTATGACCTGTCTGGCTCAGGTGCAAACTGTCTTGCATCAGACGGAAGAAGCAAGTTCTCGTTTGTGAGTGAATGAGGTGAGAAAAGAATCCCGGAGGAGACGATTATTGTTTGTTTTTGTGTTTTCAATCTTTTATTGCTTATGGATTTATCATAAATTAATGAGCTTAAGCCTAAACCAAGGGTTAGTAAACTCATCACATCCTCCCTCTGACTAGGGGTAATGAGAGTACCTTAAGTATGAAGTAAGCACCTCACACTTAATCACCATGATGTAGGATTAAGATCATTAACCTACTTGCAATTATTTAGATGTTTTTGGTATTTTTTGTTTAGTGTTAAGTAATGAGTTTAAGCCATAATCAAGGATTTAATGGACCCATTACACCATCCTAATAGAAGGATAATAGATGAGAACATTTAAGCTGAGGAAGGCTCCTTAACTTAATCCATGGTTAGGGATTAACCTCATGACAAAACAAGGCCTTTATTAAAGTGGATTTTAGTTAATGATAAGATTAAGAAGTGATTTTTATGGTTTGTAAGACAACTTGAGGGGGACTTGTCCATTAACACTAGGGTTAGTCCTTCTTAACCAATTAAGGAAGAATTAGAACCCTAATGCAAGACCCAAGTTACAAGCTTGATGTCTTAATGATTTATTAAGTGGATTGATTAAAGGAATTAAACACATTAAGGGTTTAACACTTAGGATTAAAGTTATACACTCCATCCTAATAGAAGGATGCAGGCATAAGCTTAATCACAAAGCCTTAAAACCTTTAGGGTTTAGTTCTTGATTATGAGATGAGAAGAGAAGACTCAAAGATGACACAAAGGTAAAAGCTAAATGGGGGACTAATCAAACCCTAATTATTATCATACTTGGAGATCCTAGGGTTAGTGAGGCTTAAGAGAGAAAGAATCTTCAAAGAGCCACCAAGGAGAGAAGCAGATGAAAGGAGAAAGAAACAGAGAGAAGCTAGACAACTTGCTTCACTTAAGAAGACAAGTTGCTTGAAGGAAGAAAGTGGGAGAGAGAATGAATGAGCAAGCTCACTATAAGGCAAATACAAAATGCAAAAATGATGCATAAGAGGGATGAGAAGAGATTGTGAGAAGTGAAGGCAAACTCACTTCTCAAAACAACTTACCACCTGAAAAGTTAGCAAAGGAGATGAAATGTAATGAGTGAGATGAAATGCAATGATGCAAACCAAAGTCAGAAGCATAAACATGATGTTAATGATGCTAAGAGATGATGCAAACACATGTCAAGAGTTGTGGATGATCATACAAGGGTGTGGATGTAAATGAAGCATGCTTTGAACCATGAAAGTTCATGAAAGTTTATGTAATGCAAAGGATACAAAACATGGCAAAGGGATGATGCAATGATCAAACATGATTCTAATATGTCCTAAGATGTATTATATGTCATATGGATGCACAAAATGTCATGGCAAGTTCTTGAATGCAAACATATGAGAGATGGATGCAAAGGAAGGCAAGAATTAGGGTTTATGCATAACATGCATCACAAAATTCAAAATCAGAAGCAAATGACAAGATAAAAAATTGAAAATGGGATCAAGGGAACCCTAACCCTACACAAGTTCACTGCCCAAAGGAGGGGACCTAACCTTTAACCTAATGGAAGTTATGAATTTCTCAAGTCAACTAGGGTTTCAAGGTACCTCAAAAAGAAAAATGCACATCAAATTGAAAATAAAAGATTAATTCAAACCAATTTTACCCTAGAAACTACATGCTATGAATAATGCAATGCAAGAAGAACCATCACCAAACTCTTCATGGTAAGGTAGAATGAATTTTTCCAAGTTAGGACCAAAATATTGCCTTTAAATAACTTTAATTCTAATGAAAATTATCAAAGTACATCAAGAACCAAAAATAAATTTGTGTGAAGAGTTGGATAATGTTTCTAAATGTTTTAGGATGCAATGTGAATTTTCTTTGTGATTTTTAAATGCCTAAATGCATTTTTAATTAATTAATTTCCATTAACTAATTAAAAATAAACATTTAAATGATTTAAAAATAATTTTTAATGCAAAAAATAAAAATAAAAATATTTTTGGGTTCTGAAAATTAATAAAAGGTTTGACAAAAAATTTCAGAATTTTTTAATGTGTTTTGCTATTTTTAAAAATTCGTACAAATTAAATACAAAACAAATAAAAATAAAATGAAATTAATGAGAAAATGAGAAAGTCAGCTAATCTAAAGGCCAGTATTTAAACCTAAGGGGGCGGGAATTGACTACGCGCGCTATCCAACGGCCATAATTCAAACTCACCTAATTATGTCATTAACCCTAATCCTGAGCCCTAATGACTTTCAGATGACCGAAACAGTGTTCCGGTCATCTTCTCCGGCCAACCATTTTCCCATCTCACTCAATACGCATAAAAACTTCATCAAACTCTCCAGAATCAACCCTTGAACATCATTAAACATAAACCCCACAACAAAAATCATTTATTTTTCATGAATCAAGAGAAACAAACAAAATCATTTTTACGGGCAAAGTTTCAGACAGTCAGTACATGCTTATTTCTTGGCCATTTCCAAAACCAAACACATCAGGATGATCAGTGCAACTCATAGAAACATTCTATAACAAGAAATGAAAGTTCTGGAAAAAATGTTCATGAGCTCACCTGAACTGGAGCTTTCACTTTTGGTACTTTCTGGCCAGGTCTTTGCTTCAAATCAGCTCCAATAATCCTCCTGAAGAGTTTGTGATGCTTGGTTGGAGTTTAAATGGCCTCTATGTGAAGTTTGCAGAAGCTCAGGTCAATGGGGGAAGGAAATCGTATTTTTGATATGGGAGGTTTCAGGGCAAAGTGATGATTGGAAAATGATCAGAGGGTCATGGTGAGTTGTTCTATGGAGTTTGTTTTGAGGTTTGAGGCTTGTGTGATGAGTTTCGAAGAAAAATGCATAAGAGAGGATTTTGGTGAATGCTGAGTTATGAGAGGCTTCAGCTTGTGTTGTGTGTTGCTTTGAGTTGCTTTTGGTCCATGTATCAAGTTGTGATAGGTCAGAGAGTTGTTGGTGGCCTATGGTGATTGGTATGGGCAAGTTGCCAAAATGTCAACATGACTTGTACTTGAGGTATGGGCAAGTGGGAGGCTGAGATAGGGGCATGGCCTTGCGCAGCAAAGATCAAGGAATGTCATGAAATCAGATTTTGTGAGCTGGCTCAAGTGGATGAAGGGTTATGGAGCATTTTGCAATTTTGTGAACCTTTGGCCCCTTTGGAAATTCTTGAAGTTCAAGGCACCAAAATGCACAATTCTTGGGCCAATTCTGATCTTTAGAAGTCACATAAGCATGTTGTGAAGTGTTTGTGCACATTTGAAGCCTTTAGAATGCCTTATCATACCATTTTGCAAAATATAACATATGGAGACCAATAGAAACAAGAATGAC
Source organism: Lathyrus aphaca (assembly GCA_963966055.1). Classification (NCBI taxonomy): domain Eukaryota; kingdom Viridiplantae; phylum Streptophyta; class Magnoliopsida; order Fabales; family Fabaceae; genus Lathyrus; species Lathyrus aphaca. The sequence continues at coordinate 142,369,785 of OZ014519.1, forward strand.
CAAAAAATTTGGAGTTATGGCCTCTGAAACCAAAACCCTAATTCTAGGTCATCTGTGGAGTTAAGCCTGGCTCTGCTTCCATGCCCTTCTCAGTTCTTGTGATTTTCTGACTTCTCTGATCTTGAGAGGATATAATATGATGCTTGAACATACATGGACCCTCTTGAGATGATTGAAGACCTTTGGAGTGGCTCAAATGGCCCAGGGATGGCTCAGATCACAAACCCTAGATGCAGATGGCTTTGAATTAATGCAGTGAAGCAAAAGATGCAATATGAGATGCTATGGTTGAACTTATGCACATGAAAAGATCACAAGCCATGGTGAAATGAGTGAGGGAAAATTTGGGGTGTTTACACTACATTGTTATTAAGGGAGAACTTGTATCAGTAGATGCCTTGAGTGAATAGAATCCTGTGAAGAGAATTGATATGGAGTATAGTAATCATGGTCAGATTCATTAAGCTTAATTGGATAAGTTATTTCGAGTTTGAAATGGAATCAGAATTGTATCAGTTTTGATTGCAACTATACAACCCCTGTATCTCTGTCGTTGGAGAGTTTGGACCGATGTTATGATTGTGTAGTTGACAAGCAAATTGTTCTATCGTTGAATGTATATAAGTTTTGTTTCGTTGGTTGGTGAGAACTCCAATAGATAAATGTGTTCTCCGCAGACTATCGACTACTTGGTATTGTTTGAGAATTCGTGGTATCTCCACTGTTAGGCTTTGAAAGCATAGTGGAAGGAGATAGATGAAAGAGTTTAGTCAGATTGTTGAGAATCATAAGAGAATTATTTATAAGTGTTGAAGTAATAAAATTTTGTTCTAAGAGTGTTTTCTATAGTAAGATATCGAAAGGATGAAGCGTCAGACATAAATGGTTACAATGTATGATGTCGGACCAAGTGGAATTGGTACGGAAGTTGTTGGACAAGTTTTGAAATGGTTTTTGTAATTGAAGGATTTTAATAAGAGCTTTTGTTGGAAATTGTGTGTAGATAAGATTTCACTAAGATACCTTGTGGAGTTTGTTCGAGTGTTTGTTATCCCCGAATCAAGTTGGAATGTTATGCTTTTGTGTTGTGACTCAATGGAAGGAATTAGTATGGAATGTTTCTCCGAAGGAGGAATGAGACTAAGTGATTGAGTATGAAGCAATAGATGAATTTCAGAAAGGTGAGTTAGAAGTTAACCTAATGTTGGAACAAGCGTATGAATAAGGACGTGAAGTTTGATTTAATATAAAGTAAGGACTTTGAATTGCGAAGTCAAGAGTTAGATTTGAGTATGTCAGAATATGTAGGAGAAGTAAGGATAAGTGTGGATCTAAGATAGTGTTGTGAATTGTGGTTATTATTATAGAGTAAAGGAAATTCGAGGACGAATTTCAATTTAAGGAGGGGAGGATGTAATACCCCATGTTTAATTAAATGCCCTGGATAATATTAATTAAATATTAATAAGGTTCCGGTGTGCTCCGAGAGTTTTCAATTAAAATAATTAGAGCAACCTACGAACTTAAATTAATTAATTAGTATTATCTGACTTAGAGGTTTTGTTAAATATTTGACTCAGAGACATTTTTGGATACTCTCAATTTGGATCCGTGAGACAACTAACTAATAGTTATATCAATATAACTATTGTTTGTTTGGTTAGAAAGAAAAGAAAAACAAGGGTTTGATATAAAAAGGGGAAAAGAAGAGAAAGTTAGTAAGAAGGAGGAAAAGAAAGAAAGAGAAGAAAAGAGAGAAGAGGAGAAAATGGAAACCTAGAAGCATCAAGATCAAGAATCATCACCATTTCTTCATCAATCTTCATCTTCATCAAAATCCTCGTCGATTAGAGGTGGGTTCTAGTTAGATACCTTTTATTTCTAGAGTTGTAGATTTTTGTGGTTAGTGCAAAAATGCTAGAAATTGTTAAATCGAAAGTTTAAACGGTTAAAAGTCGATAAAAATGCTTGAGTATGCTGACTATTAGGTGTAGGAACCTTTGTTAAGATTCTTTTGATGTTGGATAATGTTTTGGTTGAGTTATGAGTTTTATGAGTTTTAGGGTTTTGAGATAAAATCAATTAAATCGAGAGATTGAATAGTTAGATATCAACTAAAATGCTTGGGTATATTGCTAGTATGTATAGAAACATCTATTTGAAAACATTTTGGTGTTTGGAGTTGATTAGGTTTGATTTTGGAAAATTCTGCATTGTAAAAACGCAGTATTTTTGGCTGTTTTCTGTGAGTAACCAGTTATCGCCTAGTGAGTAACCCGTTACCTTTTAAAAATCTAGAACAAGGAACCATTTTTCACGCAAGTAACCAGTTATCGCCTGGTGAGTAACCCGTTACCACTTTTATGTACAGAAAAATATTAAATTGTTCCAACTTCAAAAATTCATAACTTTTTACTTGTTTATCTGAAATATGTGTTCTTTATATCGATTCGAAGCTAAAAATACGTACTATCTTATGATGCCAAGAAATATTATTTTTACCCGACTTTTACCCGACTTTTCCGATTAACCGTAATTATGTTAATTAGGGAATTTGTGAGCTTTTGAGAATATAAAGAAATAACTTGTGAGGTAGTTAGGATTATCCTAGGTTGATACAAAACTGATTTAGAGACATGACAATGCTTATATGTCGATACTCGAATAGTATCCTTGTATTAAGTAGTTGTGAACGGATGGAGGTTGTGTTCCCATCGCGCTATAATCCTAATTTAATTATATTTAGCTCGTGTCGAGGTCCCATGAGGAGGGACGGTCGGGGAGACATAATTAATCAGTGGATTCGAATCCCTTAATGGATGACCGTGACCCGTGATGAAGTACCCTGGTGTGGCTGGACGGGGAAAGTATTCATTAGGATAAGTAACAAGTGACCCGTGCTAAAGTGCCCTTGTGTGACTGGGCGGGGAAAGTTACTTTGTGGTAAGGTACCGTAACCCGTTCTGAAATGCCCTGGTGTGGCTTGGTGGGGAAAGTACCTTTGGTAGATAATGAGTGACCCGTGCTTGTTTGCCATTGGTGTGGCTTGGTGGGGAAAGTTATCTACACATTAAGGATTGAGTGACCCGCATCGTATTGCCCTTTGTGGCTGGACGGGGAAAGATGCCTTAAAGCACGTTGCGTACTCCGTTTTTATTTTACCTTATGTCTCTAGTTGTTATGTGAACTCGAAGTCTAGGTTTTTCTCCGACTTGAGTAGTGTTTATTTTAACCTTTAGAGCCAGAAAACTCTAAGATAAGGAACCCACTGAGAAGTTGATATCTCACCCCACTATATTTGTTGCTTTTCATGTTTCTTTTGCAGGTTGGATTTACAAGTGAAGCTATGCTCGGGATGTTTCAAGAGAAGCATAGATTTAGATTCCATTGTGTATTTTATCTTTATACAATAATGGATATTATATTGATCTTAGCATTTTGTTTTAGTATAATTTCCATGTCTTGCACCATAGTTTGTATTGTTTTTAGTATTGGTCAAGAATGTGAATTATGCTATTAGGCATTTATGATGGTGCCAGTACCAAAAATAACACTTGTATGATATTATTCTAGATATATATTATATGGGCGTTACACTGCTCGTGTGGGCAAGAGTGGAGTTGCTAGTGAAAACGTTCAACATGTTTATGAGGAATGTGTAAGTATAAAATTATGTCTTTAAAATATGATTAATTTTTAATCCCCACTAATAATTTTTATTTGTCAATGAACTTCAGGAGACTCTATCTAAATCGTTAACCACCAGTGAGGAGGATTGCAGGAGCATTCTTAGTCGAGTACTAAATGTTCCTTAGTATTCCGGTCAGGTGAGAGGTAAAGGATTTGGTGTGACTCCATCTTCCTTGTATGAGCAACCAAAGAGAAAAAATCCTAGAAATCAATAAGTGATGCAATCATTGGAGGAACTAAAAGCGCAAGTCCGTGAATTACAAAAGGATAAAGAGAGATATGAGGCGGAAAAGAGCGGTTCCGAGTTGAAAGATACTAGTGACAAAGCTAGTATTAATTGTGAAAATAAAATTACTGAGGTAATTAGCACATATTTATTTTAATTAAATTAACACATTTATTTTAATTGACCTTTATACACATTAACAGTTATGCATTTACTGTTGCTTCAGGGCATTTCCTTTTGTCGGCTGTATTCGTCGTTACCGACTTATCGCATGGTTGGCAAGGGAAAAGTGCATAACAGAGCGGGAGAATTACTTCACCATAATCCACTCCCTGATGGATATCTGAAAGTCTCAGTTGATATTGCAATAGATAGGGATGCGGTACTACCTATACCTGACATGGTTTCAGTGATAACATTGGTGGGAGATGCAATAGGCTCGTTTGTTGCATGGCCGTCAGACCTCATTTTCATAGATGATGAGGTAAGTTTAAAACCATTATGAATCTCTTAGTATTCAAATGTCAATTATGAACCATTATGAAAATCATTTTGAACCATTACGTACATTTTTTTTACAATATGGTAATGTTAGACTACTACAAAACTCGCATCTAAGGATAAAGGGATTTTGCCGGAAAAAGAGTCGGTTGCATCACAACAAAGAGAGGTACATTTAAAGCGTTATTCTATGATCCGAATTCAAAATTTTCATGATTTTCTAATTTACCTAACTTATATGATTGTTAGGTTCCTGCTCAAGCTTCACAATAAGTCATGAGCAAGAAAAAGATTCCTGCAAAAACCATGTCGGCAAAAAGAGCTCCTACAAATCGCTTTCGGTTGTGTCTTGAGACACTTATGTCAACATCAAATGTGATGCAAGGTTGTATTCGTCAAATAGATATGGACGATGGTGTTTTTGGTTTTCCTCATTCCGAGATAATCATAATAGAGGACATGGAGCAGATTTTCAGGCATCAAATATTAGGCATCGATGTTATGCATGCATACATCTGGTACTTCGATCAATCTATTATTTATTTAGTTGAACAATTTATTTACACATTTCAATGAAAATATTCTAATGTTTATTATATATGTTTTTATTTAAGGTTGTTGTATGACAAAATCATGCGCGGGACGCAATTGTGTAACTGATTCCGTTTCTTTGCTTCCACCCATTTCAATGCAACGACAATTGGTTTGAATACAGTTTCAGTAAGAGACCACTTAATTGAGAGATTTACAGTGACCAATATAGAAACTTTGTTTTTTTACCGTATAATACTGGACACAAGTAAGATTTTCATTCTAATTTCATTATAATCTTTGTATCTTTTGCATAAAAATTATTCATCTAAACTTTTGTTATATTTTATAGTGGACACTGGTTGTTGGTTTCCATTAATCCTACAAAATAAGTGGTCTATTATATGAATTCATTGGAGCATGATTGGTCAACATATGAGAGTATGAAGGAAGTGATTGATACATAAGTGAGATTGTTCGAAATATTCATGTGTATTTCTATATTTAATTATTTATGTGAGTTTGTTCTAAATTTACGTTTTTCTTTTATAGGTTTATACTAGTATATCGAGCATAAAGAGATGCTCGAGTAGCACGGACTAAAGCAAACATTATTTCATGGATCCATGTGCAGGTAAATTAATTTAATTTTCACAATGTTACTTATTAGTGATGCTACTTGATAACACAAAACAAATATATATTAATTCTTATTTGTTTGTCTATGTGTAATATCTTCAACAGAAAAATGGAATTAACTACGGGTACTACGTTTTGAGGTTCATGAGAGAAATCCTTCAATTGGATCGATTAGAGATTCCTATTCAGGTATGCATGGATTTATAACTTTGGGTTTATTTTAATATTTATCGGATATGTCATAATTTAGTATTTTAAACTAACTAATGCATATTTTGTTTTGTTATGTAGTACTTTGATGAATTTGCGATTCTCATTACATGCCCTCAAAAGTGGGTGAAATTATGGAGGAATTGTGCGAATATATTATTGAAAAAAGAATATTTTAAGGTATAGGATTATGTAAACGAAATGGAATCATTTTTTTGTAAATGACTTGTGGTATGTAAATGAAATGAATTGAATTGTATACATAGTCTTGGATTGAAATGGTATCAGTGAAATGGTATTAGTTTTGAGATGTAAATGACTTGAATTGTATAGTTTTGGATTGAAATGGTTTATATTGGTATTTGCATAAAAAATGGTTTGAAATGGTTTATACAGGTTTATTGAAATGTGAATTATACATGTTTCTGCATAAAAAAATTATACAGGTTTCTGCATAAAAAAATGGTTAAAATGAGATTTTTTTTAAAAAATCATTAAAATTATACATATAGAAAAGACAACGCTTTTAAGGAAAAACTCTCTCTCTATAGTCCACAAAAGAAAGCGCTTTCTCTAAAAAGCGCTCTCTAAAGGTATAGAAAAATATATAATTAAAATTATAGGTATACTTTAGAGAGCGTTTTCAAAAGCGTTGTCTAAAGAGGGACAAAAGAAATCACTTTTTACTCAAAAAACACTCTCTAAAGGTATATAAAAAAATTATTAAAATTTTATACGTATACATTAGACATCGCTTTTAAAAACGCTCTCTAAAGGCCCACTTTAGAGAGCATTTTTTAAGGAAAAGACACTAAAGGCCTACTTTAGAAAGTGCTTTTCCTTTAAAAGAACTTCCTAAAGTAGGCCTTTAGCAGTGCTTTTTCCTTAAAAAAACTTTTTCTTTTCCTACGACAGTGCCACCTTAGAAAGCGCTTTTAAGCGTTGTTAAAGGTAAAAAAAGCGCTCTCTTTGCCCTTGTTTGGTGTAGTGTATATATTTTGTAGCTAATTCTACTTCTCTAACCCCTACAAAATCAGACACAACAAATTGAGAAAAATATCATATGAATTTCTACAGTAGTATCTGTACTTTTGTATGGACTTTTTCGTATGTAAAGAACCTTACTCCATTAGCATATGTAGTATTGTATGGACTTTTTCGTATGTAAAGAACCTTATATTTATTTTAGTTCCTCTTGTAAGCTAAATGGTAATCTAAACTAGATATTATCTTATAACTCTTATTTATTCTTGTTGTCTGAATTATGCTAATTGCAATCATGATCTTCTCCACCTTTCGACCTTTTAAAGAATGATGCCTTATTTTCTAGCCTCGGTGGTTGTGGTATATCCTTTACATATTATCCTCTTCTCCACCTCATTTTCATATCACAGGATTTTCGTGATATTTGTTTTTTTTCTTTAGGTTTTAGAGGTATGTATTTAAGAATTAGATAAGTAATTGTTTCTGTTATCATTTTCAAGATGCCAACTTGAGCATGTTGTGTTTGAATGAGGTATTCAGAACCTAACTTGTGCACTAAGGTTATCATCCCTACTGCATTAAGCTTATTGGCTTAACATTTATATGCTGTAGGGATGATATCATTTATATTCTGAGGTTATCATCCCTACTGAGGTTATCATTTATTGGCTTAACATTTATTCTTTGTATTCACTATTAGAAATATTCAGTTTTTCTGAGAATTTAACTGCGAATTTTGACAAAATTTCCGCAGGAAACATGTTACCTGCGACTTTCTGTTCCCAACTAAAACCATCATGGGTAAATAAATTAGAAGGTAAAGTCGTATGTAAATTCGCAGGAAAAACAGGTAAATTCGCAGATAATAATGCAGGTAATTGATATTTTCGCAAAAAAGTCGCAGCAAATTTAAAATGCGCAGGTAATTTCTCTCTCAATTTTTTTAAAATTTTATTTAATTGTGTTTATTTCATTTTTAAAACATTATAGTTAATGTTAAATATCAAAGTAACAATACTATAAAAATAAAAATCTAATTTGAATAAGACAATTCAAAACTAATCACATTTACTAAATATTACTAAAGTCAATATACAAGTATTTCTAGAGTTACATTATTAAAATTTCTTCATGATGATAACTCAAACATTATTAAAAATATCTAACTCAATTCAAATAATACTTGCTCTTTCTGTCAATCGTCTTCATTTCCATTTTCATCTTCATCTTCATTTATGATCATTGATTGTTCATGTGATTCATTCATCTTTATTTGTCATCAAGGATTGTCCATGTGATTCATGTTTTTGTGCTTGAGCTTTATACATTTTAGAAACCTGAGAACAAGAGTGAAGCATGATCAAATAATTCAATTTTCAATCTCCTATCATATCATTAGTCAGATGATAAAGATAGTGTTTTTATATGTTTGGACGACGAGGCTTGATCAGGGGTTTTGTTATTAGTACGAACTCTAACTATACTTGGAAATCAAAGAGTTGTTCTCTTTACAGAAAATGTCAAAGCACCACTGTAGATGTTAAGAATTGGCAGAATTTTTGACAAACAAGAAGTGTTGAACTTAGTTCAGGATGTCACATCAGATGTTGTGACATTGTCAAACAGAGTAAAAGTTAATGAATTAAGTCAAGACATCAGGATGTCACACCAGATGTTGTGACATCGTAAACCTGCTACCAGACTTAAATGATGCATAACAGAAGTAAGTAAATTCAGGAGAATTTATCTGGAATAAATTGTGAATAGATAAACACTCCAAGGCGCATCATTAGGGAGCTTAGTTATATGACTTAAGTGAAACAGAATAACTAACACACCTTGTATCAAGGAGGTAACAAACTAACTAACCCTAATTCTCCTTGATGACAGTGGGATTTATCAGGACTGGATAATTTACAGAAAGCCCAAAAACCAAGCATCTATTTAAGGAACAGAAACTCTCAAAATAGAGTACGAAATTAAGAAGACTGTAAAGGGTGTTTGTGTTTAATAGCAGGTGTTAATTGTTTGTCACTTTATGAGCTTTTAAGCAAAAAGTGAATTGTGTCTTGATTGAAACTTTTAAGTAAAATCAAGCTGTTGTGTTTGAAGTGTGACTTCAATTTTATTAAACATTGTAAAATATCACGTGTGATTGAGGAGGAGTGAGTAGGTACTCATATCTAAGTTGTGTCTTAGGTAGAAATTGCCTTGGGTAGATATTAAGTGAAGGATTAAACTGGTTGGTTTAATTCCAGAATTAATATTACTTATATTGGATTTCCTTCCTGGCTTGGTAGCCCCCAGATGTAAGTGTGGAGATACACTGAACTGGGTTAACAATTTCCTGTGTTATTTAATTTACATGCACTTTAAGTTTTGTTTAAGTCTTCAAGTGTTTAAACATCTCATTCGACATCACGTACCTGATCCCAGAATTTCAACCACCAATTAAGTTAAAAGCTATAATTGTCAATTAAAAAAATATTAAGAATTCCAAAGTAAAATGAAAAATGATGCCCTTCATGTTACTGATTGGCGGTCTATGAAGATAAATTATTGATCACTATGCCATAAAATCCTTTAGACAACGTTTTTTTTGGCATTACACAGCACTTAAAGGCACTGTCTAAACTGACGATGCTAAAAGATTAGATAACACTTTAGTTAATGTCAAAAGCGTTGTCTAAAGGGGTGCTTTGACTGAAAAAGTGTTGTCTAAAGCACCATTTAGACAACGCTTTTTATAATAGACAGCGCTTTTGCTTATATTTTAGACAACGCTTTTATTGTAACAGTGTTGTCTAAATGGTGCTTTAGACAACGCTTTTTGTTTTTTCAGACTACCATTAGACAATAATTTTTGCCTTTTTTTAGTATACCTTAGACAACACTTTTGACATTTTTTTGGTATACCTTAGACATCGCTTTTTGGTCAAAGCGCTGTCTAAACCCCACTTTAGTCAGTGCTTTTTCTGAAAGCGTTGTTTAAACCTCACCTTAGACAACGCTTTTAGTCTAAAGCGCTATCTAAGGTATACGATTTTTTTATATAAATTACTTTAAAAAAGTGTTGTTTGTTTTAGACAGTTTATAAGCACCTGTTTTTAAACCATAAAATTCACCGGGATTTCAACCATAATTTGCACCTGTATTTCAACCATATTTTGCAGAAAAATATCATAAATTAGAGCTTCAAACCAATATATACGCACCAATTTTGTCTATTTAAACGTACCAATTTTCATCAAACAATTTATATATACAAAAGAATTGATACAAATCATTTCATCCAACAAAACATTTTGCTTCAAATATGCATATTACTTATAGAAATGCTAAGCAAAAAGCAATGCACATCAATATAATTCTATCTTCTACTTTGCACATATAACCTAAAACAACACAAAAAGATTGTAATTCAATTAAAACAAGACATAAACAATGTCTATAATTACAAAGTTATACATACTCAAAATTCTCATCAATTAAAGTAAGAGTACAATATACCTTATAAAACTCCGAGCTCCATAATGAATTGACACTAATCCTCTTTAATTTCATCCAAACGATCTTTTGAGTAATACACACACTTGAATTCATCAAAGTATTACATACTAATATAACATAGTTTGATTTAGTTTCAAATATTTAATTATATGAGAAATAAGTGTTAAATATTAAAATAACTCATAAGTTAGAAATACATACATCAGATGGAATCTCTATTCTTTCCAAAAGAAGAGTTTCCCTCATAAACCTCAACATGAAATATCCATAATCTATACCATTACGTTGCCGAGGACACTACACATGAAAACAAAATATGGATAAATCCGAAGTTTTATCAAGTATCATCACTAATATAATAAAAAATGTGATAATTAATATACCTCCACTCTTATCCATGTAATATTGTGGGTTGTCCTCTTTGACGCTTGAATATCTCTTTGTGCTAAAAAAACTTGTATAATGCTAATAAAATATAAATGAATATTTAGAACAATTCACATAAATAAATAAATAAATAAATATACACATGAATATTTAGAACAATCTCACTTACGTATCAATCATATTCTTCATATCCGGGTATGTTTTCCAATCATTTCCTAACGAATCCAGATAATACACAACTTCTCTGATAGGATTAATCGCGATCAACAACCAATGTCCACTGTAAGATTAAACAAATGTTAGATGGAAACTTTCTACACGACGTCAAAATACATAAAAATTATAATATATAAATTTAGAATGAAAATCTAACCCAGTATTAAACGGTAAAAAGAACAATTTTTTTGTATCTTTGTCGGCCATAAAGAGGCTGCGTACATACACCATGACATCATCTGGTTTACTTATGATTAACCCTAAGTTGATAGACGCACGACTTAAGAATGCGAATCTTTGCTTCAATCCACGTGGGAGCATAATTTTTTTTATACAAAAACCTTAAATAAAAACATCATTAACATTAGACTATTCATTTGAAACATAAAGTAAATAAGTTGTTCAATTAATATAACAAAATAGATTGGATATACCTCATGTATGTATTGATAACACTGACGCCTAATTCTTCATGACATAAAACTTGCTCAAATTCCTCATTACCAATTGATTGTTCATATTGAAAGCCATAAATACCTTCCTCCATAGGTACAAGACGAGTACCTCCGTTCGGAATATCTGTCATTTCTAGAAACGTTTGAAGGTACGACCTATACTTGGAAGTAGGTTTTTTTAGGCCCGGTCTTCTTAGAAACAACCTTTTTTGTGTGTGTGGAAACGTTGCTAATCTCTTTACCATGAATTTATATATCATATAATTATTTAGATGAAGTATAAGATCATGAATTTAACATTTTCCATATAATTGTGATGTACCTCTTTTTTTGAAACAACAAAGTCGGTATGCTGCAGAATCCCCTTATCTTTTGCTTTGGATTTTGTTGGAGTCTAATTTACATTACCAAGTAAAAAATGTACGTAAAATGCGCGTAAAAATTTTGAATACTCAAAGGTTCATAATGGTTTTAAGCATACCTCATATCCCACACTAATGAGCCTGACGACCATGCAACAAACAAACCTATTGCTTCTCCCACCAATGTTGCATTCGAAACATCGTCAGGATATGGTAATAATGCATTCATCTCTAAAGCAATATAAACTGAGACTTTCAAACAACCATTAGGGAGCGGGTTAGTGTGAAGTAATTCTCCCAAAGTGTTATACACTTTTCCCTTTCCAACCATCCGATAAGTTGGTGACAATAAGTAGAGGTGACAAGGGGAAATGCCCTAAAACCAATAGTAAATATGACATTGTTAATGTGTATATATGTCAATTAAATAATTTAAGCTAATAATTTAATTCATAAAATATATATAATTACCTCTATAATATTCGGTTGAAAATTATAGTTGATACTATCTTTGTCCAAAGCATCTTTAAAACCTGAAGCGCTATCTCTTTCTTTTTCCTTTCTTAATTCACGAACTTCAGCTTGCAGTGCTTCCAATGTTTAATGGAGTTATCTATTACTAGGATCATTTTGTTTTTTAGTATTCAATGATGTCAAAGTGATCCCAAATCCCTTACCCCTCACCCGACTAGAATACTCAAGGACATCTAATGCCCGACTAAGTATGCTCCTGGAATCATCTGGAGATAAAGACTTAGATAGAGCCTCCTGAAAATCAGATGAATATCGAATATTTGTCAAATATTTGTTAATAAATTTTTGATTTAATTAAATAAATAATGTATACTTACACATTTCTCAAATACTTATTGAACATCTTCTTTAACAACTCCAGACTTGCCCACACGGGCTTCCTTCCACAAAACATGTGCCAGAAGAGATGTTTCAGAACTATTCTCCTTTTGTAACTACACATTAAGCCAAATAATATGATCAAATATAACTCATGATGAACAAGTATATCATTGAAATTTATAGATACTTACCATAGACTGTTCTAAGCGTCCATATCCAACACGTCATTTTCAGTATGTATATGCGGGACTTGATGCTCTTTCCCGATTTGTTTCACTTACACTTTTAAATTTTGGGGTTTTTCGTTTGGATTTAAATGTGTCCCATTATTTTTGTGAAATCAAACTTCCATATTTAGATGGAAGCTCTGCATCGACAAAATTACCTTCTGCATCCCTAAGAAACTTGGTTGATAAAAATGTTCTAAACCCTCTTAGTAGTTTTTCGGCCAATTTGAGACAAAAAGGTCTTCTATCATCATCAATGTTGAAACACATCTAATAAAAACATACACATTGTGCATTAGTACAAGTAATTTAAAATAAATAATTAGTTGGCAAAATTAAAGACATAATTATGGTACCTTTATCTCAGTCCAAATTTTGTCTTTAGCTTCGTTCAACTGTTTATTTCTCCAATCATCACAAGTAATTGGGACCTCATTCCTTATAAGTGCACCAATGAAACTTGTCAACGTATAACTGTTAAGCTCAATAAACTGGCCTTGTAGGCTCCAATGCACATCTAATATGATGTCTCGATCTCTATCATGAATCACTTTCTTCATAACTGTTATTCCTCTTTTAATTTCCTCTTCCGCATTAGATACCTTCTTACCTTCATCATGAATAGAATCATCATCATGTGTGTGATCCTCGTTAGTAGCCATCTAACTTGTAATAAAGAAAACAAGGATATCAAATATGAATTATGATTAAAGTACTTATCTAAGCTATAAATTATGATACCAATTGATATATAAAATGAAAAATAAAGAAGAGCATATAAATTTATTGAAAATGACATAATATATAACATTTTATTATATTACCTCTTGCACTAACATCTTTTTATTTTCTTGGTTGGAATATGAATTACTTGTTTCTTAGCAATGCGGACGGATGAATTGATCCAAATTCCCTCGTTATAATCATTTATGATATATGACTCATCCGTTATAAGATCCTCATCTTGATCATTTTTATTATACAACTCATTATGTCTAATGCATGACTCATTCTTAACATCAATATCACATTAATCTACACTGCTATCATCAACCACTTTGTTAGATAAAAGCACTATAGACCATTTTGTACTCGTCGGGTCAGTGACATAGAACACTTGTTTAGCTTGAGATGCTAGAATAAAAGGCTCATCTTTGTACCCCATCCTATTAAGATCCACTTGCAAAAATCCTGACTTATCCATTCGTATGCCACTACTATTTACCCACTTGCAACCAAAGATAGGAATCCGAAACTTCTCGTAATCAAACACCCAAATGTGCTCAATAACTCCAAAATATGACAGATTTGCATATTCGGGGTTTAAGTCCTTCATACTTGATATATGAATTGCTTCAGCTAGCACGGTGGCACCACTATTTTGCATAGTACTTTTATCATCTTGTTCTTTGGTATAAAATATGTATCCATTAATTGCGTATGCGCTACGAAAAAACACATGCAAACTTGGACCATATGCCAAACATATCAACCTTTTTGTTACTGAAGCGGGAACTAAAGAGCGCTTCGAATAAATATGATCCTTAACCATTGTATAAAACTTTGATTATGCTATCGTACTATACAATTTTCATTTATGTTCTGATTTAACCTTTGGAGTACATCCTTGTGCATTTAATCATATGACTCAACCTCATTATCATTGTGCAGAACACACAAATGCACTTGATCTTGTTCATCCCTTAATACTGTCACAATTTTATTTCCAATTAATTTTTTACCTTCCTTTTTTTCAAGAATATGACTTTTGAGGAGTCCAATAGATTGAACATTGGACAAATATTCAGTACAAAACTCAACTGCTTCTTCAATAATGTATCGTTCAACAATACAACCCTCTGGTCGACTTTGGATTTTCACGTACCCTTTTACTATTTTCATATAACGTTCAGCAGGGTACATCCATCTCATATAAGCTGATCCACATAATTGTGTCTCTTTCATAAGATGAACAACTAGATGTACCACTATGTCAAAATAAATAGGGAGGAAAATAAATCTCAAGCTCACACAAGGTAATAACTATTTTATTTTGTAGTGTTGGTAAGATCTCAGGACCGATCACCTTACTTCAAATTGACCTAAAGAAAAAACACAATTTAGTTATGGCGCTTCTTACTTTTTCTGGCAAAATAGAACATATACCTATTGGTAGAAAATGTTCCATTATAACATGGAAATCATGTGTCTTTAAACTCTTCAACTTGCGGTTTTTCATAGACACATGTCTTCTAATATCTGAAGAGTATCCTTCTGGAACTTTAACTTCACTCAGAAACTTACACAATATTTTTTCTCCTTTCTAGATAGAGTAAAAGTAGCAGGTGGTAGATATATTCGTCTTCCTTTCTTCACGGGTGCTAATTCAGTTCTTATTCCCATTTTTAACATGTCCTCCCTTGTTGTAAGGTCATCCTTAGACTTTCCTATTATATTGAGTAACGTACCAATAACACTTTCAAATACATTTTTTTCAATATGCATAACATCGAGAAAATGTATCACGTACAAATACTTCCAATATGGCAATTAAAAAAATTGACCTCTTCTTCCTCCCACCTTTGACAACCTTATGTGAAAAAGGCTTGCCAAACTCAATACGCACATCTTTCACCTATTTAAAAACTTGATTACTTGACAATGCAAGTGGAGCTTTACGCTGTTCGATGTCTCCATTGAATGCTTTTCTCCACCCACAGTAGTGATGTTTAGAATTTAAGAATTTACGATAACCGAGAAACACATTCTTCTGACAAAGTTCCAATCGCGTTGTATCGGTTCCATCTTCACAAACAGGACATACACATTGACCTTTAATGTTATACCCAGATAGATTCCCGTATGCTGGAAAATCATTAATTGTGCCAAACAACATCGCCCTCAAATTGAAACTTTCTTTCCTATATCCATCATAAACCTCCACACCGTTCTCCCAAAAAATCTTTAAATCTTCGATCAAAGGTGTTAAGTATACGTCTATGTCATTCCCTGGTTGCTTAGGCCCAGAAATTAACATAGATAACATGATGTACTTACGCTTCATACATAGCCATGGAGGTAGGTTATAAATCATAAGAATCACAGGCCATGTGGTATGTGAGATGCTTTGAAGACCATGCGGGTTCATTCCATCGGTACATAATGCCAAGTGAAGGTTTCTTGCTTCTTCTCCAAGGTCAGGATAATCATGATCAATTAGCTAGATGTCAATACTTTCCATCAATAATTATTTCATCTGCATGCCAAGTCAGGTGTCTTGCATCGGTTTCACTACGAAACATGCGCCTAAATCTCTGAATTATAGGAAAATACCATAAGACTTTTGTTGGAGACAATTTTTCTTATATCGAGACAAACCACATTTAGGGCACTAAGTTAATGATGCATATTCATTTCGAAACAAAATGCAATCGTTTGGACAAGCATGTATCTTATCATAGCTCATGCCAATAGAGCACAATATTTTTTTGGCCTCATAGGTTTGATTAGGAATAACATTATCCTCCAACAGCATTTCTCTCATAATGGCCAATAACTCTGTGAAACTTTTATCCGACCATCCATTGCCTGCCTTTAAGTTGTACAACTTTAATACCGCAGACAGTCTTTTGAATTTAGTGCAACCTTTATACAACGGTTTCTCTGCATCGCTTACCAACCTCCCAAACATTTTGGGACAATCATGAAGATCTCCTTCAAGTGCTTCTGCAATCTTTTCGTCTCGATCATAATCGTATGTTTTTGTATCTTAGTCTTCTGAAGCATAGGTCGTATTACGTTTCCCCCTCGGTTCAACATTCTCGTTAATTTTCTCACCATGAAATATCCAACACTTATAACTTCGATCAATTCCATGCAACAGTAAATGCGATTTCAATCCATCTTCGTCAACCTTACCCACATAACAACAACCCAAGTAAGTACATTTCATTCGATTGGGGTCTGTCATACCCTAATTTTTGACCCTAAGATTTTTCGCATCCCATCTGCATTTCGCATACAAACAAGATCACGTATTGGTTCATGTATCCCTTTTCAGTTGCAGGTCTTTGCTTCGCGGGGGATCACCATGTTTACTTGCCGTTATTTGTTTATATTTACTAACTTCTAACCAAAATACAAAAAAATATGTTGCAGTTGCTTCTTCTTCTTCTTCTGTGTTGCAGGATTTCAAAGACATGGCAGTGATTTTAATTCAGATGCATTGGTTCAGTCACAATTCGATTCAGATGGACGTTTGACCTAATCTTGGTCAAACTATCAGAAGATTGTTTCGACTGCGAGTTGTATGTGCCAGTGGTTCTTTCCTCAGACAATGTGTATTCAAAGCTCAAGTGGTGTGGTGTGTGAAAATGATCAGATTATCGAGAAGTGTTACGTGTGAAGTTCGGGTTTTTCATCAGTTTATCAGTGGTTCATCTGTGGATTTATTTTCTTCGGCATGGATTCAAACAATCGAGGCAATTTTTCAAACGATGGTCGTAGCTTGAGTTGTGAATTGTTCAGTGGTTTCGTGATGACTGTGTTCAGTTTAATCAAGTGGCTTGTGGAAAAATCAAGAGTGCGTTGTGGGCTTAAAATCATCAATTCCATATTCATTATCCTTTTTTTTTTATTAAACCATTTCTATTTTCCAATTTTTTCTATTATCCATATTCCACCGATTTCCAATTAATTAATTTCCTTTTCATCCAATGTCCAAACATTCTATTATATTACCACAAATTAATTTCCATTTTTTTTAGTCATTCATTCATAAACCTTTTATTTCTATTTCCATTTTTTCAAACCATCACAAAATTATACCAAAAAATAATAATAATAAAATTTTATCCATTTTTTTCTCTAAGTCCTTTTGTTAATCTCAATCCCAAATTGCCATTAAAAAATAAAAGGGGGAAACACCAAGAAAGCCCATCGGCCCACTCCCTAAAAAAACATCAAGTTGTTGAAGTCAATTCCTCAAGCTAATCCTAAGTGATGGGGGAGAAGACGCAATATGTGTCTAGCGGTATCTGAACTGCAAGCGCACAGCCTATCAAAGTAATATAAAAGATTATCGATCCCACAGGGACTTTGTAATCACTCTAGTGCTAGAGGGTCTACTAGTTTAGCTAAGGCGGATGTTTGTCACGATTTTGGTTTTAAGGATTAAAAACGGGAATTAAATTTAGTTTTAAGGAAATAATGAGAAGGCGGTCGGTATGTAATTATGTTAACCTATGCGGGTCAATCTAACCTAAGCTTATAAAGATGGTTCACTTAAATTGTTCTGTAGAGATTATCAATTTAAATACCCTCGACTCACACTCTCGTGGTCTTATCTCAGATCTTACTCCTAAAGCCCTATGCCTGCTCACGCTAGCCCATAAGTGTTTAGAAGATAATTTTTGAAAACTTAATAAGTCTAATTCATTTTAAAGCGCTCTCACTGTATTTAAATCAAATGCCTAACTTTAGCTATCCGGTTAAAATCTCACACTCTCGTGGTCTCGACCTAACCTATTACACTTTTCTTACTCTCGTAACAAAAAGATTAATTTTTAATTATAAAAAGTCACAGCCAGAATATAAGTTCTTAATTATTTTAGCTTAGATTCGATTTTACCGGTTTGGTTTAGTTTATTACATACTGCCTAATTAATTTAGCTACTCATTTTTGTTGTACCAGACAGAGGCAGAAATAAACAAATATTAATTAAAACATACATTATAAAATAATAACAATATCTTAACATAAACAAATAAATAACTTAATATAAATGCGAAAATATAAAAACCTGAATGATTAAAATCTTAAAACTCATTCTTCCACAGATTGGCAAGCTCGGAGTGTTCGGAACCGGAATCAAAAATAATACTAAACAAATTCTGAAGGCTAAAAAGAAATTAATAAGAACAATTTCCTAATGTTGGAAATTTTTATTGAATTCGGGTTGGATATATAAGCAGAAAAATAAACAAGAACAATGCTGGAAAAATTAAATAAGGGTTCAACAAAATTACGGCAGAGCTTCCGCGGAAAAGTTAAAATAATACTCTGTGTTTTTTAATTTGTAACTAGGGTATTTATAGAACATAATTTTGGGCTTGGGCAGTTAAATTTGATTAGCGTGGGTATCGTTCCATAAAGAGAGAATCCAGCGAAAGTGCATACTGGGTTTGCTTCTGTTGAGAAATAATAGGAGTCGTATTTGACTTGTTGCACACGTCCTTATGAATACTTCAAATTAATTAAACCCACTCTCCTTTGTCACGTTCGTGACAAGGGCGTAACGGTCACTTTTTCCAATTCAAGCGTGTCATGGTCGTGACACTTGAGTAACGGTCGTGAGACCTCAAAGTAGGGCGTCACGGTCGTGGTGATGTTGTGACGACCGTGAGTGTTACAAAATATGCAGACTTAGCAGAATTCTTCTCTTCATCTTCTTTTCATGCTTGTTTTTGTTCATTTGATCTTTTTCTCATGATTTAGCTCTAGAAATGTTATACCTGCAATGTGACATAAAAAACTCGAAGAATCGGGAGTTAATAGGATCAATGTGCGATAAAACGGACTTAAAACGTAGTAATAAAGTGATACGATTTCTCGTTATCAAACTTCCCCAAACTTAAACCTTTTCTTGTCCTCAAGCAAATAGTCGGTTGAAAAATGATCGAACAATTTTCATCGGACGCATACACATAACAAACCATACGAGAAATCATTTAGCTAGATAAACCGGTACTAGAATAGAACACTAACGATACACTAATGACACAAGTAACAAGCTAAGTCGTCGACTTCCCATCTAAACGAAACATTCGGTAATTGCGTTATGATTCTACCTAGAGTCTTTCGATCTTATTTCACCCGGTTTCATTCTAGCGCAATCACATTAAGCCCTTTGCCTTAGCACGCACGTAGTGGAGTAGCCGGTTAGTGACTTTGATCCTTTATAAGCACGGGGTCTGGTACACGAATGTGGCAACCCTATATATATTATCCAAATTGGAGGTTGTGGGGGATCGAGTCGTAGCACGCCCTACCAAGTTCAGAACCAGGTACCTCTGAACCAACCCGCAATGGACTCCTTCTTATATTTCTCATCTCTTATATGCGACCGTGTACTTTGGTGCAATTTCTTTTTATTGGCATCGAGATATGAAGGATATTTTATAGATTAGGCATCAAACACTTATGTTCATCGGCTCCCCACATGGTTTGTGTTCAGACGGTGCTGACTGCTAGTATAAACTACTAGGGGTTACTTTAGAACTAAGACTTAAGGTGTAGTCGTAACAATTATCGGAACGGAATGCTTAAGTAGGAAGTCTAAGGTGTCAAGACTGTATTGATCTTGTTGGATCTTTCTCAGCTTCCTAACTACGATTTCATAGGTAAGTCGGGTAATGCGAAGATAAAGCAAAAAATTTCGGTATGGCTAAATAAACGGGGAAGAATTGAAACTGAAGAAATAGCATAAATATTACTTTGTTTAATTGAAAATACGGAAAGGGAAATACAATGAAATGGAAGATGCGGAAAGGGAAAGGTATCTCTCCCACACTATATCAGACATTGTCCTCAATGTTGTGATATAATAGCGGGGAAAATACAATACAAAAACAGAAATGCAAAAACAAAAACATAAACTAATGCTGCTGACGACCACGGCCTCGGCTTCTGGTGCGGGAGCGTCTGGTAGGAGTGGCTTCCTGATCAGAGCCGGTGGTGGTGAGAGCAGTGATATCTATACGCAAAGCTTCCAGCTCGCTAAAAATCTCTCCTAGCTTTTCATCTTTCGTCCTCTGGTTATTTGCAATAGTTGTAAGGAGTGCATTGTATTGCTCTTTCTGCCTTCGCTCGAGTGCGGCATTCATCTGATTCTGCTGATGAATGGCACGGAGGATGTCTTCAAGTGTGATGTCATCTGAAGGTGGCTGCCTGGTGGAGGACTCAGGGATGTCCTGAACTGGCTCAGCAGCATCCATCGTATCCTGCATCTCGTCCATAGGTGCATCAGGCTGCTCGTCAATAATCGGAACATGGCTTGCAGCATTCGGCAAATCAAATAGCCAATTGGCTCTGTTCGATGGATCGATGCGGTCCCTGCAAGGCAAAGTGATGTGATGATAGATGGTGCCTTGGATCACAGGGTTGAACCTGTCATCCTCTCTCTGAGAGATCAAATGAGCGGACTTGCAATAGCTCTTTGTAAGCAGCTCCGGTGCTCTATGAGGAAAATGAGTCATCTGGTCACCAAGCTCCAGCTGTATGGCAAGGGTAGTGACAATCTCGCCAATGTAGAAGGGAGTGGCGCCTCTTTGCGCTATGGACTGAATATGGGCCAAAAGGAACGAAGCAGCATTGATGCGTTCCTCATTTAAGGCACAATGCAAGAATAAGAGCTCTTTGGAATTTAGCTTGTGGTTGCTCTCTCTTGCGAAGATAGTGTTGCAGATGATACGATGGAAATACCGAATCGCAGGATTATGGATGTGGGTGGCATTCAGACTCTGGTAGGCGGTAGCACGGCTGTTCGTGATGTTGTGCCACAAAGTGAAAGCAACTTCATTGAAGTTGTCGGGCACACGGAGGTGAGCACCACGTCGTGACTGAAGCCTAACAGTTCAGCGATTCTGGTTTGAGTGATTTGGAACTCTCTTCCAAGTATTCTAAATTTTGCAATGCCGGTGAGTTGACTTGTTGAACCGGATGGTGTGATATACTGAAACGAACTCAGAAACTCCAAGGTGAGGTTTTCGAATGTCGGTTGCGGTTGACTGCACAAGTCCCACAAGCCAACATGCTCAAGCAGCAGCTTCACTCCGTCGAGCAATCCTAACTCCCTCAAGCAGTCAAGGTCAACATACCGAGTGGGTTAGATGCCACGGTTTTGAAACCTTACAAACTTCTGTCTTTGTGCTTCTCCTTGGTCACCATCTCTAAACTGTATATTCTCCATTGCATGCAAACGAGGTAAATGAGAGATAAGTGTTTTTGAGGTTTTGTGAGAAATGTGAAGAAAATGTTCGGATTATAATGGAATGAAGTGAATGTGAGGAGTTGTGAATAAATGGAGAGGTGGAACGGGTTAATGGAATTGATTGAGAGTAATGGGTGGTTACGGGAGAAAAGGAGATAATGGGAGGTTAGAGTTTTTGTGAAAATAGGAATGGGGTTCTGCGAAGGTGAACGGTTTTGTAACTTCAGAATTCGTAATTAGGGTTGTCACGGTCGTGAGGGGGGTCTTACGGTCGTGACGCGCTAAATAGCCCGTTACGATCGTGAGGGAATGGTGACGACCGTGATGACTACAAAACATGGAATTTTCACAAAATGTATTACCTCAGTTCAGTTCAACTGCAATTTCTTATCACTTTCATTTAATTCCAACATAAACATAATACATAATAGTGGATCAACATATATATATATATATATATATATATATATATATATATATATATATATATATATATATAAGCAGTAGATTTCATCACACGAGAATTCATAAAATATCCAACAATTCGAATATATCAGTAAATAATGAAAAGCATGGGAATTGATTAAATTGGAAAGTTGCATAAATAGAAGTACTTTGCTTTTGACATAATAGAAGGAAATTACAGTGATAAAAATAAGCTACGAAATGTTTGCAAAATATCAAAACTTAACTAGAAACAAAAGCGAAAAGTAAAATAAATCAAATCACTACAACATTATCAAAGTTGCTTCTTCAAATCTTCAAGTGCGGAGTTTAAATGATAGAATTGTTCACATGTTATGTCAGTTAAACCTATAACGTCCAATCGCATGCTTTTAACCTCATCCTTAACAGCATTAATATCGGCTTGGTAAACTTCAAGAGTGTTCATAATTTTCTTTAAGTTGTCAGCATATCCTACTTGATTTATTTTAGGGGTTTCAATAACTTCATCAGTGTGGTCGATGTCATGGTAACCAAGAGGTGTCTCAGGGTCACTTTCTACATCAGTCATTATGTCATCCCTAATTTGGTAAGATTGTGGTGTTTCGGGTGTGGATGGATAGTCAGGAGGGGTAAGCTCATAAAGCCAATTATCTTTATTGTGAACACTGACTTTAGCATGGTTCGGTAATGTGAACAGGGTTACTATTTCATTTCTGATTAGGTACTCGTAAGGTGGTTGTCCTAAGTTTCTTATAATTTGGCGGTTAAAGCAGAAGTTCAGATTCATAGGGCGGATGGTACCTAAACGGTTGCACTTGTGTAATTGGTATCTAAGTCCGAGGGCATCAGCAATCATGGTGACCAGGCCTCCTACCAATATTGGTAGATCAAGTTCCTCTTGGATTCGGGTAAAGGTTTGCATCATGAATGGTACAGCATTAACGGGTTTTTCATCGGTCAAATAGGACATTATGAATATCTCATCTTTAGATACTCCAGTGAGGTTCTCTTCCTTTCCAAAGAAGGTGTCGGCAAGGATCTTATGGAAATAGCGGATAGCAGGGTTATGTATTTCATCATTGTTCATGTTATCCGTCTCAGGATGGTAATTTCCGGTTAAGGTTCCCCAAAAGAAGTCTAGCTCAATATCCATTAATTCTACCTGGGTGGTAGTAAAGGCAAAAGGTCCACTAGGGAATCCTAGTAAGTCAGCTAGTTCCTTATGGTTAAAGTCATATTCGATCCCGAATAGTCGGAAACTAATAAATCCTTTCCTTAATCCAAATCCGTGCTCGGGTAAGTAAACTAAGGAGCTTAAAAACTCAAGGGTGAGCTCACGGTAAGTCACAAACCTATGTTTTATGAGAGCATTCTCCCATCCAAGTTGGTTAAATAGGTATAGGATGCTATCATGTATACCTAAAGTTTCCATGGTCTGTTCATCATAGTACAGAGTCAAATCCATTTGTCTCTGTGAAAATTCCTCAAATTTCATTCTTTGGTTTCTACCTCTAAATTTGGTTTCCATAATGTTTCTTGGTTGGTTAGCCATAATTAGTGTTAATGTGGAGGAAACAAATCAGGGGGAAAAGGAAAGTGGAAAAGACTTTAGAAAATCTGTAAAAGTGATTTAGAAAATAAAAATTAAAATAAAGAAAATAAGAAAATAAATGCATAAATAAAATCAATAATGATAATAATGAAATAAAACAATAAAATGATAAAATGATAAAATGATAAAATGATAAAATGGGTAAAATAATAAAATGGGTTGCCTCCCACTAAGCGCTGTTTTTATCGTCATAAGCCTGACGTAATGCTTAGGGGTAGATTAATCAGGGAAGT
Organism: Lathyrus aphaca; assembly: GCA_963966055.1. Classification (NCBI taxonomy): domain Eukaryota; kingdom Viridiplantae; phylum Streptophyta; class Magnoliopsida; order Fabales; family Fabaceae; genus Lathyrus; species Lathyrus aphaca. The sequence goes on from OZ014519.1 coordinate 142,393,860, forward strand.
TGGTGGACAACTCTAAAAGCTTTAGACTATTTGCATAGTCTCTATTTTCAACGTTATGGTAATGTTTTAATCGTTGTCCGTTTACTATGAACAGTTCACTATTCCTACCCTTAATTTCTATTGCTCCGCTCGGGAATACTCTAGTTATTTCAAAGGGTCATGATCATCTAGATTTTAGTTTTCCAGGAAAGAGCCTAAGTCTTCAATTGAAGAGGAGTACAACGTCTCCCACACTAAATTCTTTCCTAGATAGGCGTTTATCATGCCATCGCTTGGTTCTTTCTTTATATATCTTAGCATTCTCATAAGCATCTAACCTTAATTCTTCTAATTCATTAATGTCGAGGATTTGCTTTTCTCCTGCGGCATTGTAGTTTATATTGAGTGTTTTAATCGCCCAATATGCTTTGTGTTCTAGTTCTACCGGGAGATGACAAGCCTTTCCATACACTAGTTTGAAAGGTGTAGTTCCTATGGGTATCTTGTAGGCTGTCCTATAAGCCCATAAAGCTTCATTAAGTTTAGATGACCAATCTTTCCTAGATATGGCAATAGTCTTTTCTAGGATTTGTTTAATTTCTCTATTTGAGACATCGACCTGTCCACTCATTTGTGGATGATATGGTGTTGCTACACGATGTCTGACTCCATACTTAGATAGTAATTTGTCAAATATTTTCGAAATGAAATGCGATCCACCGTCACTAATGATAAGTCTAGGCACACCAAATCTTGGAAAGATTATATTCTTGAAAAGCTTAATTACTACTCGTGTGTCATTTGTAGGAGAAGCTATAGCCTCAATCCATTTTGAAACGTAATCGACAGCTACGAGTATGTACTTATTACCGAAAGATGATGGGAATGGTCCCATGAAATCTATTCCCCAGACGTCAAAGACTTCTACTTCTAATATTCCTCTTTGAGGCATTTCATCTCTTCTTGAAATATTTCCGGTGCGTTGACACCGATCGCAATTTATAACAGCGATGTGGACATCTTTCCATAAATTAGGCCAAAATAGGCCGGCTTGTAAGATTTTTGCACAAGTCTTGGAAGTGCTTGCATGTCCACCATAAGGAGATGAATGACAATGAGCAATGACATCTTCTATTTCTTCTTCGGGAATACATCGACGAAAGATTCCGTCAGGTCCTCTTTTAAACAATAATGGTTTGTCCCAATAGTAATGCTTGAGATTGTGAAAGAATTTCTTTTTCTGCTGATAGGTTAAGTCGGGTGGAAGTGTTCCTGCAGCTAAGTAGTTGACAATGTCAGTGTACCATGGCAGTCCTACGGTTGTTTGGATTATTTCCACGGTTTTTGGTTCATCTATGTCTAACTGAACTGGGTCACTTCCTATTTGTGCTATCAGTTGTTCATACGGAAAATCGTCGTTAATCGGAACTTGTTCGGGTTTAATACCTTCTATTCTAGATAAATGGTCCGCTACGACGTTTTCAGTACCTTTCTTATCTTTGATTTCGAGATCAAACTCTTGTAAGAGTAAAATCCATCTCAAGAGTCTTGGTTTAGCATCTTTCTTGGTTAATAGATATCTGATAGCAGCGTGGTCTGCGTAGATGATTATTTTTGCTCCCACTAGGTAGGAACGGAATTTATCAAGCGCAAAGACAACTGCTAACAATTCTTTTTCAGTAGTGGCGTAGTTCACCTGAGCAGAATCTAAGGTTCTACTGGCATAGTAAATTGCGTGAAGTTTCTTGTCCTTCCTTTGTCCTAGAACTGCGCCTACAGTATAGTCACTCGCATCGCACATGATTTCGAAAGGTAATCTCTAGTCAGGTGGTTGCATGATTGGTGCGGTGATGAGGGTTATTTTTAGAGTTTCGAATGCTTTAAGACAATCTTTATTGAATATGAACTCAGCGTCTTTCATTAATAAACCGGTAAGAGGTTTAGTGATTTTCGAGAAATCTTTGATGAATCGTCGGTAGAAACCGCCGTGTCCTAAAAAGCTTCGTATTTCTCGAACGGTCTTAGGGGGTTGAAGATCTTTTATGACTTCTATCTTAGCTTTATCAACTTCAATTCCCTTATCAGATATAACGTGTCCTAGTACGATTCCCTCTCTGACCATAAAATGACATTTCTCCCAATTAAGCACGAGGTTTACTTTTACACATCTTTCTAACACCATTTCTAAATTTGATAGACATCCTTCAAAACTTTGCCCGCATACAGAGAAGTCGTCCATGAACACTTCCATGATGTTGTCTATGAAATCTGCGAAGATTGACATCATACATCTTTGAAAGGTTGCAGGAGCGTTGCATAATCCAAAGGGCATTCGTCTATAAGCGAACGTTCCATAAGGGCATGTGAATGTAGTCTTCTCTTGATCATCTGGGTGGATCGGGATTTGGAAAAATCCTGAGTAACCATCTAGATAACAGAAATATGAGTGTTTGGCTAATCGTTCTAACATTTGATCTATAAAAGGTAGTGGGAAATGATCTTTTCTAGTGGCTTTGTTTGGTTTACGATAATCGATGCACACTCTATGTACGGTCACTACTCTTTGTGATATCGATTCGCCTTTAGCGTTTTTCACCACAGTGATACCTCCTTTCTTTGGTACTACATGTACTGGACTAACCCATTTACTATCAGAGATTGGATATATTATTCCAGCGTCTAGTAGTTTCTTAACTTCTTCCTTTACTACAGTGTTAAGTATTGGGTTAATTCTTCTTTGAGATTCTCTGGAGGTTTTGCAATCTTCTTCTAGCAGAATACGATGCATACAGATTGAAGGACATATTCCTTTGAGATCAGATATGTTATATCCTAATGCAGTTGGATATTTCTTTAAAACATCTAAAAGTTTCTTTGTTTCAATTGTTCCTAAACTGGAATTAATTATAACTGGTCTTGTACATTCAGTGTCTAGGAATTCGTATCTTAGGTTCTTAGGTAAAGTTTTTAACTCTAATGTAGGTTTATTCTTACTTGGCATGGGATCCGGTGTAAGTGCTAAACTTTCTCTTAGACTATCATCTTGATATGGTTTACGCCAATTGTCATCTTCAAAAATCGGAGGGATTTGAATTTTCATAATTTCAGAATAGGTAGTTTCTTTCATTTCCATTTCTCTTACACATTCGTCAATTACATCCAATAAATAGCATGTATCCTCTATAGCTGGTGATTGTAAGAATTGTGTTAAAATAAATTCAACTTTCTCTTCACCTACTTCAAAGGTTAGCTTTCCCTTTTTTACGTCTATAATAGCTCCGGCGGTAGCTAAGAATGGTCTTCCTAGTATGATAGGTGTAGTGGAGTCTTCAGAGATGTCCATGATTATAAAATCAGTAGGAATATAGAATTGTCCTATACGTACCGGGACATTTTCTAGTATGCCTACAGGATATTTAATAGAGCGGTCGGCTAGCTGAACAGACATTTTAGTTGGTCTTAGGTCTCCCATGTCTAGCCTTTTGCAAATTGTTAAGGGCAAAACACTGATATTGGCTCCTAAATCGCATAAAGCTTTGTCAATGACGAATTTTCCTATTACACAGGGTATAGAGAAACTACCTGGATCTTTTAACTTAGGAGGCATATTGTTTTGAATTATTGCGCTACACTCAGCAGTAAGTGTAACGGTTCCGTTATCCTCTATCTTCTTCTTATTGGATAAGATTTCCTTTAGAAATTTAGCATACGAGGGCATTTGAGTGATAGCTTCTGTAAACGGAATAGTAATATTCAACTGTTTCAGAAGTTCAACAAATTTCTTAAACTGGCCCATCGTCTTAGAATTGGTTAATCTCTGAGGGTACGGAATTGGTGGTTTATAAGGTGGTGGAGGCACATAAGGCTTTTCTTTCTCCACTGCCTCTTGATTCTTATCTTCCTTTTCTTCTGGTTCATTCACCTTTTCAGTCAGCTTATCTGGTTGGATTGTCAAGTCTTGGATCGGCAGGTCCGTCAAGTTCCTTGCAACTTCTTAATATCACAGCATTGGCCTGTCCTTTAGGATTAGGTTGGGGTTGTCCAGGAAATACTCCAGCTGGTGCAACGGTAGGTGCTTGTTGTTGAGCTACTTGTGAAATCTGAGTTTCAAGCATTTTGTTATGTGTAGCTAACTCATCTACCTTGCTCACTAATTGCTTAATTTGCTCACTAGTGTGTATGTTTTGATTTAAGAAATCCTTGTTTGTTTGAGATTGAGTAGCTATGAAGTTCTCCATCATCAACTCAAGGTTTGATTTCTAGGAACATTAGGAGCAGTCTTTTGATATCCTGGTGGTGTAGCTGGTGCTTGACCTGGTGCGTATAAAGCATTGTTGTTCTTATAGGAGAAGTTCAGATGATTCTTCCAACCTGGGTTGTATGTATTTGAGTATGGGTTTCCTTGAGCATAATTCACTTGATCTGTGGGAATTCCTGTTAATAGTTGACAATCAGGGACAGCATGTCCTGGAACTCCACATAACTCACAGTTAGGTGTTACCGCAGCCACGGTGGTTGTTGGTCAAACTTTGGTTAAGTTGGTCAAACTTTGCATTGACTTGGTTCATACTACTCACTTCATACATACCTCCTTTTGTTGGTTTCTCAGTTGCGACTCTCTCGCTTCCCCATTGGTAATGATTTTGAGCCATACTCTCGATAAGTGCATAAGCATCATTATATTCTTTGTCCATTAGTGTGCCGCATGCGGCAGCGTCAATTGTCATTCTTGTATTGTACAAGAGTCCATTGTAGAAAGTATGGATGACCATTCATTCTACTAATCCGTGATGTGGACAAAGTCTCAGCATATCTTTGTAGTGTTCCCAAGCTTCGAAAAGCGACTCATTTTCCTTTTGCTTAAATCCGTTGATTTGAACTCTGAGCATAGCTGTCTTACTAGGTGGGAAATATCTTGTCAAGAATACTCTCTTTAGTTCCTCCCACGTAGTTACTGAATTCGAGGGTAGAGATTGAAGCCAGGCTCTAGCTCTGTCTCGAAGTGAAAAAGGAAAAAGGTGTAATCTAATAGCTTCTTGGGTAACTCCATTAGCTTTTACAGTATCTGCGTACTGCACAAATATCGAAAGATGAAGGTTCGGATCCTCGGTAGGATTTCCGGCGAATTGATTTTGTTGCACGGCTGATATCAGCGAAGGTTTCAATTCAAAATCGTTTCGGTTGATAGCCGGTGCAGCAATGCTGGAATGCGGCTCATCTTGTGAAGGACTAGCGTAATATTTGAGTGGGTGATTTGGTTCTTCAGCCATCTCTGCGTCCTTTGATGTTCCGACTGGTTTAGGTGGATCAACTAGAAGATCTGGAATGTTGTATTTTCGTTCGTAATCGAATATTCGTCTTCTTACATGTAAGAAGCGTTCTAATTCTTGGACTGGAGGTTGCAAGTCTTCGCCTTGAGAGCGAGTACTTGGCATACACTCGAGAAATTAGATTAGGAAAAGAATAAGTTGTTACCTTAGTCTAGAAAGTGCTACTCTAACAGTGCACTAGTGACTAAATAAAGGTCCCCGGAAACGGCGCCAAAAACTTGATGGGGGCGAAGACGCAATATGTGTCTAGCGGTATCTGAACTGCAAGCGCACAGCCTATCAAAGTAATATAAAAGATTATCGATCCCACAGGGACTTTGTAATCACTCTAGTGCTAGAGGGTCTACTAGTTTAGTTAAGGCAGATGTTTGTCACGATTTTGGTTTTAAGGATTAAAAACGAGAATTAAATTTAGTTTTAAGGAAATAATGAGAAGGCGGTCGGTATGTAATTATGTTAACCTATGCGGGTCAATCTAACCTAAGCTTATAAAGATGGTTCACTTAAATTGTTCTGTAGAGATTATCAATTTAAATACCCTCGACTCACACTCTCGTGGTCTATCTCAGATCTTACTCCTAAAGCCCTATGTCTGCTCTCGCTAGCCCATAAGTGTTTAGAAGATAATTTTTGAAAACTTAATAAGTCTAATTCATTTTAAAGCGCTCTCGCTGTATTTAAATCAAATGCCTAACTTTAGCTATCCGGTTAAAATCTCACACTCTCGTGGTTTCGACCTAACCTATTACACTTTTCTTACTCTCGTAACAAAAAGATTAATTTTTAATTATAAAAAGTCACAGCCAGAATATAAGTTCTTAATTATTTTAGCTTAGATTCGATTTTACCGGTTTGGTTTAGTTTATTACATACTGCCTAATTAATTTAGCTACTCATTTTTGTTGTACCATGTAAACACCCCAAATTTGCCCTCACCCATTCACACCATGGCTTGTGATCATCCTCATATGCATAAACACAATCATATCATCTCACATCTCATTTTTGATTCACTGCATAGTTTCTAAGGCATCTGCACCTAGGGTTTGTGATCTGAGCAATCCCAAAGCCTCTTGGGCCACTCCAAAGGCCACCAATCAACTCAAAGTGGTCCATGTGTGTTCATATATCATATTCCATCTTCTCAAAGTCAAAAATGCAAAGGAATCACAAGAACTAGGGTTGGAGTGGATGCAGAGCCAGGTTGAACTGCACAGTTGACTGAAAATTAGGGTTTTGGTTTCAGAGGCCATAGCTCCAAATTTTTTTGGTCATTTTTGTTTCCATTGATCTCTATATGGTATAGGGAGTGTGCATATCAATTTTCATGAAGAAATTCCATGGGGAAGTCATCTGATCAAAGGTTGACTTTTCAGACAAGTCAGTGTAAAATCAGGGCATCTGAGGCCCCCAATGACCCAACCAATGGGTGATCTTCATCATTTTGGGTGTATATGATCTTTATTTGATCATGGAAGAAGGTTGAAGTTCATAAAAATCAAGAATTTAGGGTTTTTGCAAATGTTGACTTTTTGGGCATGGTTGACTTTTCAAGAATGCATCATTTTAGGTCATTTTTCAAGCCATGATTCTTGATCCAAAAATGCTTCAAATGGAAAAACTTTGGTTATGAAAGTTGTAGATCTCATTTTTCCCTTTTCAAAAAGTACAAGAACATGATCAAACTCTTTTTGGATCAAAAGTTATGGCAATGCAAAGTTGGCTAAAATCATTGATTTTCAAGGCATGCTTCAAATGGAAATTTTGCAAAGTCATGAACCAATGCCATTTGTAACTTCTAATTCACTTCAAACCATTACACAAACATTCTATGAGCCTTAAAAATCAGAATTGGACCAAGTTTCCCCATGGTTTGGTTTGTGTAACAAGACTTTCTCACATGTGAACCAAAGTTACAACAAGTTGCAAAACTCATGATCATGCTTCCTACAACTTGCAGCCTTGGATGCTGAGCTTTGCTAGACCTCTCCCTCACCCTTGCTGCGCCAGCCCATGCCATGTACTTGCCTAGACCTTGAGCCATGCTTCTCTTACACATTATTTGACTTTTTGCAAAAGGTAACTTACCAATCAATAAAGGGCATGTCTTGTCAACTGACCAATGAGAGAGAGTTATGTGGACAATTTGCAAGCTAAACATAACACAAGGCAAGGCTGAAACATCCTCATTCATCACATTCACAAAAACACACCACATTGCAACTTGCTTCGAATCTGATTCCACAGCCACAAAACACCACAGACCTTCTCCATTCATCCTCAGGATCACAAACAACCATTCACCATGACCTGAAGCTCTCTATTTCACCATTGCCATTTCTGACCAAGCTTGAGCAGAAGCTTTCGAATCTCACTATCCAGCCAGCTTAAACTCTCTTTGAGCATTCAAACATCTTCTGGGGACCAAGTGGAGTAGTTTGCACTGAAGGAAGTGGCCAGAAAGTCCTCAAGCTGAAAGCTTCGAATCTCAGGTAGCATGAAATTTATTTTTCCAGAATTTGTTTTTCTTGTTACAAACTTGTTCTATGTGCTTCACTGATCATCCTGGTATCATTGGTTTTGAAAATGGCTTTGATTTGAGAGTTTAATTTGTCTCTGAAACCTGCGTGCCCTAGAACTTGTTTTGTTCGATTCTTGCTTATGGGGAAAAATAAATGAATTTGAACATGGGGTTTTGGTTCAGTAGGTTGTGGGAAACATTTCCATGGTTTTAGATTTCATTTTAGTGACCTAGGGAAGGATTTGGAAGTTTTCAGGGGAGAAGGTCACCGGAGAAGACGACCGGAGCTCGTCTCCGGTGACCTGAAAGTGATTAGTGAGGTTAATTAGGGTTAGGGCAAAGTTTGAATATGGGCCCTTAGATCTGGCTTCCCGCGCGCGTGTGTGTGGTCCAGATTGTGCCATTAATTCATAATCAGGATTAATTAATTTAATTAATTGAGTTTTAGAAGTTTGAATATGGGCCTTTGATCTGCGCGCGCAGTCAACCCATCCACTGCCAGAATCAATCTCAGCCGTCCTTCCTGATTACTTCGTTTAAAATTCATTTTAATTCATTTTCTGCTCATTTAATTTGCATATTTATTTTAAAATAGCAAAAATGTCTTAAAAATTATGAAACTTTTTCTTTAAAGTTTTATTAATTTTTAAGACCCAAAAATATTTTTATTTTATTTTTTATCATTAAAAAAGTATTTTTAAATATTTAAGAGATTATTTTTAATTGATTAATGGGAATTAATTAATTAAAAATACTTTTAGGTATTTAAAAATTACAAAAAAATTCATGAAATGTTCTAAGACATTTAGAAACATTGTCCAACCTTCAAACCAAATTTCTTTTTGATCTTGATGCATTTTAAGAATTTTTCATTGAATTAAATCATATTTTGTGTATTATTTTGATCATGGATTCAAATATTCATTTCTGCCTGTTGGAGAAGAGTTGGACATTGATTCTTTTGCTTTGTTTTGTGTTTAACATATAGTTTCTAAGATAAAATGGCCATGATTTGATCTTGCATTTTCCATTTGTTTGGCATTTCTTTTGTTAAGAACCCTAAAAAACCCTAATAACTTAGGAAATTCATAACTTGAGTTTGGTTGAGAGTTGAGAGTTCCCCTTTGGACAGTGGTTCATTATAGGTTTAGGGTTTCTTTGGGTACCATTTTCCATTTTTTATCTTAGGATTTGTTTCTGTTTTGGGTTTTTGTTTGATGTTTGATCCATGAACCCTAATTTGGGCTTTCTTTTGCATCCTTCTTGCATTTCCTTGCATAACTTGACTTGTCTTTGCATTTTGTGCATTCTTGTGATCCATTTGACATCTTAAGACATATAGAAAGCATGTTTGACCATTGCATTACATATTTGCCATGTCATTTGTCTTGTATGATTCATAACTTTTCATGCTCATTCATGCTCCTTAGCTTGCATCATTTGCATTCATAATCCTGTATGAACATCTCCATGCCTTGTCTCATGTTTGCAGCACCTCATAACATCATAATCATCATCAACATGCTTCTGGTTTTGCTTTGCATCATACCATTTCATTTCATTTAGCATTGCATTGCATTTCTTTCTAACATTTCAGGTGGTAAGTGACCTTGAGAAGTGAATTTGCCTTCACTTCTCATAACTTTTCTTTTCATCTCTCTTGCATCCATTGCTGCATTTTATTTGTGTTTGAGATTGAGCTTGCTCATTCTTGCTCTTCCCACCTTCTTTCTTCAAGTGACTTGACTTCTTGAATGAAGCAAGTCACTTTGCTTCTCTTGATCTTGTTCATCTGCTTCCTGGTGGCTCCTTTGAAGATTGTTCTTGAAAACCTCACAAACCTTAGGACCAACCAAGCATGATAATGAATTAGGGTTTTGATTAGTCCCCCCATAGTTTTACCTTTGTGTCTCTCTTTGAGTCCTCTCTTCTCACCTCATAATCAGAGACTAAACCCTAAAGGCTCTAAGACTTTGTGGTTAGGGTTATGCCTGCATCCTTCTCTTAGGATGGAGTGTATAACTTTAATCCTAAGTATTAAACCCTTAAGGTGTTTAAATCTCTTAATCAATTCACTTAATAATTATCAAGACATCACACTTGTAACTTGGGCCTTGCATTAGGGTTCTAATTCTTCCTTAAGTGGTTAAGAAGGACTAACCCTAGTGTTAATGGACAAGTCCCCCTCAAGTTGTCTTACAAATCATAAAAAACACTTCATCATCATATCATTAACTAAAATCCACTTAATAAAGGCTTTGTTTTGTCATGAGTTTAATCCCTAATCATGGATTAAGTTGAGGAGCTTTCCTCAGCTTAAACATTCTCATCTATCATCCTTCTTTTAGGATGGTGTAATGAGTCTGTTTAATCCCATATTATGGCTTAACCTCATTACTTAACACTAAACAAAAACCACAAAAAAACATCTAAATAATCACAAGTAGGTTAATGATCTTAATCCTACACCAAAAGTGATTAAGTGTGAGAATCTGACTTCGCACTTAAGGTAATCTCATTGCCCCTAATCAGAGGGAAGATGTGATGAGTTTACTAATCCCTTGGTTTAGGTTTAAGCTCATTTTATTATGACAAACTTTCACAAGCAATAAAAGACTGAAAATGCACAAACAAACAATAATCGTCTCCTTCGGGATTCTTTTCTCATCATACTCACTCACAAACGAGAACTTGCTTCTTCCGTCTAATGCAAGACAGTTTGCATCTGTGCCAGACAGATCATACACTTGAGCATAGGCAAGCAAGCAGTTCATCAAGTCAACTCATCTTTCAGTCTCTTTGGGTCGAACTACGGTGTTCTGACTTCCTCATTGCACGAGAGGATACGTAGGCATAACTTAACAGTTATCGAACAAAAGTCTCTGTACATTCCCCCTCCTTCCAGCTTCATTCTTTAGCCTCATTATCATGAGCATTTCATCTTTGTCCTTACACTGACACTAACATATTTCACCTCACACTTCTTTTACACTGACACCTGTACATCCCTTTCCAGCTATTTCATACACAGATTGCACTGACACTACCCCTTTAAAACACAAATCTTTTAAGCGTGGATCTCGTCGAGTACGACGGACAATCTGGGTGCTAATACCTTCCCAGGTTGTAACCAACCCCCTTTCTCAGTCTCTCTGGTTCGCAACCGTCTTATCCATATCTTTCTAGGTCTATGCAGCATTACCTTTCCTCCGGGATAAAGATGCCTAGCTGGCGACTCTATTCATCTCCAGTGAGTTCACGGCTGTGTGTTCTCACTGTCCCTCTCGCCGACCGTTCGCGTCTGTACCCTTATCTGACCTGGTGTCACTTATCGGGAGCGACAGCTTGGCGACTCTGCTGGGGACACTTGCACTGCAACCAGGGTTTCTGGTTCTTTTTGTGGGTTCCTCCTAGCGCTTGTTTGATTTGTGTTTACTGGGGTGTTATGTGCTATTTGTGTTTGTATATTTGTATTTATTTTGATTTATGTACAGTTTGCTTTACTACTTTCTTTATTGCTTTTGCATTATATCATAATTGTCATACTGTACTGCTGGCTGGATCTGGTTTTTTTGTTTTGGTGGGTGGGTGTTTCATTGAGAGTTAAGATCCTATACCTGGGATCTGAGTGACACCTAGGCTAGAGTGAATCATATTCTTTCCCATTCCATTTCGGTCTGGTGCGGGAATATGAAACACGGTTCAGATATGGGTTTCTTCTTGAGAACTCTGTGTTGCAGATTTCCTGCAATGCTAGGGCTATCTGGGAAGCCTGCTAAGTCTGGATGACCTTTTAGTATTGACCTTCAGAAACTGAGGTGAATTAGAGGAGGAATTGTTATGGTTATTGTAAACACTGTACCTCCGGGTTAGAAGTGTTTACACTTCTCATAGCTGATCCAAGTCTGAGGATCCTTGTTCTAGATAATCACCTGTGAGGGGGTTGGGCTGTTTACAGGTTTGCAGGTACCTTGACCTCAGAATACCCTGTTACTTTGACTTTGTTAAGAATGCTCCATGTTGGATAGTTCTTGTGATTCTAAAACCCTGGACTTGTGGTTCTTTATTTGAGCCCCCCACCCTGGTTACTGGATTTATAGACCTCCATCTGGGATTCTTGAACACACATGGACTTATATCAGGGCATTTTAATCAGATCCAGCTCAGTCACAAACCCTTGCATTTCATTTGCATACATACCCATTGCATCATATTAACATTTGCTTATTTGTGTTTCAGGGTATCCACCTTCATCTGGTTTTGGTTTTGACCCCATCTGCAGTTTTGGCCCATCTTCACCAGCACCTGCTTCAGCTATCACTAGCACCAGCCAATCAGTGGCCCTCTTCTTCAGCATCAGCATCAGTACCTATCTCTACTCAGTCTCAGCACTCATGGCTCCGAAGAAAAGCAACATCACCTATCATTTCTTCCAACCAGACTTATCAGACCTCAGGAGGATCCAAACCCTGATCACTCCAGATCACATACCCTTGTTCAGGGAGCATTATGGGGATATACTTGACTTGGTCATGGATTTGGACCCATCTCAGAGGAGTTTGATCCACACCTGCATTCAGTTTTATGACCCCCCATTGAGATGTTTCACCTTTCAAGACTTCCAGTTGGGCCCTCTATTAGAAGAATACTCATCATTGATTGGTCTGCCTATCAGGAGAGAAATCCCTTTCAATCCTGAGATGACTTTCCCGAGCAATGGAGAGGTGGCAAAAGCTTTGCACCTGGAGCTTGTTTTGGTTGAGCAACACATGACCTCTAAAGCTGGGATCCCTGGATTTCATCTGGACTTCCTGATTTCTCAAGCTAGTCTGAAAGCCTCCCTGGGGGAGTGGAAAGCTGTTTGTGCTCTGCTGGCCTTGTGCATATATGGAATTGTGTTGTTTGCAGATGAGCCTCGATTCATTAGCAAGAATGCCATCCATTTGTTCATCCTGAAGAACCCAGTGCCAACCTTGTTAGGAGATCTCTATTACTCAGTACATCAGAAGAATGAGAAGCAGAGGGGAAGGCTAGTGAGGTGTTGTGCTCCATTATTCCATGCTTGGCTTCTTAAGCCCCTGCCCAGGACAGATGCATTCCTAAATCCTCATCAGCAAAGCAACTGGGCTAAGAGGCTCACTACTCTCACTTCAGCAGACATCAGATGGTGTGCTCAAAGCACCAAGGGCAGAGATATCATTACAAGCTATGGGCACTTTCCCAATGTGCCTTTAATAGGGGTCAAGGGAAGTATCAATTACAACCCTCTGCTGTTCAGGAGGCAATTGGGCTATGCATTGGTCCATACTCCTAAGACACAGGACCTGATTGAGACCCTCTACTGTGAGAACAAGATTAGTTTGGCTGTTATTAGGCAGGCTGCCTGGGCCTGGGATCATGTTCAAACCAAGGGAATCACCATTCTGGGGAAGTGCAATAATGTGGCATCAGCACAATATTATGAGTGGTCCCATGCTAGGGCCCAATTCTCTGGAATGCCCTTCACCATAGAAGACATGCCTGAGTCATCTTCAGCACCACCCCCTGCCACTATCAGTTTGGAAGAGTTTGAGAGCTTGAAGGAAAGAAATGAGAAGCTAACCCAGGCTTTGCAGAAGACCCTCCGGGAGAGGAGTGAAGGTGTGAGGGAGATTGAAAGATTGGAGAAGTTGAGGGTGGAACACTTGACTAAAATTGAGAAGTCTGGAGATTATATCAACAAGTCTAAAGCTGGTGAACAGATTCTGAAGAATGCTTGTAAAGAAGCCCAGTTTCAGAGAGCAAGAACAGACTTGTATTTGAAAGAGAGTCAGGCCAGGTGGGTCCGGATCACTGAGGCCCGTACTCTAGAAGACAAGAGAGTCCAGGACAGGATGGAACAGATGGAAAAAGCCCTGGCAGCAGCCCAGAAGGAAATATCAGAGCTGGAAATCAGAGCTGGAGTGAAGAGGTCTAAGGACCAAAGTCAGAACAAGAAGTTGACCGCAGCTGTTGCAACAAGAAACCTTCTCATCAGAGGTCTCACGGAGCATCCGGCTGATCCTGTGACCGAAGCACTTCTTAAGGAAGTTCGTGAGGATGAGTTTGGCCTTGGGGTTTGATCATTTGCTTGTTGTTGTTCCTATTCTATGTACTTTTACCTTTTTGTGATGTATTTTGACCCCTTTGAGGGCTTGTGTTGTAAAAATGAACAAGTTGTATTATTTCATCTTATGTAATATATTTGTTAGTTTGTTCCATCCAAGTTCACTTCAAAAGCAACTTCAACAGCATCATCTTCAAGGGTCTGGAAGGGTCAAAACTGAAGGCCAAACCGGATACCTTGAGAACAAATAAGCATAACTGCATTGCATGCTAACCCTTTTGTTTGTTTTGTAGGTTTTTGTTTTGTTGTTACTAACCTCTGTTGCGAATCTCAGGAATTATTGCTCGCCGCCGGGTATTTCCCCTCAGCAGGCCACACAGGTACCCAACTAGAAACAACCTTCTGGGAATTCAGATGGATCAGATGCAGCAGGACCTTACGGAGGTCAGAAACCAGATGGCCAACGAAAGGTTGGAGATGAGAACTCAAATAACGCAATTCATGGAAGTGATGAACAACTTAGCTCAAAGCCAGGAGAGGCTCAGGGCTTTGGTAGAAGGAAGGAATCAAGATGAGCCCCATGTGGGGACTGCTGGCACAAGTAACAATGAAAGGGTGCAACCACATGTTAACCCCCCTGTGTTTGGCCCACATCTCCATCCTGAAGTTGATATTCCTGCAAACATTCAAGGGACAGCCACTGCAGCCAGAGTACTTCAAGAAGATCCTCAGGAGGACCAATTTACAGTAATGGGTGCTGGAGAGGAAACTTATGATAGACGGTTGGAGGAAATAGCTGAGAAGTTGAGATCACTGGAGTCTCAAAATTCTTTGGGCTTCGACGTCATGGACATGGGTTTGGTAGACGGGGTCAGGATTCCCCATAAGTTCAAGCCTCCTTGTTTCGAAAAGTATAATGGGACTTCATGCCCCCGGACTCATTTGCAATCATTTCTGGGAAGGTTGAAGGCCTATACAATGGATGAGAAACTTTGGATGTTCTACTTCGAAGACAGCTTGACTGGAGCATCAAGGGAATGGTATTCCCACTTGACTAGGGCAACTGTAAGATGCTGGAAGGACCTGGAAGAGGCCTTCATTAGACAGTATCAATACAACTTAGACATGGCACCCAACAGGACTCTCCTAATGGGAATGTCACAGTCGTCAAGGGAAAGTTTCCGAGAATATGCCCAGAGATGGAGGCAATTGGCTGCTGTCGTTCAACCACCAATGTCTGAGAGAGAAATGGCAGACATGTTTATGAACACTCTCCAGGGAACGTATATTGACAGGTTGGCTGCTTTCTCTTCCACTAGCTTCGCAGATGTTGTTATAGCTGGGGAGAGAATTGAAAGCCTGTTAAAAATGGGTAAGATCTCTGATAACGGTGCAAGCTCGTCCAGTAGTACACGAAAGCCTTTTGCAGGCCCAAGAAGAACTGGCGAGACCAATGCCATCCATTCAAGCAGGGGCAGGCCCCAGTATGTTCAGAGGTCAATAGCAGCAGTCACCATTCCTGCTCCAGCTCATCCTCAGCCAGTCTATCAACCTCCTCAGCAAAACTTCCAACAACAACCTCAGTATCATCAGAATCAGTATCCCCCAAGAAACTACAACAACAACAACTCCAACAACCATCAACAGAGGCCATTCCAACAAAGGCCATCCCAAGCTAACCGAGTGATCGACCCGATCCCAATGCCGTATGCTGCCTTGCTGCCACAACTTCTGAAACTCAACCTAGTTGAGCTAAGAACGTTGGCACCTCCGGATCCCAACAGTTTACCAAGGAACTATGACTCCAACGCTAGGTGTGCTTTTCATTCAAACGCACCTGGTCACAGTACAGAAAAATGCAGGGCTCTGCATATGAAGGTACAAGACTTGGTAGACTCCAAGGCTCTGAATTTTGCACCGCCGCCCAATGTCAATAAAAACCCTATGCCAAACCATGGTGGTCCCCGCATTAACGCTATTGAAGAAGACCAACCGTCTTATTTAATAACTAGTGTGGATCAGATCAGGACACCATTGGTGGAAATCAAAGCTCGACTCCGTGAAAGCCAAATATTTCCGGGGTGTGAACTAGGGTGTCCCTATTGTAATATTTCATGGAATGGGTGTGAGGACCTGAGGAATGGCATTGACAGCCTTATTCAGAGTGGCTTGCTACAGATCACTACATCATTTCCGACAAACCCAACAACTTCATCAGCAACAGTCTCAGAACCTCCTACAAATGCAGCAACTATTGTTCCCGACAATTCATCAGCAACACCGACAAGTACTTCATCTGTCCTCCCAAATGATCAGTTTTCAACAGTTTCTCCTGCTACAACTTCAGCTTCATTCCATTTCGAATCTCCATCAACAACAACATCAGTCCTTTCAACAATACCTCCTACAACACCAGCAATCAATCATGAAGATGTCTCCACTGTTACCATATTCTACGATCCTGAAAATAACTCCGCCTACCATTCAGAAGGTGCTGCTCCCACCAGAGCACCAGTTACAATCTTTTATGATCCACAGACAATTACAGTCCCTTCAGCAGCAGCAATCAGTCCAGTCACTGTCACGGTGCCTGGACCAGTACCATATGAAAGCAATAGGGCCATCCCTTGGCACTATGCCTCTGACGTGTACTGCGAAGGAAAAAGAATCACTCTTGAAACATCAGCACCTGCACCACAAGTAGATAATGTGGGGGGAGGCGGAGGCTTCACTCGAAGCGGACGTCTCTTCGCCTCACAAGTTCAAAGACCTACTGCCGAAGCAGAAGCTGCTGCCAAGGCAAAAGGAAAGAGCCCGGTGCAGGAAGATCCAGCTGCCAAAGAAGCCTTGAAGACACCGTTCGATCAAGAGGTTGATGAGTTTATGAGAATCATCAAAAAGAGTGATTACAAAATTGTGGATCAACTTCACCAGACGCCATCCAAAATCTCTATCCTCTCACTGCTTATGTGCTCCGAAGCCCATCGGAATGCACTACTCAAGGTCTTGCACGCAGCTTACGTGCCTGAGGA
Source organism: Lathyrus aphaca (assembly GCA_963966055.1). NCBI lineage: Eukaryota > Viridiplantae > Streptophyta > Magnoliopsida > Fabales > Fabaceae > Lathyrus > Lathyrus aphaca. The sequence goes on from OZ014519.1 coordinate 142,410,807, forward strand.
GATTACCGTCAACCAGTTGGAAACCGTGGTTGGGAATGTTACTGCTAGCAATGGGCTAGGGTTTACCAATTCTGACTTGACAGTGGATGGCCGCAACCACAACAAAGCCTTGCACATAACCATGGAATGCAAAGGAGCTGTCCTTTCTCATGTGCTGGTGGATACAGGTTCTTCCCTGAATGTCTTACCAAAGAAGGCTCTGGTGAAGTTAGAATATGATGGATTGGCATTGAGACCCAGCAACCTGGTGGTAAGAGCCTTTGATGGCTCTAAGAGATCGGTTCTGGGAGAGATTGAGCTGCCTGTGACAATTGGCCCACAGACCTTTAAAACTATCTTTTATGTGATGGACATTCAGCCCGCCTACAGCTGTTTGTTGGGTAGACCCTGGATTCACGCCGCCGGCGCAATAACGTCTACCCTTCACCAAAAGTTAAAATTTGAGTGGGAAGGCCAAGTTGTCACAATCTGTGGAGAGGAGGACATTTTTGTCAGCCACCTGGCAACCTATAAGTACATTGAAATGGATGGGGAGATCCACGAAACAATGAGCCAGGGGTTTGAAGCTTTGAATGTGAATGAAGCATCTGCTGTATCTGGTACTCCAATGTCATCTTACCAACAAGCCCGGAAGGTTGTTGAAGAAGGAACTGCCCTAGGCTGGGGCAAGGTCTTAGCTGTGGAGGAGAAGAAGGACAAATTTGGGTTGGGTTACAAACCAACTCAACATCAAGCAAAGGCTGCTGCAGAGCCTGGTTTTGTCAGTGGGGGGATGCTTACCCCCGATGCTATCAACTGTTTGGAAGACGGGCTGGAAGAGGAGCGCAATCTGGAGAATTGGATTCGTCCAAAGATCCCGGGGAGCAGTGTCTCGAACTGGTCTTCCCAGGAAATTATAAGGGTTACTCATGCAGAGTAATTATTATTTCCTGTATATTTTTATAGCATGCATCCAAGTCTTGCATCTTGCCCAAGATGACAAGACTCATTTTGTAATCAGGGCCATCTGTACTTTTGTGCAAACAAGATTAAATTAATGAAATATCAGACATCTTTTTGCAAACGAGTCTTTTTCTTTTCTGTTCACTGTTTTTCCATTTTTCTTTTTGTACAAAAATAAATGGCGGTGTTTTCAAAATGATAACTTCATTTCACTTTTTTCTAAAGCAAGATTAAAATCAATCACTAAAATGAACCAACTTAACCCTTGCAGAGAGTGCCTTCCTGACAGCACCGACAACAGCACGGCTATGACATCGTATGACTTTGACAATCCAATCAATCAAGCTTATGAAGGGGTTGAAGAAGAATATGAGCTTCCTGAAGAGCTAGCCAGGTTGTTAAGACAAGAGGAAAAGGTTATTACCCCTCACCAGGAGGAGGTTGAAGTGATTAATCTTGGCACAGAGGGAGACGTGAAGGAAGTAAAAATCGGGGCCTGCCTGCAAGACTCAGTAAAGAGACAACTGATAGATCTGCTTCAAGAGTATGTTGATGTGTTTGCTTGGTCGTATCAAGATATGCCAGGGTTGGATACCGACATTGTTGTGCACAAGCTGCCTTTGAGGGAAGAATGCCCACCAGTTAAACAGAAGCTGCGCCGAACTCGCCCAGACATGGCTATGAAAATCAAGGAAGAGGTACAAAAGCAATGGGACGCCGGGTTCCTTGCTGTGACTAGCTACCCACCGTGGGTTGCTAATATAGTACCTGTGCCTAAGAAGGACGGCAAAGTAAGAATGTGTGTTGACTACCGGGATCTGAATAGAGCCAGCCCGAAAGATGACTTCCCATTACCTCACATTGATGTATTGGTGGATAACACGGCTCAGTTCTCGGTATTCTCCTTCATGGATGGATTTTCAGGGTATAATCAGATCAAGATGTCACCTGAAGACATGGAGAAGACAACATTCATTACACCTTAGGGCACGTTCTGTTACAAAGTGATGCCATTCGGACTGAAGAATGCTGGTGCCACATATCAACGGGCTATGGTGACATTGTTCCACGATATGATCCACAAGGAAATAGAATGTTATGTGGATGATATGATCGCCAAGTCCCTTACTGAAGAAGATCATCTGGTGAATCTGCTCAAGCTGTTCAAGCGTCTGAGAAAGTACCAACTGAAGTTGAACCCCAACAAATGCACATTCGGGGTGCGATCCGGTAAGCTGCTGGGCTTTATTGTAAGCGAGAAAGGGATTGAAGTTGACCCTGATAAAGTCAAAGCTATTCAAGAAATGCCTGCGCCGAAAACTGAGAAAGAAGTTCGAGGGTTCTTAGGTCGATTGAACTACATTTCACGGTTCATATCTCACCTTACAGCGACCTGTGAACCCTTGTTCAAGCTGTTAAGAAAAGAACAGACGGTCAGGTGGAACGAAGATTGCCAGAAGGCTTTTGACAAGATCAAAGAGTACTTACAAGAACCTCCAATCCTCATGCCTCCAGTAGAAGGAAGACCTCTGATTATGTACTTGACAGTGTTAGAAGAATCAATGGGGTGTGTGCTGGGCCAGCATGACGAGTCTGGTCGAAAAGAGTATGCAATATACTACCTAAGCAAAAAGTTTACCGACTGTGAACAGCGTTATTCACTGCTCGAGAAAACTTGTTGTGCTTTAGCGTGGGCTGCTCGCCGACTGAGACAGTATATGTTGACCCACACTACCTTATTAATCTCAAAAATGGATCCAGTTAAGTACATTTTCGAGAAGCCAGCGCTTACCGGACGAGTTGCAAGATGGCAAATGATCCTTACAGAATATGACATCCAGTACACCTCTCAGAAGGCCATCAAGGGCAGTGTACTATCGGAATATCTTGCTGAGCAACCCATTGATGACTACCAGCCTATGAGGTTTGACTTCCCCGATGAGGACATCATGTTCATTAAAGCAAAAGATCACGAAGAGCCTATTCACACTAAAGGGCCTAACCCGGAGGAAGAATGGACTATGATGTTTGATGGGGCTGTTAACATGAATGGTCGCGGTATTGGTGCAGTACTCATCACACCTAAAGGAGTCCACATGCCTTTCTCGGCAAAACTCACTTTCAACTGCACTAACAACGAAGCTGAATACGAAGCTTGCATTATGGGTCTTGAGGAAGCCATTGACCTCAGGATCAAAACTTTGACTGTATTCGGAGATTCAGCTTTGGTAGTCAATCAAACCAACGGGAAATGGTACACCCACCAAGATCATCTGATACCTTACAGGGATTATACAAGGAGGTTATTGACTTTCTTCACAACAGTCAAGCTTGAGTATATCCCTCGGGACGAGAATCAGTTTGCAGATGCTCTGGCTACCATTTCATCCATGATCAAAGTTCAAACGGCTAACTTTGTACCCCAGATTTCAGTGTCTAGACTTGATAGACCAGCATATGTATTTGCAGCGGATGTTGTAAAAGATGATAAGCCTTGGTTCCACGACATTAAAAGCTTCTTGGAGGATCAAACATACCCACCTGGGGCGTCTTCCAATGATAAGAAGACTTTGAGAAGGCTTGCTGGTAGTTTCTTCCTGAACACCGATGGGTCTTTATATAAACGGAACTTTGATATGGTACTCCTCAGATGTGTTGATAAGACAGAAGCAGATTTGTTGATGCATGAAGTGCACGAAGGATCTTTTGGTACCCATGCTGGAGGACATGCAATGGCTAAAAAGTTGTTAAGATCAGGCTATTACTGGATCACAATGGATGCAGACTGTTGTGCTTACGCCAGAAAATGTCATAAGTGCCAGATCTACGCGGATAAGGTGCATGTGCCTCCCAATCCTTTGAACATCATGTCTTCACCATGGCCCTTTGCTATGTGGGGCATTGATATGATTGGCAAGATTGAGCCAACTGCTTCAAATGGTCACAGATTTTTCCTGGTCGCCATCGACTATTTCACCAAGTGGGTTGAAGCAGCCTCATATGCAAATGTTACAAGACAAGTGGTAGCCCGATTTCTGAAGAGAGATATCATCTGTCGGTATGGAGTGCCCGAGCGAATCATTACTGATAATGGTTCCAATTTAAACAACAAAATGATGGCAGAGCTGTGCCGGGACTTCAAGATCCAACATCACAATTCTTCTCCTTACAGGCCAAAGATGAATGGCGCTGTTGAGGCAGCGAATAAGAATATTAAGAAGATTGTGCAGAAGATGGTAATCACATACAAAGACTGGCATGAAATGCTACCGTTTGCCTTGCATGGGTACCGCACGTCAATCAGAACGTCCACTGGGGCAACACCTTATCAGCTTGTATATGGTATGGAAGCAGTCCTACCTGTTGAAGTTGAACTACCCTCGTTACGGGTATTAATGGATGTTAAACTGAGTGAAGCAGAATGGGTTCGGTCCCGATTCGAACAATTGAGTCTGATCGAAGAGAAAAGATTGGCTGCAATCTGCCATGGGCAGTTATATCAGAAGAGAATGAAGAAGGCCTTCGATCAGAAAGTCAGGCACCGAGAGTACCAAGTGGGAGATCTTGTGCTGAAAAGAATCCTCCCTCCTCATACAGACCACAGGGGCAAATGGACTCCAAATTATGAAGGACCATTCGTTGTAAAGAAAGTTTTCTCTGGTGGAGCGCTGATGCTCAGCACCATGGATGGTGAAGATTTCCCATCCCCTGTGAATTCAGATGCAGTTAAAAAATACTTCGCATAAAATGACCCGCTGGACATAAAAACAGAATGTAAGTCCAGGCAAAAATAGGGCATCCCGGCGAGTCAAAAACAGAATAAAAGACTCGGGCAAAAATAAGGGAAATAAATGAAAAATGTACACCCGCTGAGTTGAAAAGCCGCATTGGACAACTCAGGCAAAAATGGGTATCCCGATGGATTGAAAACCCGAAAGGGCGATCCATGCAAAATAAGGGAATAAGCGAACAACTGCATTCTGAATTCGTCTGTATCATCTGCAACTTGGTAAGCTCCGAAGGATCAAGCTTCAATCAGAATCAACTCTCTCCAGAAAGCAAGACGAGAAGAACGTCATTGTCATACGAGTCATAGCAGAAGAGGAAGCTCCTTGAAAACCTCGTCAACACTGCCAGCATTTTGTTTCTCCATTTGTAACAATCTCCTCATTTCAGGGGATTTGTTTCTTTGACTGTATCTCGCCAATTCAGGGCATATGATTTAATAAAATCAGATTTTTCAGTCATGTTTCGTCTTGTACATTTTTATTTACAAAGGATGTCTGATGTCTCTAAAAAACTAGTTGCATAAGTACAGATGTTTTTCTCCCAAAAGTAATAATAAACGCATGCTTGCAGGGAATATACTTACTCGTGAGAATGCTTAACTCCTTTGACGGAATTCAGTGAAGGATACCTCGGGACCTTTTGTGCGTTTCCTTATCTTTGCAGGATTGCAGGTATCCAGAACGCAACCTGGGGCATGCAAGTTACGTTTCAGCAAGCTGGCAAATCATTATCAACTCGGTCTATCTTCCACGTGGCACTGGAAGGTGCCCACTTCCCCAGCAAAGTTGCCAAATCGACATACACTCAATCTCGGCATCCGAAATGCTCTATCCCCAGCCGAGTGGCCTCTTGTTGCTCTCCCCAGCTGAATTGCCTCTCACAATTCCCCAGCCGAGTTGCCATGTCATCCTCAGCTGAATACAGAAGTCAGGGAGCCATCACCCCACAGAGTTTCAGCCTCTAACCAGAAGAGCAACGCATGAAGAGATCACAACAGAGTAAAGAAAGCTTCTACAAACCCCAGCTGGGTCTCTCATTTATAAGGATAAGTCTATTAATGACCCGTATCCCTAAGCAGATATCATATCATCAGATCTACCAGTGATCTCTTCCCCAGCTGGGAGGTCCATTTCCAACAGATCGACCAGAGATCTTCGCAGTGACGGGATCCGAATCCCAGTGTGGTATCTTTGCATAATCATGGCATTTGCATCATACTATCCCCTCAGAGCGTAGCATTCCGTCTAATACGGAGCATTACGGCAAAAATCAAACATATAGCATAATCATAAGCCATGCTATGATTTAGCGCTTGTGAATAATAACCGTTCATCATCATTGTACAGAAAAACTCCCACCAGAGTCCCAGCAAAAGCATTTGCCTCACAAATTAGCAAACACCAATATATACACTTTTGGACACCCGTCCGTGTCAAATCACCAACAGAAAGCCCAAGACATCCTCTTTGCACTCACATATACTTATATACACTTTCTTGACACCCGTCCGTGTCATATCCCCAGCGCAGTCGCTTACACTTTTACAACCCATATACTTGTTGATATTATATTACTTTTCTCTCTTGACACTCGTCCGTGTCACTCTCCCCGGCAGATAAACGCTCATCATTATATATACTCACTACTCATGGTACACTTGTACAGATACTCGTCCGTATTTTGTATACATCATCACTCATATCCCCACAGATTCGACAGTAGTCCTTGTTCTTTGTTAACCAGTTGGTACTCGTCCGTATCATCATCTCAGAACATTGCGTCTAGTGTTTGTTTCTACATGATGCTCGTCCGTATCATAAGTCTTAAGGATGCTCGTCCGCATCTTTAATCCATACACCGTGTCAAACACTTGTGTCTTCTTGAATATAGATGCTCGTCCATGTCTACTATTCCCCCATAAGAGTCCTTTCAGATGCAACACTCGTCCGTGTTCTTTGTTAACCAGTTGATACTCGTCCGTATCATCATCTCTGAACATGTGTCAGCTTGTTTCTACATGATACTCGTCCGTATCATAATCTCAAGGATGCTCGTCCGCATCTTTAATCTATACATAATACCAAACACTTATACTTTCCTTTCTTGGTTGTGAACGCTCGTCCGTGTTCACTATATCCCCAGTAGATCACCAACAAAGCATCTTCTTTTATCTGACACTCGTCCTGTGTCATGATAACCCTGAGAGCAGCCGTACCCTGCTGAGTGGTCGTCCTCCACTTCTTGATGGTCGTCCTCCATCATGCTCATCCGATGGTCGTCCCCATCGTTGTTTTTAGCAGTCGTCCCCTGCTAGGTGGTCGTCCTCCACCTCTTGATGATCGTCCTTCATCATTTTATCCAATGGCCGTCCCCATTGTTGATTTTGGTTATCTGGCATTCGTCCTATGTCATGAGAAACCTCGAGAGCAGCCGTACCCTGCTGAGTGGTCGTCCTCCACTTCTTGATGGTCGTCCTCCATCATGCTCGTCCGATGGCCGTCCCCATCGTTGACCTTTTCTATCCGATGGTCGTCCCCATCGTCGATATTTTCGGCAGCCGTACCCTGCCAGGTGGTCGTCCTCCACCTTTGATGGCCGTCCCCATCATATTCCTTCTATCCCCAACAGAGCAGCCGTCCCCTGCTAGGTGATCGTCCTTCACCTTTGATGGCCGTACCCCATCATCTGTTTATTTCATTTATTCTTTAACCCGATGGCCGTCCCCGTCGTGGTCCCTTTTCCTTTTAGCCCGATGGCCGTCCCCATCGTTGGTTACTTTACCTTTATGAACTTGATGGTCGTCCCCGTCATGTTTCATTAATCCCCAGAGAATTTTACAACTTTATCTCGATGGCCGTCCCCATCATGATATCTTACTTTTTCCAGCTAGTCGGCCGTCCCCGTCTTAGCTCTACCTTTTATCCCCAGCATGTCGGCCGTCCCCGTCATCGCTTTACTTCACATTTACCCCAGCATGTCGGCCGTCCCCGTCATTGCTCCTTACCCAACAGTCGTCCTCTGATCGACGGTCGTCCTCCGTCGCCCACACTTTACAATATACTTTATTTTTTTCATTTACAATCTATACCCCTTTTCTTCTTCATTCTGTGAGTGCAAATTTTGGACTGTCTTTGGTATTCAACCACAAGTTATCTTGTTTGCCTGTTAAGCCGTCGCTTACATCCTGCACAGCTAACTCATGTTTGAATAGGGGAAGCTGTAAACACCCCAAATTTGCCCTCACCCATTCACACCATGGATTGTGATCATCCTCATATGCATAAACACAATCATATCATCTCACATCTCATTTTTGATTCACTGCATAGTTTCTAAGGCATCTGCACCTAGGGTTTGTGATCTGAGCAATCCCAAAGCCTCTTGGGCCACTCCAAAGGCCACCAATCAACTCAAAGTGGTCCATGTGTGTTCATATATCATATTCCATCTTCTCAAAGTCAAAAATGCAAAGGAATCACAAGAACTAGGGTTGGAGTGGATGCAGAGCCAGGTTGAACTGCACAGTTGACTGAAAATTAGGGTTTTGGTTTCAGAGGCCATAGCTCCAAATTTGTTTGGTCATTTTTGTTTCCATTGATCTCTATATGGTATAGGGAGTGTGCATATCAATTTTCATGAAGAAATTCCATGGGGAAGTCATCTGATCAAAGGTTGACTTTTCAGACAAGTCAGTGTAAAATCAGGGCATCTGAGGCCCCCAATGACCCAACCAATGGGTGATCTTCATCATTTTGGGTGTATATGATCTTTATTTGATCATGGAAGAAGGTTGAAGTTCATAAAAATCAAGAATTTAGGGTTTTTGCAAATGTTGACTTTTTGGGCATGGTTGACTTTTCAAGAATGCATCATTTTAGGTCATTTTTCAAGCCATGATTCTTGATCCAAAAATGCTTCAAATGGAAAAACTTTGGTCATGAAAGTTGTATATCTCATTTTTCCCTTTTCAAAAAGTACAAGAACATGATCAAACTCTTTTTGGATCAAAAGTTATGGCAATGCAAAGTTGGCTAAAATCATTGATTTTCAAGGCATGCTTCAAATGGAAATTTTGCAAAGTCATGAACCAATGCCATTTGTAACTTCTAATTCACTTCAAACCATTACACAAACATTCTATGAGCCTTAAAAATCAGAATTGGACCAAGTTTCCCCATGGTTTGGTTTGTGTAACAAGACTTTCTCACATGTGAACCAAAGTTACAACAAGTTGCAAAACTCATGATCATGCTTCCTACAACTTGCAGCCTTGGATGCTGAGCTTTGCTAGACCTCTCCCTCACCCTTGCTGCGCCAGCCCATTCCATGTACTTGCCTAGACCTTGAGCCATGCTTCTCTTACACATTATTTGACTTTTTGCAAAAGGTAACTTACCAATCAATAAAGGGCATGTCTTGTCAACTGACCAATGAGAGAGAGTTATGTGGACAATTTGCAAGCTAAACATAACACAAGGCAAGGCTGAAACATCCTCATTCATCACATTCACAAAAACACACCACATTGCAACTTGCTTCGAATCTGATTCCACAGCCACAAAACACCACATACCTTCTCCATTCATCCTCAGGATCACAAACAACCATTCACCATGACCTGAAGCTCTCTATTTCACCATTGCCATTTCTGACCAAGCTTGAGCAGAAGCTTTCGAATCTCACTATCCAGCCAGCTTAAACTCTCTTTGAGCATTCAAACATCTTCTGGGGACCAAGTGGAGTAGTTTGCACTGAAGGAAGTGGCCAGAAAGTCCTCAAGCTGAAAGCTTCGAATCTCAGGTAGCATGAAATTTATTTTTCCAGAATTTGTTTTTCTTGTTACAAACTTGTTCTATGTGCTTCACTGATCATCCTGGTATCATTGGTTTTGAAAATGGCTTTGATTTGAGAGTTTAATTTGTCTCTGAAACCTGCGTGCCCTAGAACTTGTTTTGTTCGATTCTTGCTTATGGGGAAAAATAAATGAATTTGAACATGGGGTTTTGGTTCAGTAGGTTGTGGGAAACATTTCCATGGTTTTAGATTTCATTTTAGTGACCTAGGGAAGGATTTGGAAGTTTTCAGGGGAGAAGGTCACCGGAGAAGACGACCGGAGCTCGTCTCCGGTGACCTGAAAGTGATTAGTGAGGTTAATTAGGGTTAGGGCAAAGTTTGAATATGGGCCCTTAGATCTGGCTTCCCGCGCGCGTGTGTGTGGTCCAGATTGTGCCATTAATTCATAATCAGGATTAATTAATTTAATTAATTGAGTTTTAGAAGTTTGAATATGGGCCTTTGATCTGCGCGCGCAGTCAACCCATCCACTGCCAGAATCAATCTCAGCCGTCCTTCCTGATTACTTCGTTTAAAATTCATTTTAATTCATTTTCTGCTCATTTAATTTGCATATTTATTTTAAAATAGCAAAAATGTCTTAAAAATTATGAAACTTTTTCTTTAAAGTTTTATTAATTTTTAAGACCCAAAAATATTTTTATTTTATTTTTTATCATTAAAAAAGTATTTTTAAATATTTAAGAGATTATTTTTAATTGATTAATGGGAATTAATTAATTAAAAATACTTTTAGGTATTTAAAAATTACAAAAAAATTCATGAAATGTTCTAAGACATTTAGAAACATTGTCCAACCTTCAAACCAAATTTCTTTTTGATCTTGATGCATTTTAAGAATTTTTCATTGAATTAAATCATATTTTGTGTATTATTTTGATCATGGATTCAAAAATTCATTTCTGCCTGTTGGAGAAGAGTTGGACATTGATTCTTTTTGCTTTGTTTTGTGTTTAACATATAGTTTCTAAGATAAAATGGTCATGATTTGATCTTGCATTTTCCATTTGTTTGGCATTTCTTTTGTTAAGAACCCTAAAAAACCCTAATAACTTAGGAAATTCATAACTTGAGTTTGGTTGAGAGTTGAGAGTTCCCCTTTGGACAGTGGTTCATTATAGGTTTAGGGTTTCTTTGGGTACCATTTTCCATTTTTTATCTTAGGATTTGTTTCTGTTTTGGGTTTTTGTTTGATGTTTGATCCATGAACCCTAATTTGGGCTTTCTTTTGCATCCTTCTTGCATTTCCTTGCATAACTTGACTTGTCTTTGCATTTTGTGCATTCTTGTGATCCATTTGACATCTTAAGACATATAGAAAGCATGTTTGACCATTGCATTACATATTTGCCATGTCATTTGTCTTGTATGATTCATAACTTTTCATGCTCATTCATGCTCCTTAGCTTGCATCATTTGCATTCATAATCCTGTATGAACATCTCCATGCCTTGTCTCATGTTTGCAGCACCTCATAACATCATAATCATCATCAACATGCTTCTGGTTTTGCTTTGCATCATACCATTTCATTTCATTTAGCATTGCATTGCATTTCTTTCTAACATTTCAGGTGGTAAGTGACCTTGAGAAGTGAATTTGCCTTCACTTCTCATAACTTTTCTTTTCATCTCTCTTGCATCCATTGCTGCATTTTATTTGTGTTTGAGATTGAGCTTGCTCATTCTTGCTCTTCCCACCTTCTTTCTTCAAGTGACTTGACTTCTTGAATGAAGCAAGTCACTTTGCTTCTCTTGATCTTGTTCATCTGCTTCCTGGTGGCTCCTTTGAAGATTGTTCTTGAAAACCTCACAAACCTTAGGACCAACCAAGCATGATAATGAATTAGGGTTTTGATTAGTCCCCCCATAGTTTTACCTTTGTGTCTCTCTTTGAGTCCTCTCTTCTCACCTCATAATCAGAGACTAAACCCTAAAGGCTCTAAGACTTTGTGGTTAGGGTTATGCCTGCATCCTTCTCTTAGGATGGAGTGTATAACTTTAATCCTAAGTATTAAACCCTTAAGGTGTTTAAATCTCTTAATCAATTCACTTAATAATTATCAAGACATCACACTTGTAACTTGGGCCTTGCATTAGGGTTCTAATTCTTCCTTAAGTGGTTAAGAAGGACTAACCCTAGTGTTAATGGACAAGTCCCCCTCAAGTTGTCTTACAAATCATAAAAAACACTTCATCATCATATCATTAACTAAAATCCACTTAATAAAGGCTTTGTTTTGTCATGAGTTTAATCCCTAATCATGGATTAAGTTGAGGAGCTTTCCTCAGCTTAAACATTCTCATCTATCATCCTTCTTTTAGGATGGTGTAATGAGTCTGTTTAATCCCTGATTATGGCTTAACCTCATTACTTAACACTAAACAAAAACCACAAAAAAACATCTAAATAATCACAAGTAGGTTAATGATCTTAATCCTACACCAAAAGTGATTAAGTGTGAGAATCTGACTTCGCACTTAAGGTAATCTCATTGCCCCTAATCAGAGGGAAGATGTGATGAGTTTACTAATCCCTTGGTTTAGGTTTAAGCTCATTTTCTTATGACAAACTTTCACAAGCAATAAAAGACTGAAAATGCACAAACAAACAATAATCGTCTCCTTCGGGATTCTTTTCTCATCATACTCACTCACAAACGAGAACTTGCTTCTTCCGTCTAATGCAAGACAGTTTGCATCTGTGCCAGACAGATCATACACTTGAGCATAGGCAAGCAAGCAGTTCATCAAGTCAACTCATCTTTCAGTCTCTTTGGGTCGAACTACGGTGTTCTGACTTCCTCATTGCACGAGAGGATACGTAGGCATAACTTAACAGTTATCGAACAAAAGTCTCTGTACATTCCCCCTCCTTCCAGCTTCATTCTTTAGCCTCATTATCATGAGCATTTCATCTTTGTCCTTACACTGACACTAACATATTTCACCTCACACTTCTTTTACACTGACACCTGTACATCCCTTTCCAGCTATTTCATACACAGATTGCACTGACACTACCCCTTTAAAACACAAATCTTTTAAGCGTGGATCCCGTCGAGTACGACGGACAATCTGGGTGCTAATACCTTCCCAGGTTGTAACCAACCCCCTTTCTCAGTCTCTCTGGTTCGCAACCGTCTTATCCATATCTTTCTAGGTCTATGCAGCATTACCTTTCCTCCGGGATAAAGATGCCTAGCTGGCGACTCTATTCATCTCCAGTGAGTTCACGGCTGTGTGTTCTCACTGTCCCTCTCGCCGACCGTTCGCGTATGTACCCTTATCTGACCTGGTGTCACTTATCGGGAGCGACATACCAGACAGAGGCAGAAATAAACAAATATTAATTAAAACATACATTATAAAATAATAACAATATCTTAACATAAACAAATAAATAACTTAATATAAATGCGAAAATATAAAAACCTGAATGATTAAAATCTTAAAACTCCTTTTTCCACAGATTGGCAAACTCAGAGTGTTCGGAACCGGAATCAAAAATAATACTAAACAAATTTTGAAGGCTAAAAAAATTAATAATAACAATTTCCTAATGTTGGAAATTGTTATTGAATTCGGGTTGGATATAGAAGCAGAAAAATAAACAAGAACAATGCTGGAAAAATTAAATAAGGGTTCAACAAAATTACGGCAGAGCTTCCACGGAAAAGTTAAAATAATACTCTGTGTTTTTTAATTTGTAACTAGGGTATTTATAGAACATAATTTTGGGCTTGGGCAGTTGAATTTGATTAGCGTGGGTATCGTTCCATAAAGAGAGAATCCAGCGAAAGTGCATACTGGGTTTGCTTCTGTTGATAAATAATAGGAGTCGTATTTGACTCGTTGCACACGTCCTTATGAATACTTCAAATTAATTAAACCCACTTTCCTTTGTCACGTTTGTGACAAGGGTGTAACTATCACTTTTTCCAATTCAAGCGTGTCACGGTCGTGACACTTGAGTAACGGTCGTGAGACCTCAAAGTAGGGCATCACGTTCGTGGTGATGTTGTGACGACCGTGAGTGTTGCAAAATATGCAGACTTAGCAGAATTCTTCTCTTCATCTTCTTTTCATGCTTGTTTTTGTTCATTTGATCTTTTTCTCATGATTTAGCTCTAGAAATGTTATACCTGCAATGTGACATAAAAAACTCGAAGAATCGGGAGTTAATAGGATCAATGTGCGATAAAACGGACTTAAAACGTAGTAATAAAGTGATACGATTTCTCGTTATCACTAAGCCACACAACTTATTCACTCAAGTCTTCCGCACGTGAATTCACATCAGCTTCCAACATCCATAGCCGCACGCCAGCAACACATCAAGTCATCAGTTAATTCAACTGCAAAATAAAACAACATCAAGCCAGCTACAACACGCACAACTACACCTTCAGCCAACGGTTTCTCCAAGCCAAGCCGTCCAACACGCATACGAGTAAAGCAACTCCCGCCGCAAACATCTTACCCAGCTGCAACAAACATCACGCGAGCAGCCCAAAACGCGAATTCAAAACAATAGCAACACGTCATGCATCTGAAGCCATTTTTTTCTTCCAGCCGCACGACCTCATTCACTGCCCAAAACGCAGTATCTACTAGCAGCTCAAAACACAAACTTCGTAAGCCAGCTTCACAAACTCATGTGATTACACTCCCAAGCCATGACTTGAATGCAGGGCATGAAACGCACACCACACGCACGCGAATGGCACCTGCAAAACGCAGCCAAACAGAGATAAAACATACTGCAAATCACAAAGCAAAACGACATCAGCTCTACTCAAAACGCAATCCGTCAAAACTCAGCAAGCACGCAAGAATCATGTGAGCAACTGAAACGCGGAAATCTCAATCGAAACGGAATCACACTTCAACTTTATTTCCTTCTATAAATTAAAGCCTCTCCTTCTCCATTTTCCAAGCTTTTCAAGCCACAAATACCCTGCCAAAATCATATCAAAGCTTCAACACTATTTTCTCCGTTCTTCTTCAATCTCCATTAACCCCTTTTCAAAACCTACAAAACTGAAATTCTTCAATAAACTTCACTCTTAAAAATTCAACAACTCAATCTCGTCTCCATTCCGCAAACACCTCACATTCGAAAAATAAAAGGCGAAAGGAATTCGGTGATGACGAGGGAGAATTTGTGAGAACTTCAGAATCGAACAAGAAGAGACGCCGAGAGGTATCGCGGTAAAGGAGGTCCTCTTTTTCCGGCGATTTTCTGTTGAAGAGGCCGTCGGTGTTTGTTTCGAAGGTGAGGAGGTGCGGCTACCCTGTTTCGCCGAAGAAGATGAACTGATCGCCACTTTTTTTTTTCTGATTACTTTTTGTTATTTTTTTATATATTTTTGTTTAATAAACCTGGTAGTTGGTTTGGACTAGAAAACCAATGGATTATATCTCTATTAACACCACCACTGCCTGCGTTTTTATTTTGATTTGTGCTTTTTTTTCTATTTTTTTAATAGGGTGATTTTCTTTGGGCTTAGGGATTTAATTCCATATATTACTTCTCATACTCCCTGATATGCGCTCTTCCCCTTGTGTCATTTTTAGTTTAGTTTTTCTATTCTTATTTTTCTAATTGAAAGAACTTTGGGAAAGAATTTTGAAAAAAAGATTTAAAAAATATTCTAATTGTTTTTTTATGGATTCCATTTTTAGATCCATATTTCTTATTCATCTCCTTTTATTTTTGGTTGATGAGATCTCTGATTCGACGATTATTGGTTTTCGAAGATGTTTAATCTTTATTATTTCAAATCTATGGATGAATGATCATTTGGATCATTCTCCATACTTTGGAATCGTGATAGGTTGCCTTCGATAATTCAATGTGAAATCTCGATTAAGATTAGACCGTTACCTTTTCTTTTCGTGCGACATGTTTTCGGAGAATGATCCATAATTTCATTTCTCTAACATGTATTAGCACAAATATTTTCCACCTTAATTGGTGGTGGCCGGCCTCATTTGTAGGGTAATTACTTCGTAAATTACTCGGCGATTGCTTAACATAGACCTAAATTTGTCCCGAATTCGGAATAAGATCCATTTGGATCCGGTTGCCTCTCGATTTTGGTTATCTTTTTGTGGTTGTGTTTGATTAAGTTCATCATACCATTTCTATGTAAATATTATAATAATATTAATATACTAACCATTTAAATTCAATCTCTCGCACCTTATCCTCTTTATTTCAATCTCTCGCTCCTTATCTCTTTTATTATGCTTTTATAATACTATATCATTCATCATATTGTTTATGTTTATATTGTTATGCTTGTGATTTTTCTTTTGTCCATTTTGGACACAAAAACATTAATAAAGGATTAAACACCTAAAAGATTTGTGACTTTAATTTCGGACTAT
The DNA here is from genome assembly GCA_963966055.1 of Lathyrus aphaca. Lineage (NCBI taxonomy): Eukaryota > Viridiplantae > Streptophyta > Magnoliopsida > Fabales > Fabaceae > Lathyrus > Lathyrus aphaca. Next base: position 142,426,787 of record OZ014519.1, read on the forward strand.
GGTTACTATCCTTAGCATTGGACTTGGAGTTTCAGACTTAGATTTTAGGATCTATCCCTTTGCTTGAGTTGTTATGGATTGAAGACCTTGGCTCCGATTGAGTTTACTTATTCATGAAGATGGAAATCCTATTGTTTCGAAGAATGTTCACCACCCGGTTTGATCGTTCTTCCTTTAACTTTTAAATTTGAGTATTAGGATAGTCCCTTCATCTCCTCCCACTTCTTAAATTTTCAAATCTTCTTCCTATTTTCAAAACCTTCTTTGTTTTCAAACTTCAAACATTTTCGCAATCAAACCTTGACTTAGGTCAAGCGATTTTACCTTTTCATTTCATTTCTTAATAAATGTTAAACCACATAAGCATATCGAAACTTTCTTCTCAAAAACTTTAAAAAATATTCAAACCTCATTCAATTGTTTTTGTGCCCTCGTGCACGTTTCTTTTAACCATTTTTATGTTTAGATATGATTCATTCTTTCTAGCGGAATTATTCGCTAAAGAATGACGACTTATCTTTACATTTTAAAATCAAGTCAACTCATTGCTTCTTTTCACAATTTGTACCACGAACTACGGGGTTTTGATCTCGCATTGCACTTTGTGGGTACATAGGCATGAGACAATCGTCTCTTCAAACACAAAAATCTTAAAAAACATTCCTCTTATCATCTCTTCAATATTTTTTCAAGCAAACCATTTTCAAACCAAAAAAGCAGTAAATATTTCAAAGGGCTCCCGTGGAGTACCACAGACATTTTGGGTGCGTAAAACCTTCCCAATTTGTAACCTATCCCCTTACCCGTTCTCTGTTTGATTCTTTTAGCTTTTTAGCTTTTAGATTCATTAGGTTTTATTCGCTCTTTTTCCCTTTTCCATTTGGAATAAAATAAAAGCGCAGTGGTGACTCTGTTTACCTTGAGTTGAGTTAGCTAATAGCTTACACTCATGATTTTACCGCTACAGAAAAGTGGCGACTCTGCTGGGGAGTCAATCTCTAAGTGGATTCGGCCTACTTTGATTTATTTTACAGCTTTGGTTTGATTTGTTTGTTATTTATTTGTTCTGTTTCGGTTTTGGTGATCCTCTGTGAGATAGATTCTAACCCGGATCTGAGTTTGAACTTATGATAGGACGGCGATATTCGAAGCGATACGCGATGGAGTAGTCCAAAGCGATATCAATTTGATAATCTCCACTCGGTTAGGCTCTCTTGGACTATCAATGTCATGACGAGTAATCGTACGTGGCATTATTTTCCGACCTTGAGCTGATCATACTGAGGACCGTAGAACCCTTAACCAATCCAAGCCAATTTAGGAACGTAGTGCGAAAACTATCTGAGTGTAAACTTAAGGTGGTTGTCACGCGATACTACACTCGGACGAGGTCTATTTTAAGAATGTTATCGGTTGAGGAGTAATCCAACGTACCGATGATATTCTAAAGATGGCTGTTAACTCCGGGAACCTTTGTTAGCACCCTTTTGGTTTTTTGCAGGTACAATGAAGACAAACCTTAGTACATGCCTTTGTGGGTTGTTGGTTCTTATCCCTTGACTCCATGCTCGTGATTCGAACCTTTGAACCTGTGTGCTTTGCGTGATCTTGTTTGTGGTTGTTGCATCTACATATTCATCATGATCATCATCACAACCATTTTTCAAGGAAAATAATTCCGATTATTGCAAATATTGGAAAAAGTAAATTCTCCTTTTTGTCAAGATATTTCATGACCGTATTCTCGATGTTGACCATGTTTGTAATAATCGAGTTGTTTTTCTGAAAATGGAAGTGAACATTGCATATCATTGCATCCTCGCATATTCTTGCGTTCATCCGAGTTGTGTGGGAACTTATCCCGGTTGTTTCTTTCCTCAGTTGTCTGTTGATCCGTCAAGCTGACTCCTCATCACAGATACGGTACTAGAGCTGCTAACAGATTGAGAGCTATCAGATTGAGAATGGAACACCAAGAACAGCATAACATGGAAGTCCGGATGGAGATTGATGAGTTGAAGGCCGGTATGACCAGGCTCACTGAAATGATGCAAGTTCTGATTGCTCAAGGTGAACCACCTCAAAGGACTGTTATCTCTGAAGTTTTTACTGCTGTTGTTGACCCTCCTGTTATTCAGCAACCGGTTTCTACTTGGCCAGAATATGGGTTACCTCCGGATTATGTGCCAGTTTCTAATACTGCTCAAATGGGTGGTCCATCTGTTGTGCTAGTCTTTTCAGCTCCTACTTTTGTCGAACCTCAACCTGTTGTGCACACTACTGCTCAGACTACTTATCAGAATTCTCCATTTTTGTATCAAGCTGCTGGTCCACAAGCTGAAAGTCAGGGTGAACCTGGATACATGGATGAAGTTAGAGAGCAATGTTTGACTCTTGAGAAGAGGGTAATAGGTCTAGAAGGAAAAGATGTCTTTGGTTCTGCTGCGATAGACATGTGTTTGGTCTCTGACCTAGTTTTGCCTGATAAGTTCAAGGTTCCTGTATTTGAGAAGTACAATGGTCATACTTGTCCAAAGATTCATCTGCTGATGTATTGTCGCAAAATGGCTGCACATGCCAAGGATGACAAGCTGCTTATTCATTGTTTTCAAGATAGTCTGAGTGGTGCTTCTATGAAGTGGTATGTTGGACTTGAGAAGAGTCACATCCGAAGCTGGAAAGATTTATCTGATGCTTTCGTAAGACAGTATAAGAACAATCTGGACATGGCGCCTGATCATCGTCAACTTCAAAATATGTCACAGAAAGAGAAAGAATCATTCAAAGAGTACGCTCAGCGTTGGAGAGAGCTAGCTGCTCATGTGGAGCCACCTTTGCCCGAGAAGGAATTAACTGGTTTGTTCATGGACACCCTTCAACCGTTCTTTTGGGAGAAAATGGTAGGAAGTGTTTCATCTGGTTTTTCTGATCTAGTCACTATTGGAGAAAGACTAGAGGAAGGTATCAAGAAGGGTAAGATTACCAATTCTGAATCTCATAATGCTGCAAGAAAGTCTTTTGGGAAATTTCACAAGAGAAGAGATGGTGATGCTTATGTTGTTTCAACTGAGAGGATGCCTTATCGCCCGCAACAACGATATGATCAACCATATATAATTGCAGTTGCTCCTATTGTTAAAACTCAACCTACTCAAACTCAAGTTCAAGGTCAAGCTCAACCAGCTCAAGCTCAAGTTCAAATTCGAGCTCAAGCTCAGGCTCCTCATCCTGCTGCTGGACAAAATCAGTTTCGCAATAGGCCAAACTTTGATCCTATCCCTATGCCTTACACTGATTTGTTTCCTTCCTTGATTAAGAGTGGTTTAATTACTACTAGGCCTCCGCCTCCTGTTCCAAATCCTCTTCCGGTTGGTTATAGATCGGATCTTCGCTGTGAGTTTCATCAAGGTTGAACTGGCCATGACTTGGAACATTGCTTTGCACTGAAGGCTAAAGTGCAAGAACTTATCAGGAACAACATCCTTTACTTTAATGATACAAATCCTAATGTTGTCAACAATCCTTTGCCGAAGCTTGGGAAGTGAATCTTCTAGAGGAATTCAACAGTTAATTTTTCTCCAAGGCCAGAATCTCAGACGGGACAGCTCATCCTTGTTGCTGATGGATCACTCGGCCATTGTTTCTTTATGTTTGCAATTTTCTTCAATTGTATTGACTTGTTTGCTTTTAAACTTTGTTTGTACTTTCATGATGGTTTTAATGAAATGAGCATTGCTTTGTTTTGATTCAATTTCATTTACTATTTGCATCTTTATGCTTTACATTTCAAGTTTATTTATCTTGTCTCAAAGCTTTTACAATGATTGGAGGGAGGATGATGAAAACGAGATACCCATAACTGTTGTTGGTATGCTTTCTATTGAGACTTGGCTGATGATATACAGGCATTGTTTCAAATCCCAAACACTGGAGAAATAAGGAAGTTAATCCCTTGTCAACCCCTTTGAGCCTTGAAGTTGGAGTTTCTTTCTATTCGAAAAAACCCTCAATTTTAACCTGGGGATGGTAATTCTCAATTAATTTGAATGTGCATTCAAGTACAAGAGAATCATTCAAGACACCTTTCAATAAAGGTTGGAATCTCAAGCTTTCCTTCACACACATCAAAGAAGTGTTGAAGATGTTTCTCAATTCAAAAGCCAATGATGGTTTATCGTAATCATTAAGCCATGCAGTCATTATCTTTCAAAAAAAATGACGATATTGAAGAAAATTATTGAAAGAAAATCAAATCCCGCTATGTCAAAACCTATGAAGGAGACTTAGGCAAAAAACTGGGGCATCCCGCTGGCTGTAAGTTAGAATGACACAGTTCAGGCAAAAGTTAGGGATAATAAAAAGAAAGATTTATCAAGAGGTCATCAAAATCCTCAGCAAAAATAAGTTGAGTGGACCAAAGTCCTCACCATAAATAACAAAAAGGAAAGATGTGACTGCTATCTCAAAATCCTTTGGCTTATGAACCATCTTCATCTATGCAATCCCAAACTGTTTGGAACTTGAATGCATAGGCTGAATTAATTGAATGTAAGACTGGAGTTCATCACGAAGTTGGGTTGGGTATAAATAAACTTTGAGCCTATATCCTTTGTTTCATAAACCGTGAACTAGACCACGTTACAACCTTCAAAAGTCCTAATTGAATTCAGGTTTCTTTTGAAAAGCATATTACAACGAGGTTGCGTAAACTGACTCCCAAGTTCGTTACCAATCATTTGTTTCTTACCTTTTCTTTATCTTCAATTTTGTCTCAACCGCCGTGTTTTGGCAATATTTTCATTTACTTTACATCAATAAATTTCATTCCAAAAATGATTCTTGATTTCAAACTTCGCATTGAACTTTGCATTAAAATTACCAGGTTTGTACAAACACTTTTTATTTACAAATAAACTTTCATCATCAAGGAATTTTCAAACAGTTAAGAAACTTGGTCAGTGATCTTATCAGAGGCAACTTCATCCCAGGTGCTATGGTTCAAGTTTTGTTTCTCAGTGCAAGTTATTCTCAGATATGGTTAATCAGAAGATTCTCTGCAAGATTCATACTTGGTTTATCTTCTCGACATTCATGTCAAAGAACTGAAGCCATGATCAGTTTATTCTTCTCAACAGTCATTTCAAGATTTGATTATTTTCTCCAGCAGCAGTCAAGAACTGAATCCATTATCAGTTTACCTTCATCAGTTATTGAACTTGGGGCAATCTTCTTCAAGAATCTCCAAGCAGCTTTGCATGACTTCTCTCAAAAGATTTTCAACTTGGTACAGTTTACTGTTGTGACAGAGATTTGTTCAGCAGTAGCATCTCTAATTTCCGAGCAGAATGGCAGTGATCTCTGTGTTGAGGAATCAGTTTTCTTTCTTTTCACTCCTCTAAGAGTCTAAACTGGTTGTCAAGCATTTTCTCTCATTTTATCTCCTTGGGTGTGTTATTCCCCAGTCTTGTTTATGTTTGCATATTTTAGTGTTTTAGTCCTCATTATGCGTTTTCTCGGGTGTGTTATTCCCCAGTTTTGTTTACATTTGCATATTTGAGTGTTTTAGTCCTCATTATGCATGTTCTTGGGTGGTTTAGTCCTCATTTTCGTAAATATCCGCATACTGAGTGTTTTAGTCCTCATATGCATTTCTTGAGGTCTTGTTGTTTTCAACTTCTTACTTTTTGGTTAAAGTCCAACTTACTTGGCATTTGTTTGTCTCTTCATAACCTTTTCTTCATATCCTTGTTGTTTCTTCTCAGATATTATACCTTCTATCTGATTGCCATTCTCGGACGTCCATAGTGAAGTCATCATTGATTTGATGTACTGTTCCAGACTTTCTTCCATCTCATTCAGTTCTGTTCCTGAATGTTGTGATTCACATTTTATTCGATTGTTATTCTTGGATGTTGTGATCATTTCCCTTCCGATTGCCATTCCCGGACGTCCATAGTGAAGTCATCATTGATTTGATATACTGTCCCGGAATTTCTTCCATCTCATTCAGTTCTGTTCCTGAATGTTGTGATTCACATTTTATCCGATTTCTATTCTTGGATGTTGTGATCACTTCCCTTCCGATTGCCATTCTCGGATGTCCATAGTGAAGTCATCATTGATTTGATGTACTGTCCCGGACTTTTTTTTCCATCTCATTTAGTTCTGTTCCTGAGTATTGTGATTCACATTTTATCTGATTGCTATTCTCGGATGTTGTGATCACTTCCCTTCCGATTGCCATTCTCGGATGTCTATAGTGAAGTCATCATTGATTTGATGTACTGTCCCGGACCTTTTTCCATCTCATTCAGTTCTGTTCCTGAATGTTGTGATTCACATTTTATCTGATTGCTATTCTCGGATGTTGTGATCATTTCCCTTCCGATTGCCATTCTCGGATTTCCATAGTGAAGTCATCATTGATTTGATGTACTGTCCCGGACTTTTTCCATCTCATTCAGTTTTGTTCCTGAATGTTGTGATTCACATTTTATCTGATTGCTATTCTTGGATGTTGTGATCACTTTCCGTCCGGTTGCTATTCTCGGATTTCCATGTTGGAGTCATCATTGAGTTGATGTAATTTCCCGAATTTTCCCATCTCATTCAGTTCTGTTCCTGAATGTTGTGATTCACATATTTTTATCTGATTGCCATTCTTAGATGTTGTGATTACCCCTTTCCGATTGCCATTCTCGGATATTCCTAGTAAAGTCAGTAATGTCATCCCTGGATGTTTCTGATGTATTTATTTCGGGACTTTTCTCACTTCATTCAGTGCTATTCTTGGATGTTGTGATCCTTTTTGTCCAATTTCCATTCTTGGACATTTTCATCTCAGCTGAGCCATGATTTGGTCTCTAGCATGCTATTTTTTCCCGTCGGAGTCTTATGCTCCTTATCCCCAGCGTTTTTTTCTTTTTCATGTGTCGTCTTATCCCACACGGATTTCTCTGCATTTCACATATTTTCTCTGCATTTCATATACATCTCATATGCTTTCATAATATTTTCATTTGTTCTCATAACATTTCATGTGCTTCATATCATTTCCATATCATCTTCATATCATTTTATATCGTTTGTTTCATTTCATTCCAGTTTTTGGCATCTTAGGATCAAAAATTGGGTTTTTTTTATATTTAAGTATCTTCCATCTTGTCGAAACGAAGATTTCAATCTTCATTATCTCTGGATTGAAGAAACTTAACTAGGGGCATCTGTCATACCCTAATTTTTGACCCTAAGATTTTTCGCATCCCATCTGCATTTCGCATACAAACAAGATCACGTATTGGTTCATGTATCCCTTTTCAGTTGCAGGTCTTTGCTTCGCGGGGGATCACCATGTTTACTTGCCGTTATTTGTTTATATTTACTAACTTCTAACCAAAATACAAAAAAATATGTTGCAGTTGCTTCTTCTTCTTCTTCTGTGTTGCAGGATTTCAAAGACATGGCAGTGATTTTAATTCAGATGCGTTGGTTCAGTCACAATTCGATTCAGATGGACGTTTGACCTAATCTTGGTCAAACTATCAGAAGATTGTTTCGACTGCGAGTTGTATGTGCCAGTGGTTCTTTCCTCAGACAGTGTGTATTCAAAGCTCAAGTGGTGTGGTGTGTGAAAATGATCAGATTATCGAGAAGTGTTGCGTGTGAAGTTCGGGTTGTTCATCAGTTTATCAGTGGTTCATCTGTGGATTTATTTTCCTCAGCATGGATTCAAACAATCGAGGCAATTTTTCAAACGATGGTTGTAGCTTGAGTTATGAATTGTTCAGTGGTTTCGTGATGACTGTGTTCAGTTTAATCAAGTGGCTTGTGGAAAAATCAAGAGTGCGTTGTTGGCTTAAAATCATCAATTCCATATCCATTATCCTTTTTTTTATTAAACCATTTCTATTTTCCAATTTTTTCTATTATCCATATTCCACCGATTTCCAATTAATTAATTTCCTTTTCATCCAATGTCCAAACATTCTATTATATTACCACAGATTAATTTCCATTTTTTTTAGTCATTCATTCATAACCTTTTATTTCTATTTCCATTTTTTCAAACCATCACAAAATTATACCAAAAAATAATAATAAAATTTTATCCATTTTTTTCTCTAAGTCCTTTTGTTAATCTCAAGCCCAAATTGCCATTACAAAATAAAAGGGGGAAACACCAAGAAAGCCCATCGGCCCACTCCCTAAAAAAACATCAAGTTGTTGAAGTCAATTCCTCAAGCTAATCCTAAGCCACACAACTTATTCACTCAAGTCTTCCGCACGTGAATTCACATCAGCTTCCAACATCCATAGTCGCACGCCAGCAACACATCAAGTCATCAGTTCATTCAACTGCAAAATAAAACAACATCAAGCCAGCTACAACACGCACAACTACACCTTCAACCAACGGTTTCTCCAAGCCAAGCCGTCCAGCACGCATACGAGTAAAGCAACTCCCGCCGCAAACATCTTACCCAGCTGCAACAAACATCACGCGAGCAGCCTAAAACGCGAATTCAAAACAATAGCAACACGTCATGCATCTGAAGCCATTTTTCTCTTCCAGCCGCACGACCTCATTCACTGCCCAAAACACAGTATCTATTAGCAGCTCAAAACACAAACTTCGCAAGCCAGCTTCACAAACTCACGTGATTACACTCCCAAGCCATGACTTGAACGCATGGCATGAAACGCACACCACACGCACGCGAATGGCACCTGCAAAACGCAGCCAAACAGAGATTAAACGCACTGCAAAACACAAAGCAAAACGACATCAGCTCTACTCAAAACGCAATCCGTCAAAACTCAGCAAGCACGCAAGAATCCTGTGAGCAACTGAAACGCGGAAATCTCAATCGAAACGGCATCACACTTCAACTTCATTTCCTTCTATAAATTAAAGCCTCTCCTTCTCCATTTTCCAAGCTTTTCAAGCCACAAATACCCTGCCAAAATCATATCAAAGCTTCAACACCATTTTCTCCGTTCTTCTTCAATCTCCGTTAACCCCTTTTCAAAACCTACAAAACTGAAATTCTTCAATAAACCTCACTCTTAAAAATTCAACAACTCAATCTCGTCTCCATTCAGCAAACACCTCACATTCGAACAATAAAAGGTGAAAGGAATTCGGTGATGACGAGGGAGAATTCGTGAGAACTTCAGAATTGAACAAGAAGAGACGCCGAGAGGTATCACGGTGAAGGAGGTCCTCTTTTTCTGGAGATTTTCTGTTGAAGAGGCCGTCGGTGTTTGTTTCGAAGGTGAGGAGGTGCAGCTACCTTGTTTCGCCATCGGTCCACTTTTTTTTCTGATTTCTTTTTGTTATTTTTTTATATATTTTTGTTTAATAAACCTGGTAGTTGGTTTGGACTAGAAAACCAATGGATTATATCTCTATTAACACCACCACTGCCTGCGTTTTTATTTTGATTTGTGCTTTTTTTTTCTATTTTTTTAATAGGGTGATTTTCTTTGGGCTTAGGGATTTAATTCCATATATTACTTCTCATACTCCCTGATATGCGCTCTTCCCCCTTGTGTCATTTTTAGTTTAGTTTTTCTATTCTTATTTTTCTAATTGAAAGAACTTTGGGAAAGAATTTTGAAAAAAAGATATAAAAAATATTCTAATTGTTTTTTTATGGATTCCATTTTTAGATCCATATTTCTTATTCATCTCCTTTTATTTTTGGTCGATGAGATCTCCGATTCGACGATTATTGGTTTTCGAAGATGTTTAATCTTCATTATTTCAAATCTATGGATGAATGATCATTTGGATCATTCTCCATACTTTGGAATCGTGATAGGTTGCCTTCGATAATTCAATGTGAAATCTCGATTAAGATTAGACCGTTACCTTTTCTTTTCGTGCGACATGTTTTCGGAGAATGATCCATAATATCATTTCTCTAACATGTATTAGCACAAATATTTTCCACCTTAATTGGTGGTGGCCGGCCTCATTTGTAGGGTAATTACTTCGTAAATTACTCGGCGATTGCTTAACATAGACCTAAATTTGTCCCGAATTCGGAATAAGATCCATTTGGATCTGGTTGCCTCTCGATTTTGGTTATCTTTTTGTGGTTGTGTTTGATTAAGTTCATCATACCATTTCTATGTAAATATTATAATAATATTAATATACTAACCATTTAAATTCAATCTCTCGCACCTTATCCTCTTTATTTCAATCTCTCGCTCCTTATCTCTTTTATTATGCTTTTATAATCCTATATCATTCATCATATTGTTTATGTTTATATTGTTATGCTTGTGATTTTTCTTTTGTCCATTTTGGACACAAAAACATTAATAAAGGATTAAACACCTAAAATATTTGTGACTTTAATTTCGGACTATGGTTACTATCCTTAGCATTGGACTTGGAGTTTCGGACTTAGATTTTAGGATCTATCCCTTTACTTGAGTTGTTATGGATTGAAGACCTTGGCTCCGATTGAGTTTACTTATTCATGAAGATGGAAATCCTATTGTTTCGAAGAATGTTCACCACCCGGTTTGATCGTTCTTCCTTTAACTTTTAAATTTGAGTATTAGGATAGTCCCTTCATCTTCTCCCACTTCTTAAATTTTCAAATCTTCTTCCTATTTTCAAAACCTTCTTTGTTTTCAAACTTCAAACATTATCGCAATCAAACCTTGACTTAGGTCAAGCGATTTTACCTTTTCATTTCATTTCTTAATAAATGCTAAACCACATAAGCATATCGAAACTTTCTTCTCAAAAACTTTAAAAAATATTCAAACCTCATTCAATTGTTTTTGTGCCCTCGTGCACGTTTCTTTTAACCATTCTTATGTTTAGATATGATTCATTCTTTCTAGCGAAATTATTCGCTAAAGAATGACGACTTATCTTTACATTTTAAAATCAATTCAACTCATTGCTTCTTTTCACAATTTGTACCACGAACTACGGGGTTTTGATCTCGCATTGCACTTTGTGGGTACGTAGGCATGAGACAATTGTCTCTTCAAACACAAAAACCTTCCCAATTTGTAACTTATCCCCTTACCCGTTCTCAGTTTGATTCTTTTAGCTTTTTAGCTTTTAGATTCATTAGGTTTTATTCGCTCTTTTTCCCTTTTCCATTTGGAATAAAATAAAAGCGCAGTGGCGACTTTGTTTACCTTAAGTTAAGTTAGCTAATAGCTTACACTCATGATTTTACCGCTACAGGGTCTTCAACATGTTGAAGAACAAGCTTAACGAATTCCACTACCCCATTCTCGTACTCTTTGGACAATCGATCGGCAGACATCCATTTTTTATCCATGGTTTTCCTACTTATTAAGGTAAACAAAAACACTAACATATTAGCATTTCAATTCATATTTCAAAACATAACTGACACCAACTCCATTCACATTCCTAACACTAACATATTAACATGACATATGGTTCCTATGTCACATAACAGTTAAATCACTATCATGATAGCTCAAGAAGTAATGCAAGAGATAACCAATCTACTAATTTCAGTTTTATGATAGTGCTGATTTGATTCAACATAACACTTCAATTCAACTATTTGTTATCACTACATAATTAATTTCCATATCAAGCAATTTTGATAACAATACTAACTAATCTCAAATTCAAATTAGTTGCCCTAAATGCCCGCTTTAACAATTTCTAAGTGAAATAATATGTTAGTATTAGGAATGTCCCAAAACCTCTGTCAAACTAGTTGCCCTAAACTCAAACTAGCATTTGTGGAAAACTCAGTTAACAATATGAGTTTAGGGTTAGGAATGTCCTAAAACCTCAGTTAATAATACTAACTAATTAACATTCCTCACAGCCACATTAACAATTCAATAACTAATTCAAATCATCAATCTGAAACATTCACTAACATTCAAATTTATAACACAAAAAGAGGAACAAAATTAAGAAATCTTACCAAAATGGTGGAGAACGGTGAAGTACGGTGGAGGAATGACGACGAAGAGACTGTAACCAAGACGATGGACGACGGTGGCGAGAGCCGTTCGTTTGTTCGTTCGCAGTTGAGAGGGAAAGATATGAAAAACATAATACTTATACTATTCAATTTTTTATTTTAATTAATAAGACCTTAGACAACGCTTTTGAGAAAAGAACTGACTAATATAGGCCTTTAGCAGCGCTTTTAAAAAGTGCTGGCTAATATGGGCCTTTAGCAACGCTTTTGAGATTATTTTTTTTATTAAATTTATATGACTTTAGACAACGCTTTCCTTAGAAAGCGCTTTCTATGATTATACTGTTGGTATTTAAAACATTTATAATAATTTAATTTAATAAATTACCTTAGAAATCACTTTCTAAGGTTAAACTGAAAAATGTCAAAAAATATAAAACTGAGTCTGGGGCGAGGGGGATTCGAACCCCAAACCCAAAACAAATACATAAATCTCCTTGTTCAGCAATGCTACGTCCTCATCCAATTATTAATTTCACTCCATAAATATATTATTTGAATATATTAAATATAATTTGAATATATTAAATATATAAATATTATTTGAATAATTTTAAGTATAATTTAAAATGAATTAAAATTTAATTTAATATAATTTAAATATATTAAATATAATTTGATATATTAACATAATTTAAAATATATTTTAAATTATATATTAATATAATTTATATACATTATATATAATTTAAATAAATTAAAATGTTTGTATTTAAAACATATGTATTTAAATATATTTTTTGAATAATTTTAAATATAATTTAAAATAAGTTAAAATATAATTTAATATAATTAAAATATATTAAATATAATTTGATATATTAATATAATTTAAAATTTCTTTCCCTACCTAAAGGGCGTGGGTTCGATCCCCCTTTTGTCAATTTTTGTGATTCTTGATTTTTTTCAGTATAATTGTATTCAACAACAAAAACGACACTTTTATTAAAAAATGCTGCTATAGATCTTTATAAAAAAACATCCAAAAAAGTGTTCTCTACAGCATCACCTTAGAAAGAGATATATGTAAAAACACTTTCTAAAGGGTCACCTTAGAAAGTGTTTTCTAAAAGCGCTGTCTAACCTGATATTTTAGAAAGCTCTTTTTTGAGCGAATTTTTCTAAAGATCTATAACAGCGTTTTTTAATAAAAGTGTTGTTTTTGTTGTGATGCGAAAAACTATTTTTAGCGTAGTGAGATTAAATATCAAACTGAATATTAAAAAATCACGTTTTCTTATAAAATTGTATGATTTACTATATTTCTTTTTATTTTGTTAGCATGGTGACACAGAAAGAAGAGCCAAATGAATTTTAGACTGTTGATCCAAGTTTCGGGAAACGATACTTGTCATATGTCTTGTAACAAGACCTTAGGACAGAAGCTGAAACATGCAGCCCGTGTCCGTCGATTAATTTACTTAATCACAGCCTAGGAAATGAGAAAGCTGATTATGTGGAAAGCTACTTTTTTTCAACCATGACAATGGAAGAACATTGATAATTGACCTTCGAAGTAAAAAGGTAAGGTGTTGAGGAAATTATGTTTCCCCTGAGGTAAAATCGATTATGCACAATTCTAATGCCATACTTAATTACCGTGTTCATCTGCTGCTCATATTCATATGTATGCTTGCTCCAACTTCTTACTAAATTATTTTTGTGTATTTTTCATGGATCCAATGTGTGAAAAAAAATTGCAGAGTGAGTAGTGATTGTTCAAGGCGAAATTGCAGAGTGAAAATGGTTGAAGGAGATTGATGTTGAATGTAGTTTATATATTTTTGAAAACAATTATTTTTGAAGGAGAGTGAAAATTGCAGAGTGAGTAGTGATTGTTCAAGCTTTTGAGTTGTAATATTTGCTCATAAACTTGATGTTGAAAACAATTGACAATGATGTTTTGAGTAAGTTGCTCTGAAGTTGTAATATTTGTTCAAATCTTAATGTTTGGAAAACATGCCTTTACATTTGAATAAGTGTTATAGCTAAAGTTAAAGTTTGTTCATGCAGCTAAAGTTGAAGGACTTCCAAAGATTGTTAGTATCCAAAACAACTATAGCTTGCTTGTAAGAAGTCGTTTCGAAAGTAAGTACAATTCTGACATCGATTAGATCTCATTCATTTATCACTCACTACTTGCAAGAAGTCATTTTGTCAACTTTGTATAAACAACCACTACTATACAATAAACCATGCTTAACAAGATAACCAATTAAGTATTTTTTTCCTTTGTTTTTTCATGTTTGGATTTCAGGAAGCAACTGTTAAGTATCTTGAGCTGGCCGAGAAACATGGTCTAACTCCTGTTCAGCTCGCTCTTGGTTTTGCAAGAGATCGTCCATTCATGAAGAATTCAATCATCGGTTCGAGTGTTCTTATTAAATACTTTATCTAATAAAATATTTATCTCCAAATAAAATATTTATCTAATAAAGTGATATTTTTATGCCTTAGAATCTGGATTTCGAATTTATAGCTGAAATTGATTTTCATTTATTGTTTCATTTATTGTTGTTGCTAACATCTGAAGCTCTTTTTTTCGATTTTGCAGGTTGGTTTAAAAGTTCAAAGACTATATATGAGTAAAGTATTGACACTGAGTGTGAAATAATTAAATAATAAGGTTTAAAACTTGAGTAAAATTGAACCAAATAAAGGTGATGTTGATGAATCAGATAAAGATATATTAGTGAACACATTAGTAGTGAATTTTGATTTGGATTTGGATTGTTTTTTTCTTTTTAGTAATGTAACTCTAAAAATACTTATTATTGACTTTATAATAATATTTAGCAGTTTGGTTGCTTTAAAGATTTGAATGTCTTAATCAAATTAAATTTTTATTTTTACATTATTGTTACTTTGAAATTTAACATGAATTATAATATTATAAAAATGAATTAGACACAAATAATGGTTAAATTAAAAAATTTGAGAAATAAATTACCTGCGGATTTTTATTTTGCTGTGACTTTTCCTGCGAAAACTTTAAATACCTGCGGTATTTTCTGTGGATTTTACGGCGACTTGTGACTATCCTACGCATTTAACTGGGACTATTTCCTGCAACTTAACCTGCTTAAATAATTACCCATGAAAATTTTAGCTAGGAACAAAAATTGGCAGGAAAAGTCGCATGTGACATATTTCCTGCGGATGTTTGACCAAAATCCGCAGATAAATTTACAGGAAAACAAAATATTTCTAATAGTTATCAAGACCACTAATGAATTAAGTTTGCAACAAAAACGACTTGAGTATAGCACAACCAAGCATAATTGCTCAAAACCTAAAATTAATAATAAAACAATATTAGTATTATGTATAAAACAATAAAACAAAGTTATTAATTATAACATGTTTAATGGAAACAAAACATATATTAACTTGATCATGAAGAAACTTGATGAAGTCAATGGCTTTCATGAAGAACAGAAGTTGTATTCGGTCCCCTAGCTTCTCTTTCCTCTTACTATGTAATTTAGAAAATGCGATCATTGGACCATGCATTACAATTACAAGAGTAGTTAGTATAACATACATATGAAACTAAAGTATTCGACATTCATGCGTACGTGCCAAAACCATCAAAGACTAGAAGAGTAGCTTCTGATATTTGTAAAACTCGTAATACTAGGTAATTTACAAACAAAGGAACTTAAACTTGTTTATTGGGAAGATATGCATCAAAAGTCTTACTACTGGTCCACTTTTTATTGTTGTCACTTATGGAAGTTAAATTCATTTTCATGCACTAAACATTGTAATCTTAAGTTCTGATATTAATTTCAACTAACTAAATTTGAGGAACCCAATAATAATATTTTAACCAATAAAGTGCCTAAAAGTATATCAGTAAGACTATGGGTAAGTTTAGGACAGTGAGTAGAGCATACTTGGTATGAAAGGACCAACTGTATATATTCAGATGGCACAAAAAAACTGTAAGTATTCAAATCTTAGGAAGAAACACATTATAATTGAACAGGTAAATACATAAATATTGATGATTCCTACGTGTTCTTGTGAAATATAAGTGCATATGCATAACCAGCCCAGTAAAATAAATTATGGAGTTAATTTTCAAAATCATGTCCACAGTAAGCAAAGCTATTATATTCTAATATCACAAATCTAATAAGAGATATCTATATCAATCACTATGGATTACCTGCATATTTTTCTGAGAAAAATTATCCGCATGAATACCTGTAATTTTACCTGCTATTTTAAAATTTGAAATATTATTTCCTACGAAAAATGTGGTCGCAACAAAGATCGCAGGAATTTGTAAGACTTTACCTTCGACTTTTGATTTTAAAATAATATTTTAAATTTACTGCAATTAATTTCGCAGGAATTAATTATCCAAATAAACCTAAAAAATAAATGCCAGGAATTGCCGGATATTTGTTGCGGAATTTGCTGCGATTTTTCCTGCGAAATTTTAATACAATATAATTTTAATCATATTTTTACTATTAATAATAAATACAATTTAAAAATATAATTGATATGTTGATTTCAAGGATATGTTTTTGACACATGTTTTTATTTTATATTAAATCTTATTTTTTAACAGAAAATTTTACTATTTTTAATTGTGTTTTTCTAATTATTCTAATTATTTAGAATATTCACTTTTATTTGTAGATATGTAATCACTACACCACTTTGTGTGAATTCACTTCAGAAAATAAAAATCATATTAATAATTAATATTTATTAATAAACTATAGTTTTTAATTAAAAACTTTTTTTATAGCAATTAAAAAATATTGTGTTTTGAAAAATTGAAGTTATAAATGTTTTGAAACATAAAATCTAAGCAAAATTTAAAAGGTGAATAATCAGCTCATATTCACACCTCATATTGAGCCATAAAATTTACTATTAGGTATGTTAACCTTTTGACTATAAGCTCAGTTAATTTCACAATGTTAAAAATTAATTTTGACTAAAATTAAGTTCAAATAAAATTATTTATATTTATACTTAAACAATAATTTTACATATTTAAAGTTTAAACCTGAATATTACAATTGTAAGAAAAATCAATTATAATTGCAACCCTCACCTAGACTTCACCTATTAATAAATATCAATTATTAATATGATTTTCATGTCCCTGTGACGAATTCACACAAAGTGGTGCAATGTTAATTGGTTATTTTATTTTAAAATAAGTATTTTGTTATTTTATTTTATACATAGTGTTATAATTATCAATAAACTTTGGTGTCACTACGCGTAAGCCAATTAACATTACCAATAAAATAAAAATAAATATTTAATAAGTTAATTGGTTATTTTATTTTATTCTAAGAAATAATTATTTAGAAATATAAGAATTAATAAGTTAATTTGTTATTTTATTTTATTTTAAGAAAAAATAAATAAATTTTCTTTAAGAAATAATAAAAAAAAAATCCAATTAATATAGTAAAAGAAATTAGAAATATTAGAATTAATATGAAATTATAATATATCAAAAGTA
Source organism: Lathyrus aphaca (assembly GCA_963966055.1). Classification (NCBI taxonomy): domain Eukaryota; kingdom Viridiplantae; phylum Streptophyta; class Magnoliopsida; order Fabales; family Fabaceae; genus Lathyrus; species Lathyrus aphaca. The sequence continues at coordinate 142,444,295 of OZ014519.1, forward strand.
TTTCATAGGAATTAATATGTCAAGAATATTTTATAATTTTATTTATAATTATTAAAAATATAATTCAAAAAAATAGTATTAAAATTTCGCAGCAAAAGTCGCAGTAAAAATCCCAGCAAAAATCGCAACAAAAGTTACATCAATTTCTGCGATATTTTCGGAGGGTTTGAGTTTTCAATAGCTGATTCCTGCGAACTAAATTGCAGTAAAATCTATCGGAAAATAAAATATTATTATAAAATCCAAAGTCGTAGATAAAGTCTCAGGAATTTCTACGAATTTCGCAGCGATTTTAATTTTCGCAGAAAACAAGATTTTACATTAAAAATCCACATCTAGTTTCACAAATATATGCAAATAATTTTCTGCAGAAAATCCACAAGAAATAATTCGTGTATTTCTAATAGTGGAATTGATGATGTCTTCATTCTTAATGGAAGCAACCACTTTTGACACTTATAGTTATTTATTATATGATTTATTAAGACGTCAAGTTGATAAGGAAACACTAACAATGCCATCGAAAATTGCATTAGTATAATCACTAACAATGAATTTATATACATACTTTAGGTTAGTGGAGTTTATAATTAGCATATTCATATACTTAGGTCATTCTTTATAATATATTTTTCTTAACTTAAATATGTTACTATAAATTAATCATTCTTCATATAAAATGTGAGTTTTTAACTTATATAATTTGTTTTTTGACTAATTAGTGTTTTTATTATTAATGATATTTTAATATTAAAATTAATTATTTTCATCCCGTTGAGAGATTGTTAGATTAATTATTTAATTAATTAAATATGAATTAACATATTAATTATTAATAAATTATATTATGGTCAATTTTTATTACACTTTAATTATAGATAAATAGATTAAAATCTATTTTGTCCATGTTATAAGAAGCGATTTTTGAAAAAAGAAAACCATGTAAAAATAAGTTTGGATTCTCTCACCATCTTATGAAAATTCCTTTGTTTTGTTCACTCAAAAAATTCAGTCATAGAAAATATTTATGTGACAATTTTCTTTTAATTTCTTTTAATGACGTAGATTGTTAAATTGATATTTTTTGTTTTTTGTTTTTTATTAAATCTATATAACTTTTATTTTTGATTTTCTATTGAAAATTTTAATATCTAAAAAATCAAAATTTTACAACCGGGAGAAGTTGAACCAATCTATTAAAATTCCTCCTTGTTGAACTCCTCCTTGTGATTTTTTAGATATTAAGTTTTTTAATCTTAAAAAATCAAAAATAAAAATCACATAAATTTAATAAAAAATAATTTTAAAAAATAAAAAAAAATGACAATTGAATAATCCACATTATTAAAAGAAATTAAAAAAAAAATCTATCACTTCATTAGTTTTGATGACTGAGTTGTAAAATAGGAGAATCTTCATAAAGCATGAAGGAAATCCAATTTATTTTTACCGTGAGTTTTTCAAAAATCCTAGATAAATTGTTTTATTGAGTTTTATTATTTAATTATTTAAACAATATTCAGTTATTTAGTAAAATCAAGTGGAAAGTCTATACCCTAAGTCATTTAGATATTTAAACATTATCTCATTGGACAATGAAAATACTTTTTAGACAATAATATAAATAATAATTATCTCATATTCACATCATCAACCGAGTATTTTTCTAATCCAACAAAATAAACTATTTTTTCTATAATATTTAATTATTCTTTAATATAATAGTATGGTGTAATTTGTATCTATAGATTAAATTTTAAATTCATCACCATATTATAAATATATCCACTATATCTTTAATATTCGTATTTGTTTTCTTTAAAAAAAAGGACATTATTCTTTGATTCGTTTGATTTGATTTAGGAACCCAACCAAAGAATAAAAATGAAAAAAGAGAAAAGTTTTCTAATCGACAAGTTTGATATTCGGTTCCATATATCCATACATATTGTCTTTTTTTTTTTATGAAATCAAGTAAGAATATTAAAGATGTGGTGTTATATCGTTTAACTGAATGAATATTAAAGATGTGGTGTTATATCGTTTAACCGAATGAATATTAAAGATGTGGTGTTATATCGTTTAACTGAATTTCCTAGAAATTTCGTGCAACCAAAACTTGATCACTAGTACATATTCTAATCCTTTAGCAAAAGGGAATAGCAAATCCTTTGATTTTATTTTAATATGAATTTGGTTTAAAGCTTCAGTGTTGGTTGTTCAGTGGTCACATTCCCTTTTCTCTTTATTGTTGTACAGACCATAGACATGATGTACTATATATCTAGCCAATATGAGATTTGGATTTTTTCCCAATACATCCCCTTGCGTCCAACACAATTTTAGATTTGGTGCGCATATTAAATGGTGGGTGGTCCGTGGCCCGAATCTATAGGCTTTTGATACCATATTATAATTAGAGTTTGACTTAATTCATCCTACAAAACCGGTTGATAAGGTGGGGAGTATCACTCTATTTAAACCATTTGTGAGTTATATATTTAATCAATGTGAAACTTGGGTTTTTTCCCAATAACTTCCAACAACACTCCCCCTAGTTCCTATCGTGGCCAACAAGTTAATACTAGTATTTTTGTATTATACTTTATATTCTTTAAAAAATATTCCTACATAAATTTATTTTAATGAGTTTTGGATTTTAATGTTTACAAAATATTTTGAAGAATAAAATATCTTTGATAATCATACTTTTAAATTTATTTTCAAAATATATTTTAGAAGATTTTAAAAATGGAAATTTCTACTATTTGTATTTCAATTATAATTTTTTAATTTATTAAAATTTTAATCTTAATATAATTCAAAATATTTACAATTTTATATTTATTATATCAAATTTATAAAGTATTTTATTAATATTTTCAAATTATTTATATTTGTATATGCATAGTGCATATTTGAATAAACATATTATCATCAAATCTGCTCTATTTTACATTAATTACTTTTATATTTCTATCAATAATATAAATATTTAACGACCTATCATGCTCGCTAAGCGAAAAGAGTCCGGGGGATGCTCGCTAAGCGAGCTTATTAAAATAAATAAAAAATTCACCTGCAAATTGGGCCTATCTTGGCTGACCCGACCCAGTTCGCTAAGCGCGTTTCTGAGGTTATGAGAGACTAGGGTTGCCTCATTTGAGCTTTTTCACAAAACTCTCAAAGAAGAAAATCTCCATTGCTCTCATATCTTCAAGTTTCCAGCTTTGTGGTCTTCTTTTTTGAATTTTCAATCTTCATCCCGTCCATTTATGCAAGGTAAGTTTAGTTTTGTTTATTTTGTTTTTCATTTTTCATAAAACCCATTTTTGGGGATTTTGTAATTTTTCCCCCATGAAATTCCTTATGAACTTGCCTCATTAATGCTTCTACCTTCTCTTATTGTTCAACTCTAGTAGAAAATTCGAATGCATGTGGTTTAGGTTAAGAATTTGGAAGGATTAGGGCATAACTTAGGAATTTCATGACTTTTGTATTGTTTATGTTATTATTCTTGAAGCTTATCTGTTCTGGTGTGTACTGGAGTAGAAATAGGTTTGTTTTTTATTGTGGAAGTATCCCTAATTCAGGGGAATTTTTCTACAGAATCCGCAGAGCTAGCTAAGCGAGCCCTGTAGGTTGTAGAAAAATTCCCCCTCTTTTTTTAATTGTTTCAAAAGGATCGGGTGCTTTCTATGATTTTAATAGGGATTTTAAGAATTTTTGCTACTGGTTCGTGGTATCTAATGTCACCTGTTTGAGTGTTTTTTGTTTGTTGTTTCGATTTTGTTTTTCAGATGTCTGGTAGGTCGAAGAGAGGAAATATTTTGTCATCTGCTGCCCATTCTTCTTCGAGGGGTCGTTCATCCTATGGTGGACAAAGGTTTCTGACTCTGGCACACCAAGTGTGTTACATGTTATTGGAAAAAAGGGCGGTTTGGCCGGATAGGATTGTGAGATTGAGCCCGACTGGGCATTACTACTTTATTGGGAAACAATTGGAGAATAACGACTTTGCTGTGCTTTGTGAGCCCCACCCTGAGTTCCATTTGGAAGTTGTTAGGGAGTTCTTTACGAACGTTCTTCCAACTGGTCCTAAGGACGAACCTTTTGCATATAAAATCAGGGTGAGGGGTAAGGTCATTGATTTCTCTAGGAACAACATATGTCACTATTTGAAAAGTAATGTCGAGTTTGATGATCGTGGGCTGTGTGATTTCGGTAGAATGAGAGCTATGAGGAACTGGGATATGGCGGAGATCAAGAGGGTTATCTGTGAGGGGATCATACTTATGAGGTGGGCTCCACAGGATCACCTGATCGCTTCAAGAGGGGAGCTCTGAAGAGAAACACTTAGATATTTATGTCGATTGTCCTATACAACCTGATTCCTCAGAGCCACACATCTAATATCACTATTGAGGTGGCTGCCCTCTTGTACTGTATCATGGACTGGAAGACTGTTGACCTCTCACAGATAGTCTCATCTGAGTTCCGCAGGATAACGACTAGTGGTATTATTTATGGTTCGAGAGCTTCCTGCAGAATCACTCACCTGGGGTTGGTTATGGCCTTATGCAAGGCAGCTGACGTCGCATTTCCCTCTCTTGGGAATGTGAAGCTAGGTATGTTGGATGATGATTTTTCTCCCAGTTTTTGTGAGCCTCCTGTTGTTGCTTCTGCACCTCCTTCTAGAGGTCTTCCTTTTGGACGGGGGAGTAGTATGGATGTTAATGCAACTGCCAACTGGGCAATGCATGAGTCTTACCGCCGCTCTCTCACTTTTATGTATGAGTCTATGTTTCAGTTGAAGTTGCAGATTAGGGAGCCTCATGCGGACTACAGTCTGCGTTCCATGGATGAATTTAGAGCCTATTTAGCATGGCATGGGAACATGCCATCTTCTTCGGGGGTGCAAGTGCTGGTGATGTTGATGATGATGATGCTGGTGTTGATGATATTGATGATGTTAATGGCAGTTCTAGTTCTTTTGATTGACTACCAGACGGTTTGATCGTCCCTCTTTATGTGTTTTTTATTTTGTTAGCATGTTATTAGGGTGTTTATGTAGTTTCTTTTTATGTTTATTTGGATATTGGTAGTTAATATCCTTATGAGGTGGGCTCCACAAGATCACCTGTTCGCTTCAAGAGGGGAGCTCTGAAGAGAAACACTCAGATATTTATGTCGATTGTCCTATACAACCTGATTCCTCAGAGCCACACATCTAATATCATTATTGAGGTGGCTGCCCTCTTGTACTGTATCATGGACTGGAAGATTGTTGACCTCACACAGATAGTCTCATCTGAGTTCCGCAGGATAACGACTAGTGGTATTATTTATGGTTCGAGAGCTTCCTGCAGAATCACTCACCTGGGGTTGGTTATGGCCTTATGCAAGGCAGCTGACGTCGCATTTCCCTCTCTTGGGAATGTGAAGCTAGGTATGTTGGATAATGATTTTTCTCCCAGGTTTTGTGAGCCTCCTGTTGTTGCTTCTGCACCTCCTCCTAGAGGTCTTCCTTTTGGACGGGGGAGTAGTATGGATGTTAATGCAGCTGCCAACTGGGCAATGCATGAGTCTTACCGCCGCTCTCTCACTTTTATGTATGAGTCTATGTTTCAGTTGAAGTTGCAGATTAGGGAGCCTCATGCGGACTATAGTCTGCGCTCCATGGATGACTTTAGAGCCTATTTAGCATGGCATGGGGACATGCCATCTTCTTCGGGGGTGCAAGTGCTGGTGATATTGATGATGATGATGCTGGTGTTGATGATATTGATGATGTTAATGGCAGTTCTAGTTCTTTTGATTGACTACCAGACGGTTTGATCGTCCCTCTTTATGTGTTTTTTATTTTGTTAGCATGTTATTAGGGTGTTTATGTAGTTTCTTTTTATGTTTATTTGGATATTGGTAGTTAACATCCTTATGAGGTGGGCTCCACAAGATCACCTGTTCGCTTCAAGAGGGGATCTCTAAAGAGAAACACTCAGATATTCATGTCGATTTTCCTATACAACCTGATTCCTCAGAGCCACACATCTGATATCACTATTGAGGTAGCTGCCCTCTTGTACTGTATCATGGACTGGAAGACTGTTGACCTCTCACAGATAGTCTCATTTGAGTTCCGCAAGATAACGACTAGTGGTATTATTTATGGTTCGAGAGCTTCTTGCAGAATCACTCACCCGGGGTTAGTTATGGCCTTTGCAAGGCAGTTGACGTCGCATTTCCCTCTCTTGGGAATGTGAAGCTAGGTATGTTGGATGATGATTTTTCTCTCAGGTTTTGTGAGCCTCCTCTTGTTGCTTCTGCACCTCCTCCTAGAGGTCTTCCTTTTGGACGGGGGAGTAGTATGGATGTTAATGCAGCTGCCAACTGGGCAATGCATGAGTCTTACCGCCGCTCTCTCACTTTTATGTATGAGTCTATGCTTCAGTTGAAGTTGTAGATTAGGGAGCCTCATGCGGACTACAGTCTGCGTTCCATGGATGACTTTAGAGCCTATTTAGCATGGCATGGGGACATGCCATCTTCTTCGGGGGTGCAAGTGCTGGTGATGTTGATGATGATGATGCTGGTGTTGATGATATTGATGATGTTAATGGCAGTTCTAGTTCTTTTGATTGACTACCAGACGATTTGATCGTCCCTCTTTATGTGTTTTTTATTTTGTTAGCATGTTATTAGGGTGTTTATGTAGTTTCTTTTTATGTTTATTTGGATATTGGTAGTTAACATCCTTATGAGGTAGGCTCCACAGGATCACATGTTCGCTTCAAGAGGGGAGCTCTGAAGAGAAATACTCAGATATTCATGTCGATTGTCCTATACAACCTGATTCCTCAGAGCCACACATCTGATATCACTATTGAGGTGGCTGCCCTCTTGTATTGTATCATGGACTGGAAGACTGTTGACCTCTCACAGATAGTCTCATCTGAGTTCCGCAGGATAACGACTAGTGGTATTATTTATGGTTTGAGAGCTTCCTGCAGAATCACTCACCCGAGGTTGGTTATGGCCTTATGCAAGGCAGCTGACGTCGTATTTCCCTCTCTTGGGAATGTGAAGCTAGGTATGTTGGATGATGATTTTTCTCTCAGGTTTTGTGAGCCTCCTGTTGTTGCTTCTGCACCTCCTCCTAGAGGTCTTCCTTTTGGACGGGGGAGTAGTATGGATGTTAATGCAGCTGCCAACTGGGCAATGCATGAGTCTTACCGCCGCTCTCTCACTTTTATGTATGAGTCTATGCTTCAGTTGAAGTTGCAGATTAGGGAGCCTCATGCGGACTACAGTCTGCGTTCCATGGATGACTTTAGAGCCTATTTAGCATGGCATGGGGACATGCCATCTTCTTCGGGGGTGCAAGTGCTGGTGATGTTGATGATGATGATGCTGGTGTTGATGATATTGATGATGTTAATGGCAGTTCTAGTTCTTTTGATTGACTACCAGACGGTTTGATCGTCCCTCTTTATGTGTTTTTTATTTTGTTAGCATGTTATTAGGGTATTTATGTAGTTTCTTTTTATGTTTATTTGGATATTGGTAGTTAACATCCTTTTGGGTGTGTTTTTGTACTACTATTTTGGATATGTTGTCACCATCCGGGCGATGGTGCGATTTTGTACCTTTAACACTTATTGTAGTTAACATCCAGGCGGATGCTTTTGTTTTTATTATTTTGTGGTGCAATTTTTTTTTGTGTTTATTCTTGATTTTAAGGTGATTTTTTTAGGAAGCAAATGTTATTTCTTTGATCAAACATTTGTGTTTCACCCTCTCTTTGGTGGTGATGATAAAATTCTGAAATTTTTGCGCAAAAAAGGTACTTTGTTCGTGCTTTGTAGAATATAACATGTGTATGAACTTTTTACTTTCCGCAAATTTCAAGCTTTGTTCATCTTGCATAAGTGTTCAAATGAGAATCATTTATGACAAACCACAAAGTGAGTGACCTCAATTGTTCACAAAAGTTAGTGTTTATGTAATTGTTGAGAACTCGTGCGATTCATGCTTGTATCTTGCATTCTTTGGAAAATTTTGGAAACATTGAAATGATTTAGGCAGTGTTTGTTTGTTGATAAAAATCATCCATTTCTTTAGGCTTTAGTTTAACTGGTAAGTAATGTGAGCATTTGCTAGCTAATTTTGAGCCTTCACACAACTAGAATGAGTCATAAAGCAAAAGTCGGTAAAATGCTGAGTTACCATATTTTTGGTGATGCTTGTTGTGAAAAAGAAAAGAAATACCACTGTGATTCATTCTAGTTTGATTTATTTTTTGTATACACTTTACCCCCTTTTGTTTGAACATACTTTCTTGAAGAACATTTTCATTTTATTATGGTATGATTTAAAGTTGGGGAGAGTAGTTGGTGTGAAAAAGAATGGATGAAATTGGTGCCTCTTGTGAAAAAAGAAAAAGAAAAGAAAAATGAAAATGAGATTTGCTAATAGCATTGCACTCTAAGTTAGAGTTGCTTGAAAATGAAAAGATCATTTGAAAAAGAGAAATTCTTGAGAGGGGGCATCATAAAAAGAAGAAAAATAGGAAAGGTAAAGTTAGGGAAAAGTGTGAGAATTATTGGTTGATTTAGTTTGGATGTTCTTCATTTATCAAAGACTTTTGAAAGCCACTTTGAATCATTGGCATTTATATACATCCCTTTCTTGTTAACTCTTGCCCCATTACATCATTGAGAAGTCCTTATGAGATCTTTGTTTCCTTGATTTTTCCTCTGGATTGAATTCGATACTTTCATGAATTGTTCTGGTTGTTAGCACAATTACATATGAGAGTGATTTGTCCCTTGTAGATATTGAGCTTGACTTAGTTAAGTGATTAGGTGATTCTTGTTTGAACATTCCATTTCTTATGTTGTTTGCTTGTCATTTGCATTTAGAAGTTAGTTCATGCTTATGTTGTGATTCTTTGTGAAGTCAGACTTTACTTGTAAGCAAAACCTTTCGGTTTGAACCATCAATTTGGGGTGTGTTATCTTTATTTGATCTTGTGCTTGTTTCTCTTTAATCTCACCTTTGTTTGAGGACAAACAAAGAAGCAAGTTGGGGAGAGTTGATAAGTGTCAAGTTATGTTAATATGTAGTATAGTTTTTGGCACTTTTCAAGAGCTAATTTGAACCTCTAAAGCTTTTTCCCATTGTTTTCGATTAATTTTCATAGTTTAGTTTATTCGCTTCAATAGTATAGATTATTTAACTTTTGTTTTATGATTTTTAGGTTTCATAATTGGAATGAAGAAAGAAATTCATGGCGACTCTCTTTTGAAGATTTTTGAAGAAAATGGAGTTTTGGAGCTCGCTGCAGCAAGAGTCAGGGAGTTTCTTGCTAAGTGAGGGCCTAAACTCGCTTAGTGAGCAAAGGCGGTTTAGAAATTAATAAATGCTAGCTTAGCGAGCCTTGCGTTTTTCAGGATGTATAAAAGGGTTTCACAATTCATTTTTTGGGGATGTCTTGATACTTCTTAGAGAAAAAACCCTAAAATTCAGATTTTCACTCATTTTCGGAATCGGTGCATCAATAGTCAGGAGATCGTCATTTATGCTTTGTCTTCTTCATATTTTTCTTGTAATAGAAGCTTCCATGATTATGGATAGCTAAACCCTTAATATGTCAAGGTTAGAAGGTAGATAGGTCTTTAATTTATATGTATAGTCTTTGATCATTGTGTAAGAACTCTTGATGATAAATATATGGTGAAAAACTTTATGTTTATGAAATATATTTTATGTTGCTTCATGATTGAGAAATGTGTGTTGTTCCGGACTGGGCCTCAAGAATGTATTAGTCTACGGCCCAACAGGTCGAGCAGAGGCCCGTATATTTGAGTAGAGACGCCTAGCAGACGGGCAGTGGCACCTCACAGTCAGACTGGCTTCTTATACGACGGGCATACACTCAGGACGGGCAAAGAACATGTTTGCCAGGTCACTTACCACGTCACCCAACTGTCCCTTATTATCTCCTGAAAGATAGGGGCAGTTAGACCAAGGACCAGGCCTCTTAGCTAGGTCTTCATGCTTCTCACGCGTTCCTTGGCAGTTCTTCCTTGGGCCTAGCTGGCCTAGGCCCAAAGAGGGACCTTGGCCCAGTGCTGGGGGCACATTATAAATACCTTTTTTCATTAAAGGGTCAGGTATTCTAATTGATCATAAATAAACTATTTTTATTCACTGTACCTCTTCTCACTTAAGCATTAGAGTGCCTTGCAGGTACACCCCCCCCTTTTCTCCTCCCATTTTTGGCCGTTACATCAAGACACTAGAAGGTCCTTCTGATCAGGTAAGATCAGTGGCGCCGTCTGTGGGAAACTAGTTTCCCCTTCTTCTACGACAGAAGATCAAAGCTCAAACACCATCCTTCCAGCATGTCCGGAGAACAACTCAACGAACGCAGCCGTCCCCTCGTCGACTACACGATGGAGGACAATATGCAGTACCATGAGGCTGACGCCCGTGATGGCCTCCCAGCCACCCCGTCTCCTGAACCCGAGAACAATGGGAACCCAACTCAAGTTCAAAACCAGGGGACAGACGCATTTCAGCCCATCCTCGTTCCCGAAGAAGGGGATACCACCATGATTGCTATGGTGAACACCCTCAACCAGGCCAGCTCCATGCTCTACCAGTAGCACAAGAGAATCATGGCCCTAGAAGTTGATCGACAGGAGGTCCGACCTCAGCAAGAAAGGAGGACGCAACAACGTCCAGAAGCGACAAAGAAACGGGGACGCTGTTCCCCAGAGCCTAACATGAGTAGGGCACGAGCCCGCCGTGATTTCGTCCGATCGGGAACCTCACCAAGGCATGATCGAAGCCCCGACCACAACGAACTCTCCCTACCGAGAAGCGACGAAGAAGACCTGCATTTCCCCCTGTCACGGGCAATAATGCAAGCTCCACTCCCCAAGGGCATGGAGAAACCCCCAAATCTGGCCATATACGACGGGACCACTGACCCCGACGATCACGTCGACAACGTCAATGCAATGCTCGACTACCGCAATGATATCACCGGGCATCTCAAATGCAGGCTGTTCTCAACGACCCTCAAGAAAGGGGCCATGGCCTGGTACAAAAGCTTGGCCCCAGAGTCCATCACATCCTAGAGAGATATGAGATCCATGTTCACGAGGCATTTCACAGCCTCCCGACGCCATCCCAAGACAGAGGCGACCCTTGAAGCCATAGTACAAAGGAAAAATGAGACATTGCGCTCGTACATCGAACGATTCAATCAAGAGGCTGTCGAGGTGGACACCACGGAACACATGAAGAAATATCTCCTCGAGAGGGGACTCTTGCCCGGAAGCGAGCTTAGCCGAGCAGTTGGGATAGAACCTCCCCGCACTCTGAATGACCTCCTGCATAAAGCCTAGACTTACATTAGATACGAGGAAAAGCAGGTAGCCCACAACGCTCGCAGCGGTCGCAGCATCGGGGACACCGATCACCCTAAGCGCGAAGATCCGAACATTCCCCGTCGCAATGGGGACAGGCGAAGGGAAGAGAAACCCCGCGAACCCTGGGAATGAAGAGGCCCCGCGGGCCGATACAGCGAGTATACATTACTGACAGCTCCCCGCGAGCGCATCCTCGCCAAATGCATCAACTCCGAATTCAAACAGGGCAGGGTAAGGTTCCCAAAACCGTCTGCACCCAAGCCCCACACCGACAAGTCCAAATATTGCAGGTTCCACAGAAGCCACGGACATGTGACTGAAGACTGCGTTCACCTGAAAGACGCAATAGAGATCTTGATCCAAGAAGGGCATCTCAAGCAATACACTAGGAGGAACGAAACCTCCAAACACGAAGATCCAGAAAAGAAGAGACCCCGGGAGGACACTCCCCCCGACGAGTCTTCTTATCAGGTGGCCCTTTGCATATCACGACCAGAAGACTTCAGCTTCCCCGGGACACCACCCGAAGAGCGGATCACTGCTCTCAGCCCCTGGGAAGACTTTCTGACCGCCCTCTTCATATCAGGCGGAGGGATGAACGGCGAGGCTGTCGCCTTTTCAGTAAAACGCAAGTTCGACAAGCTCCTTCTGGCCGCACCCGAGCAAAAGACAACGCTGATAAAGTACCGAGGCAAATCCAACCCAATATCTTTCTTTTTGGAGGAGCTTTCGGGTGGTTCCCCAAACTCGGGCATCCCATTGTTGATTAGAGCCAAGATGGCTCAATTCGACGTCAGACGCATTTTGGTCGATCAAGGCAGCTCGGTGGACATCATGTACGTCCACCTTTTCAAGACTCTAAAATTAGACAAAACCAACCTATCTCCTTACGTCGGTTCCGATCTCCAAGGATTCAACGGAGCCACGACGAAACCTTGGGGTTACGTCGAGCTCCTCGTCACTTTCGGAGAGCAAGAGACAGCCATAGAAATCAAGATCAAGTTCCTGGTCATAGAATGTCCCTCTCTTTACAACTGCATCCTCGGCCGCCCGACATTAGCTGAGCTGACCGCAGTCCCGTCTACCGTCCACCTGAAGATGAAATATTACACCAAACTAGGCCGCTTAGTCACCATCCACGGCGACATCGAAGCTTCCCGAAGGTGTTACGATACCGCAGTAAAAGGACAGGCCACAGTCAATACAAAAAGTAACAAAAATCCCAGGGCCGAGGATCCTCCCCTCCAGGGAATCAACGCCATCGACCTCGATTGCCGCATCGGCCAGGACGAAACTGAAGAACGGAAACCCACCAAGGAGCAGACTCCCGCTCACCCGTTCCGCCCAATCCCGGACGGAGAGTTCGAGCTCGTCCCCCTGGGCGACAACCCTGACAGAGCAGTAAAAATAGGCAAGGGATTGCCTGAAGAAACAAGGAAGCAACTCGCGATGTGCCTCAGGGAGAACTCCGATCTCTTCGCATGGAACGCCACAGAAATTTCCGGCCTAGACCCCGAGGTCGCATGTCACCAATTAGCTTTGGACCGGGCAGTCAAGCCCGTAGCACAGCGTAGGCGCAAGCAGTCCCCCAAGAAAGCGGAGGCTGCCGAGCGAGCTGTAAAAGACCTCTTAGAGGCAAATTTTATTTCTGAAGCCCATTACACAACCTGGCTCTCTAATGTAGTTCTCGTTAAGAAAAATAATGGAAAATGGCGCATGTGTGTTGATTATACTAATCTTAATAGGGCTTGCCCCAAAGACGCTTTCCCTCTCCCTATCATAGATAAACTCATTGACAACTCTGCAGGTTTCAAACTCTTGTCCTTCATGGATGCATACAGCGGATATAATCAAATCCCTATGTCGGACACGGACAAGAGACACACGACGTTCATGACCCCGACCGGAAATTACTACTACAACGTAATGCCATTCGGACTCAAGAACGCCGGGGCCACATACCAGCGCATGTTGAACAAAGTTTTCCGAGGAGAAATCGGGGATATGCTCGAGGTATACATGGACGACATGATCATCAAATCACACGAGGAGACCGACCACGCTCGACACCTCTACAAAGTCTTCGAGCAAGCGAGACAATGCAAAATGAGGTTTAACCCTGAAAAATGCTCGTTCGGTGTCCGGGCAGGAAAATTCCTAGGTTTCTACCTCATCGAGAGGGGAATCGAGGCCAACCCTGACAAATGTCGAGCATTCTCGGAATTTCCGACCCTGAAATCTAAAAAATCCATCCAATCCCTCAACGGGGTGCTCGCCTCGCTCTCCCGTTTCATCGCCAAATCTGCCCAGCACGCGCTACCTTTCTTCAGATTCCTCCGTAAAGAGGCCAACTTCGAATGGACCGACGAATGTAAACAGGCGCTACTCCATTTGAAGAAGGTCCTCTCCGAACCCCTAGTCCTATCACGACCATTGGAAAGGGGACCTTATACCTATATCTGTCCGTGGCAACCGAGGCCGTCAGTGCCGTTCTAATCAGAGAAACCGACGAGGGACAAAAACCCATCTATTTCACGAGCAAAGCACTCCAAGGCCCCGAGCTCAGATACCAACAAATCGAAAAGGTTAAATTGTCTCTCATAAACGCGGTGAGGAGATTACGTCATTACTTCCTCGCTCACACGGTCAAGGTAAGAACCGATCAACCGATAAAACAACTCCTCGGGCGACCAGACATGGCCGACAGAATGCTAAAATGGTCGCTGGAACTTTCCGAATTTGATATACAGTACGAGAACAGAAAGGCTCTGAAGGCTCAAGCCCTGGCCGACTTTGTCGCGGAAATGACTCATAGCCCGGTACCGCGGACGGCGCCCATAAATGGACGATCTTCGTCGACGGCGCCTCCAGCAAGACGGGCAGCGGGGCCGGGATCATCCTCGAAAACGAGGACGGAATCCTGATTGAAGTCTCATTAGAATTAGCTTTCCCAACATCCAACAACCAAGCCGAATATGAAGCTTTCATCGCCGGCCTGAGACTGGCTGAGGACTTAGGAGCAAAAGAAGTAAAAATATCAACAGACTCCCAGCTCGTAGCATCACAAGTACGGGGAGAGTACCAAACCAAGAACGACAACCTCATCGAGTACTTGGCCCTAGTCAAAGAAAGACTCGAAAAAATCGAGAAGTGGGAAGTTCAACACGTACCTCGCGAGCACAACACATGAGAAGACATCCTGTCAAAACTAGCTAGCACGAGAAAGAAGGGCGGAAACGAATCAGTAATCCAGGAAATCCTTCCTCGACCTAGTATCGAGAAGCCGCCTCCCCCACTTGAGGTTAACGTGATCGGGGATACTCATTGTTGGATGACGCCCATCTATAATTACCTCACGAAGGGCGAACTCTCCACTGACCCTAAAGAGGCGACCATCACCAAACGTAGGGCGTGCTCGTACGTCCTCCTCGAAGGGAAACTCTATCGTAGAGGGCTTTCCATCCCGTTACTCAAATGCGTCGAAGAAGAGAAAGTTCCCGACTGTAGCGGTAAAATCATGAGTGTAAGTTATTAGCTAACTTAACTCAAGGTAAATAGAGTCGCCACCGTGCTTTTATTTTATTCCAAATGGAAAAGGGAAAAAGAGCGAATAAAATCTAATGAATCTAAAAGCAAAAAGCTAAAAGAATCAAACAGAGAATGGGTAAGGGGATAGGTTACAAATTGGGAAGGTTTTACGCACCCAAAATGTCTGTGGTACTCCACAGGAGCCCTTTGAAATATTTATTGCTTTTTTGGTTTGAAAATGGTTTGTTTGAAAAAAAGATTGAAGGGATGAGAAGAGAAATATGTTTTGATATTTTTGTGTTTGAAGAGACGAACGTCTCATGCCTACGTACCCACAAGGTGCAATGCGAGATCAAAACCTCGTAGTTCGTGGTACAAAATGTGAAAAGAAACAATGAGTTGAATTGATTTTAAAATGTAAAGATAAGTCGTCATTCTTTAGCGAATAATTCCGCTAGAAAGAATGAATCATACCTAAACATGAAAATGGTTAAGAAGAACCGTGCACGAGGGCACAAAAACAATTGAATGAGTTTTGAATATTTTTAAAGTTTTTGAGAAGAAAGTCCCGATATGCTTATGTGGTTTAGCATTTATTAAGAAATGAAATGAAAAGGTAAAATCGCTTGACCTAAGTCAAGGTTTGATTGCGAAATTGTTGGAAGTTTGAAAACAAAGAAGATTTTGGAAATAGGAAGGAGTTTTGAAAATTTAAGAAGTAGGAGGAGATGAAGGGACTATCCTAAGACTTGAATGTAAAAATTAAAGGAAGAGCGATCAAACCGTGTGGTGAACATTCTTCGAAACAATGGGATTTCCATCTTCATAAACAAGTGAGTTCAATCGAAGCCAAAGTCTTCAATCCATAATAACTTGAGCAAAGGGAGAGATCCTAAAATCTAAGTCCAAACTCCAAGTCCAATGCTAAGGATAGTAACCATAGTCCGAAATTAAAGTCACAAGTCTTTTTAAATGTTTAATCCTTTATTAATGTCTTTGTGTCCAAATGGACAAAGGAAAAATCACAAGCATAACAATATAAACATAAACAATATGATGAATGATATAGTATAATAAAAGCATAATAAAAGAGATAAGGAGCGAGAGATTGAAATAAAGAGGATAAGGTGCGAGAGATTGAATTAAAATGTTAGTATATTAATAGTATAATAATATTTACATAGAAATGGTATGATGAACTTAATCAAACACAACCACAAAAAGATAACCAAAATCGAGAGGCAACCGGATCCAATTGGATCTTATCCGAATTCGGGACAAGTTTAGGTCTATGTTAAGCAATCGCCGAGTAATTTACAAAGTAATTACCCTACAAATGAGGCCGGCCACCACCAATTAAGGTGGAAAATATTTGTGCTAATACATGTTAGAGAAATGATATAGTAGATCATTCTCCGAAAACATGTCACACGAAAAGAAAAGGTAACGGTCTAATCTTAATCGAGATTTCACATTGTATTATCGAAGGCAACCTATCACGATCCCAAAGTATGGAGAATGATCCAAATGATCATTCATCCATAGATTTGAAATAATGAAGATTAAACATCTTCGAAAACCAATAATCACGAATCGGAGATCTCATCGACCAAAAATAAAAGGATGAAGAGGAAATATGGATCTCATAGAAAATCCACTCAAAAAATCAACAAATAGAATTAAGAAACAAAAAAAAAACATAAAGCAAATCCAAATAAAAAAATACTAAAACATTTTTTCTAAAAAAATTTCTAAAAAGGTTTTATCCAAAAGGAAATCTATGTCAATTCTCTTCTTTTTAAAAGAAAATAAAAATAGACAAATAGAAATGAAAGAAAAAGAAAATGTCAAATAAAATAAAATAAACAACAAAATTAGAAGGGAGAGGGAGTGTTGCGCAGGTTTGGTGGTGTTGATAGTTAGAAATGGTCCAATGGCATCTTAGGCCCAATCAACAATTTATACTCAGCTTTCTAATAGGTTTTACAAAAACCTCAACAAAATGAACAAAAAAAAAGAGACGAATCCTCTTCTTCTGCGAAAACAGGGCCGCCTTCAGCAACTTTCTTCTTCTTCTTGAGATACTGACGGTATTTCTTACATGAGAGTAAAAAAACATGCCGCTATCCTTACCTTCAAGAGAAAAAAAATCGCGCCGCAGTCACTCTCTTTCACATCACCGATTTTCAACTCTTACTCTTCTCCTTTTTTATTCCAGATTTATCTTGTGGTTGGTGTGGTTGTGAGATGTTGATGATGTGAGAATTGAAGAAGATTAATGAGATTTCGTTTTTGATGAAGGTTTGAATTGATGAAGATGGATTTCAATTGAAGGTGAGGGAGGTTTGAATTGAAGGATGAAGATGTAACACGGTGGGAGAACTGACTTTTAGTTAAATGTTGCGGATAGCAAGAGTCGCCACCGACTTTTATTTTATCCAAAGGAAAGGCATAAAAGAACAGGAAAGACCTTTAAAAGATTTTTGGGTTCGGGGGGTAGGTTATGTAAAGGGAAGGTGTTAGCACCCTTTACATCCATGGTTATCCATGGGCTCTTAGTTACTTAGCTCACTTTAAAATGTTTTGAAAAGTGTAGTGTGTGATTAGAAATTTTCTTAATTACTTTATAATGATCCATGTACGGATATATATAAAAGTCTTTGTTTTGAAAATTGCTTGAAAAAATGTGAAGTGTTTTGAAATGTTTTGAAGAGTGAGCAAGTACATAAGAGAAACCTACCCTAAGTTAAATCTTTTCTGTTCTTAAATATCCTTTAAATGGTAAGACTATCCCTATTATTAAGGAATAGGTAGTCATTACCTTGGATGTGAGAAGGGACAAGTAAAGGGACATCTGTGATTAGGCAACTGTAAGGTGTATTTAGCAATTCAAAGGGACTAATCATCTTTATTCGAAAGGGACAAGATCATTTACGAAGGCAACCATGAAGGGACTTGATCTTTTTATCTTTTAAGGGACTAGATGATATGAGAGAAGGGACTTTGCTTTACACCTTACTTGACCTTTTTCTTTAGGCAACATGAGAGGTATCCTTAAGAATGTGAGATGGCGATCCAAGATCGACTTACGTGTGTGCGTGTACAAATTCAAGTATTTATCTTACAAATTAGTGATCTAAATTCAATTTTAAATACAAACATGTTTACACTCCCTATTTTACTAACCATGGCAATTTAAATAAATAATAAAAATAATTCTACAACTATTACATAGTGGGTACACTTACATAATAAAATAATTTAAATAAATAAGCACATAATAAGTAAATAAATAAATTGGTTAGTAATAATAAATAAATATAAGAAGGTTAGTATAACAATATAATATAGAAACAAATTCAAAATTCAAAATTAAATAAATAATTACTTTTTAAGAGTTTTAATAAAAGAAATAAATAGTAAATATTATATACTAATAAAATATGATTAATAGTCTAATTATTTAATTTTATATACATATTATAAAAATATTTGTTAATTATAATTAAGTAAGCATATAAAAAGTAATAAATTAAACTCATAAAACAAAGTTAAGGTTTTTAATTGTTTAAAAAAAATTAGGGTTTATTACTTAATCTAAACTTAATTAAATTATTTTAAAAAAACTATATATAATAATAACATAAACAAATTATGAAATAAATATATATAATTAAAAATTACAAACAAATAAATTAATGTTTATAACATAATTAGGGTTTATAAAGAAAATTAGGGTTTATATAAAAAATTAGGGTTTATAAGTTAATCTAAATATAATTAAGGAATTTATATACAAAATATATATATATATATTTTTTTTTAGTTTTAGAAAATAATTTCAGAATTAGTAAACTATAAATTATTTATATGCTATTTTATATATATGTATATGATTAATATTTTTTATTTATAATAAAATTAACTAAGTAAAACAGATAAGCAAAAAAAAGAAGAAAAAGTTGGAACTTACCTGGGGCAGGGATTGAACCCACGCCCTAGGCTTTAAACTCCTTAGACCAATAAGCCAGCCATTGGACCAGCTGCGCGCTGGTGATAACAAATCAGGTCCAATTCTTTTTATTTTTATCCTGCAAAAATTATTGAAAATAACCAAAAACAAAAGGGCCTGGGGACGATTCGAACCCAGGACTCCTCATTCATCACACAAGCGCATTAACCAACTGAGCTATCACATTATTCTGAAATAATATCAATAACATATCATAAAATATTATGACCAATTTTTGAATATGAATTTTGGCGCCAGACTTCATCTTCTTCATTTGAATCACCTGCGAAATTTCCTAGACTTTTTCCTACGCATTTACCTGCGAATTTTTCAATATCTAGAACCTGCGAAAATCAAACATCATCGAAACAGCAAAATTTCTTCAAATTGATTAGTGCAATGCAATCCTTATGACTCATACAATCTTCCCATGCTTTTAAAATTCATTTAAATTGGTTGAATCAAGGAACCCTATTTCGTGACCTTAAACCCTAACAATGACTTCTCATGTTTCCTGCATCAAACCTTCAATCAAACCATCCAGAATTGTTCTAAACATCAATATAAACATTAATCAACCATCAACTATGATTTAAAACAAAGATACATATGAAATCGAAAAATTCAAAACGCAAGAACAAATGTGGTTCGGTTTCGGCTTATGAGAAGGTTTTAGACCATGTGAATGATGCAAATGCGTTCTATGGTCCTCAAAGAAGGTGTCTCAACCTTGAGAAAGCTTGGAAACAGCCTCTAGGGTCAAAACCAAATCTCACCTTTTCTTGAAAATTTTGAAACTTGTTTAGTGTTCTTGAGGCTGCAAAATTCGTGTCTTGAGGTTGTGATGAGTTCTATACTTATAAGTGAACAAAATTAGGTCAAGAAAAGTGGTTGTTCTTTGGGCTTTTTGGATGCCTTGATGATGAAGAAATCTCATTCCAAATTTTGCCAAAAATCAAATCTTTTCATGCTCTAAAGAGTGTGCACGAATTTGGACAGTATAAACTCATGTTAAATGGCTTTTATGATTTTCTAGAAGAAGAATCATATTTAAATATTGATTTTTTTGATTTTATTTTGATTTATTATGTATTTAAATGAATAAAATCCAAATAAATATTAAATAAAATAAAAAAAATTAGAAATTGCATGGGTTGGTTCGTGCTTGGTGTTTTTGTAAAGATGGGATGGCAATTTGGTGGGCTCATTTAGCAAAAATTTGATTTTAGGCCTTATTTGCTTCATAAACTTCCCTAAAATTTCCCAACTTTGCAAGGGAACAAATCCTTCAATTTTAATGCTATGAGGGTGTTCTTGGACATTTTGGAAATCTTAAAGAGTCCTATAACCAACCCCATTGGTTTCATGTCCATATCTTTTACCATTCTCAAGTTATGCTCTTTTGAAGTTGTTGACTTTTTGTTGACTTTCAAAAGGACCTATAATGTCTTAGCTCATATCTTCCAAATGAAGCATTTTTGGGCTTGGCTTGTGAGACACAAAGTTGTAGAGAATTCAATTTCCTTTCAAAATGATATTTGGATGGGAAAAATTTGATGAAGCATGTGAAAGTTATGGCTGGTCAAAGTTCAGTTGACTTTTCCTAAGGAAACCCTAATTTAGAAACTCCTGATTCTTGATGATCTGAAATCTCCTTGATGAATCATGATCAACCCTTGATCAAATGATGAATTTTAATTCATATAATTGATGTTGGAAAAAAATCATGAAGTTTGACTTTGGTTTGACCACAGTTTGACTTTTTAACTACTTTGACTGATTTTGACCTATCTAATCATCTGACTGAGCAAACCTTTTGGAAAAGTCTCGAAACTTGTCATGGGGATTCTTAAACATATATAAGATGTTATGAAGCTCACTTGAAGTCTTGGAAGTCCATTTAGCCTGATTAAAGTCAAAACCCTAGTTTAGGATGCATTGCTTAGGAGGATGCATCGTCTGAGGGAATTGTCAAATCTTCTGACTAATTGTGATCTTTGTGAACCTTGTGAACCTCATGAGATGTCTTGTGAACCTTTTGAACCTTGTGATCCTCTTAGTACACAAAGTCTTGTCTTGTGAGGGCAAATTTTGTGGTGCAACAGCTGCCCCTGTTCAATTTTCTGAAACCTGAGGGGTTAGATTGGTATATATGCCAGTCGTGACCTGGAAGGTTGAAGGGGATTGAACACAAAAGCCCAAAAATTTGCACTCACCGGTGCGTAGAGTAATACTGATGATTAGCTGTATATGCTTGAGTGGGCTTGAAGATGCCACTTGGAAGGACTAGGGATGGGCTTAGAGATGCCATCAGGATGAACTGGAGATGGGCTTAAAGATGCCATCTAAAATATCTGGATGTGGTGATGTTCTGATGTTGATACTGGATATCAGTACTAGGCCTTTGTATAGGCCGTCTCTGAATCATTTATACAACATGATTTGAATTATTGGATGGACCAGTAGAAATAAATCTTGTGATGATTATCTCTTCTGGAAGTATCTTGGATTAGGGAATGGATCTTTGTACATACCGTTTGCCTATTCTCCAAGGTCAAAAGAACGTCAGGATTTGTCCTTCTGAAAAAGTATCTTGAACCAAGGAATGGATCTTTTTACAGACTGTTTCTCGGCTATTCAAGGGGCCAAAAGAACGTCAGGATTTGTTCTTAAGGGTCAAAAGAACGTCGGGATTTGTTCTTCTGAAAAAGTCTTGAACAAGAGGCCAAAAGAGCGTCAGGATTTGCTCTTAAGGGTCAAAAGAACGTCATGATTTGTTCTTCTGAAAAATTCTTGAACAAGGGGCCAAAAGAGCATCAGGATTTGCTCTTAAGGGTCAAAAGAACGTCAGGATTTGTTCTTCTGAAAAATTCTTGATCAAAGGGCCAAAAGAACGTCCGGATTTGTTCTTAAGGGTCAAAAGAACGTCAGGATTTGTTCTTCTGAAAAAGTCTTGAACAAGGGGCCAAAAGAGCGTCAGGATTTGCTCTTAAGGGTCAAAAGAACGTCAGGATTTGTTCTTCTGAAAAAGTCTTGAACAAGGGCCAAAAGAGCGTCAGGATTTGCTCTTAAGGGTCAAAAGAACGTCAGGATTTGTTCTTCTGAAAAAAGTCTTGAACAAGGGGCCAAAAGAGCATCAGTATTTGTTCTTCTGAAAATGTCTTGATCAAAGGGCCAAAAGAACGTCAGGATTTGTTCTTAAGGGTCAAAAGAACGTCAGGATTTGTTCTTCTGAAAAAGTCTTGAACAAGGGGCCAAAAGAGCGTCAGGATTTGCTCTTAAGGGTCAAAAGAACGTCAGGATTTGTTCTTCTGAAAAAGTCTTGAACAAGGGGCCAAAAGAGCGTCAGGATTTTCTCTTAAGGGTCAAAAGAACGTCATGATTTGTTCTTCTGAAAAAGTCTTGAAAGATGTCTTGAACCAGGGAATGGATCTTTTTACGAACCGTTTGCATGCTATTCGAGGACATCTTGAGTAGTGTATGGATCATTTCTGACCCGTTGTAAGTTGTTGATATTGTTTTACCTGCATATAACTATCCTGCAAGGCAAATATTAGTTTATGCATTATGTATGCATGCATAGTATGATGCACCTAAGTAAACGTATTATGTACTTATGGATATGTATGTTATGGTATGATGTAATTGATGTATGTATGAATTATGCAGCCTGAAGCGTCCAGATATCTTCGTATAACAACTGTTGGCCAGGAAAATAAATCCTGATTCGTTGCTGAAGAATATGAGGAACTTGTTCCCATCTCGTTTGATAACATAGTATTTATAAACCTCCCGTCTTTGTTCGATAGTATGGTATCCATAACCTCCCGTCTTCGTTCGATAGTATGGTATCCATAACCTCCCGTCTTCGTTCGATAGTATGGTATCCATAACCTCCCGTCTTCGTTCGATAGTAAGGTATCCATAACCTCCCGTCTTCGTTCGTCGTACTCCTATTGAAAGAATAAATTCCTGACTATCCATATGAGGATAAAAGAGATGGATATAAATTCCAGGGGAGATGTGACTCGAAGTATTTATGAAGATGGATTTCCCCTACTGGGGGATTTGTAGCTGTCTTGTGGGGATGAACCGGCGAAGCTTCGTTGAGTTCCTTCTCTCGTTCGTCCTTAGTAAATACTATTACTGCATTTTCATGCATTTCTGGTAAACATCAATCATATTAAGCATTTATGCATTTCTGGTAAACATCAATCATATTCAAAAGCATACATACATTCAAACACAACCAATGGACGTATCGCTTATGTAAATAGGGTAAAAGTAAATCTGGATTCAAAGATGAAATTTTATTTATATCACAAAGTGACCTATACATAGGCAAGTTTGTATAAGGAGACAAAAATCCTAGTAAGAGGAATTTGTCATAAAATTTTTACAAAACAAAGAAAATCAGCTATGTGGGAAATAATCCTTTTGAGTTTCAATTATACTATTGACATTATCTTCAAGTATCTCATCTTCTGCTGTCGAGACGGAAACGATTGGATTGATCTTTATCTGTTCGAGCTTGAGTAAGTAGCACAACTGGTCGTAGTTTCATGGGTGATCCAAACGAGACATAGTCATACGCTTTAATCCCTAACTTTTGCCTGGATTGCCTTTTCAGGTTTTCAATCCACCGGGATACCCTTTTTTGCCCAAGCCGCCTTTTCAGGTTTTCGACTTGCCGGGTGTACATTTTTATATATATATCCCTAATTTTTGCCCGAACCCTTTTGGTTCGCCGGGATGCCCTTATTTTTGCCTAGGCCAGTCAACCTAGCGGGTCTCTTTTTATGCGTAGTATTTTTTAACCATGTCTGCGTTTACAGGCTGCGGGAAGTCTTCACCATCCATAGTAGTAAGTATCATGGCACCTCCTGAGAATACTGTTTTGACCACAAATGGTCCTTCATATGTTGGAGTCCACTTTCCCCTAGGATCACCCTGTGGTAGTATGATACGCTTGATTACCAAATCACCAGCCTGATATACCTTTGGCTTAACCTTCTTGTTGAAAGCCTTGATCATTCGTTTCTGGTACATCTTGCCATGACAAACAGCTGCTAACCTCTTCTCATTAATCAAATTTATCTGGTCAAGTCGAGTCTGAATCCACTCATCTTCATCCAAGCCTTCATCCTTCATAATTCTTAAGGAGGGAATCTGAACTTCGATGGGCAGAACTGCTTCCATACCATATATTAAGGAGAATGGGGTTGCCCCTGTTGAAGTACGTATTGTAGTACGATAACCATGAAGAGAAAATGGTAACATCTCATGCCAATCTTTATAAGTGACAGTCATCTTCTGTATAATCTTCTTAATGTTCTTATTAGCAGCTTCTACTGCCCCATTCATCTTCGGACGATACGGAGAAGAGTTGTGATACTTAATCTTGAATTGCGTGCAGAGATCAGTAATCATAGTGTTGTTCAGATTAGAGCCATTATCAGTAATAATCCTTTCAGGGATACCATACCTACATATGATATTATTCTTAATGAATCGAGCCACCACATTCTTAGTAACAGATGCAAATGAAGCTGCCTCTACCCACTTTGTAAAGTAATCAATAGCAACCAAGATGAAACGATGCCCATTAGAAGCAGTAGGCTTGATCTCACCAATCATATCAATGCCCCACATGGCAAAAGGTCAGGGAGCAGTCAACACATTCAATGGTGATGGAGGTATGTGTACTTTATCAACATAGATTTGACACTTATGACATGTTCTGGAATGTTGATAGCAGTCAGCTTCTATAGTAGACCAATAGTAACCTGCTCTCAATATCTTCTTTGCCATAGTATGACCACTAGAATGAGTGCCGAAGATCCCATCATGCCTGTCTTCCATAATCTCAATTGCTTCCTTCTTATCTACACAACGAAGCAAAGTGGAATCATGATTGCGCTTGTACAGAATTCCATTACTCAAAAAGAACTTAGCAGAAAACCTCCTAAGAAACTTCTTATCTTTGACAGATGCCCCTTCAGGGAACTCTTAAGCTTCAAGATATCTTTTCACTTCATAGAACCAAGGCTTCTCCTCTGCTTCTTCAGTGTCAATCTCATTGCAGTATGCAGGCTTCTCAAATCTATCAATGGTAATCTTGGGAGCTTCATCATCCCAGCTAATCTCAAACATGGATGCCATGGTGGCTAAGGCATCTGCCAACTGATTCTCTCTTCGTGGAATATGTCCAAAGGTAATCTTTTTAATGTGTGGGATTAAAGACAACACATGCTCTCTGTAAGGAATGAGATTATCATGCTTGGTATCCCAATCTCCTTTAATCTGACTTACTACCAGGGCTGAATCTCCATACACGTCAAGGAACTGAATCTTCATATCAATGGCAGCTTTGATACCCAGGATACATGCCTCATACTCAGCCATATTATTGGTACAATAAAAACAAAGTCTGGCAGTAATCGGGGTATGACAACCTTCAGGGGAACTGATCACAACACCAATACCATTACCAAGTGCATTAGAAGCTCCATCAAAAACCATAGTCCATCGGGATCCTTGTTCAGGTCCGTCATATTGTCCAAGTTCTTTAGTAATAATCATAATGTCTTCATCAGGGAATTCAAAACTCATTGACTGATAATCATCCACTGCTTGATGAGCCAAATGATCAGCTACAACACTTCCTTTAATGGCCTTCTGAGTAGTATACTGTATATCATATTCTGTTAAGATCATTTGCCATCATGCTATTCTTCCGGAGAGAGCAGGTTTCTCGAATATGTACTTGATTGGATCCATTTTCGAAATCAATAAGGTAGTATGAGTCAACATATACTGTCTTAGTCGGCGAGCAGCCCATGCCAAAGCGCAGCAAGTTTTCTCGAGCAGTGAGTATCTTGTTTCATAGTCGGTAAACTTTTTGCTAAGGTAGCATATTGCCTGCTCTTTTCGACCAGACTCGTCATGTTGCCCCAATACACACCCCATTGAATTGTCTAATACTGTTAAGTACATAATCAAGGGTTTTCCATCAACTGGTGGCATCAAAATGGGAGGTTCTAGCAGGTATCTCTTGATTTCATCAAAGGCAGTTTGGCACTCATCATTCCATTCCATTACCTGATCTTTCTTTAACAACTTGAAGATTGGCTCACAGGTAGAAGTTAATTGGGAAATAAATCTTACAATGTAATTCAATCGTCCCAAGAAACCTCTAACCTCCTTCTCAGTGCGGGGAGCTGGCATCTCTTGTATAGCTTTCACTTTCGCAGGATCTACTTCAATACCTTTTCCACTGACAATGAACCCCAAGAGTTTACCAGATCTAACTCCAAAAGTACATTTGTTTGGGTTCAATCTCAACTTGTATTTCTTCAATCTCTCAAACAACTTATGCAGATGATCAAGATGTTGTTCTTCAGTCTGGGACCTGGCTATCATATCATCCACATATACCTCTATCTCATGATGAATCATATCATGAAACAAAGCCACCATAGCACGCTGATATGTTGCCCCGGCATTCTTCAAACCAAATGGCATCACTTTATAGCAAAAGGTGCCCCACTGTGTTACAAATGTTGTCTTCTCCATATCTTCAGGTGCCATCTTGATTTGATTGTAACCATAGAAACCATCCATGAAAGAGAATACCTTATGCTGAGTAGTGTTGTCTACCAGAACATCAATATGAGGGAGTGGAAAGTCATCTTTGGGGATGGCCTTGTTCAAATCCTTGTAGTCTACGCACATACGTACCTTACCACCTTTCTTAGGTACCGGTACCACATTTGCAACCCATTGAGGATAAGAAGTCACATCTAAGAACCCTGCATCGAACTGTTTCATCACTTCTGCTTTAATCTTCTATGACATTTCAGGACGTATGCGACGAACCTTCTGCTTCTTTGGACGACAATCTTCTTTTACTGGTAAACGGTGAACCACAATGTCTGTATCCAACCCTGGCATATCTTCATAGGACCAAGCAAAAATCTCTACATAATCATGTAACATCTGAATCAACCTGCTCTTAACACCATCCTCTAATTCAGCCCCTATCTTGACTTCTTTCCTGTTTTCTTCAGTTCCCAGATTCACAACTTCGACTGGCTCTTCATGTGGTTGTATAGCTTTCTCTTCCTGTTGTAACAACCTAGCAAGCTCTACAGATACTTCACAATCGTCCTCATTTCCATCTTCAGCTTGATAGATCGGATTCTTGAAATTATAATTGGCAATAGTAGAACTGTTATCAACAGAATCCAGAGTGGATGAGGATCTGCATTTTAGTGATGTGGGTGTGTGTAAGAACACATAGCTGATAAAACAAGAATAAAATAAAAGAAAGACAAGGAACGCAATATTTACGAAAACGAAACGTCCACTGATTTTTATTGAATGAAGTATGCAAATGAAATGACATCCCGAAACAAGCATACCATTGTGCCCCGGGTAAGGCACAAGGCTTAAGAGTTCAATTGTTCAAAAATTACAAATTTTAAAAGTAACAACACAGTAATAGTATTTACTCCTGACTAAAGGAGATAGGAATAACATCTTCAGCTTTCCAATTGTTGATCCCATCACCCACAGTAGGAAAAATCCAAGCATCTAGGTTATAGTCTTCATCATAGTCACCCACAGCATTGATCTGATCTTTCATAATCCCCTGATTAGTTATACGAACAGCACGATCACGACGAACAACCTTCTGGGACTCTGCAGTGAAACCCAAACCAAATTTATCAGACTTGTAAGGGATGTCAGGAAGCTGACCCCAAATAGTACAACCACCTTCATCCACCACAGCTCTAGCATCTTTAAGGGAGGCCATTGTAGGAGGTACTCTGGTGACCATAGGAACTTTCTTGACAACAGGAGGAGCTTCATAATTAATAACAACCCAAGGAACCACTTCGAACGTCTGGCATGGAGTTTCAACATACTCACCTTCCACTTCAAGATATTTAAAGGTGTTCACGTGGCTAACTATATATCCTTCCTCTCCGTAAACAGTGACAACTTTTCCTTCTACTGGATATCTTAGCTTTTGATGTAAGGTGGAGGTTACATCACCTGCCCCATGGATTCAGGGACGCCCAAGCAAACAAGAATACGAAGGACGAATATCCATTACATAAAAAGTAGCATTGAAGACTTGAGAACCTACTTTTATTGGGAGATCAATTTCTCCATGCACCACTCTTCTCGAGCCATCAAAAGCCTTCACCACTATATTACTGGGCTTCAACACAGCATCTTCAGGACTAAGTTTATTCAGAACTTCTTTTGGCAACACATTCAGCGAAGAACCATTGTCTATTAACACATGTGACAGGGTAGTGCCCCTACATTCAATAGAGATATGTAGAGCCCTATTATGATCCCTCTTGGCAGGAGTTAAATCAGCATCGGAGAAACCTAACCCATTATCATAGGTCAAGTGTGCAACACAATTTTCAAACTGATCTACCGAAATCTCATTTGGTACGTGAGCAGTCTTCACAAATTTAATCAAGGCTTTAGCATGAGCCTCCGAACACAATAACAAAGACAGCATAGAAATCTTGGAGGGAGTATGCCCCAATTGGTCAACAATGTCATAATCACTCTTGCGAATGATCTTCAATACTTCTTCCATCTGCTTAGAAAGATCATCAGCAGTTGGTACATCAGTTTGTATAGGTTCAATAACAGGACCTTTGCCCCGAGTATCAGCAGTGGAGGTAGTAGTTGGAGTAACTGTATTCTTGGAAGCAGCCGGAGAAGAGAAAACTCTTCCACTTCGTGTGATCTTACTAGATCCATCAATATTATCAACATCAAGGTTTTCATCAACAACAGGTGTCTCAGCTAAGGGTTCCTGCTTAACACCATGAATATAAACATCGGAGCCATAATTCCAAGGCACCGCTTTATCAGAAGTATACGGAATAGGACCAGGAGTGGTAATGATCATAGGAGCCACTCTAGCTTCAGCAACAATCTTCACAGGGCCTTCAGCAGTAATTTTAATTGGACCCTTACGAGTGATTTTTACAGGTCCCTTGGAAGTAATCCTTACCGGCACTTTATCAACCATATCCACCTCTTCAACTTTCGCACCTTTAGTTATATGATCGACCATGCTCTCTACAGAAGGTGTCCTCTCAAACAATATTGTATAATTGTTCATGAGGCGTTGAATTCCGTCCTTCAATCTCCAGCAGCTATCCGGCTTATAGGTACAATAGATACAATCTTCATGACAACCCGGAAAGAACCCAGCTTGTACCAACTTCTTCTTAATAACAGACAATGGTGTGGTTACATTTGCAATTGAGGAAATATGTAAAACTTCATCAATGGCATTGACAGTCTTCTCATGATTTGGCATGGGAGCAGTAATCACATTTGGAGTACCCGGAGGGTCAAACTCAATTTCTCCAGCATCAATCATATCCTGAATCTTATTCTTCAATATCCAGCAACTATTGGTATCATGTCTTGGGCAATTAGAATGATATGCACATCGTGCATTAGGATTGTACCTGGGAGAGGTAACATTAGGGTTCTGAGGAGGGTCCTTCAAAGTGATGAGTTCACCCTTCAACAAGTGTTGCAAGGCTTGGGCCAGTGACATGTTGAACTTGGTGAACTGTCTTCTAGGCCTCTGTTGATTGTTTTGTGGTTGTTCTGGTGTTGCAGGAGTAGGATTGGAGATGTGAACTGCACTCACAGATTGGTGTCTCCTATTACGACCAGGTTGACCATAAACAACATTTGACTCTTTCTTCCCACTAGGGGGCTTCTTTGTAGTACTGGATGAAGAAGCACCCACTTGTATCTTGCCACTCCTTATACCACTTTCTACGCGCTCTCCTGTCATTATCAACTCAGTGAAGCCAGATGATGAGCTTCCAATGAGATGACTGTAAGAAGGACCATTCAACGTACACATGAACATATCCACTAACTCCCGGTCAGTTAGAGGGGGTTGCACTCTTCCATCCAAGTCTCTCCACTTCTGGGCATACTCCTTGAAATTTTTTTTAGCACCCATAGACTTGCTTTGTAGTTGCATGCGAGTAGGGGCTAGATCAGCATTGTATTGATATTGCTTATAAAAGGCTTCAGCAAGATCATTCCAATCACGGATGTTGACACTCTCCAACTGATAGTACCATTCCAATTGAGCTCCAGACAAGCTCTCTTGGAAGAAATGGATCCACAACTTCTTATCAGCAGTATGGGGTTGGATTCTCCGGACATAAGACCTCAGATGCAGCTTGGGACAAGAGACACCATCATAAACTACGAAAGTAGGAACCTTGAAACCAATGGGTATGACCACCCCAGATATCAAACTCAGGTCTTCAAAATCCAGCCCAGAAGACCTTTGCAATTCCATAGCATCCATTCTATCCACTAGCATTTTGAACTTATCTTCAGTAGGATCATGATAGTAGTTAGCTTCAGAATCAGAATCCCTCATTGTATTGTGGAGACTGCCTCCCTCTTTCTCAGACTCTTCAGACTCATAATCTTCAACCTGTTCTTTGTTCTTGACAGAACCTCTAAACCTTCTTCCCATGTTGATTAGGCCTCCTGACCTTCTATTCTTCTTAGTCTTCTTGGCCAGCAGTGTCTTCAATTCATCCTGCCCCTTTGACAAGTTCAGGATCAGCTCTTGGAACTGTGCATTTTGTGCCTGGAGATCTTTAACTGTTTGTTCAAGAGCCATTGCTTAAATAAACAGCGAGAAGATAAGAAACCTATGCACAAGAAACCTGTGATGCAATGATATGGTGTATAAATGCGTATGCAATGTTTTCAAGGACCGCAGGGTTTAAATTTGCTTAAACAAACAAGAAAGTAAACTTTTATTAGTAATAAATTTGTTTGCCCTTGGGGCTTACAAAATGAAATGAAATAAATACAAAAGATGGGGTTTTAAGTCTCCCATGGACGTTTCCTCTTTGTGTTGAGGTATGAGTTGAGATTCCGCTCCTCGTGAAGTTGCTTTGTTAGCTCCAGAATTCTTTCTTGACTTGCTTTGTAATGAGTCTCAAAAGTATCCCTTTGCTCCTTCAACTGGATCCAGGACCTCTGTAAGTCTTCCATGTCAGTGGGCATGTCTGGGTGAAGGAGGGTATAAGAAGTATCCCCTTCAGCAACAGGCTCCATAGTAACTGGCAGGATGGCAGGATATGGCATCATGAGAGTCTGAGCACGAGATCGCACCCATCTGAGGTAAGCTTCCATAGGAATAATGTACTTGGGCTCCAGGGTCTTGCTGTCAACCTTGTTCACTTTTCCCCATGCTCGTATGAACCTTTGACGGTAACCTTGCAGATCATTGTCGTAGTCAAACACAATACCCTGAATCAACATGTCATGTGGACCATCACTCCGAGCGTAACCAAACTGTCGTAGAGCTAAAGAAGGGTTGTAAGTAATGCCTCCTCTTATGCCTAGAAGTGGCACATTAGGAAACTCCCCACAACGGTCAATGATAGTAACATTCTCCATAGACCTGAAGCACCAATGGATATTTGAATGAGAGAGTGACATAATCCTCTTGGACCATCTGAACCCTTGCTCATTCTTCATCACTGATCGAGGAAGGTGGGAAATAAACCACCTAGATAGCAAAGGTATGCAACACATCAGAGTTCCTCGTGCCTTTGTAGTACGAGTATGAAGAGAATGTAGGATATCCCCAAGTAATGTAGGCACTGGATTGTGACTCAGGAATATGTTGATGGCATGAACATCTATGAACTAATCAGGATTGGGGAACAACACTAAGCCATAAATCAACAAAGCTAAGATCTCCTCAAAAGCATCATAGCTCATAGCCTTCAAGAATACTTGAGCCTTCTCTATCAACACCTTGGCAAGAATACCCTTAACTCCGCTCCTTGTTTCCAGGACAATGTCTGACTTCTTCAGATGTAGAGCTGCAGCAATAACCTCAGGTTTAGGCTCCTTTTCCAAACCTGTGAATGGTTTCTGATCAAGGACAGGTATACCCAGAAGTTTGGAGAACTCTTCCATTGTAGGAACCAGCTGATAGTCGGGGAATGTAAAGCAATGGTGCTTAGGATCAAAGAACTGAAACAGAACACTCATCATGTCTTCATTGAATCCTGAAGTGACTAAATCCAGTAGGTGACCATGTCTCTTGACGAACTGAGAGTTTTCAGAAACCTGGGAAACCAATTCTTTAAGCTTAGAAGGTATTCCTACAAAGTTGATCCTGATAGTATTCCTACGAGCAGAAGCCATGACCTGCAACAAAGAACAAAGATAAATCCTTTGGTCCTTGAAATGGTTAGTGAAAATGCTATGCTTATGATGCATGATGATGCTATGATGTTATGCTCAATCACAAACATGTGGCACACACAAACAAGTCACACAATAACCCTTAGGTTTGAAGGCTTGCATGAGGTTTAAAGGTAGATACCCTCCCCTGAAGTTTAGTTGGTTCATCCTGTCCTACAAAAGTAACCAGGTTCTAAGGGATCTCAATATCATTGATCCTTCACAAGGGTGGTTGTTCAGTAGGCAACTTACTTTCCAACCAAAACCCTCCAAGTTTAGGATCTCAATGAGCGTAGTATCGAGTATCAACCAACTTCAGTCTTCACCAAAGCCGGTTATCTCACTACTTTTTTAAAGGCCAAGATGGGATAACTAGGGTTCTAAAAGTTAGTTAGTGCATTGACAACATATGGTAGCTTCATACTATCCTCAACATGACTTAAGGAACATAAGCACCAACCAAGAAGTCACACTAACTATGGCCACCAGATCAACCATATCGGTATACGCCGTACAGTTTCCTTGGTCTATTGCCATTTACCTAAGGTACACTAGATCCGGGTTAGGATCTTTCACACATAAGAGCACCCAACAGATAAGTATAAAGCAAACAAAGCAAACAAATTTAAAGTGATCTAATTCCTAAGGGTACCTCTCTTTTATTAAATCCCCAGCAGAGTCGCCAGTTCTGTAACACGGTGGGAGAATTGACTTTTAGTTAAATGTTGCGGATAGCAAGAGTCGCCACCGACTTTTATTTTATCCAAAGGAAAGGCATAAAAGAACAGGAAAGACCTTTAAAAGATTTTTGGGTTCGGGGGGTAGGTTATGTAAAGGGAAGGTGTTAGCACCCTTTACATCCATGGTTATCCATGGGCTCTTAGTTACTTAGCTCACTTTAAAATGTTTTGAAAAGTGTAGTGTGTGATTAGAAATTTTCTTAAGTACTTTATAATGATCCATGTACGGATATATATATAAAAGTCTTTGTTTTGAAAATTGCTTGAAAAAATGTGAAGTGTTTTGAAATGTTTTGAAGAGTGAGCAAGTACATAAGAGAAACCTACCCTAAGTTAAATCTTTTCTGTTCTTAAATATCCTTTAAATGGTAAGACTATCCCTATTATTAAGGAATAGGTAGTCATTACCTTGGATGTGAGAAGGGACAAGTAAAGGGACATCTGTGATTAGGCAACTGTAAGGTGTATTTAGCAATTCAAAGGGACTAATCATCTTTATTCGAAAGGGACAAGATCATTTACGAAGGCAACCATGAAGGGACTTGATCTTTTTATCTTTTAAGGGACTAGATGATATGAGAGAAGGGACTTTGCTTTACACCTTACTTGACCTTTTTCTTTAGGCAACATGAGAGGTATCCTTAAGAATGTGAGATGGCGATCCAAGATCGACTTACGTGTGTGCGTGTACAAATTCAAGTATTTATCTTACAAATTAGTGATCTAAATTCAATTTTAAATACAAACATGTTTACACTCCCTATTTTACTAACCATGGCAATTTAAATAAATAATAAAAATAATTCTACAACTATTACATAGTGGGTACAATTACATAATAAAATAATTTAAATAAATAAGCACATAATAAGTAAATAAATAAATTGGTTAGTAATAATAAATAAATATAAGAAGGTTAGTATAACAATATAATATAGAAACAAATTAAAAATTAAAAATTAAATAAATAGTTACTTTTTAAGAGTTTTAATAAAAGAAATAAATAGTAAATATTATATACTAATAAAATATGATTAATAGTCTAATTATTTAATTTTATATACATATTATAAAAATATTTGTTAATTATAATTAAGTAAGCATATAAAAATTAATAAATTAAACTCATAAAACAAAGTTAGGGTTTTTAATTGTTTAAAAAAAAATTAGGGTTAATTACTTAATCTAAACTTAATTAAATTATTTAAAAAAAAACTATATATAATAATAATATAAACAAATTATGAAATAAATATATATAATTAAAAATTACAAACAAATAAATTAATGTTTATAACATAATTAGGGTTTATAAAGAAAATTAGAGTTTATATAAAAAATTAGGGTTTATAAGTTAATCTAAATATAATTAAGGAATTTATATACAAAAAATATATATATATATATATATACATATTAAATAAAATAAAAATAATATTTTTTTTTAGTTTTAGAAAATAATTTCAGAATTAGTAAACTATAAATTATTTATATGCTATTTTATATATATGTATATGATTAATATTTTTTATTTATAATAAAATTAACTAAGTAAAACAAATAAGCAAAAAAAAAGAAGAAAAAGTTGGAACTTACCTGGGGCAGGGATTGAACCCACGCCCTAGGCTTTAAACTCCTTAGACCAATAAGCCAGCCACTAGACCAGCTGCGCGCTGGTGATAACAAAACAGGTCCAATTCTTTTTATTTTTATCCTGCAAAAATTATTGAAAATAACCAAAAACAAAAGGGCCTGGGGACGATTCGAACCCATGACTCCTCATTCATCACACAAGCGCATTAACCAACTGAGCTATCACATTATTCTGAAATAATATCAATAACATATCATAAAATATTATGACCAATTTTTGAATATGAATTTTGGCGCCAGACTTCATCTTCTTCATTTGAATCACCTGCGAAATTTCCTAGACTTTTTCCTACGCATTTACCTGCGAATTTTTCAATATCTAGAACCTGCGAAAATCAAACATCATCGAAACAGCAAAATTTCTTCAAATTGATTAGTGCAATGCAATCCTTATGACTCATACAATCTTCCCATGCTTTTAAAATTCATTTAAATTGGTTGAATCAAGGAACCCTATTTCGTGACCTTAAACCCTAACAATGGCTTCTCATGTTTCCTGCATCAAACCTTCAATCAAACCATCCAGAATTGTTCTAAACATCAATATAAACATTAATCAACCATCAACTATGATTTAAAACAAAGATACATATGAAATCGAAAAATTCAAAACGCAAGAACAAATGTGGTTCGGTTTCGGCTTATGAGAAGGTTTTAGACCATGTGAATGATGCAAATGCGTTCTATGATCCTCAAAGAAGGTGTCTCAACCTTGAGAAATCTTGGAAACAGCCTCTAGGGTCAAAACCAAATCTCACCTTTTCTTGAAAATTTTGAAACTTGTTTAGTGTTCTTGAGGCTGCAAAATTCGTGTCTTGAGGTTGTGATGAGTTCTATACTTATAAGTGAACAAAATTAGGTCAAGAAAAGTGGTTGTTCTTTGGGCTTTTTGGATGCCTTGATGATGAAGAAATCTCATTCCAAATTTTGCCAAAAATCAAATCTTTTCATGCTCTAAAGAGTGTGCACGAATTTGGACAGTATAAACTCATGTTAAATGGCTTTTATGATTTTCTAGAAGAAGAATCATATTTAAATATTGATTTTTTGATTTTATTTTGATTTATTATGTATTTAAATGAATAAAATCCAAATAAATATTAAATAAAATAAAAAAAAATCAGAAATTGCATGGGTTGGTTCGTGCTTGGTGTTTTTGTAAAGATGGGATGGCAATTTGGTGGGCTCATTTAGCAAAAATTTGATTTTAGGCCTTATTTGCTTCATAAACTTCCCTAAAATTTCCCAACTTTGCAAGGGCACAAATCCTTCAATTTTAATGCTATGAGGGTGTTATTGGACATTTTAGAAAGATTAAAGAGTCCTCTAACCAACCCCATTGGTTTCATGTCCATATCTTTTACCATTCTCAAGTTATGCTCTTTTGAAGTTGTTGACTTTCAAAAGGACCTATAATGTCTTAGCTCATATCTTCCAAATGAAGCATTTTTGGGATTGGCTTGTGAGACACAAAGTTGTATAGAATTCAATTTCCTTCAAAATGAGCTTTGGATGGGAAAAATTTGATGAAACATGTTAAAGTTATGGCTGGTCAAAGTTCAGTTGACTTTTCCTGAGGAAACCCTAATTTAGAAACTCCTGATTCTTGATGATCTGAAATCTCCTTGATGAATCATGATCAACCCTTGATCAAATGATGAATTTTACTTCATATAATTGATGTTGGCAAAAAATCATGAAGTTTGACTTTGGTTTGACCACAGTTTGACTTTTTAACTGCTTTGACTGATTTTGACCTATCTAATCATCTGACTGAGCAAACCTTTGGGAAAAGTCTTGAAACTTGTCATGGGGATTCTTAAACATATATAAGATGTTATGAAGCTCACTTGAAGTCTTGGAAGTCCATTTAGCCTGATTAAAGTCAAAACCCTAGTTTAGGATGCATTGCTTAGGAGGATGCATTGTCTGAGGGAATTGTCAAATCTTCAGACTAATTGTGATCTTTGTGAACCTTGTGAACCTCATGAGATGTCTTGTAAAACTTGTGAACCTTGTGAGCCTCTTAGTACACAAAGTCTTGTCTTGTGAGGGCAAATTTTGGGGTGCAACAGAAGAGGGGATTACGAATTTGAAGCTTGGGATTGATTTTGTGCAGGGTGTTTGGGGGCTGTCAAAGCTTGAGTTCAATGAAGGAGAGGGTCTCTATTTATAGATGGAAGGAGCTGAGAATTTGAATGAATAATTGATGCCGCGTTTTGAATGCTTTCAGCTGCGTTTTGATGCTTGCGTTTCATCTTAATTCACCTGCATTTTGAATTTTGCTGATGTGCGTTTCGTGTGTGACCACCGCGTGCGCAGCAAGAATTTATTTGGCTGCGTTTTGCTCATCTTGCAGTGCGTTTCATGCTGTAAAATTCTGCGTTTTGAGCTTTCTTTTTGCAGGTGCGTTTCAGGTGCGGCTTAGCTTTGTGGTCACGTGAATCCGTGCGAAGGAAATGTTTTGTTCGTGTGATGCTTACGCGCTTGGGATTTTGTTGGAGTCGCTGCGTGTTGGATGCAGCTTTGGAGAAGCAACTGGCTGGGACTTGCAGCGAGTGGCTTGCGTGTGGGGGCTTGGAGAGGCTGCCGTGTGCAGCTTGCTGTGAAGAGTGATGTGCGTACGGCGTGTGTTGCGTTTTTGATTGATGGCTTGAAGTGAAGCTGAAAGTAGGAAAGACTCAAGTGGCTTGTGAGAAAGCTGGAAAAATTCACGTGTGGTCTGAGAAGTTGACTTGATTTTTCTTGGCAATTTTTTGGAAATGGCATTGTAATGGGCTTGACAAACAAAAACAATTATGGGCCTAATATGATTTTTTTTTTATGAAAATGAAAATGGATTTATTTGGTATAAAAGTGTTAATGCTATTATTTTATGATTGGCATTATGTTTGGTAAAACTAATATGGCTGGAAAATGTTGAATAAGAAGTTCCATATGTTAAATTAACATGGTATAGACTCTGGAAGAAC
Organism: Lathyrus aphaca; assembly: GCA_963966055.1. NCBI lineage: Eukaryota > Viridiplantae > Streptophyta > Magnoliopsida > Fabales > Fabaceae > Lathyrus > Lathyrus aphaca. The sequence continues at coordinate 142,481,934 of OZ014519.1, forward strand.
AAGTCAAGACATGATTAAGGAAGATGTCAAAGAAGATGTTGAATTCAGTTCAGAATGTCCTATCAGATGTTGGGACATTATCAAACAGAGTATAAGAACTTAATTCAGGATGTCCCAACAGATGTTGTCATATGTTACAGTCAGATGTCAAAGAAGATGTTGGAACATCTACAAATGTCATGACAGAATTACTGTCATATGTTACAGACAGATGTCAAAGAAGATGTTGAAACATCTGCAAATGTCATGACAGAATTACTGTCATATGTTACAGACAGATGTCAAAGAAGATGTTGAAACATCTGCAAATGTCATGACAGATGTCAAAGAAAATGTTGAAACATCTGCAACTGTCATGACAACATTACTGTCATATGTTACATATAGATATCAAACAAGAAGTGTTGAACTTAGTTCAGGATGTCACACCAGATGTTGTGACACTGTCAAACAGAGTAACAGTTAATGAACTTAAATCAAGATATCAGGATGTCACACCAGATGTTAGGACATTGTATCAGTTGATGGAATAAGTTCAGTTTACAGGATGTCACATCAGATGTTGTGACATTGTATCAGTAAATGAAGTAAGTTCAGTTTTTCAAAATGTCCCAACAGATGTTGAGACATCTCAGACCTGTTACCAGAATTAATTAATGCATAACAGAACTGAGTAAATTCAGGGGAATCTATATGGAATTAATTATGGATGGACAAAAACAGAACAAGGCGCAACTGTAGGGAGAGTTGTTATGAAACTTCAGCATAATCAGATGAACTAAATCACCTAGAATCTAGGAAGTAACAAACCCTAATTCAAGGTGATGACAATGGATTTATCAGATCTGAATTATGCAGAATATTCTGGAGATATTATGCAATCATATGTGGTGCTGATCTAGAAGATCTTAAAGACTCAATTTAAATTGAAGACAAATATTGAAAAATATAGGTTTCTATATTTAGAGATATTTTAGGAGTTGAAGATCTTTTGGAATATTTGTAGCAGATATTTCTGCATATTTGTAGCAGATATTTCTGCATATTTGTAGCAGCTATTGTTGTGATTGTTTAGGCCCAAATCCAGTTGGGAATAGGTTATAAAAGAAACCTTGTAACCTAGTTTAGAATCAACCCAATCAACCGAAAATGTAAACATTATTAGGGTTGTGTCCTTGTGTCAGCCGTGCGTAACAAGTAACTCTATTGTGGCTGTTTCACTTGTGATTCTCGAAGCTTGTAAGCAAGAGAAGTATTGTGTCTTGATTGAAACTTCTAAGTAAGATCAAGCTGTTGTGTTTGAAGTGTGACTTCAATTTTATTAATCATTGTAAAAGATCACTGTGTGATTGAGGGGGAGTGAGTAGGGTACTCATATCTAAGTTGTGTCTTAGGTAGAAATTGCATTGGGTAGTTATTAAGTGATAGATTAAACAGGGTGGTTTAAGTCTAGAATTAATATTACTTATAGTGGATTTCCTCCTGGCTTGGTAGCCCCCAGATGTAAGTGTGGAGATACACTGAACTGGGTCAACAATTCTGCTGTGTTCTTTATATCTTTTTATGTTTTATGCAGTACCTGAACTGAATGTCCTATCAGATGTCCCAACATCCTGAAGCATGTTTGACTCTGATATATCAGAATTATTTAAGTACTGATATGTATGCCTTACCATGTTTATAAGTAACAAATAAGATGTCTCAACATCATATTCGACATCTGAGTCTGTCATACCAGAATTTCAATTGGTATCAGAGCAGGCATCCTGGTCTGTTTCTGGATGAGATCTAAGGGGGATACTTTCTGGTTCATGGTAAAGGAAGAAGGATGATATAATGAAAAGCTGTTGGAACTTGAAAGGTTCATATTGGAGTTTGAATGGTCCCTAGAAGTGGAGGATGGACTATTCATCATATGGTGTATATTGGACCAGTCTGGTGTTATCAGGGCTGGAAATTTGCTGGTGAATTGCTGTGTAGCTATGATGTCAGACAGAATGTCCTGACATCTTGGTTCAGAGAATTCTATATTTGAAGGAAGCTTGTATTTTGTTTTCTGTGAGGTTTGGGTTCAACTTATGTACTACTGCATATGTCTCTGATATTTTCTGAAGTTATACCTAGTTTGTGTGTTACTTGGATTAGATGCACTGTGGTTGGGAAATGTTATAGTTGTTCTTGTATGGGGAGTTATATCTGTATCTGAATTGATGATCATACAATTTATAAGGAATTGCTTTATTATTTATGATGTGTTTGATAGTGGTTTCCCAGTACTTCCTACAAAGGCTGTTGTAAAACTTCAGTTCATAATGTCAAGTTTGATGTTCTATCATGTGATTACAGAACTGGAAGAAACTTAGTTCAGAATGGTGTGGTTCTTGATGAAAGAAGAGGTTGGAGCCAAAACAAAAGAGTATAATTATCAAATCTTTCATGCGGGAGTGAAAATCTTGATAAGTTATCTCTTGAGCTTATTTATGGTGACCTAATGAGGATATTCTTCCTGGTTATGGTGTCCTATGTTATTTAGGTATAGCTGGAGAAAATCTCTCTTGTGAAGATACATGTTTATGATTGTCTAAATCATGAACTGAAGGAAGTTTCATCAAGAAAGAAGCTGAATTGATATGTCAATCCTAATGGCTTGACACCACACTACACATCAACAATTTATGGTAAATGTTGAATCAAAGACCTAAAAGATTGTTTTTATTTATTTATGAAGCTATGAAGCTGAATACTCCTTGAGATGCTACTGTCTATTGTATGTGTGCAAAGTATCTTTCATAATGTTATAGAACTTCAGTTGGAGCTGATTGAAGAAAAGATAATAATCTTGAAAGCAATAATGTTTCAGAACCAAGCTTAGTTTTGTGTTCCAGAAGAAGGAAACTGGTGTGATATCCTGCTAACATGATGGATGCTCTGGGTGCTAGACAAATGTGTGATGATCACATATGTTTGGAACCTACTCCTAATCTGGAAGAGGAGGCATCTATGCTACATGTTGAAGACTTAGATAATGACTCTGACACAGAGTTCATTGCTTCTGTGGACCCTAGCATAGCCAAAAGGCTTAGGGCTAGAAAGGAAAAGAAGACTGCAGGACATTCAACTCCTGAAAAGAAGCAGCCTACTCCAAAGAAAGACAAGGCCAAAGTGGTATTTGGTCCTACTAAACAATGGAGCAAGGTGAATACCCAAAAGAGGAAAGCTGTAACTCCACCAGATTCAGATGTTGAAGAGGATGTTCCAACATCCCAAGCAAAGAAGAAACCAGCAATGCACTTGAGTGCACTGAGGTAATTGACCTAATTTCTTCTGCTGGTTTATTCAAAACAGTATCAAACTTTTCACCTTGCTATGAGCTGCTAGTCAAGGAATTCAGTGTCAACCTACAAGAGGACTGTGCTGAAGGTAAATCAAATGAATTCAGAAAAGTCTATGTAAGAGGGAGATGTGTGTAATTCTCTCCTAGGGTTATCAACCATTATCTAGGGAAAGAATCTGATGGACCTAATGAGCTGGGTAAGACAGATAACCAGGTGTGCAAGGTCATTACTGCCAATCAAGTCAAAGCTTGGCCAGTCAAGGGCAAACTTTATGTTAGATTGCTAACAAGGAAGTATGCAATGCTGCATAGGATTGGCACTGTAAACAGGGTCCCTACCAACCATACTTCTTCAATAGCAACTGGATTGGGCAGATTCATATATGTTGTGGGCACCCAAACAAAGTTGGACTTTGGGGCTTACATCTTTGATCAAACCCTAAAGCATGCAGGAACATCAGCAACAAATCTTCCCATTGCTTTTCCCTCTCTGCTATGTGGAATCATATTAAGCCACTATCCAGGTATCCTCACTGAGAAGGATTCAGTATGCAAAAGAAAAAGTCCTCTGGCCTTCCATTACAAACTTTTCTTGAGCCATCATGCTGCTGATGTTGAAGCTTCCACTAGGACATCTGCTGGACCTTCAAAAGCAAAGACTCCCATATCCAAAGCTGCCTTGATTGCAGATCTGAAGAACACTTGCAAAAATCTGGATGCCAGGAAGAAAAAGCTTGAGGAAGTATCTCAAAGGCTGGAGCTGGAAGAGGTTGCTCAGAATACTGATGAATCTGATGGTGAATCTGAAGATGAAGAAGCTTCTAAATGTATTTACAAATGTGGGTGATAAATGCATGACTTTGGTCATGATTAAAGCTAGCAATGTGACCAACAATTGCTAGAAGCAAGGGAAGAATGTCAGATTGGGAAGTCTGATCAGAATGGTTGTTGAACTGGTAGTCTCTTCCACTACTAGTCATGGATAGTGGCAGTATAAACCCTTTGTAGCAAGCAAACTAAGAGCATCTGTTTTGGAATATAAAATCAAGTGTGGATATTTATCAGTTGTGCTCTTTGTATGTTCATCAGGGGTGTGAAATTGAGAATTAGTGGAGTACATGCTCAGTTGGAGTATTATTTATCCATGACATGAGGAGATCTTACTAATCTTATCTGGAGCTAACCTTAAAATCCTTCAAAAGTAAAAGATCAGATTGTGTAGAACTATCTGATAAGGTATTATACAAGGATTTAAGATCAATTGTTGTTTGTGGAATTCACAAATATTTGATTGATTATCCTTGTGATTCAAGATTGGTGATGTTCAAAAAGATGTTGGAACATCTTATCATCAGAGTTTGTGCAGAATCATGGGAGAGGTATTGCATAAGCTGTAGCATTGGCTTCAGTCTTGTGTGACAGGAGTTATGTATTTCTGGAAAGTTTCTTGGCAAGAACTTGTCTGGATATTGTTGATTCTGAAGATGGAGATGAAAGACCATGAACATATCATAATCTTGGTGACTACTTGGATTGGTTTATTTCTGATCTAGGTGTAGTCCAGAATGCTCATCATGGAGTTAAGATAGGTGGAGATATCATAAATTTGTTTAGACTGCCGTACTCAAGGAAAGGTGGCATCCTTGGTATAGTTTTGAGGTGTAGTTCTTAACTATTCCTTCTGAATAATCAGACAGTGGCAGGTTTGAAGACTTTGGAGAAACATTGGAAGTTTCTCATCAATATGTGTTATTGGTAAGAACTTCTGCAAAACCAATAGAATGGAGGTTGTTTACTCAAACTTGATGGATAAATCAAGTCTATGAGAGCATGGAACTCTTGTTCTATAAAGGAAGGAGGTTCTTTCAAGTGGCAGAAGAAGGAACTGAATTTAACAAATGGATGTGGGCTAATAATGTTTAAACATCTAGTTCAACATCAGAGTCTAATTGGTGAAGATCAACTTTTCTGATCAGGATATCTTTGGAAGATTTATTATAAACGTGAAGAAGACAAAAGTGGCAATTGGCTTTTTCATATGAGGATTCATAAAGAAGGTTATCAAAATGTGGTAATTGGTTGATCTTTAAAGTGGATTCGAAGAATCAAGATAATCAGAGTGTGGCAGCTGGTTGTTCTTGAGGATTGTCTTGGAACAAATTGCTCTTGGGCAGAGGAGTGATGAGTTGAAGACTCAAGAGGATTTATTCTTCTTGAATGTGGATGAGAGTTTATCACTCTTTCTGGATTTCTGATTCTAACTGGTGGCACAGTGTAGTTGAAGATTTTCAGTTCTTGGATTACTATGCTATAGTAAGTCCAGTTGGTGGAGCACATCTAGGATCATGGTGATAAGGTCTTGGTGTATGAAAAAATGTTCTAACTAAGTGTTAGTACATTATCTGGGGTGTTTATCTACATGGTTTCTATTATTAGACTACCTAATCATATGGGAGAATGATGAAGTAGATGATCTATATTGGAAGAAACATGTAGAAGAGACTGGAAGTGTTCCTCATGCTAAAAAGCCAAGAACTCCAAAAAGATCAAGTTTTCAGCAAGACCAAAGGCATACCTTCACCATTGTACAACACTCCAAAAGCTTCTGAATATGTGGATGATTCCATAAAGGAGTTGGTAACCAAGATCCTATCTGAGAAAAGAGTGGTAAGTGGCATATCTATCCCTCTGAACACTATGCCAGCCCCACAAGAAGATCAACAAACTCAGACTGCAAAGGACACTCCTGCTCAACAGGATGTCCCAATAGATGTTGAAACATCTGAGGACCAGAAAAAGGCCTTCAATAATTGTGATGAAGAAGCATCTGAGGATCAGCACAAGGCCTCAACTGAATAGCACATCTCTGTTGATCCACCAGAAGTATATCAGGCTTAGTGTCAAGAACCTGTGTGCTAGAAGATGTTCATCTTGTGTAGTCTGTGGTAACTACAAACCCAGAAAGGAATCAGGTATGCTTTGGTACAAGAAGTGAATGTGTTCGATTGGGAATTGAACAGAGAGGGAGCTCTTGAAGACATGAAGATGCGTCTTATGTTTTCCTTTCATCAATGTACAGAGAAGCATGGAGTATCCTAAATAGGGGGAGTGTGTTACAAGTATGTGCACTTGATTTTGTGGTGTTAAGGGGGAGTAATACCTTAACCAGATAAGGAGAATCCTAAGAGTCTAGAAGGCTATATTATATAAAGCTGCTCTCTGCAGTTTATGTTTGATTCTTGAGGAATTGTGAAGCTTGTGTGTGTTTCAAGCTTATGGAGATTATATACCTCTATTTTTATTATGGTACCTTTGTCTTTTTATGGCTAAAAAGGGGGAGAAGTAATAGTGTGAGGTCTGATATGAAGATGTGATGTTAAGGAACTTCTACATAAGGTACTACTACACATGTATGTAAATTAGTTTTAGCCAAAATAAGCCAAAGGGGGAGATTGTTAATGCTATTATTTTATGATTGACATTATGTTTGGTAAAACTAATATGGCTGGAAAATGTTGAATAAGAAGTTCCATATGTTAAATTAACATGGTATAGACTCTGGAAGAACAAGTCAAGACATGATTAAGGAAGATGTCAAAGAAGATGTTGAATTCAGTTCAGAATGTCCTATCAGATGTTGGGACATTATCAAACAGAGTATAAGAACTTAATTCAGGATGTCCCAACAGATGTTGTCATATGTTACAGTCAGATGTCAAAGAAGATGTTGGAACATCTGCAAATGTCATGACAGAATTGTAAACACCCCAAATTTGCCCTCACCCATTCACACCATGGCTTGTGATCATTCTCATATGCATAAACACAATCATATCATCTCATATCACATTTTGATTCACTGCATAGTTTCTAAGTCATCTGCACCTAGGGTTTGTGATCTGAGCAATCCAAGAGCCTCTTGGGCCACCCCAAAGGCCACCAATCACTTCAAAGGGATCCATGTGTGTTCTTATATAATATTACATCCTCTCAAAGTCAAAAATGCAAAAGAATCACAAGGGCTGAGGTTTGTATGGAAGCAGAGCCAAGTTTGACTGCACAGTTGACCTAAAATTAGGGTTTTGGTTTCAGAGGCCATAACTCCAATTTTCTTGGTCATTCTTGTTTCCATTGATCTCTATATGGTATAGGGAGTATGCATATCAATTTTCATGAAGAAATTCCATGGGGAAGTCATCTGATCAAGGGTTGACTTTCTGGACAAGTCAGTGCAAAATCAGGGCATCTGAGGCCCCCAATGACCCAACCAATGGGTGATCTTCATCATTTTGAGTGTATATGATCTTTATTTGATCATGGAAGAAGGTTGAAGTTCACAAAAATCAAGAATTTGGAGTTTTTACAAATGTTGACTTTTTGGGCATAGTTGACTTTTCAAGAATGCTCCATTTTAGGTCATATTTCAAGCCTTGATTCTTGATCCAAAAATGCTTCAAATGGAAAAACTTTGGTCATGAAAGTTGTAGAATACATCTTTCCCTTTTCAAAAATTACAAGAACATGATCAAATTCTTCTTGGATCAAAAGTTATGGTGTGACAAAGTTGACAAAAATCATGGATTTTCAAGATATGCACCAAAAGGCAAAAGTTGCAAATTCCCCTTTCAAGGCCAATTCAGTCACCATATGGGCTTCTAATGCACTCAACATGATCACATAAACTCTAAAAGTCAGAATTGAACCAAGAATGCTCATGTTTCATGGCTTATGGGATGAGAAAATCACATGTGAACCAAAATGAGCCAACTTGCAAAACTCATGATCACACTTCCTACCACTTGCTACATTGGATGCTGAGCTTTGCTAGCCCTTCCCCTCACCCTTGCTGCGCCAGCCCCATGCTTGTACTAGCCTAGAACCAAGCCATACCTCTCTTACACAAAGAGTGGACTTTTGGCAAAAGTGAACTTACCAATCAATAAAGGCCATGTCAAATCATCTGACCTATAGGATTATTTTATACTATCCCTTGGCAAGCCAAACATATGAAGAAGCAAGGCTGAAACACTCCATAGCATCATATACTCAAAAACCACCCCATTGGCATTTCTCTTCGAAACTCTCTGCCCAGCTTACAAACACTTAAACCAGCTTCACTAATCATCTCACCACACTCCACTAAGCCTAAACCAACAAAGAACCAGGCCTGAAACAAGCCATAACACCACTTCACCATTTTTACTCCAACTTGCAGTTTCTTTCGAAACTCACTCCACAGTTCACAAACACTCAAACAAACTACACAAACCTTCTCCACTCATCATCTGGACCACAAAGAACCCTTCACCCTTGCCAGAAATAGCTTGAATCATCATTGCCATTTTTAACTGAGCTTGAGCAGAAGCTGTTCAAACTCTTCATTCAGCCAACATAAATTTCTCCTGAGCATTCAAGCATCACCAGGGGGTCAAGTGGAGGGGATTTCACAAGGAGGGGAGGCCTGAAAGTTGCTGGAGTGAAAGCTTCGAATCTCAGGTAGCTCAAGAAATATTTTTCCAGAAATCATTTTTTATGTTCTAAACTTGTTCTCCATGCTTCACTGAGCATCTTGATGCTTTTAGTTTTGGAAATGGTGATGAAATGAGAATTTAATTGATCTCTGAAACTCTGTGACCTAAAAATTTGTTTTGCTCGATTCATGAGTTTGGGGAAGAATAAATTTGTTTTGATTGGGGGTTTTGGTTCGTGAGTGAGTGGGAATCATTTCCATGCTTTTAGATTTCGTTTTAGTTAGGTTTTGAGGGAGTTTGGAGGTTTTCAGGTGAGCTTCCCGCCGGAGAAGACGACCGGAGGTCTTCTCCGGCCACCTGAAAACAATTAGGGCATAATCCCAGTCATTAAGAGAGTTTGAATTTGGCACGTTGGATTGAGTTGACCTGTTGACTTGCCGCGCGAATAGAAGGCCCAGATGCATTCAATTAGCCCTAATCTTTTTATTTAGTTTAATTAAACTCAATTAAATTAATTAAATCAGAGCCAACCAGGACCCTTGGATAGCGCGCGTGGTCAATGACTTTCACCCCAGTTCAAATCTCATCCATCAGATCTGAATACTTTCCTTTTATTTTAATTTATTTTCATTTCTTTTTCATTTAACTTGCATATTTAATTTAAAATAGTAAAAATTGTTTAAAAATTATGAAACTTTTTCTTAAGAGTTTTATTAATTTTTAAGACCCAAAAATATTTTCATTTTTATTTTTATCATTAAAAAAAGTATTTTTAAATATTTAAGAGATTATTTTTAATTGATTAATGAGAATTAATTTGTTAAAAATACTTTTAGGTATTTAAAAATCACCAAAAAATTCATGAAGTGTTCTAAGACATTTAGAAACATTGTCCAACCTTCAAACCAAATTTCTTTTTTGATCTTGATGCGTTTTGAGAATTTTTCATTGAATTAAAATCATTTTTGTGCATTAATTTGATCCATAGTTCAAAAAATCATTTCTGCCTATTCATGAGGAGTTGGACATTGATTCTTCTTGCATTGCATTGTGTTTAGCATGTAGTTTTTGGGATTAAATGGCCATGATTTGTTTCCTCATTTTTAATTTGTTTGACATTTCTTTTGTTTGGAAACCCTAAAAACCCCAATATCTTGTAAAAATCATATCTTGAACTTGGTTAGGAGTTGAGACTTCTCCTTTGGGCAGTGGTTTAGTATAGGATTAGGGGGTCTTTGAGTGGCATTTTCCATTTTTTATCTTAGGATTTGCTTCTGATTTTGGTTTTTGTTTGATGTATGATTCATAAACCCTAATTTGAGCTTTCATATGCATCCATCTTGCATTCTCTTGCATAACATGACTTGCCATGACATTTCAAGCATCCATTTGATTCATTTGACATCTTAAGACATATAGAAAGCATGTTTGATCATTGCATCATGTATTTGCCTTGTTGTATGCCATGTGCACTTCATAACTTTTCATGTATATCCATGCTTCTTAACTTGCTCCATATGCATCCATGAACTTGTATGATCATTCCCATGTGCTGCCTCATGTTTGTAGCATTTCATAACATCATTATCATCTCAACATGCTTCTGGTTTTGGTTTGCACCATACCATGTCATCTCATTTTGCCTTGCATTGCACTTTCTCTTCTAACTTTTCAGGTGGTAAGTGATTTTGAGAAGTGAATTTGCCTTCACTTCTCACAACTTTTCTTCTCATCTCTCTTGCATCCATGCTGAATTTTTATATGTGTTTGAGTTTGAGCTTGCTCATTCTTCTTCTTCCCACTTTCTTTCTTCAAGGGACTTGACTTCTTGAATGAAGCAAGTTGTTTTGCTTCTCCTGATCCTTTCATCTGCTCCCTGGTGGTTCCATTGAAGACTTCTCTTGTAAACCTCACAAACCTTAGGAACAACCAAGCATGATAATGATTAGGGTTTTGATTAGTCTCCCCTCTTAGTTTTACCTTTGTGTCTTCTTTGAGTCTTCTCTCCTCATCTCATAATCAGGGACTAAACCCTAAAGGCTTTAAGACTTTGTGATTAAGCTTATGCCTGCATCCTTCTATTAGGATGGAGTGTATAACTTTAATCCTAAGTGTTAAACCCTTAATGTGTTTAAATCTCTTAATCAATTCACTTAATAATCATCAAGACATTACACTTGTAACTTGGGCCTTGCATTAGGGTTCTAATTCTTCCTTAATTGGCTAAGAAGGACTAACCCTAGTGTTAATGGACAAGTCCCCCTCAAGTTGTCTTACAAATCATAAAAAATCACTTCATCATCATACCATTAAATAAAATCCACTTAATCAAAGGCTTGTTTTGTCATGGGTTTAATCCCTAACCATGGATTAAGTTGAGGAGCTTTCCTCAGCTTAAACATTCTCATCTATTATCCTTCTATTAGGATGGTGTAGTGAGTCTGTTTAATCCCTGATTATGGCTTAACCTCATTACTTAACACTAAACAAAACACCAAAAATATCTAAATAATCACAAGTAGGTTAATGATCTTGATCCTGCATCAAAGGTGATTAAGTGTGAGAATCTGACTTCACACTTAAGGTATTCTCATTACCCCTAATCAGAGGGAAGATGTGATGAGTTTACCAACCCATTGGTTTAGGCTTAAGCTCATTAACTTATGACAAATTTCAAAAACAATAAAAGACTGAAAACACAAAAACAAACAATAATCGTCTCCTCCGGGATTCTTTTCTCATCATCCTCACTCACAAACGAGAACTTGCTTCTTCCGTCTAATGCAAGACAGTAAACACCTGAGCCAGACAGGTCATACACTTGAGCATAAGCAAGCAAGCAGTTCACAAGTCAATTCACCTTTCAGTCTCTTTGGGTCGAACTACGGTGTTCTGACTTCCTCATTGCACGAGAGGATACGTAGGCATAACTTAACAGTTATCGAACAAAAGTCTCTGTATATTCCCCCTCTTTCCAGCATCTTTCTCTTAGCCTCATTATCATGAGCACTTTACCCCTTTCTCCTTTACACTGACACTTTCATACTTCACATCACTTATATACCATACACTGGCACCTGTACATCTTTTCCAGCTATTTTACACACAGATTGCACTGACACTACCCCTTTAAAACACAAATCTTGCAAGCGTGGATCCCGTCGAGTACGACGGACAATCTGGGTGCTAATACCTTCCCAGGTTGTAACCAACCCCCTTTCTCAGTCTCTCTGGTTCGCAACCGTCTTATCCATGTCTTTCTAGGTCTATGCAGCATTGCCTTTCCTCCGGGATAAAAATGCCTAGCTGGCGACTCTTTTCATCTCCAGTGGGTTCATGGCTGTGTGTTCTCACTGTCCCTCTCGCCGACCGTTCGCGTCTGTACCTTCGTTTGATCCAGTTTCATTTGTCGGGAGCGACAGCTTGGCGACTCTGCTGGGGATGCTTATACTGCAACCAGGGCTTCTGGTTCTTTTTGTGGGTTCCTCCTAGCGCTTGTTTGATTTGTGTTTACTGGGGTGTTATGTGCTACTTGTGTTTGTACTTGTTTTATTTTTACTGCTTTGTGTACAGTTGCTTTACTGCTTTCTTTATTGCTTTTGTATATATCATACTGTCATGCTGCTGGCTGGATCTGGTCTTTGTTTTGGTGGGTGGGTGATTCATTGAGAGTTAAGGTCCTATACCTGGGACCTGAGTGACATCTAGGCTAGAGTGAATCATATTCTTTCCCATTCCATCTCGGTCTGGTGCGGGAATATGAAACACGGTTCAGATATGGGTTTCTTCTTGAGAACTCTGTGTTGCAGATTTCCTGCAATGCTAGGGCTATCTGGGAAGCCTGCTAAGTCTGGATGACCTTTAGTTTTGACCTTCAGAAACCAAGGTGAATTAGAGGAGGAACTTTTATGGTTATTGTAAATACTGTACCTCCGGGTTAGAAGTGTTTACACTTCTCATAACTGATCCAAGTCTGAGGATCCTTGTTCTAGAACATCACCTGTGAGGGGGTTGGGCTGTTTACAGGTTTGCAGGTACCTTGACCTCAGAAATCCCTGTTACTTTGATTTAAGAATACTCCATGTTGGAACAGTTCTTGTGATTCTAAACCCTGGATATGTGACTCTTTATTTGAGTCCCCCACCTTGGTTACTGGACTTATAGACCTCCATTTGGATTTCTTACACACATGGACTTATACCAGAGCACTTGATCAGATCCAGCTCAGTCACAAACCCTTGCATAATCATTTGCATACATAATCATTGCATCATATTGACATTTGCTTGTTTGTGTTTCAGGGTATCCATCCTCATCTGGTTTTGGTTTTGACCCCATCTTCAGTATTGACCTATCTTCATCAGCACTTGCTTCAGCTATCAGCCATCTGCACCAGCCAATCAGTGGCCCATTCTTCAGTATCATCATCAGCACTTGTCTTTACTCAGTCTCAGCATCATGGCTCCTAAGAAAAGCAACATCACCTACCACTTCTTCCAGCCAGAGTTAGCAGACATCAGGAGGATTCAGACCCTGATCACTCCAGACCATGTACCATTGTTCAGGGAACACCATGGAGATATACTTGATATGGTCATGGATCTGGACCCTTCACAGAGAAGCCTGATCCACACCTGCCTTCAATTTTATGATCCCCCACTGAGATGTTTCACTTTTCAGGACTTTCAGTTGGGCCCTCTATTGGAAGAATACTCATCATTAGTTGGTATACCTATCAAGAGAGAAGTTCCTTTCAACCCTGAGATGGTCTTTCCAAGTAATGAGGAGATAGCCAAAGCATTGCATCTGGAATCAGTCCTGATTGGGCAGCATATGGCTTCTAAGGCTGGGATCCCAGGCCTGCATCTGGATTTCTTGATCTCCCAAGCCACTTTGAAAGCTTCTTCAAGAGAATGGAAAGCAGTCTGTGCTTTGTTGGCCTTGAGCATATATGGGATTGTATTATTTGCAGATGAGCCTCAATTCATTAGTAAGAATGCAATCCATCTGTTCATTCTAAGGAACCCAGTGCCAACTTTATTGGGGGATCTCTACTATTCAGTGCATCAGAGGAATGAAAAGCAGAGGGGTAGATTAGTGAGGTGCTGTGCTCCTTTGTTCCATACTTGGCTTCTCAGGCATTTGCCCAAGACAGATGCATTTTTGAACCCTCATCAGCAGAGAAACTGGGCTGGAAGGCTTACTACTCTAACTTCAGCTGACATCAGATGGTGCACTCAAAGCACAAAAGGCAGGGATATCATCACCAGCTGTGGGCATTTTCCCAATGTGCCCCTAATAGGAGTTAAGGGTAGTATTAATTACAACCCTCTGCTGTTCAAAAGACAACTGGGCTATGCACTGGTCCACACTCCTAAGGCACAGGACTTGGTTGAGACTCTTTATTGTGAGAACAAGATTAATCTGGCTATTGTTAGGCAGGCAGCCTGGGCCTGGGACAATGTTCAAACTAAGGGGATAACCATCTTGGGAAAGTGCAACAATGTGGCATCAGCACAATACTATGATTGGTCCCATGCCAGGGCTCAATTCTCTGGGATGCCCTTTACTATAGAAGATATGCCCGGGCCTTCCACAGCACCACCTCCAGCAACTGTCAGCTTAGAGGAGTTTGAGAAGTTGAAGGAGAGGAATGAGAAGTTGACTCAAGCTTTGCAGAAGACCCTCTATGAGAGGAGTGATGGAAGATTGGATATTGAGAGGTTGGAGAAGTTGAAAGTGGAACACTTGGCTAGAATTGAGAGGTCTGAGGACTACATTAAGAAGTCTAGGGCTGGAGAACAAATCCTGAAAAATGCCTGCAAGGAAGCTCAGTTCCAGAAAGCCAGGACAGACTTGTATTTGAAGGAGAGTCAGGCTAGGTGGGTCAGGATCACCGAAGCTCGTACTCTAGAGGACAAGAGGGTCCAAGACAAGATAGAGAAGATGAAAGCTAATGCAAAAGAGCAGTAGGAAGCCCTGGCAGCAGCCCAGAGGGAGATATCAGAGCTGAAGATCAGAGCTGGGGTGAAGAGGTCAAAGGACCAAAGTCAGCACAAGAAGCTAACTGCAGCTGTTACTACCCGGAATCTCCTTATCAGGAATCTCACGGAGCGTCCAGCTGATCCTGTGACCGAAGCACTTCTCAAGGAAGTTCGTGAGGATGAGTTTGGTCTTGGTGTTTGACCATTTGCTTGTTGTTGCTTTTATTCCATGTACTTTTATTTTCTTATGATGTATTTTGACCCCTTGGAGGGCTTGTGTTGTAAAAAGAACAAGTTGTATTGTTTCACTTTCTGTAATATATATTTGTGTTGGTTTCATTTGAGTTTCCTTCAAGAAACTTCAGCAGCATCTTCAAGGGTCTGGAAGGGTCAAAACTGAATGCCAAGCCGGATACCTTGAGAACAAATAAGCATACTGCATTGCATGCTAACCTTTTGTTTGTTTTGTAGGTTTTTGTTTTTGTTGTTGCTAACTCTGTTGTGATGCTCAGGAATTATTGCTCGACGACGAGGGTTTCCACTCAACAGGCCACACAGATACCCTACCCGTAACAATCTTCCGGGCATACAGATGGATCAGATGCAGCAGGACCTTACAGAGGTCAGGAATCATATGACCAACGAGAGGTTGGAAATGAGAACACAAATGACGCAGTTCATGGAAGTGATGAACAACATGGCTCAGAGCCAAGAAAGATTGAGAGCCATGGTGGAAAGGCAGAATCAAGAAGAGCCCCATGTGGGGACTGCTGGCACAAGTAACAACGAGAGAGTCCAACCTCATGTCAATCCCCCAGTCTTTGGACCCCATCTCCATCCAGAGGCCAACATTCCTGTCAATATACAAGGGACTGCCACAGCAGGGAGGGTACTGCAAGAAGACCCTCAAGAAGACCAGTTCACAGTAATGGGAGCTGGGGAAGAAGCTTATGATAGAAGGTTGGATGAAATAGCTGAAAAGTTAAGATCCTTGGAGTCTCAAAACTCTTTGGGTTTCGATGTTATGGATATGGGCTTGGTAGACGGGGTCAGGATTCCCCACAAGTTTAAGCCACCATGCTTTGAGAAGTATAATGGGACTTCCTGTCCCCGAACTCACCTGCAATCTTTTCTCGGGAGATTAAAAGCTTATACCATGGATGAGAAATTGTGGATGTTCTACTTTGAGGATAGCTTGACTGGAGCTTCTAGGGAATGGTATTCCCATCTGACAAGAGCAACTATTAGATGCTGGAAGGACCTGGCAGAGGCCTTCATCAGACAGTATCAGTACAATCTGGATATGGCACCCAACAGGACCCTCCTAATGGGAATGTCACAGTCATCTAGAGAGAGCTTTAGAGAATATGCTCAAAGGTGGAGACAGCTTGCTGCTGCTGTCCAACCACCTATGTCAGAACGGGAAATGGCTGATATGTTCATGAACACCCTTCAGGGGACCTACATTGATAGGTTAGCTGCTTTCTCATCTACCAGCTTTGCAGATGTTGTTATAGCCGGAGAGAGAATTGAAAGCCTATTGAAGATGGGTAAGATCTCAGACAATGGTGCAAGCTCATCCAATAATGCAAGAAAGCCTTTTGCAGGCCCGAGAAGGACTGGTGAGACTAATGCCATCCACACCAACAGGGGCAGGCCCCAGTATGTTCATAGATCTGTGGCTGCAGTCACCATCCCTGCTCTATCTCATCCACAACCAGTTTATCAACCTCCTCAGCAAAACTATCAGCCACAACCCCAGTACCATCAACAAAATCAGTATCCTCCAAGGAACTACAACAACAGCAACACCAACAACAATAACCAGCAAAGGCCATTCCAGCAAAGGCTATCTCAAGCTAACAGGGTGATCGATCCGATCCCCATGCCATATGCTACATTGCTGCCACAACTCCTGAAACTCAACCTAGTTGAGCTAAGGACGTTGGCACCTCCAGATCCCAACAGTCTACCCAGGAATTACGACTCCAACGCCAGATGTGCCTTCCATTCAAATGCACCTGGTCATAGTACAGAAAAGTGCAGAGCCTTGCACATGAAGGTACAAGACCTGGTAGACTCAAAAGCTTTGAATTTCGCACCACCACCCAATGTCAACAAGAACCCTATGCCAAATCACGGGGGTCCCAGAATTAACGCTATTGAAGAAGACAAGCCGTCTTATTTAATAACCAGTGTGGGTCAGATCCGGACACCGTTGGTAGAAATTAAGGCTCAGCTCTTGGAATGTCAGATGTTCCCAGGATGCGAGTTAGGGTGTGCTTACTGCAATATTTCAGTAAATGGGTGCGATAATCTGAGGAATGGCATAGATGGCCTAATTCAGAGTGGCCAGCTCCAGATCACCACATCATTTCCAACAAATCCAGCAATCTCATCAACAACGGTTTCAGAACCTCCTACAACTACAGCAACCATTGTTCCTGACAATTCTTCAGCTTCATCAACAAGTACTTCATCCATCATCTCAACTGATCAGCAATCAACAAATTTTTCTTCTACAACTTCAGCATCACTCCATTTTGAATCTCCTACAACAACAACATCCATCCTTCCGACAATATCTCCTACAACGCCAGCAACAAATCATGAAGATGTCTCAACTGTCACAATATTCTATGATCCTGAAAACAACTCTGCCTACAATTCAGAAAGTGCTGCTCCCATCAGAGCACTAGTCACGATTTATTATGATCCACAAACAATCACAGTTCCTTCAGCAGCTGCCATCAGTCCAGTCACTGTCACGGTGCCTGGACCAATACCTTATGAAAGTAGTAGGGCCATCCCTTGGCACTACGGCTCTGACATATACTGCGAGGGACAAAGAATCACCCTTGAACCATCAACCCCTGCACCACAGATAGATAATGTGGGAGGAGGCGGAGGCTTCACTCGAAGCAGACGTCTCTTTGCTCCACCAATTCAAAAACCTACTGCCGAAGCAGAAGCTGCTGCCAAGGCAAAAGGAAAGAGCCCGGTGCAGGGAGATCAAGCTGTTAAGGAAGCTTTGAAAACACCATTCGATCAAGAAGTTGATGAGTTTATGAGAATCATCAAAAAGAGTGATTACAAAATTGTGGATCAGCTTCACCAGACGCCATCCAAGATCTCTATCTTATCATTGCTTATGTGCTCCGAAGCCCATCGGAATGCACTACTCAAAGTCTTGCACGCAGCTTACGTGCCTGAAGAGATCACTGTCAATCAGTTGGAAACCGTGGTTGGAAATGTTACTGCTAGCAATGGGCTAGGGTTCACCAATACTGACTTGACAACGGAAGGCCGCAACCATAACAAGGCCTTGCACATCACCATGGAATGTAAAGGCGCAGTCCTTTCTCATGTGCTGGTAGACACATGGTCATCCCTTAATGTCTTACCAAAGAAGGCCCTGGTGAAGCTAAAGTATGAAGGCTTAGCATTGCGTCCCAGTAACCTGGTAGTAAGAGCCTTTGATGGTTCTAAGAGATCGGTTCTGGGGGAAATTGAGCTGCCAGTGACAATTGGCCCACAAACTTTTACAACTATCTTCTATGTGATGGACATTCAGCCTGCCTACAGCTGTTTGTTGGGTAGACCATGGATTCATGCCGCTGGCGCAGTAACGTCTACCCTTCACCAGAAGTTAAAATTTGAGTGGGAAGGCCAAGTTGTTACTATCTGTGGGGAAGAGGATATATTTGTTAGCCATCTGGCTACTTATAAGTATATTGAGATGGATGGGGAGATCCATGAAACAATGAGCCAAGGATTTGAGGCCTTGAATGTCAATGAAGCATCTGCTGTATCTGGAATCTCCATGTCATCTTATCGACAAGCCCGGAAGGTTGTTGAAGGAGGAACTGCCCAAGGCTGGGGCAAGGTCGTATCTGTGGAGGAGAAGAAGGACAAATTTGGGTTGGGTTACAGACCAACTCAACAAAATCAAGCAGAGGCTGCTCAGAAGCTCGGTTTTGTCAGTGGGGGGATGCTCACCCCTGATGCTATCAACAATTTGGAAGACGAGCTGGAAGAGGAGCACAACCTGGAAAGCTGGATTCGTCCAAAGATCTCGGGGAGCAGTGTCTCAAACTGGTCTTCCCAGGAAATTATAAGAGTTACTCATGCAGAGTAATTATTATTTCCTGTATTTTTATAGCATGCATCAAAGTCTTGCATCTTGCCCAAGATGACAAGACTCATTTTGTAATCGGTCCATCTGTACTTTTTGTGCAAACAAGATTAATCAATGAAATATCAGACATCTTTTTGCAAATGAGTCTTTTTCCTTTTCGTTCACTGTTTTTCCATTTTTCTTTTTGTACAAAAAATAAATGGCGATGCTTTCAAAATGATAACTTTATCTCACTTTTCTAAGCAAGATTAAAATCAATCACTAAAATGAACAAACTGAACCCTTGCAGAGAGTGCCTTCCAGACAGCACCGACAACAGCACGGCTATGACTTCGTATGACTTTGACAATCCGATCAATCAAGCTGATGAAGGGGTTGAAGAAGATTCCGAGCTTCCTGAAGAGCTAGCCAGATTGTTGAGACAAGAGGAGAAGGTTATCACTCCTCATCAGGAGGAGGTCGAAACGATTAATCTTGGTACATGTGAAGATGTGAAAGAAGTTAAAATCGGGACCGGCTTACAAGACTCAGTGAAGAAACAATTGATTGATCTGCTTCAAGAATATGTGGACGTGTTTGCTTGGTCTTATCAAGATATGCCAGGGTTGGACACCGATATTGTTGTGCACAAGCTGCCTTTGAGAGAAGAGTGCCCACCGGTCAAACGGAAGCTGCGCCGTACCCGCCCAGACATGGCTATGAAGATCAAGGAAGAGGTACAAAAGCAATGGGACGCCGGATTCCTTGCTGTAACTAGCTATCCACCGTGGGTTGCTAACATAGTACCTGTGCCCAAGAAGGACGGCAAAGTAAGGATGTGTGTTGATTACCGGGACCTGAACAGAGCTAGCCCGAAAGATGATTTCCCATTACCTCACATTGATGTATTGGTGGATAATACGGCTCAGTTCTCGGTATTCTCCTTCATGGACGGATTTTCAGGATACAATCAGATCAAGATGTCACCTGAAGACATGGAGAAGACAACATTCATCACACCTTGGGGCACGTTCTGTTACAAAGTGATGCCATTCGGGCTGAAGAATGCTGGTGCAACATATCAACGGGCTATGGTGACATTATTCCACGATATGATCCATAAAGAAATAGAATGTTACGTGGATGACATGATTGCCAAGTCCCTTACTGAGGAAGATCACCTGGTGAATCTGCTAAAGTTATTCAAGCGTCTGAGGAAGTACTAACTGAAACTGAACCCCAACAAATGCACATTCGGGGTGCGATCCGGTAAGCTGCTGGGTTTTATTGTAAGCGAGAAAGGGATTGAAGTTGACCCTGATAAAGTCAAAGCGATTCAAGAGATGCCTGCACCGAAAACTGAGAAAGAAGTTCGAGGGTTCTTAGGTCGATTGAACTACATCTCAAGGTTCATATCTCACCTTACAGCAACCTGTGAACCCTTGTTCAAGCTGTTAAGAAAAGAACAGACGGTCAGGTGGAACGAAGACTGCCAAAGGGCTTTTGACAAAATCAAGGAGTACCTACAAGAACCTCCAATCCTTATGCCTCCAGTTGAAGGAAGACCTCTGATCATGTACTTGACCGTATTAGAAGAGTCAATGGGGTGTGTGCTGGGCCAGCATGACGAGTCTGGTCGAAAAGAGTATGCAATATACTACCTAAGCAAAAAGCTTACCGACTGTGAACAACGTTATTCACTGCTCGAGAAAACTTGTTGTGCTTTAGCGTGGGCTGCTCGCCGACTGAGACAGTATATGCTGACCCACACTACTTTATTGATCTCAAAAATGGACCCAGTTAAGTACATTTTCGAGAAGCCAGCTCTTACCGGACGGGTTGCAAGATGGCAGATGATTCTCACAGAATACGACATCCAATACACATC
This sequence comes from Lathyrus aphaca, assembly GCA_963966055.1. NCBI lineage: Eukaryota > Viridiplantae > Streptophyta > Magnoliopsida > Fabales > Fabaceae > Lathyrus > Lathyrus aphaca. The sequence goes on from OZ014519.1 coordinate 142,502,728, forward strand.
TCAGAAAGCCATCAAGGGCAGTGTACTATCTGAATATCTTGCTGAGCAACCTATTGATGACTACCAGCCTATGAGATTTGACTTCCCTGATGAAGACATCATGTTCATTAAAGCAAAAGATCATGAAGAGCCTGTTCACACTGAAGGGCCTGACCCGAAAGAAGAATGGACTATGATGTTTGATGGGGCTGTTAATATGAATGGTCATGGTGTTGGTGCAGTACTCATTACACCTAAAGGAGTTCACATGCCTTTCTCGGCAAAACTCACTTTCAACTGCACTAACAACGAAGCTGAATACGAAGCTTGCATTATGGGTCTTGAGGAAGCCATTGACCTCAGGATCAAGACATTGACTGTATTCGGAGATTCAGCTCTGGTAGTTAATCAAACCAACGGAAAATGGTACACCCACCAGGATCATCTGATACCTTACAGGGATTATACAAGAAGGTTATTGACTTTCTTCACAACAGTCAAGCTTGAGTATATCCCTCGGGACGAGAATCAGTTTGCAGATGCTCTTGCTACCATTTCATCCATGATCAAAGTTCAAGCTGCCAACTTTGTACCCCAGATATCAGTGTCCAGACTTGACAGACCAGCATACGTATTTGCAGCGGAAGTTGTCAAAGATGATAAGCCTTGGTTCCATGACATTAAATGCTTCTTGGAGGATCAAACATACCCGCCTGGGGCATCTTCCAATGACAAGAAGACTTTAAGAAGGCTTGTTGGTAGTTTCTTTCTGAACACTGACGGGTCTTTATACAAAAGGAACTTTGACATGGTACTCCTCAGATGTGTTGACAAGACAGAAGCAGACCTATTGATGCATGAAGTGCATGAAGGATCTTTTGGTACCCATGCAGGAGGGCATGCCATGGCTAAGAAGTTGCTAAGATCAGGTCATTACTGGATCACAATGGATGCAGACTGTTGTGCTTATGCCAGGAAATGCCACAAATGCCAGATCTACGCAGATAAGGTGCATGTGCCTCCCAATCCTTTGAACATCATGTCTTCACCATGGCCCTTTGCCATGTGGGGCATTGATATGATCGGCAAGATTGAGCCAACTGCTTCAAATGGCCACAGATTCATCCTGGTCGCCATTGACTATTTCACTAAGTGGGTTGAAGCAGCTTCCTATGCCAATGTTACAAGACAAGTGGTAGCCAGATTCCTGAAGAGAGATATCATCTGTCGGTATGGAGTGCCCGAGCGAATCATTACTGATAATGGTTCCAATTTAAACAACAAAATGATGGCAGAGCTATGCCGGGACTTCAAGATCCAACACCACAATTTTTCTCCTTACAGGCCAAAGATGAATGGCGCTGTTGAGGCAGCTAATAAGAATATCAAGAAGATTGTGCAGAAGATGGTAGTCACTTACAAAGACTGGCATGAAATGCTACCGTTTGCCTTGCATGGGTACCGCACGTCAATCAGAACATCCACTGGGGCAACACCGTATCAGCTTGTGTATGGTATGGAAGAAGTCCTACCTGTTGAAGTTGAATTACCCTCTCTGCGGGTACTAATGGATGTTAAACTGAGTGAAGCAGAATGGGTTCGGGGCCGGTTCGAACAACTGAGTCTGATCGAAGAGAAAAGATTGGCTGCAATCTGTCATGGGCAGTTATATCAGAAAAGGATGAAGAGAGCCTTCGATCAGAAAGTCAGGCACCGAGGGTACCAAGTAGGAGATCTTGTGCTGAAAAGAATCCTCCCTCCTCATACAGACCACAGGGGCAAATGGACTCCAAATTATGAAGGACCGTTTGTGGTAAAGAAAGTTTTTTCCGGTGGAGCACTGATGCTCAGCACCATGGATGGTGAAGATTTCCCGTCCCCTGTGAATTCAGATGTAGTTAAAAAATACTTCGCATAAAAATGACCCGCTGGACATAAAAACAGAATGTAAGTCCAGGCAAAAATAGGGCATCCCGGCGAGTCAAAAACAGAATAAAAGACTCGGGCAAAAATAAGGGAAATAGATAAAAAATGTACACCCGCTGAGTTGAAAAGCCGCATTGGACAGCTCAGGCAAAAATGGGTATCCCGATGGATTGAAAACCCGAAAGGGCGATCCATGCAAAACAAGGGAATAAAGCGAACAACTGCATTCTGAATTCGTCTGTATTATCCGCAACTTGGTAAGCTTCGAAAGGATCAAGCCTCAGTCAGAATCAACTTCCTCCAGAAAGCAAGACGAGAAGAACGTCGAAAGTCATACGAATCATAGCAGAGGAGGAAGCTCCCTAAAGCGTCGTCAACATCGCCAGCACTTTGTTTCTCAATTTGTAACAATCTCTTCATTTTAGGAGATTTGTTTCCTTGACTGTATCTTGCCAATTCAGGGCACATGAATTAATAAAATCAGATGTTTTCAGTCATGTTTCGTCTTGTACATTTTTGTTTGCAAAGAATGTCTGATGTCTCTAAAAAACCAATGGCATGAATACAGATGCTTATCTTCAAAAAAAATAATAATAAAAACGCATGCTTACAGGGAATGTACTTACTCTCAAGAATGTCTAACTCTTATGACGGAATCCGGTAAGGGATACCTCGGGATCATTTGTGCGTTTCCTTATCTTTGCAGGATTGCAGGTATCCAGAAGCACAGCTTAGAGTATGAAAGCTTCGCCCTCAGCAAGCTGGCAGATCATTATCAACTCGGTCTATCTTTCACGTGGCACTGGAAGGTGCCCACTTCCCCAGCGAAGTTGCCAAATCAGTACTCGCTCAGTCTTAGCACCTGAGTTGCTCCTTCCCCAGCTGAGTTTCCTCTCATTACTCTCCCCAGCTGAGTTGCCACCTATTACTTATCCCCATCAGAGTTGTCAGGCATCACGGAAGGCGCCCATATCCCCGGCTGAGTTAAGAATCCACCTCAACAGATTTCTAGGGAGGTCTTTCAGTAATCTCTCTCTTCCCCGGCCGAGTTGTCATTTCATCCTCAGCAAGATACAGAAGTCGGGGAATCATCTCCCCACGGAATCCTCAGCCTCTATCCAGAAGAGCAACGCATAAAGAAGTCACAACAGAGCAACGAAAGCTTCTACAGACCCCAGCTGGGTCCTATATATTACAAGGATATGTCAATCAGTGACCTATATCCCCAAGCAGATACATCTCATCAGATCTATCAATGATCTCATCCCCAGCTGGGATGTCCATCTTCAAGCAGATCGACCGGAGATCTTTACAGCAATGGGACCCGAATCCCGGATCTGTACCCTCGCACAATCATAGCATTCGCATCATATTCACCCACAAAGCGTAGCATTCCGCCTAATACGGAGCATTACGGCAAAAATCAAATGCATAGCATAATCATAAGTCATGTTGTGAATCGAACACTTGTAAATATTAACCATTCATCAGGATGCAGAATACGATACACAAAAATCCCCACCAGGGTCCCCAGCAAAAAACAGTTGCCTCCCAATTCACAAACACCAGTATATACTCCTTTGGACACTCGTCCGTGTCATCACTCCCCAGTAAAGTCGCCTGAACATCTTTACAAACAAAACCCCCGCATTACAGATACACCCTGACACCCGTCCGTGTCAAATCACCAGCAGAAAGCCAAAGACATCCTCTTTGCACTCACCTATACTTGTATATTTATTTTCTTGGCACCCGTCCGTGTCATATCCCCAACGCAGTCGCTTACACTTTTACAACCCATATACTTGTTGATATTATTATACCTTTCTCTCCTGACACTCGTCCGTGTCACTCTCCCCAGCAGATAAACACTCATTTATACAATACTCATTCTCACTACTCATGTTACAGTTATACAGATACTCGTCCGTATCTTGTATACACCATTTATATCCCCACAGATTCGACAATAGTTCGTGTTCTTTGTTAACCCGTTGGTACTCGTCCGTACCAACATCTCAGAACATTGCGTCTAGTGTTTTTTTTCTACATGGTACTCGTCCGTATCATAGTCTTAAGGATGTTCGTCCACATCTTTAGTCCATACACCGTGTCAAACACTTATGTCTTCTTGAATATAAATACTCGTCTGTATCTATTGTTCCCCAGAAGAGTCCCCTCAGATGCAACACTCGTCCGTGTTCTTTGTTAACCCGTTGATACTCGTCCGTATCATCATCTTTGAACATGTGTCGGTTTTTGTTTCTACTTGATACTCGTCCGTATCATAGTCTTAAGGATGCTCGTCCGCACCTTTAATCTATACACAACATCTAAACACTTATACCTTTTGTTTCTTGGATATAAACACCCGTCCGTGTTTACTATATCCCCAGTAGATCACCAACAAAACAAATTTTCTTTTTATCTAACACTCGTCCTGTGTTATGATAGCCTTGAGAGCAGCCGTACCCTGCTAGGTGGTCGTCCTCCGCCTCTTGATGGTCGTCCTCCATCATGCTCGTCCGATGGCCGTCCCCATCGTTGACCTTTTATCCGATGGCCGTCCCCATCGTTGATTTTTAGCAGCCGTCCCCTGCCAGGTGGTCGTCCTCCACCTCTTGATGATCGTCCTTCATCATTTTTATCCAATGGCCGTCCCCATTGTTGATTTTTGGTTATCTGACATTCGTCCTATGTCATGATAAACCTCGAGAGCAGCCGTCCCCTGCTAGGTGGTCGTCCTCCACCTCTTGATGGTCGTCCTCCATCATGCTCGTCCGATGGTCGTCCCCATCGTTGACCTTTTATCCGGCATTCGTCCTATGTCGCGATATTTTCGGCAGCCGTACCCTGCCAGGTGGTCGTCCTCCACCTTAGATGACCGTCCCTCATCTTAACCCAACGGAGCAGCCGTCCCCTGCTAGGTGATCGTCCTTCACCTTTGATGACCGTACCTCATCATCTGTTTATTTCATTTATTCTTTAACCCGATGGCCGTCCCCGTCGTGGTCCCTTTTCTTTTTAGCCCGATGGCCGTCCCCATCGTCGGTTACTTTACTTTATGAACTTGATGGCCGTCCCCGTCATGTTTCATTTGACCCCCAAAGAATTTTACAAGCTTTATCTTGATGGCCGTCCCCATCATATTTTCTTATTTTTCCAGCTAGTCGGCCGTCCCCGTCTTGGCTTTACCTTTTATCCCCAGCATGTCGGTCGTCCCCGTCATCGCTTTACTTCACACACTTTGCTCAGCATGTCGGCCGTCCCCGTCATTGCTCTTTCCCTAGCAGTCGTCCTCTGCCCGACGGTCGTCCTCCGTCGCCCACACTTTACAATATGCTTTATTTTTCTTTTACAATCTATATCCCTTTTCTTCTTCATTCCGTGAGTGCAAATTTTGGACTGTCTTTGGTATTCAATCACAAGTTATCTTGTTTGCCTGTTAAGCCGTTGCTTACAACCTGCACAGCTAACTCATGCTTGAATAGGGGCAGCTGTAAACACCCCAAATTTGCCCTCACCCATTCACACCATGGCTTGTGATCATTCTCATATGCATAAACACAATCATATCATCTCATATCACATTTTGATTCACTGCATAGTTTCTAAGTCATCTGCACCTAGGGTTTGTGATCTGAGCAATCCAAGAGCCTCTTGGGCCACCCCAAAGGCCACCAATCACTTCAAAGGGATCCATGTGTGTTCTTATATCATATTACATCCTCTCAAAGTCAAAAATGCAAAAGAATCACAAGGGCTGAGGTTTGTATGGAAGCAGAGCCAAGTTTGACTGCACAGTTGACCTAAAATTAGGGTTTTGGTTTCAGAGGCCATAACTCCAATTTTCTTGGTCATTCTTGTTTCCATTGATCTCTATATGGTATAGGGAGTATGCATATCAATTTTCATGAAGAAATTCCATGGGGAAGTCATCTGATCAAGGGTTGACTTTTTGGACAAGTCAGTGCAAAATCAGGGCATCTGAGGCCCCCAATGACCCAACCAATGGGTGATCTTCATCATTTTGAGTGTATATGATCTTTATTTGATCATGGAAGAAGGTTGAAGTTCACAAAAATCAAGAATTTGGAGTTTTTACAAATGTTGACTTTTTGGGCATAGTTGACTTTTCAAGAATGCTCCATTTTAGGTCATATTTCAAGCCTTGATTCTTGATCCAAAAATGCTTCAAATGGAAAAACTTTGGTCATGAAAGTTGTAGAATACATCTTTCCCTTTTCAAAAAGTACAAGAACATGATCAAATTCTTCTTGGATCAAAAGTTATGGTGTGACAAAGTTGACAAAAATCATGGATTTTCAAGATATGCACCAAAAGGCAAAAGTTGCAAATTCCCCTTTCAAGGCCAATTCAGTCACCATATGGGCTTCTAATGCACTCAACATGATCACATAAACTCTAAAAGTCAGAATTGAACCAAGAATGCTCATGTTTCATGGCTTATGGGATGAGAAAATCACATGTGAACCAAAATGAGCCAACTTGCAAAACTCATGATCACACTTCCTACCACTTGCTACATTGGATGTTGAGCTTTGCTAGCCCTTCCCCTCACCCTTGCTGCGCCAGCCCCATGCTTGTACTAGCCTAGAACCAAGCCATACCTCTCTTACACAAAGAGTGGACTTTTGGCAAAAGTGAACTTACCAATCAATAAAGGCCATGTCAAATCATCTGACCTATAGGATTATTTTATACTATCCCTTGGCAAGCCAAACATATGAAGAAGCAAGGCTGAAACACTCCATAGCATCATATACTCAAAAACCACCCCATTGGCATTTCTCTTCGAAACTCTCTGCCCAGCTTACAAACACTTAAACCAGCTTCACTAATCATCTCACCACACTCCACTAAGCCTAAACCAACAAAGAACCAGGCCTGAAACAAGCCATAACACCACTTCACCATTTTTACTCCAACTTGCAGTTTCTTTCGAAACTCACTCCACAGTTCACAAACACTCAAACAAACTACACAAACCTTCTCCACTCATCATCTGGACCACAAAGAACCCTTCACCCTTGCCAGAAATAGCTTGAATCATCATTGCCATTTTTAACTGAGCTTGAGCAGAAGCTGTTCAAACTCTTCATTCAGCCAACATAAATTTCTCCTGAGCATTCAAGCATCACCGGGGGGTCAAGTGGAGGGGATTTCACAAGGAGGGGAGGCCTGAAAGTTGCTGGAGTGAAAGCTTCGAATCTCAGGTAGCTCAAGAAATATTTTTCCAGAAATCATTTTTTATGTTCTAAACTTGTTCTCCATGCTTCACTGAGCATCTTGATGCTTTTAGTTTTGGAAATGGTGATGAAATGAGAATTTAATTGATCTCTGAAACTCTGTGACCTAAAAATTTGTTTTGCTCGATTCATGAGTTTGGGGAAGAATAAATTTGTTTTGATTGGGGGTTTTGGTTCGTGAGTGAGTGGGAATCATTTCCATGCTTTTAGATTTCGTTTTAGTTAGGTTTTGAGGGAGTTTGGAGGTTTTCAGGTGAGCTTCCCGCCGGAGAAGACGACCGGAGGTCTTCTCCGGCCACCTGAAAACAATTAGGGCATAATCCCAGTCATTAAGAGAGTTTGAATTTGGCACGTTGGATTGAGTTGACCTGTTGACTTGCCGCGCGAATAGAAGGCCCAGATGCATTCAATTAGCCCTAATCTTTTTATTTAGTTTAATTAAACTCAATTAAATTAATTAAATCAGAGCCAACCAGGACCCTTGGATAGCGCGCGTGGTCAATGACTTTCACCCCAGTTCAAATCTCATCCATCAGATCCGAATACTTTCCTTTTATTTTAATTTATTTTCATTTCTTTTTCATTTAACTTGCATATTTAATTTAAAATAGTAAAAATTGTTTAAAAATTATGAAACTTTTTCTTAAGAGTTTTATTAATTTTTAAGACCCAAAAATATTTTCATTTTTATTTTTATCATTAAAAAAAGTATTTTTAAATATTTAAGAGATTATTTTTAATTGATTAATGAGAATTAATTTGTTAAAAATACTTTCAGGTATTTAAAAATCACCAAAAAATTCATGAAGTGTTCTAAGACATTTAGAAACATTGTCCAACCTTCAAACCAAATTTCTTTTTTGATCTTGATGCGTTTTGAGAATTTTTCATTGAATTAAAATCATTTTTGTGCATTAATTTGATCCATAGTTCAAAAAATCATTTCTGCCTATTCATGAGGAGTTGGACATTGATTCTTCTTGCATTGCATTGTGTTTAGCATGTAGTTTTTGGGATTAAATGGCCATGATTTGTTTCCTCATTTTCAATTTGTTTGACATTTCTTTTGTTTGGAAACCCTAAAAACCCCAATATCTTGTAAAAATCATATCTTGAACTTGGTTAGGAGTTGAGACTTCTCCTTTGGGCAGTGGTTTAGTATAGGATTAGGGGGTCTTTGAGTGGAATTTTCCATTTTTTATCTTAGGATTTGCTTCTGATTTTGGTTTTTGTTTGATGTATGATTCATAAACCCTAATTTGAGCTTTCATATGCATCCATCTTGCATTCTCTTGCATAACATGACTTGCCATGACATTTCAAGCATCCATTTGATTCATTTGACATCTTAAGACATATAGAAAGCATGTTTGATCATTGCATCATGTATTTGCCTTGTTGTATGCCATGTGCACTTCATAACTTTTCATGTATATCCATGCTTCTTAACTTGCTCCATATGCATCCATGAACTTGTATGATCATTCCCATGTGCTGCCTCATGTTTGTAGCATTTCATAACATCATTATCATCTCAACATGCTTCTGGTTTTGGTTTGCACCATACCATGTCATCTCATTTTGCCTTGCATTGCACTTTCTCTTCTAACTTTTCAGGTGGTAAGTGATTTTGAGAAGTGAATTTGCCTTCACTTCTCACAACTTTTCTTCTCATCTCTCTTGCATGCATGCTGCATTTTTATATGTGTTTGAGTTTGAGCTTGCTCATTCTTCTTCTTCCCACTTTCTTTCTTCAAGGGACTTTACTTCTTGAATGAAGCAAGTTGTTTTGCTTCTCCTGATCCTTTCATCTGCTCCCTGGTGGTTCCATTGAAGACTTCTCTTGTAAACCTCACAAACCTTAGGAACAACCAAGCATGATAATGATTAGGGTTTTGATTAGTCTCCCCTCTTAGTTTTACCTTTGTGTCTTCTTTGAGTCTTCTCTCCTCATCTCATAATCAGGGACTAAACCCTAAAGGCTTTAAGACTTTGTGATTAAGCTTATGCCTGCATCCTTCTATTAGGATGGAGTGTATAACTTTAATCCTAAGTGTTAAACCCTTAATGTGTTTAAATCTCTTAATCAATTCACTTAATAATCATTAAGACATTACACTTGTAACTTGGGCCTTGCATTAGGGTTCTAATTCTTCCTTAATTGGCTAAGAAGGACTAACCCTAGTGTTAATGGACAAGTCCCCCTCAAGTTGTCTTACAAATCATAAAAAATCACTTCATCATCATACCATTAAATAAAATCCACTTAATCAAAGGCTTGTTTTGTCATGGGTTTAATCCCTAACCATGGATTAAGTTGAGGAGCTTTCCTCAGCTTAAACATTCTCATCTATTATCCTTCTATTAGGATGGTGTAGTGAGTCTGTTTAATCCCTGATTATGGCTTAACCTCATTACTCAACACTAAACAAAACACCAAAAACATCTAAATAATCACAAGTAGGTTAATGATCTTGATCCTGCATCAAAGATGATTAAGTGTGAGAATCTGACTTCACACTTAAGGTATTCTCATTACCCCTAATCAGAGGGAAGATGTGATGAGTTTACCAACCCATTGGTTTAGGCTTAAGCTCATTAACTTATGACAAATTTCAAAAACAATAAAAGACTGAAAACACAAAAACAAACAATAATCGTCTCCTCCGGGATTCTTTTCTCATCATCCTCACTCACAAACGAGAACTTGCTTCTTCCGTCTAATGCAAGATAGTAAACACCTGAGCCAGACAGGTCATACACTTGAGCATAAGCAAGCAAGCAGTTCACAAGTCAATTCACCTTTCAGTCTCTTTGGGTCGAACTACGGTGTTCTGACTTCCTCATTGCACGAGAGGATACGTAGGCATAACTTAACAGTTATCGAACAAAAGTCTCTGTATATTCCCCCTCTTTCCAGCATCTTTCTCTTAGCCTCATTATCATGAGCACTTCACCCCTTTCTCCTTTACACTGACACTTTCATACTTCACATCACTTATATACCATACACTGGCACCTGTACATCTTTTCCAGCTATTTTACACACAGATTGCACTGACACTACCCCTTTAAAACACAAATCTTGCAAGCGTGGATCCCGTCGAGTACAACGGACAATCTGGGTGCTAATACCTTCCCAGGTTGTAACCAACCCCCTTTCTCAGTCTCTCTGGTTCGCAACCGTCTTATCCATGTCTTTCTAGGTCTATGCAGCATTGCCTTTCCTCCGGGATAAAAATGCCTAGCTGGCGACTCTTTTCATCTCCAGTGGGTTCACGGCTGTGTGTTCTCACTGTCCCTCTCGCCGACCGTTCGCGCCTGTACCTTCGTTTGATCCAGTTTCATTTGTCGGGAGCGACAAAATTACTGTCATATGTTACAGACAGATGTCAAAGAAGATGTTGAAACATCTGCAAATGTCATGACAGAATTAGTGTCATATGTTACAGACAGATGTCAAAGAAGATGTTGAAACATCTGCAAATGTCATGACAGATGTCAAAGAAAATGTTGAAACATCTGCAACTGTCATGACAACATTACTGTCATATGTTACATATAGATATCAAACAAGAAGTGTTGAACTTAGTTCAGGATGTCACACCAGATGTTGTGACACTGTCAAACAGAGTAACAGTTAATGAACTTAAATCAAGATATCAGGATGTCACACCAGATGTTAGGACATTGTATCAGTTGATGGAATAAGTTCAGTTTACAGGATGTCACATCAGATGTTGTGACATTGTATCAGTAAATGAAGTAAGTTCAGTTTTTCAAAATGTCCCAACAGATGTTGAGACATCTCAGACCTGTTACCAGAATTAATTAATGCATAACAGAACTGAGTAAATTCAGGGGAATCTATCTGGAATTAATTATGGATGGACAAAAACAGAACAAGGCGCAACTGTAGGGAGAGTTGTTATGAAACTTCAGCATAATCAGATGAACTAAATCACCTAGAATCTAGGAAGTAACAAACCCTAATTCAAGGTGATGACATTGGATTTATCAGATCTGAATTATGCAGAATATTCTGGAGATATTATGCAATCATATGTGGTGCTGATCTAGAAGATCTTAAAGACTCAATTTAAATTGAAGACAAATATTGAAAAATATAGGTTTCTATATTTAGAGATATTTTAGGAGTTGAAGATCTTTTGGAATATTTGTAGCAGATATTTCTGCATATTTGTAGCAGATATTTCTGCATATTTGTAGCAGCTATTGTTGTGATTGTTTAGGCCCAAATCCAGTTGGGAATAGGTTATAAAAGAAACCTTGTAACCTAGTTTAGAATCAACCCAATCAACCGAAAATGTAAACATTATTAGGGTTGTGTCCTTGTGTCAGCCGTGCGTAACAAGTAACTCTATTGTGGCTGTTTCACTTGTGATTCTCGAAGCTTGTAAGCAAGAGAAGTATTGTGTCTTGATTGAAACTTCTAAGTAAGATCAAGCTGTTGTGTTTGAAGTGTGACTTCAATTTTATTAATCATTGTAAAAGATCACTGTGTGATTGAGGGGGAGTGAGTAGGGTACTCATATCTAAGTTGTGTCTTAGGTAGAAATTGCATTGGGTAGTTATTAAGTGATAGATTAAACAGGGTGGTTTAAGTCTAGAATTAATATTACTTATAGTGGATTTCCTCCTGGCTTGGTAGCCCCCAGATGTAAGTGTGGAGATACACTGAACTGGGTCAACAATTCTGCTGTGTTCTTTATATCTTTTTATGCAGTACCTGAACTGAATGTCCTATCAGATGTCCCAACATCCTGAAGCATGTTTGACTCTGATATATCAGAATTATTTAAGTACTGATATGTATGCCTTACCATGTTTATAAGTAACAAATAAGATGTCTCAACATCATATTCGACATCTGAGTCTGTCATACCAGAATTTCAAAAAGGGATAGATTTTTTAATATAAATGAACTTATATCAATTTTGTGATGGGAATTGGACACAAAAAAATGGATGATGGAAGAATAAAAATAAATTGGATTATTTTATGTAATGGTAATATAGATATTGAAGAAAAATGGATTTATTGATATTTGGGAAAATGGATAAAATCGAAATGAGGTAGAATAGTTATATGAAATGATTTTTAAAAAAATGGATAATGGATATATGGATGATAAAAAAAACGAATAGAAAAGGATAATGGCTATAAAAAAAATGATGGTCTAGTCGGAGAACGAATCCTAGAATGGATAAAAAGGGATATCGTTATTTATGAGCTTAATGAAATGAATCGGATAATGGATGAGGTGATGGTTTCCTTAGCCCAAAACCAGATCTTGATTTTTTCTTTCACAAGCCACAGATAATGATGAATACAGCTAAACATGAACCATTGAACAACTTGCCAATTCAACCCCAATCACTGAAATCTGTCTTGATTATTCAAATCCATGTTGAGGAAAATTAATCCTCAGATGAATTGCTGATAAACTGATGAACAAACCGAACTTCACACACAACACTTCTCGATAAACTGATGACTTTCGCACACAACACAACTTGAACTTTTTTTAATACACATCATCTGAGAAATAAACCACTGGCACAAATAATTTGCAGTTTGAAACAATCTTCTGATAGTTTGACCAATGATTAGGTCAAACGTTCATCTGAATCGAATCATAATTGAACAAATGCCTCTGAATTGAAAATACTGCTCTGTCTTTGAAAACCTGCAACACAGAGAGAAGAAGAAGAAGCAGTCTGCAACATATTTTTGTATTTTGGTTAGAAGTTAGTAAATATAAACAAATAAATCAAGTAAACACAGTGATCCTTCTACGAAGCAAAGACCTGCACCTGAGAAGGATAAACGAACCAATGCGTGATCTTGTTTTGTATGCGAAATGTAGATGAGATGCGAAAAATCTTAGGGTAAAAAATTAGGGTATGACACCGACATATTGGGGGAAATGCACCAAGGAATCAACGCCCAACATCCCGGCGGAAGATCACTCGCACGAAAGGCTCTCCGAGCAGGCTACTATTGGCCGACTATGCAACACGACTCCAAGGAACACATCAAAAAATGCGACAAATGTCAACGACACGCCGACATGCACCTTGCACCCCCGAACGAACTAAAAACACTCTCCTGTCCTTGGCCCTTCGCGTGGTGGGCATGGACATCCTCGGACCCTTCATAACCGGATCATACCAGAATAAATACCTAATCGTAGGGGTAGACTATTTTACCAAATGGATCGAAGCAGAAGCGCTGGCTAAAATAACAGCACAGAACATTCTCCGATTCTTTAAACAAAATATCCTCGCTCGGTTCGGCATACCTCAGGTCCTCATCACGGACAACGAGACGCAATTCACAGACGGAGGATTTCAGGACTTTGTGGCTAGCTTAGGTACTAAACAACATTTCACATCTGTCGAGCACCCTCAAACTAACGGGCAAGCAGAAGCGGCCAACAGGGTAATCCTGCGCGGGATGAAGCGCAGACTCGGCGAGGCAAAAAGGGCATGGGTCGAAGAATTACACAGCGTCCTGTGGGCATACCGCACGACACCACACTCCACAACCGGGGATACCCCATTCCGACTAACATACGACACCGAAGCAGTCATCCCAATAGAAATACGAGAGCCGGCGAGACACGTAGAGGAACCCCTAGACATGGAGATGAACGACGAGGCACTTAGAGCCGAGCTGGGCCTTGTCGACGAGATCCGCTCCGAAGCAGCCCTTAGGGAAATATCCCTCAAACAAAAAATAGCCTTGCGCCACGACGCGAAGGTCATAAAGAGGGAATTCCAGGTGGGCAGCCTGGTCCTCAGAAGAAATAAAAAAAAACCAAGAGAGGGTAAACTGGCCGCCAACTGGGAAGGTCCCTACCGCGTCCGCGACAAGACGAGCAACGGGGCATACTATCTAGAAAACCTACAAGGTGAAGAACTCGCTCGACCATGGAGCGCAGAGAAACTTAGACAATATTACAGCTGCCCCCCAGAGCAGACGTAGCAAGTGTCCCATCCGGGCACTTCCGCTTGTGGAGAGGGGAGGTAGATGGAGGTGGGCTATCTGGGATATCGATCGGAGAGGGGCGCGGAGGAGAAGTGGGCACTGGGCTCGCCGTGTTAGAGGTCTCGGCCCCAGAATCACCAGCTACCTCCTGGACACGAGGAGCTGTCTTCTTCTTCTTCTTGGGGACCCTGTCCGGGGCTCCTGCCTGATTGGCCAGCTTAAGAACTTGGTCGCGAGCAGAGGGCATAGCACCTACAAAACGAAGACACAAACATCAGCGGGCAAAAACGTAAGACAAAACAGCATAGGAATAAAATAACACCTACTCAATAATTCCATGGCCTGATCGTCGGTATCGCATTCGAGTAGAGCCTTCGTGTTGATGAGACGGGGTTCGCAAAGCGGCATCCCGGCCTCATCGACATAAGGGACACCCTTTCGGTCAACCCATAGCGCCAATTTGAAACTCTGCACGAATTCCACCAACTTCTTATAAGCGAGTCTATCCTCAACACCCAGGCTCGAGAACTTAACCCGGTAATGGCTAGTGGAAAGATCATAATGGTCGGGCTGCCACCTCAACGGTATCCTCGACATGAGTTTCTCCTCCCCGTTCGTATCTCGCTTGTAATAATAAAGAGAATGCAGGGAGACACAGGTGATCGGCCTCACTACATACCATCGCCCTTTGAAGTGTCGGGCGGAGTCCACGTACGTCCTGAATAGCCTCACTGGCTGCTTAAAGGAAACCCAGCTATGACGCCCTCGAAGACCGGACCTCTGAAGGTGGAAAATATGGAAGAAGAGGGCCCGAGTACACCCAATGCCGAGGAAGCGGCAAACTAACTCGTACACCCGCATGAAAGCAATGACGTTGGGGTGCAACTGTGACGGCGCCAGCCGAAGCCACTTGAAGATCGACATTTGGAAGGAGTTGAAGGGTAGCCTAACCCTCGCCTCTCGAAAAGCGAACTCGTACATGGAGAATTGCTTCCCTGGGAAGCGATAACATATTCGGTCCGCCTCTTTAGGAGCACGACACTGCCAGTTCTCAGGGTCCTCGGGACCCCGATCTTCCACCACGGCATAAGCACGGGTTGACTCGTCGCAAAAATAGGATTCCTCGTCCAAGGGTTTGTCCGCAACCCAGGAAAGGTCATTTTTCCCAGACGAGGAGACATGTTCAGTGCCCCCCGGCACTTCCCTCCTTGACATTCAAGCGCACGACATCTGCTTCTATGGGCCGCGGTTCAGTATCTTCTCCTCTGGGTTGAAGACGCCCGGTCGCACCTGAAACACAGACAGAAAGAGTGAATTTGACATCGTATCAAATCCACCCTTCCAGCGCAGGTCAAGTGAAAGGGCGTAAGACTAAAAACGCATGCCCCGAAACATGACTATTGGTCTAGGACTGGCGAAGGAGCGACCCTCGCGAGCAAATGAAACCCTGTCCCGCGAAGCGACACCGATGCAGACTCTACGCTCGCGACCACCAGGCCTCTTTTAGGAAAATCCACACATATCTGCTCGCAATAGTCACACGCATATGAATGTTTACCCCGGGTCATTCATATGCATATGAAATTTTTGCCCGGTTCATTCATACACATATGAAATTTCTGCCCGGGATAACCTAACCCTAACGAAATTTCTCACACTTATAACCTATCAAACTGTTTCTAGGCTAAATCTACCTACTCTACACAAATAAATCATGCAATCTCTAGCTACCAAACGTAGAAAACATGAAAAACAGAGGATTAGAGGTAAGATCAGTACCTGACATAGTGAAAACAAGAGAGTGGGATGTCGGCGCTCGAGCAACAACGACATTTCAGGTGGCGGAGACGGACGGAGAGAGGAATTATCTTCAGAGCTTCTGGTGAACGTCTGAGCGAAAAAAGTTCAAATGAAATAGTTCACCCCCTTTTTATAGCCATAAGCGCATGGATTGATGCGTCAAGTCATCATTACCTACTGCCTACGCCGCCATTTGCATAATAAACGAAGCGACGCACCATTAATGCTGAAACACGTCAATCGATAAGGAATCTTGAACGACGCCAAGCAACCATACGCCTCCCCGACTCTAGAAACGTCCTCGACCCTGTAAGACGTCCTCGACTCTCTTAAACATCACATGTTCGTCGAGGACTTTCATACTCGAATCTACGAAACGTCCTCGACCCCATGAAACATCCTCGACTCTGTTGAACGACACATGCCCGACGAAAAAGAATATTACAGTCAACTCTGTAAACATCATGATCGACTCGACCATACGTCCGTTGCTTTATCCATTGCGCTTGCGCCCGACTACATTATAATTCATCACTCCGACTCGGAGACTCGACTTGGGGGGCTCCTGTTTCGGACTGGGCCTCAAGAATGTATTAGGCTACGGCCCAACAGGTCGAGCAGAGGCCCATATATTTGAGCAGAGACACCTAGCAGACGGGCAGGGGCCCCTCACAGTCAGACTGGCTTCTTATACGACGGGCATACACTCAGGACGGGCAAAGAACATGTCTGCCAGGTCACTTACCACGTCACCCAACTATCCCTTATTATCTCCTGAAAGATAGGGGCAGTTGGACCAAGGACCAGGCCTCTTAGCTAGGTCTTCACGCTTCTCACGCGTTCCTTGGCAGTTCTTCCTTGGGTCTAGCTGGCCTAGGCCCAAAGAGGGACCTTGGTCCAGCGCTGGGGGCACATTATAAATACCCTTTTTCATTAAAGGGTCAGGTATTCTGATTGATCATAAATAAACTATTTTTATTCCCTGTACCTCTTCTCACTTAAGCATTGGAGTGCCTTGCAGGTACACCCCCCCCTTTTCTCCTCCCATTTTTGGCCGTTACATCAAGACACTGGAAGGTCCTTCTGATCAGGTAAGATCAGTGTTCAACAATTGACCTAGGTTTTTCATCCACTAAAAAACATAAGCTAGAGATAGTTATGAGACTTAGTGTTCACATTGTATTGATCTTTAATGTTGTCATTTTGGTAGATTGAGTGAGAGATCATCAATGGATCAAAATGGTAAAACTCATAATTTGTGTTATAAATAAACATCTTGAGTCCGTCTGCTTGATCGAAACTATACGTGCAAATGGGCCTATCCAATCCTAATTTTGGCATGTGTTTTTTATAATCTTTTACCAACCGATACTTTTAACTTGTAGCTTTTAAATTAGAATGCAAACTAAATTATCTGTTACCAAAACCCAAAACCCCTTGTTACTCTAAGTCTTAAACTTTGAAGAAGAAAAAAACATGTAAAAATAAGTTTGGATTCTCTCACCACCTTATTTCCTTTGTTTTGTTCACTCAAAAAATCCAGTCATAGAAAATAATTATGTGACAAACTTTTTTTTAATTTCTTTTAATGACGTAGATTGTCTAATTGATATTTTTTATTTTTTATTTTTTATTAAATCTATGTGATTTTTATTTTTTATTTTTGATTTTTTTAAGATTGAAAATTTTAATATCTAAAAAATCAAAATTTTGCAATCGGGAGGAGTTGAACCAATCTATTAAAATTCCTCTTTGTTACAAAATTATGAGTTTTTAGATATTAAGTTTTTTTAATCTTAAAAAATCAAAAATAAAAACCACATAGATTTAATAAAAGATAATATAAAAAAATAAAAAATATCAACTGAATAATCCACATCATTAAAAGAAATTAAAAGAAAAATATCACATCATTAGTTTTGATGACTAAGTTGTGAAATAGGAGTTCGTAAGGCAGGAAGGAAATCCAATTTTCTTTACCATGAGTTTTTCAAAAATCCTGGATAAATTGTTTTATTGAGTTTTGTTAATTAATTATTTAAACAATATTTAGTTATTTAGTAAAATCCAGTGGAAAGTCTATACCCTAAGAGCGTATTTGGATGAAGCATTTTAATGAAGGAAAGTAATTTTTTTGAGGAAATTTAAAATGACTTGACCAAAATTTATTGTTTGGATACAAAATATGAAGAATTGTTAAAATGATGTAAATTTATGGAGTATTTTATTCATGTTAAATTTAAGGAATTTAAAATGACACCAAAAAGTAGAGAATTTCAAATTGCTTCATCACTCTATATAATATGAATGTTAAATTATTTATTACTATTTTTTTCAAATTTTGCAAGATGGTCCTCATATTTTATAAAAATTTCAAATTCATCCCCAAAATTTTCAAAAAATTGCAAATAAGTCCTTAATAATTTTCAAATTTTATAAATTGGTCCTTAAAATTTTCAAAAATTGCAAATTGGTCCATATTTTTCATATTTTAAATTTGATCCAAAAGTTTTAAAATGATGGAAATTGCCCGAAATCTTTTACAAAGAATCATTTTAATAGTCTATCCAAACAAAAGAATTTAAAATTGAATGAATTTTAATTGAATCATTTGAATTACCTAGAATTTTAAATTCCTTAAAACTTCTCAATTACCTCATTCAAACACACTCTAAGGTATGTTTGGATTAGGGGTGGCAAAACGGGTCGTGGCCCGCCGGACCGGCCCGCGCACCCGCTAAAATGTGACAGGTTGGGTTGGGATTTTAGGCCTGTCGTCCACCAAATCCAGCCCCACTAAAGTCCGTCACCCGCCAAAACCCACCCCGCCAAATTCCGTTGTACCTATATAATAACACTATTTAAGTCTTTGGAAGAGTCTATGAAAATAGTTTGTGATATGTACATAAGTTGTTTTTAGACTATTAAGACTAATCTACTTTCTCTGTCTCTATTGTTGGGTAGGTATTTTGAATTTTACTTATGAAAAAGGGCAAAAGTGGGTACGAAATTTGAATTTAGATCATATAAAATACTAAAAGTGATCTTATATATGATAAGAGTATTATTTCACTAAAAATTGATTTATTGAAGAAAAAAAGAAGAAGACGGGCAAGCTCATCGCCCGCCAACCCGCCACCTTGGCGGGGTGGGTTAGACTTTTATGCCCATTTCAACTTGACGGGCATTACCGCCCTGCTATTTTTTTGGCGGGCTTTAGGCGGGGCGGACACAGGGCGGGCCCGGCGGCCCGTCTTGTCACCCCTAGTTTGGATGTAGCATTTTAATTAGGGAAAGTAATTTTTTGAGGGAATTTGAAATGATTTTACCAAAATGCATTGTTTTGATACAAAATATGGAGAATTGTTAAAATGATGTAAATTTATGGAGTATTTTATTCATGTTAAATTTAAGGAATTTAAAATGACAACAAAAACTAGATAATTTCAAATTGCTTTATCACTCTATATAATATGAATATTAAATTGTTTATTATAATTTTTCGAATCTTGCAAGATGGTCCTCATATTTTATAAAAAAATCAAATTCACTCCCAAAATTTTCAATAATATTGCAAATAAGTCCCTAATAATTTTCATACTTTACAAATTGGTCCTTCAAATTTTCAAAAATTGCAAATTGGTCCCTATTTTTCATATTTTAGATTTGATCAAAAAAATTTAAAATTATGAAAATTGTCCAAAAAATTTTACAATGAATCATTTTAATACTCTATCCAAACAAAAAATAATTAAAATTGAAAGGATTTTAATTGAATCATTTGAATTACCTAGAATTTTGAATTCTTTAAAATTCTCAATTACTTCATCCAAACACACGTCATTTAGTTATTTAAACATTATTTCATTAAACAATGAAAATACTCTTTAGACATTAATATAGATAATAATTCACTCATATTCACCTCATCAACCGAAATTTTTTCTAATCCAACAAAATAAACTATTTTTTCTATAATATTTAATTATTCTTTAATATAATATCTATAGATTAAATTTTAAATTCATCACCATATTAGATAAATATATCCACTATATCTTTAATATTCGTATTTGTTTTCTTTAAAAAAAAGGATAATATTCTTAATTGATTGATTTGATTTGATTTAAGAACCCAACCAAAGAATAAAAATGAAAAGAAAACTTTTTTTCTAATCGACAAGTTTGATATTCGGTTCCATATATCCATATCCCCATATATATTGTCCTTTTTTTCTGTTGATGAAATCAAATAAGAATATAAAAGATGTGGTGTTATATCGTTTAACCGAATGAATATTAAAGATGTGGTGTTATATCGTTTAACTGAATTTCCTAGAAATTTCGTGCAACCATATAATGGTGTTGGTTGTAGTTGTTCAATGGTCACATTCCCTTTTCTCTTTATAGTTGTACAGACTACAGACATGATGTACTATATATACAATTATGTACACTACTGTTAACTTCCAACAAGACTCCCCCTAGTTCCTATCGTGGCCAACAAGTTAATATTAGTATTTTTCTTTGTATTATACTTTATTCTTTAAAAAATATTCCTACATAAATTTATTTTAATGAGTTTTGGATTTTAATGTTTACAAAATATTTTGAACAATAAAATATCTTTAATAATATACTTTTTCATTTTTTAAATATATTTTAGATGATTTTAAAAAAGGAAATTTATACTATTTGTATTTCAATTATAATTTTTTAATATATGAAAATTTTAATAATATAATTCAAAATATTTACAATTTTATATTTATTATATCAAATTTATAAAATATTTTCTTAATATTTTCAAATTATTTATATTTGTATATGCATAGTGCATATTTGAATAATCATATTATCATCAAATCTGCTCTATTTTACATTAATTACTTTTATATTTCTAGCTATAATATAAATATTTAATAACCACAGTGTATGTATTTATTAGGTTAAATTATAGTTTCATTTTCCCTTATTATAATCCACTCATAAAATTAGTTGTTTTATTTTATTGTTAAACCATGTTACTCTCTCTTGACCATTTATGGTAAAAAATATTGTACATATATTTTTTTTTACTTCATGGTACATTTTTAGTGACATGTTGTAAACACTCCAAATTTGCCCTCACTAAGTTCACACCATGGCTTGTGATCTTTTCATTTACATAAGTTTAATCATACCATTTCATGTTGCATTTTTGCTTCACTGCATTAGTTCAAGTCATCTACATCTAGGGTTTGTGATCTGAGCAATCCAAAGGACCATCTGAGTTACTCCAAAGGCCATCAATCATTTCAAGAGGGTCCATGTATGTTCAATCATCATATTTTATCCTCCAAAGATCAAGGAAGTCAAAGAATCACAAGAACTGGCAAAGCATGGAAGCAGAGCTAGGGTTTAACTGCACAGATGACCTGAAATTAGGGTTTTGGTTTCAGAGGCCATAACTCCAAAATTTTTGGTCATTCTTGTTTCTATTGGTCTCAATATGTTATAAGGATCATATATACCAAGTTTGATGAAGAAATTCATTGTGGAAGTCATCTGTTCATTGGGTAACTTCTTGAGCAAGTCAGAGCAAAATCAGGGCATCTGAGGCCCCCAACAATGGAACCAAAGTGGATTTTTCATCAAATTGAAGTTATATGATCTTTATTTGATCATTTAAGTTCTTAGAAGTTCACAAATTTGAAGAAAAGTGAGCTAAACCAAAAGTTGCCAAAAATGGAAATGACTTGTAATGTAAACTTTCCATTTTGGGAAAGTTTTTCAACCTCCTCTTTCTCAGAATTGCCCAAAGAATTTCAAAATTTCATGCCTTGCCCATGAAGAAATCTCAAAGGGGCCAAAGTTTCATGAAATTGCAAAATGACCAAGAACCTTTCACAAACATGCTGAATTGCCTCTAAGTGAATTCCATGGACATCCTTAATCTCAACTGAACCAGGGCATGCCCAAATCCAAGCCTTCCACTTGCCCATACCTCAAGTACAAGAAATATTGACTTTTTGCATTTCACACCATACCAATCACACTATGCCACAACAACTCTCTGAACCAATTGCATTTGTTTATACTAACCTAAAGCAAGCCATAACACACAAGAACACATCCAAAAAACCTCAACATCCTCTAGTTCACAAAAATCATCCCTCTTGCATTTTCCTTCGAAACACACAGCACACTTGCTCAATCTTCAAACAAACAACACCATTCATTTCTAAATCACTCACTGAACACAAACCACCCACCAAAACAACCAAAAACACACCACAAACAAAACACAATTTTCTGACCAGTGGAGCACAAACTCACAAACCAGCCATCCTCAAAGCTCTCAAAGCATCAAAGCTTCTTCAGGGAGGTCATTGGAGGCATTTTGCACCAAGGAAGCAGCCAGAAAGCTCAAGGGTTGAAAGCTCCATCTCAGGTAGCCATGCGAATTAATTTTTCTAGAACCTTTATTTTATGTTACTAGATGATTAAGCATGTTCCCCTGAGTACACTGAACTTATTATTTTTTAAAATGATGAAGAAATGAGAATGTATTGCTTGTTTGAAATTTTTGACATATTTATGTTCTTCTTCGAATCAAGAGATTGAGTGGAAAGAAATTATTTTTGAGGGTGGATTTGATCTTAGGGGAGTGGGAGGAGTGAATCTGGAGCTTTAGAGCTCCAGAAAGTGCCTAGGGAAGAAGTTAGCAACTTTCAGGTGAGGGTCTGGCCGGAGAAGATGACCGGAGGTCTTCTCCGGCCACCTGAAAGTAATTAATGAGATAATTAGGGTTAGAGCTAGGTTTGAACGTGGACCCTTGGATTTGGCTTTCCCGTGTGTGATGGACGCCCAGGATTATGTCATTAGTTTTAATTATGGATTATTTAATTAATTAAGTGAGATTAGCTCAGTTTGAATTCCAGCCATAGGATGTGGCGCGTGGTCAACCAGCCTAAATCCAGAATCAATCATGGCCCTTCCCTCTGCATACTTCTCATTTATTTTATTTTTAATTCATTTTTCTTATTTATTTTGTACAAATTATTTAAAATAGTTAGAAAATGCCAAAAATATTTTTATTCAGCATTTTAATTCCAAATAATTTTCTCAACCCAAAAATATTTTTATTTTTATTTTTTGCATTAAAAAATCATTTTTTAGACATTTAATTTTTTATTTTAATTAATTAATGAAAATTAATTAATTAAAATATCATTTAGGTTTCTAAAAAATCCCGAAAAAATCACATTGCATATTTAAACATTTAGAGACATTGTCATACCATCCACATGAATTTCTTTTTGGTTTTGAATCATTTTGACATTTTTTCTTTGAATTTAGGGTTCATAAAATCCCTTTTTTGAACCCTAACTTCAAGAATTATTTTCTGCCTAACCAAGAATGGTATGACCATGGTTCTTTTTGAATTGATCTTCATTTAAAATTTAGTTTCTAACATAATTTTGTCATAAATTTCTTCTTCCTTTTTGAATTGATTTGCATTTTTTCCCTTTAGGTACCTTAAAACCCTAGAAAACTTAGAAAAATCATAACTTTCAATAGGTTAAGAGTTAGGGCTTCTCCTTTGGGGTGTGAAATCATATGGGTTTAAGGTTCTCTTGATTGAATTTTAAATTTGTTATCTTGTCATTTGCTTCTGTTTTTGAGTTTTGCATCTCATGTTGCCTTAAAACCCTAATTTCTCATCTTCTCTTGCATACATCTTACATATGCTCTCATTCAAGAACTTGCCATGAAATTTTATGCATTCACATGACTTATAAGACATCTTAGGACACATTAGAATCATGTTTGATCATTGAATCATCCATTTTCCATGTTATGCATTCATTTCATTTCATGTGCATTCATGAACTTTCATGCTTCTTTCATGCTTCATTTGCATCCTCATTACTTGTATGATCATTCACATCTCTTGACATACATTTGTACCATCTCTTAGCATCATTTGCATCATGAATGTGCTTCTGGTTTTGGTTTGCATCCTTGCATTTATTTCATTTTCATTTCATTTCATTTCCTTTTACTAACTTTTCAGGTGGTAAGTTACTTTGAGAAGTGAATTTGCCTTCACTTCTCACAATCTCTTCTCATCTATCTTATACATTCATGGCTGCATTTTGTATTTGTATTAGAGTGAGCTTGCTCATTCATATTCCTTCCTCACTTTCTTTCTTCAAGCAACTTATCTTCTTAAGTGAAGTAAGTTGACTTGTTTCTTCTGCTTCTCCTCCTTTCATATGCTTCTTCCTTGGTGGATCTCCTTGAATATCTCTTGCAAGCCTCATAAACCCTAGGAATACCCAAGCATGATAACAATTAGGGCTTGATTAGTCCCCCTTTAGTTTTACCTTTGTGTCATCTTTTGTTTCTTCTCTTCTCATCTCATAATCAGGGACAATAAGCTTGATGTGTTTAAATCCTTTAATTAATTCACCTTAATAATCACTAAGACAATAAGCTTGTAACTTGGGCCTTGCATTAGGGTTTTAATTCTTCCTTAATTGGTTAAGAAGGACTAACCCTAGTGTTAATGGACAAGTCCTCCTCAAGTTGTCTTACAAATCATAAAATTCACTTCTTAATCTTACCATTAACTAAAATTCACTTTAATAAAGGCTTCTTTTGTCATGAGGTTAATCCCTAATCATGGATTAAGTTGAGGAGCCTTCCTCAGCTTAAATGTTCTCATCTATTATCCTTCTATTAGGATGGTGTAATGGGTCTATTAAATCCTTGATTATGGCTTAAACTCATTACTTAACACTAAACAAAAACTCCAAAAACATCTAAATAATTACAAGTAGGTTAATGATCTTAATCCTACATCATGGTGATTAAGTGTGAGGTGCTTACTTCATACTTAAAGTATTCTCATTACCCCTAATCAGAGGGAGGATGTGATGAGTTTACTAACCCTTGGTTTAGGCTTAAGCTCATTTTCTTATGACAAACTCCAAAAAAAGCAATAAAAGATTGAAAATACCAAAAACAAACAATAATCGTCTCCTTCTGGATTCTTTTCTCACCTCATTCATTCATAAACGAGAACTCTCTTCTTCCGTCTAATGCAAGACAGTTAGCACCTGAGCCAGACACGTCATACACTTGAGCATAGGCAAGAAAGCAGTTCACAAGTCAATTTACCTTTCAGTCTCTTTGAGTCGAACTACGGTGTTCTGACTTCCTCATTGCACGAGAGGATGCGTAGGCATAACTTAACAGTTATCGAACAAAAGTCTCTGTATATTCCCCCTCTTCCAGCATTATTCTTTTAAGCCTCATAGTCTTGAGCATTGCACTCTTTTCTTACACTGACACTCCTTTTCTTCACATCTCTTTTGCACTGACACCTGTACATTCTTTTCCAGCTTTTTGCACACAGATAGCACTGACACTACCCCTTTTAAACACAAATATTTCAAGCGTGGATCCTGTCGTGTACGACGGACAATCTGGGTGCTAACACCTTCCCAGGTTGTAACCAACCCCCTTTCTCAGTTTCTCTGGTTCGCGGCCGTCTTGTCCATATCTTCCTAGGTTTATGCATCATTACCTTTCCTTCGGGATAAAAATGCCTAGCTGGCGACTCTTTTCAGTTCATCTTCATGTTCTCCTTTCGCTGACCGTTCGCGTCAAGACCCCTTCTGGCCCTGTGTCATTTGGTGGGAGCGACAACTTGGCGACTCTGCTGGTGAAACTTATATTGCAACCAGGGCTTCTGGTTCTTTTTGTGGGTTCCTCCTAGCGCTTGTTTGATTTGTGTTTACTGGGGGTGTTATGTGCTAATTGTGTTTATTTATTTGCTTTATTTATTGCTTTATGTACAACTTTATTTACTGCTTTCTTTACAGTTTTTATACATCACACTGTCATTATCATTGCTGGATCTGGTTTCTGTTTTGGTGGGTGGGGTTTCACTGAGTGATTAAGGTCCTATACCTGGGACCTGAGTGACACTTAGGCTAGAGTGGTTCATGTTCTTTCCCATTCCATTTCGGTCTAGTGCGGGAATATGAAACACGGTTCAGATGTGGGTCTCTTCTTGAGAACTCTGTGCTACAAATTTCCTGTAGTGCTAGGGCTATCTGGGAAGCCTGCTAAGTCTGGATGACCTTTATTATGACCTTCAGAATCTGGGGGTGAATTAGAGGAGGATCTTTTATGGTTATTGTAAACACTGTACCTCCGGGTTAGAAGTGTTTACACTTCTCATAACTGATCCAAGTCTGAGGATCCTTGTTCTAGAACATTACATGAGAGGGGGTTGGGTTGTTTACAGGTTTGCAGGAACCCTTGGCCACATCATACCCTGTTACTGTATTGTTTAAGAATACTTCACTTTGGACAGTTCTTGTGATTAACCCTGGACATGTGACTCTTTATTTAAGTCCCTCACCCTGGTTACTGGATTTCTGAGCCTCCATCCGGACCTTTGAACATACATGGACCTTATAAAAAGACAAATAATCAGATCCAACTCTTGATTACAAACCCTTGCATATCATTTGCATATATCATCATTGCATCATTTAACATTTGTTTATTTGTTTTTCAGGGCATCCACCTCATCATATTTGGTTTGGTTTTGACCCATTCTACTGCTTAGACCTCTGCTTCAGTTATCTTCTTCAGCATTTTCTTCAGTTATCTTCTTCAGCATATCCATCAGTCTGTCAGAGACCCTTCTTCAGCACCTGCATCAGTCTGTCAGAGACTTACCTCCAGCTTCCCAGTCTGTGATCTTCATCTGTATTTATCTTCAACTCCTTCATCAGCACTCATGGCTTCTCCAAGGAAGAGCAACATATCTTATCACTTCTTTGAGCCTTCTTTGACTGGTATCAGGCAGGTCCAATCACTCATCACACCTGACTACATCCCACTGTTCAGAGAGCACTATGTGGGTATTTTAGACATGGTCATGGATCTTGATTCTTCTCAGAGAAGCATGATCCACACATGCTTACAGTTCTATGACCCCCCATTTAGGTGCTTCACGTTTCCAGATTTCCAGATGGGGCCTCTGTTGGAAGAGTTTTCTTTGTTGATTGGAGTTCCTATCAGAGGAGGGATCCCTTTCAACCCAGAGATGACTACTCCCAGAAGTGAAGAGATAGCAAGGGAAATGCACTTGGAGCCTGCCCTCATTGAGCAAAGTATGACAACAAAAGCTGGGATTCCTGGTCTACATCTGGACTTCTTAATTTCTCAGGTCATCCTGAAGGCTGCAGTGGGAGAATGGAGGGCAGTCTGTGCACTATTAGCCCTCAGCATATATGGGGTTGTACTGTTTGCAGATGAGCCCAAATTTGTGAGTAAGAATGCCATCCACTTGTTCCTGCTGAGGAACCCAGTGCCTACATTGCTAGGAGATTTTTACTTCTCCATCCACTAGAGAAATGAAAAACAAAGGGGGAAGTTGGTCAGATGTTGTGCTCCCTTATTCTACTCTTGGCTACTCAGACACCTGCCTAAATCAGATGCTTTCTTGAACCCACACCAGTAGAAGAATTGGGCCAAGAGTTCATTGCCTTAACCTCAGATGATATCAGATGGTGCACCCAGAGCACCAAAGGCAAAGATATTATTACCAGCTGTGGACAATACCCTAATGTGCCTCTAATAGGAGTAAAAGGTTGCATCAACTACAACCCTTTATTGTTTAAGAGACAATTGGGATATGCCTTAGTTCACCCTCCCGGAGGACAGGATTTAGCTGAGACACTATACTGTGAAGTGCAACCTAATTCAGTTGTTGTCAGGAAAGCTGTCTGGGCTTGGGACAACATCCAGACCAAAGGGACATCCATCCTTGGAAGATGCAACAATATTGCTTCAGCCCAGTACTCTGACTGGTCCTGTACTAGATCTCAGATCACCAGAATGCCTTTCACCTTGGAAGACACACTTGGACCTTCTACAGTACAGCCTGCAGCAACTGTTAGCCTGGAGGAATTTGAAAAGCTGAAAGAGAGGAATAATCAGCTATCTGAAGCTCTGAAGAAGACTCTCTGGGAGAGAAATGACGGTCGTCTGGACATTGAAAGATTGGAAAGACTCAAGACTGAGCATCTGACCAAGATTGAGAGGACAGATGACTACCTAAGTAAAGCAAGAGTCGGGGAACAAATATTGAAGAATGCCTGCTGTAAACACCCCAAATTTTCCCTCACCCATTCACACCATGGCTTGTGATCATTTCATATACATAAGCACAATCATAGCATCTCATATCACATTTTTGATTCACTGCATAGATTCAAAGTCATCTGCACCTAGGGTTTGTGATCTGAGCAATCCAAGAGCTTCTTGAGCCACTCCAAAGGTCATCAATCACTTCAAAGGGATCCATTTGTGTTCTTATATCATATTACACCCTCTCAAAGTCAAGAATGCCAAAGAATCACAAGAACTGGGGTTTGTATGGAAGCAGAGCCAGGTTTAACTGCACAGATGACCTAAAATTAGGGTTTTGGTTTCAGAGGCCATAACTCCAAATTTTTTGGTCATTCTTGTTTCTATTGGTCTCTATATGGTTTAGGGAGTATGCATATCAATTTTCATGAAGAAATTCCATGGGGAAGTCATCCGATCAAGAGTTGACTTTCTAGACAAGTCAGTGCAAAATCAGGGCATCTGAGGCCCCCAATGACCCAACCAAGGGGTAATCTTCATCATTTAGAGTGTATATGATATTTATTTGATCATGGAAGAAGGTTGAAGTTCACAAAATTCAAGAATTACAAGTTTTTGCAAAATTGGCTTTTTAGGGCATGGTTGACTTTTCATGAAATGTCATTTTATGCCACTTTTTCAACCCTTGCTTTTTGATCCAAAAATGCTTCAAATGAAAAAACTTTGGTCATGAAAATTGTAGATTAGATCTTTCCCTTTTCAAAAAGTACAAGAACATGATCTAATTCATTTTGGATCAAAAGTTATGGTGTGTCAAAGTTGGCAAAAATCACTAATTTTCAAGATATGCCTCAAATGAGAAACTTGCAAAAAACTTTGTACCAAGGCATTTGTGACTTCTAATTCATGTCTAACCATTACACAAACATCACATGTGACCTAAAAATCAGATTTGAACCAAAATTTCTCATGTTCATGGTTTACCAAGCAAGAAATTTTCATGAAGTTTCAAAAGTGAACAACTTGCAAAAACCATCATCACACCTCACCCACTAGTTGCCTTGGCTGCTGAACCATTCTAGCATCTCTCACACACCATGCTGCGCCAGCCCATGTACTTGTACTAGCCTAGGGCTCAGCCCATGCTTTCCTTACACCAAAGTTGACATTTTGCAAAAGGCAACTTACCTATCACAGCAGGCCAGGTCACATCATCTGACCAATGAGATTATTTTATGCAAGCAAAATGCTAGCCATTTCATACATCAAGCAAGGCTGAAGCACACAAGATCAACATATTCACAAACTCACTCCCTAAAGCAAAACTCTTCGAATCTCTCCATACAACTCACAAACACAAAAACCAACTCTACTACTCATCTCACCATACTTCATTGACCCCAAACCAACAAGACCTAAGCCTGAAACCAGCAAGAACATTGTTTTTCCATTTTTCACTCTCAAAGCCAAAGCTTTCGAATCTCATTCCACAGCTCACAAACACCTGAACAAACTTCATAAACCTTCTCCATTCATCATCCTGGTCATGAAGAACCCTTCACCTTTGCCTGAAACAGCCTGAATCACCAATACCATTTTCACCTGAGCTTGAGCAGAAGCTGTTCAAACTCCTTAACCAGCCAACATAAACTTCGTTTAAGCATCCAAACATCATCAAGGGGTCATAAGAAGTGGTTTTCATCAAAGGAAGGGGACAGAAAGTTGCAAGAGTGAAAGCTTCGAAACTCAGGTAGCTCAAGAACATTTTTTCCAGAAATCATTTTTTAAGTTCTTAAGTTGTTCTTCATGATTCACTGAGTGTTCTGATGTCTTTAGTTTTAAAAATGGTGAAGAAATAAGAGTTTAATTGTGTTCTGAAACTCCATGACCTAAAAAATGTTTTGTTTCGATTCATGAGTTTGAGGGAATATAAATGGTGTTTGGGATGGGGTTTTGATTCAGTGGGTTATGGGGATCATTCCAGTGTTCTTGGATTTCATTTTAGTTGTGTTTTGAGGTTTTTAGGGATTTTCAGGTGGGATTCCCACCGGAGAAGACGACCGGAGGTCTTCTCCGGCCACCTGAAAATCATTAGGGTTTTAATCCTGTAATTAAATGAGATTTGAATTTCGTGCGTTGGATTGGCTGACCAGGTTGACTTCGCGCGTGGATGAATGGTCCAGATTCACCATTAGAAACCCTAACTATGATTAATTAATTCATAATTGTATTTAACTCAGTTTGAATGTGGGCCTTTGATCTGCGCGCGCAGTCAATCCCCCTTCTCCCAGGATCCATCCCAGCCCTCCATTCAGTTGACTTTTCTTTTTCTTTGTTTTAATTCATTTATTTCATATTTGTTTTATACAATTTATCTAAAATAGTTAAAATTGTTTAAAAATTATGAAACTTTTTGTCAACAGTTTCATTAATTTTTAAAACACAAAAATATTTTTATTTTCATTTTTAGCATTTAAAAAGTATTTTTAATTATTTAAAAGTTTATTTTTGATTGATTAATGAAAATTAATTTATTAAAAATACTTTTAGGTATTTAAAAATCACCCAAAAATTCATGAAATGTTCTAAGACATTTAGAAACATTGTCCAACCTTCAAACCAAATTTATTTTTTGATCTTGATGCATTTTGAGAATTTTTCATTGAATTAAAATCATTTTGATGCATTATTTTGATCCAAACTTCCAAAAATCATTTCTGCCTAACCATGAAGGGTTGGACCTTGATTCTTTTTGCATTGCATTGTGTTTAGCATGTAGTTTGTAAGATTAAATGGTCATGATTTGATCTTCCATTTTCAATTTGTTTGGTAATTTTCTTGTTAAGGAACCCTAAAACCCTAGAAAACTTAGGAAAATCATAACTTGAAGTTGGTAAAGAGTTGAAACCTCTCCTTTGGGCATTGGGTTAGTATAGGATTAGGGGTCCTTTGAGTGCATTTTCAATTTTTTATATTGTTGTTTGCTTCTGATTTTGGTTTGTGTTTGTTGCTTTGTTCATAAACCCTAATTTGGGCTTCCATATGCATTCATCTTGCATTTGCTTGCATAACATGACTTGCCATGACATTTCATGCCTCCATGAGATTCATTTAACATCATAAGACATATTGAAAGCATGTTTGATCATTGCATCTTGCATTTGCCATGTTGTATGACATATGCACTTCATAACTTTTCATGTATGTTCATGGTTCTTAACTTGCCCCATTTGCATTCATGAGCTTGTATGATCATCCCCATGCCTTGATTCATGTTTGCATCATCTCTTAGTATCATTATCATCATGAATGTGCTTCTGGTTTTGATTTTCATCATGTCATCTCATCTCATTTTGCATTGCATTGCATTCCTTTACTAACTTTTCAGGTGGTAAGTAATTTTGAGAAGTGGATTTGCCTTCACTTCTCATACTTTCTTCTCATCTCTCTCTTGCATCCATACTGCATTTTGATATGTGTTTGAGTTTGAGCTTGCTCATTCTTCTTCTTCCCACTTTCTTTCTTCAAGTGACTTGACTTCTTGAATGAAGCAAGTTACTTTGCTTCTCCTTGCTCCTTTTCATCTGCTTCCTGGTGGTTCCTTTGAAGATTTCTCTTGTTTAACCTCACAAACCTTAGGAACAACCAAGCATGACAATGATTAGGGTTTTGATTAGTCTCCCCTCTTAGTTTTACCTTTGTGTCTCTTTGAGTCTTCTCCTCTCATCTCATAATCAGGGACTAAACCCTAAAGGCTTTAAGGCTTTGTGATTAAGCTTATGCCTGCATCCTTCTATTAGGATGGAGTGTATAACTTTAATCCTAAGTGTTAAACCCTTAATGTGTTTAAATCTCTTAATCAATTCACTTAATAATCATCAAGACATCAAGCTTGTAACTTGGGCCTTGCATTAGGGTTCTAATTCTTCCTTAATTGGTTAAGAAGGACTAACCCTAGTGTTAATGGACAAGTCCCCCTCAAGTTGTCTTACAAACCATAAAATTCACTTCATCATCTCACCATTGAATAAAATCCACTTAATCAAAGGCTTGTTTTGTCATGAGTTTAATCCCTAATCATGGATTAAGTTGAGGAGCTTTCCTCAGCTTAAACACCCTCATCTATTATCCTTCTATTAGGATGGTGTAATGAGTCTGTTTAATCCCTGATTATGGCTTAATCTCATTACTTAACACTAAACAAAAACAACAAAAACATCTAACTAATCACAAGTAGGTCAATGATCTTAATCCTGCATCAAAGGTGATTAAGTGTGAGAATCTGACTTCACACTTAAGGTATTCTCATTACCCCTAATCAGAGGGAAGATGTGATGAGTTTACTAGCCCATTGGATTAGGCTTAAGCTCATTAACTTGTGACAAATTCTCAAAAACAATAAAAGACTGAAAACTCAAAAAACAAACAATAATCGTCTCCTCCGGGATTCTTTTCTCATCATCTTCACTCACAAACGAGAACTTGCTTCTTCCGTCTAATGCAAGACAGTTTGCATCTGTGCCAGACAGATCATACACTTGAGCATAGACAAGTAGGCAGTTCACAAGTCAATTCACCTTTCAGTCTCTTTGGGTCGAACTACGGTGTTCTGACTTCCTCATTGCACGAGAGGATACATAGGCATAACTTAACAGTTATCGAACAAAAGTCTCTGTATATTCCCCCTCCTTCCAACATTATTCTTAGCCTCATTATCATGAGCATTTCACTCTAGTCCTTACACTGACACCTCATTTATACACTTCACATTCTTCTTACACTGACACCTGTACATCTTTTTCCAGCTATTTTATACACAGATTGCACTGACATTACCCCTTTAAAACACAAATCTTTTAAGCGTGGATCCCGTCGAGTACGACGGACAATATGGGTGCTAATACCTTCCCAGGTTGTAACCAACCCCCTTTCTCAGTCTCTCTGGTCCGCAACCGTCTTATCCATCTTTTTCTAGGTTTATGCAGCATTACCTTTCCTCTGGGATAAAAATGCCTAGCTGGCGACTCTTTTCTTTTCCAGTGAGTTCACTGCTGTGTGTTCTCATTGTTCCTTTCGCTGACCGTTCGCGTCTGTACCTTCATTTGACCTAGCCTCATTTGTTGGGAGCGACAGCTTGGCGACTCTGCTGGGGAATTCTTATACTGCAACCAGGGCTTCTGGTTCTTTTTGTGGGTTCCTCCTAGCGCTTGTTTGATTTGTGTTTACTGGGGTGTTATGTGCTATTTGTGTTTGTATATTTGCTTTATTTATTGCTTTATGTACAGTTGATTACTGCTTTCTTTATAGCTTTGCATTATATCATATTGTCATACTGTGCTGCTGGCTGGATCTGTTTGTTTGCTTTGGTGGGTGGGTGTTCCATTGAGAGTTAAGGTCCTATACCTGGGACCTGAGTGACACCTAGGCTAGAGTGAATCATATTCTTTCCCATTCCATCTCGGTCTGGTGCGGGAATATGAAACACGGTTCAGATATGGGTTTCTTCTTGAGAACTCTGTGTTGCAGATTTCCTGCAATGCTAGGGCTATCTGGGAAGCCTGCTAAGTCTGGATGACCTTTAGTTTTGACCTTCAGAAACTGAGGTGAATTAGAGGAGGAACTTTTATGGTTATTGTAAACACTGTACCTCCGGGTTAGAAGTGTTTACACTTATCATAACCGATCCAAGTCTGAGGATCCTTGTTTTAGAACACCACCTGTGAGGGGGTTGGGCTGTTTACAGGTTTGCAGGTACCCTTGACTTCAGCATACCCTGTTACTTTGTTTGAATAAGAGTACTCCATTTTGGAACAGTTCTTGTGATTCTAAAACCCTGGACATGTGGATCTTTATTTGAGTCCCCCACCTTGGTTACTGGACTTATAGACCTCCATCTGGTTTCCTTGAACACACTTGGACTTATATCAGAGCACTTGATCAGATCCAGCTCAGTCACCAAACCCTTGCATATCATTTGCATACATAATCATTGCATCATTTTAACATGTGTTTATTTGTGTTTCAGGGTATCCATCCTATCATTTTGGCTTGGTTTTGACCCCTCCTTCAGCTTAGACCTATCTTCACCAGCACTTGCTTCAGCTATCAGTCACTTGCTTCAGTCACTTGCATCCTCAGTCTCAGCCTGTCAGAGGCCTATCTTCAGTGTTGTCATCAGCATCTACTCTTCAGCAACATGGCACCTAAGAAGAGTAACATCTCCTACCACTTCTTTGAGCCTGAGCTAGCTAGCATCAGGAGGATTCAGACCCTGATTACTCCAGACCATATACCATATTTCAGAGAACACTATGGAGGAATTCTTGACATGGTTATGGATTTGGACCCTTCACAGAGGAGCCTGATACATACTTGCCTGCAGTTCTATGATCCCCCTCTAAGGTGCTTCACATTTCAGAACTTCCAGTTGGGACCTTTGCTGGAGGAGTATTCATCATTGGTTGGTGTGCCCATTAGGGGTGGAATCCCCTTCAACCCTGAGATGGTTTTCCCAAGTAATGAGGAGATAGCAAAAGCATTACACCGGGAACCGGTTCTGATTGGGCAGAATTTGACATCTAAAGCTGGAATCTCTGGTTTTCATCTGGATTTCTTGACCTCTCAGGCTAGTTTGAAGGCCTCCCTGGGGGAGTGGAAGGCAGTCTGTGCCCTGTTGGCCCTCAGCATATATGGGGTCATACTTTTTGCAGATGAGCCTAGGTTTGTTAGCAAGAATGCAGTCCACCTTTTCATCCTGAGAAACCCAGTGCCCACCTTACTGGGAGATCTTTACTACTCAGTTCATCAAAGGAATGAAAAGCAAAGGGGGAGATTAGTGAGATGCTGTGCTCCTTTATTCCATACTTGGCTGCTCAAGCATTTGCCAAAGACTGATGCATTCTTGAACCCTCACCAGGAGAAGAACTGGGCTAGGAGGCTTGTTGCTCTAACATCAGATAACATCAGGTGGTGCACTCAGAGCACCAAGGGCAGATACATCATTACAAGTTGTGGGCAATTTCCCAATGTGCCTCTGATTGGAGTGAAGGGTTGCATTAATTACAACCCTCTGCTTTTCAAAAGACAACTGGGCTATGCATTGGTCCATCCTCCTAGGGCACAGGATCTGACTGAGACCCTTTATGTTGAAATCAAGCCTAATCTGGCTGTTGTCAAACAGGCAGCCTGGGCCTGGGACAATGTGCAGACTTAGGGAGTAACCATTCTTGGAAGATGCAATAATGTAGCCTCTGCCCAGTACTATGAGTGGTCACATACTAGGGCTCAAATTTCTGGATTGCCTTTCACTATTGAAGATATGCCTGGACCTTCCACAACACCACCTCCAGCAACTGTCAGCTTAGAGGAGTTTGAGAAATTGAAAGAGAGGAATGAAAAGCTGACTCAAGCTCTACAGAAGACCCTTTGAGAAAGGAGTGATGGTAGGTTGGATATTGAGAGGCTGGAAAAGTTGAAAGTGGAGCATCTGGCTAGAATTGAGAAGTCTGAATATTACATTAAGAAGTCTAGGGCTGGAGAGCAGATCTTGAAGAATGCCTGCAAAGAGGCCCAATTCCAGAGAACTAGGACTGATTTGTATCTGAAGGAGAGTCAGGCAAGGTGGGTCAGGATCACCGAGGCCCGTACTCAGGAGGACAAAAGAACTCAGGATAAGATAGAGCAACTGGAAGCTAATGCAAAAGAGCAACAGGAAGCCCTGGCAGCAGCCCAGAGGGAGGTCTCAGAGTTGAAGATCAGAGCTGGTGTGAAGAGGTCCAAGGACCAAAGTCAGCACAAGAAGCTAACTGCAGCTGTTGCCACAAGGAATCTCCTTATCAGGAATCTTACGGAGCGTCCGGCTGATCCTGTGACTGAAGCACTTCTCAAGGAAGTTCAGGAGGATGAATTTGGCCTTGGTGTTTGACTTTTTGCTTGTTGTTGCTTTCATTTTATGTACTATTCTTTATGTTGTATTTTTGACCCCTCAGAGGGCGTATGTTGTAAAAGAAACAAACTATGTATCATTTACCTTTCTGTAATATATGTGTTGGTTTGTTCATCTGATTTCTTCAAGCAACATCACAAGCATCTTCTTCAGGGGTCTGGAAATGTCAAAACCAAGTACCAAGCCGGATACCTTGGATACAAATAAGCATACTGCATTGCATACTAACCTTTTGCTCTGTTTTGTAGGTTTTGTTTTATTGTTACTAACTCTGTTGTGACTTCAGGAATTATTGCTCGACGACGAGGGTTCCCACTCAACCGTCCACATAGATATCCAACCCGAAACAACCTTCCGGGAATACAGATGGATCAGGTACAGCAGGACCTTACAGAGGTCAGGAATCAAATGGCCAACGAGAGGTTGGAAATGAGAACTCAAATGACACAGTTTATGGAGGTAATGAACAACATGGCTCAAAGCCAGGAGAGGCTCAGAGCACTGGTAGAAGGGAGAAACCAGGAAGACCATCAGCCAGGGACTGCTGGGACTAGCAACAATGAAAGAGTCCAACCTCATGTCAATCCCCCAGTCTTTGGACCCCACCTCCATCCAGAGGCCAACATCCCTGTCAATATACAAGGGACTGCCACAGCAGGGAGGGTACTGCAAGAAGACCCCCAGGAAGATCAGTTCACAGTGATGGGAGCTGGGGAAGAAGCTTATGACAGAAGGCTGGACGAGATAGCGGAGAAATTAAGATCCTTAGAGTCTCAAAACTCTTTGGGTTTTGATGTTATGGACATGGGCTTGGTAGACGGGGTCAGGATTCCCCACAAATTTAAACCACCATGCTTTGAGAAGTATAATGGGACTTCCTGTCCCCGGACCCATCTACAATCCTTTCTGGGAAGGCTGAAGGCCTATACCATGGACGAAAAGCTATGGATGTTTTATTTTGAGGATAGCTTAACTGGAGCATCGAGGGAATGGTACTCTCATCTGACCAGAGCAACCATCAGGTGTTGGAAGGATTTGGCAGAAGCCTTCATTAGACAATACCAGTACAACTTGGATATGGCACCCAACAGGACCCTCCTAATGGGAATGTCACAGTCATATAGAGAAAGCTTCCGAGAGTATGCTCAAAGATGGAGACAGCTTGCTGCTGCTGTCCAGCCACCTATGTCAGAAAGGGAGATGGCTGATATGTTCATGAACACCCTTCAGGGGACTTACATTGATAGGCTAGCTGCTTTCTCATCTACCAGCTTTGCAGATGTAGTCATAGCCGGAGAGAGAATTGAAAGCCTATTGAAGATGGGTAAGATCTCAGACAACGGTGCAAGTTCATCCAGTAATGCAAGAAAGCCTTTTGCGGGCCCAAGAAGGACTGGTGAGACCAATGCCATCCACACCAACAGGGGTAGGCCCCAATATGTTCATAGATCTGTGGCAGCAGTCACCATTCCCGCTCCAGCTCATCCACAACCAGCTTATCAACCACCGCAGCGAAACTATCAGCAACAACCTCAGTACCATCAACAAGCTCAGTATCCTCCGAGAAATTACAACAACAGCAGCACCAACAACAATAACCAGCAAAGGCCATTCCAGCAGAGGCCATCTCAAGCCAACAGGGTGATCGATCCGATCCCTATGCCATATGCTACATTGCTGCCACAACTCCTGAAACTCAACCTAGTTGAGCTAAGGACGTTGGCACCTCCAGATCCCAACAGTCTACCCAGGAATTACGACTCCAACGCCAGATGTGCCTTCCATTCGAATGCACCTGGCCACAGTACAGAAAAGTGCAGAGCCTTGCACATGAAGGTACAAGACCTGGTAGACTCTAAGGCCCTGAATTTCGCACCACCACCCAATGTCAATAAGAACCCTATGCCAAACCACGGGGGTCCCAGAATCAATGCAATTGAAGAAGACAAGCCGTCTTATTTAATAACCAGTGTGGGTCAGATTCGGACACCGTTGGTAGAAATTAAGGCTCAACTCCTCGAATGTCAAATGTTCCCGGGGTGTGAGTTAGGGTGTGCTTACTGCAATATTTTAGTAAATGGGTGCGATAACTTGAGAAATGGCATAGATGGTCTCATTCAGAGTGGCCAACTTCAAATCACCACATCATTTCCAACAAATCCAGCAATCTCATCAGCAGCAATTCCTGTATCTCCTACAACTGCAACAACCATTGTTCCCGACAACTCTTCGGCTTCATCAACAAGTACTTCATCTGTCATCTCAACTGATCAGATATCAACAAATGTTCCTTCTACAATTTCAGCATCGCTCCATTTTGAATCTCCTACAACAACAACACCCATCCTTCCGACAATGTCTCCTACAACACCAGCAACAAATCATGAAGATGTCTCAACTGTCACAATATTTTATGATCCTGAAAACAACTCTGCCTACAACTCAGAAAGTGCTGCTCCCATTAGAGCACCAGTCACAATTTATTATGATCCACAAACTGTCACAATCCCTTCTGCAGCTGTCATCAGTCCAGTCACTGTCACAGTGCCTGGACCAGTACCTTATGAAAGCAGTAGGGCCATCCCTTGGCACTACGGCTCTGACATATACTGCGAAGGACAAAGAATCACTCTTGATACATCAACCCCTGCACCACAAATAGATAATGTGGGAGGAGGCGGAGGTTTCACTCGAAGCGGACGTCTCTTTGCTCCACAAATTCAAAGACCCACTGCCGAAGCAGAAGCTGCTGCCAAGGCAAAAGGAAAGAGCCCGGTGCAGGAAGATCAAGCTGTTAAGGAAGCTTTGAAAACGCCATTCGATCAAGAAGTTGATGAGTTCATGAGAATCATCAAAAAGAGTGATTACAAAATAGTGGATCAGCTTCATCAGACGCCTTCCAAGATCTCAATCCTATCATTGCTTATGTGCTCCGAAGCCCATCGAAATGCACTACTCAAAGTCTTGCACGCAGCTTACGTGCCTGAAGAGATCACCGTCAATCAGTTGGAAACTGTGGTTGGAAATGTTACTGCTAGCAATGGGCTAGGGTTCACCAATACTGACTTGACAACGGAAGGCCGCAACCATAACAAGGCCTTGCACATTACCATGGAATGTAAGGGTGCGGTTCTTTCACATGTACTGGTAGACACAGGGTCATCCCTCAATGTCTTGCCTAAAAAAGCCCTTGTGAAGCTGGAATATGAAGGATTGGCATTGCAACCCAGCAACTTGGTAGTAAGAGCCTTTGACGGCTCTAAGAGATCAGTTCTGGGAGAAATTGAGTTGCCTGTAACAATTGGCCCACAGACTTTTAAAACGACCTTCTACGTGATGGACATTCAGCCAGCCTACAGCTGTTTGTTGGGTAGACCATGGATTCATGCCGCTGGCGCAGTAACGTCTACCCTTCACCAGAAGTTAAAATTCGAGTGGGAAGGCCAAGTCGTTACTATCTGTGGGGAGGAGGATATATTTGTTAGCCATCTGGCTACTTATAAGTATATTGAGATGGATGGGGAGATCCATGAAACAATGAGCCAAGGGTTTGAGGCCCTGAATGTTAATGAAACATCTGCTGTATCTGGAATCTCCATGTCATCTTATCAACAAGCCCGGAAGGTTGTTGAGGAAGGAACTGCCCAAGGCTGGGGCAAGGTTTTATCTGTGGAGGAGAAGAAGGACAAATTTGGGTTGGGTTACAGACCAACTCAACAAAATCAAGCAGAGGCTGCCGAGAAGCCCGGTTTTGTCAGTGGGGGGATGCTCACCCCTGATGCTATCAACAATTTGGAAGACGAGGTGGAAGAAGAATGCAATCTGGAGAATTGGATTCGTCCAAAGATCCCGGGGAGCAGTATCTCAAACTGGTCTTCCCAGGAAATTATAAGAGTTACTCATGCAGAGTAATTATTATTTCCTGTATTTTATAGCATGCATCAAAGTCTTGCATCTTGCCCAAGATGACAAGACTCATTTTGTAATCGGGCCATCTGTAATTTTTGTGCAACAAGATTAATCAATGAAACATCAGACATCTTTTGCAAACAAGTCTTTTTCTTTTCCGCTCACTGTTTTTCCATTTTTCTTTTTGTACAAAAAATAAATGGCAATGTTTTCAAAATGACAACTTTTATTTCACTTTTCTAAACAAGATTAAAATCAATCACTAAAATGAACAAACTGAACCCTTGCAGAGAGTGCCTTCCAGACCGCACCGACAACAACACGGCTATGACTTCGTATGACTCTGACAACCCGATCAATCAAGCTGATGAAGGGGTTGAAGAAGACTACGAGCTTCCTGAAGAGCTAGCCAGGTTGTTGAGACAAGAAGAGAAGGTTATCACTCCTCATCAGGAGGAGGTCGAAACGATTAATCTTGGTACAGACGAAGACGTGAAAGAAGTTAAAATCGGGGCCTGCTTGCAAGACTCAGTGAAGAGACAACTGATTGATCTGCTTCAAGAATATGTGGATGTGTTTGCTTGGTCGTATCAAGATATGCCAGGGTTGGATACCGATATAGTTGTGCACAAGTTGCCTTTGAGAGAAGAATGCCCACCGGTTAAACAGAAACTGCGTCGTACTCGCCCAGACATGGCAATAAAAATCAAAGAAGAGGTACAAAAGCAGTGGGACGCCGGGTTCCTTGCTGTGACTAGCTATCCGCCGTGGGTTGCTAATATAGTACCTGTGCCTAAGAAAGACGGCAAAGTGAGGATGTGTGTTGACTATCGGGACCTGAACAGAGCCAGCCCAAAAGATGACTTCCCATTACCTCACATTGATGTATTGGTGGATAACACGGCTCAGTTCTCGGTATTCTCCTTCATGGACGGATTTTCAGGATACAATCAGATCAAGATGTCACCTGAAGACATGGAGAAGACGACCTTCATCACCCCCTGGGGCACGTTCTGTTACAAGGTGATGCCATTCGGATTGAAGAATGCTGGTGCAACATATCAACGGGCTATGGTAACACTATTCCACGATATGATCCATAAGGAAATCGAGTGTTATGTGGATGACATGATTGCCAAGTCCCTTACAGAGGAAGATCACCTGGTAAATCTGCTGAAGCTATTCAAGCGTCTGAGGAAGTACCAACTGAAGCTGAACCCCAACAAATGCACATTCGGGGTGCGATCTGGTAAGCTGCTGGGTTTTATTGTAAGCGAGAAAGGGATTGAAGTGGACCCTGATAAAGTCAAAGCCATTCAAGAAATGCCTGCACCGAAAACTGAGAAAGAAGTTCGGGGTTTTCTGGGTAGATTGAACTACATTTCAAGGTTCATATCTCACCTTACGGCAACCTGTGAACCCTTGTTCAAGCTGTTAAGAAAAGAACAGACGGTCAGGTGGAATGAAGACTGCCAAAGGGCTTTTGACAAGATCAAGGAGTACTTGCAAGAACCTCCAATCCTTATGCCTCCAGTTGAAGGAAGACCTCTGATCATGTACTTGACCGTATTAGAAGAGTCAATGGGGTGTGTGCTGGGCCAGCATGACGAGTCTGGTCGAAAAGAGTATGCAATATACTACCTGAGCAAAAAGTTTACCGACTGTGAACAATGTTATTCACTTCTCGAGAAAACTTGCTGTGCTTTAGCGTGGGCTGCTCGCCGACTAAGACAGTACATGTTGACCCATACTACTTTATTGATATCCAAGATGGACCCA
Organism: Lathyrus aphaca; assembly: GCA_963966055.1. Classification (NCBI taxonomy): domain Eukaryota; kingdom Viridiplantae; phylum Streptophyta; class Magnoliopsida; order Fabales; family Fabaceae; genus Lathyrus; species Lathyrus aphaca. The sequence continues at coordinate 142,544,508 of OZ014519.1, forward strand.
GTTAAGTACATTTTTGAGAAGCCAGCTCTTATCGGACGGGTTGCAAGATGGCAAATGATTCTCACAGAATATGACATCCAGTACACTTCTCAGAAAGCCATCAAGGGCAGTGTACTATCAGAATATCTTGCTGAGCAACCTATTGATGACTACCAGCCTATGAGATTTGACTTCCCTGATGAAGACATCATGTTCATTAAAGAAAAAGATCATGAAGAGCCTATTCACACTGAAGGGCCTGACCCAGAAGAGGAATGGACCATGATGTTTGACGGGGCTGTTAATATGAATGGTTGTGGTGTTGGTGCAGTACTCATTACACCTAAGGGAGTTCACATGCCTTTCTCGGCAAAACTCACCTTTAACTGCACTAACAATGAAGCTGAATACGAAGCTTGCATTATGGGTCTTGAGGAAGCCATTGACCTCAGGATCAAGACATTAACCGTATTCGGAGATTCAGCTCTGGTAGTTAATCAAACCAACGGCAAATGGTACACCCACCAGGATCATCTGATACCTTACAGGGATTATACAAGAAGGTTATTGACTTTCTTCACAACAGTCAAGCTTGAGTATATCCCTCGGGACGAGAATCAATTCGCAGATGCCCTGGCTACCATTTCATCAATGATCAAAGTTCAAGCTGCCAACTTTGTACCCCAGATATCAGTGTCCAGACTCGATAGACCAGCATATGTATTTGCAGCAGATATTGCCAAGGATGATAAGCCTTGGTTCCATGACATTAAGTGCTTCTTAGAGGATCAAACATACCCATCTGGGGCATCTTCCAATGATAAGAATACTTTGAGAAGGCTTGCTGGTAGTTTCTTCCTGAACACTGATGGGTCCCTATACAAGAGAAACTTTGATATGGTACTTCTCAGGTGTGTTCACAAGACAGAAGCAGATTTGTTAATGCATGAAGTGCACGAAGGATCCTTTGGTACCCATGCTGGAGGGCATGCCATGGCCAAGAAGTTGCTAAGATCAGGCTATTACTAGATTACAATGGATGCAGACTGTTGTGCCTACGCCAGAAAATGCCATAAATGCCAGATTTATGCAGACAAGGTGCATGGGCCACCCAATCCTTTGAACATAATGTCTTCACCATGGCCCTTTGCCATGTGGGGCATTGATATGATTGGCAAGATTGAGCCAACTGCTTCGAATGGACACAGATTCATCCTGGTGGCCATTGACTATTTCACCAAGTGGGTCGAAGCAGCCTCTTATGCAAATGTTACAAGGCAAGTGGTAGCCAGATTTCTGAAGAGAGATATCATCTGTCGATACGGAGTTCCCGAGCGAATCATTACTGATAATGGTTCCAACTTGAACAATAAAATGATGGCAGAATTATGCCGGGACTTCAAGATCCAACACCACAATTCTTCTCCTTACAGGCCAAAGATGAATGGCACTGTTGAGGCAGCTAATAAGAATATCAAGAAGATTGTGCAGAATATGGTAGTCACCTACAAAGACTGGCATGAGATGTTACCATTTGCCTTGCATGGGTACCGCACGTCAATCAGAACATCCACTGGGGCAACACCGTATCAGCTTGTATATGGTATGGAGGCAGTCCTACCTATTGAAGTTGAGTTACCCTCCTTACGGGTATTGATGGATGTTAAGCTAAACGAAGCAGAATGGGTCCGGTCCCGATATGAGCAATTGAGTCTGATTGAAGAGAAAAGATTGGCTGCGATCTGTCATGGACAGCTATATCAGAAAAGAATGAAGAGAGCCTTCGATCAGAAAGTCAGGCATCGAGAGTACCAAGTAGGGGATCTTGTGCTGAAGAGAATCCTCCCTCCTCATACAGACCACGGGGGCAAATGGACTCCGAACTATGAAGGACCATTTGTGGTGAAGAAAGTTTTCTCTGGTGGAGCACTCATGCTTAGCACCATGGATGGTGAGGACTTCCCGTCCCCTGTGAATTCAGATGCAGTTAAAAAATACTTCGCATAAAAGACCCGCTGGACATAAAAACAGAATGTAAGTCCAGGCAAAAATAGGGCATCCCGGCGAGTCAAAAACAGAATAAAAGACTCGGGCAAAAATAAGGGAAATAAACAAAAAGAATATGTACACCCGCTGAGTTAAAAAGCCGCATTGGACAACTCAGGCAGAAATGGGTATCCCGATGGATTGAAAACCCGAAAGGGCAATCCATGCAAAATAAGGGAATAAGCGAACGACTGCACTTTGAATTCATCTGTAGCACTCGCAACTTGGTAAGCTTCGAAAGGATCAAGCTTCAATCAGAATCAGCCTTCTTCAGAAAGCAAGACGAGAAGAACGTCAAAAGTCATACGAGTCATAGCAAAAGAGGAAGCTCCTTAAAGCGTCGCCAACATCGCCAGCATTTTGTTTCTCAATTTTTTTAACAATCCCCTCATTTCAGGAGATATGTTTCCTTGATTGTATCTCGCCAATTCAGGGCATTTGAATTAATAAAGTCAGATTTTTCAGTCATGTTTCGTCTTGTACATTTTTATTTGCAAAGAATGTCTGATGTCTCTAAGAAACTGATTGCATAAGTACAGATGTTTTCTTCAAAAAAAAAAAAAAAACACATGCTTGCAGGGAATATATTTACTCTCGGAAGTGTCTAAACTCCTATGACGGAATCCAGTGAAGGATACCTCGGGATCACTTGTGCGTTTCTCTGTCTTTGCAAGATTGCAGGTGTCCAAAGCGCAACTCGGGGCATGAAAGCTTCATCCCAGCAAGCTGACAGATCGACACTCAGTCTTAGCACCCAAAGTGTTTTCTCCCCAGCTGAGTTGCCACCGATAAGTCTCCCCAGCTAAGTTGCCACTTGTTACTTTCCCCACCAGGCATCACCTCTCCAACAGGGCAGTATTAGAAAATGCCCATATCCCCAGTCGAGTTGCCATTTGCCAAATACAAAAGTCAGGGAACCATCTCCCCCACAGAGCTTCAGCCTCTATTCAGAAGAGCAACGCATGAAGAAGTCACAACAGAGTGAGGAAAGCTTCTACAAACCCCAGATGGGTCTCTCATTTACACGGATATGTCTATCATTGACATATATCCCCAAGCAGAATCATCTCATCAGATCTATCAATGATCTCATCCCCAGCTGGGATGTCCACTTCAAACAGATCAGTCAGAGATCTTCGTAGCAACGGGATCCGAATCCCGGATCGGTATCTTTGCATAATCATAGCATTCACATCATATTCACCAAACAAAGCGTAGCATTCCGTCTAATACGGAGCATTACGGCAAAATCAAACATATAGCATAATCATAAGTCATGATTTGAATCAAACACTTGTGAATAATGACAATCCGTCAACATACAGAATACTTTCCCCAAAATCCACCACAATCCCCAGCAAAAGCAGTTGCCCCACAATTCATAAATACCAAGTATATATTCCTTTTTGACACCCGTCCGTGTCATCATTCCCCAGTAAAGTCGCCTGGATACCCTTTTCAAACAAGACCACCCGTATTACAGATACTTCCTGACACCCGTCCGTGTCAAACCACCAGCAGAAAGCCAAAGACATCATCTTTGCACTCACCTACTTGTATATACATTGTCTTGACACCCGTCCGTGTCATATCCCCAGCGTAGTCACTTACACTTTTACAACCCATATACTTGTAGATACTATACTTTTTCTCCTTTTGACACTCGTCCGTGTCACCCTCCCCAGCAGTTAAAATACTCATCTATAAATCACTCCTACTCATACTTATACAGATACTCGTCCGTATCTTGTATATACCACTTATATCCCCACAGATTCGGCATTAGTTCATGTTCTTTGTTAACCAGTTGGTACTCGTCCGTACCATCATCTCAGAACATGCGTCAAGCGTTTGTTTCTACATGATACTCGTCCGTATCATAGTCTTAAGGATGCTCGTTCGCATCTTTAATCCATACACCGTGTCAAACACTCTTTTTTCTTCGTGAATATAGATACTCGTCTGTGTCTGCTATTCCCCAGAAAAATTCTTTCAGATTCAACACTCGGCCGTGTTCCTTGTTAACCAGTTGATACTCGTCCGTATCGTCATCTCTGAACATGCGTCAAGTGTTTGTTTCTACATGATACTCGTCCGTATCATAATCTTGAGGATGCTCGTCCGCATCTTTAATCCATACACTGTGTCAAACACTTTTGTCTTCTTGAATATAGATACTCGCCTGTGTCTACCATTCCCCAGAAGAGTCCCTTCAGATTCAACACTCGTCCGTGTTCTCTGTTAACCAGTTGATACTCGTCCGTATCATCATCTCTGAACACGTGTCAGTTTGTTTCTACCCGATACTTGTCCGTATCGTAGTCTTAAGGATGCTCGTCCGCACCTTTAATCTATACACAAACCTCTAAACACTTATACTTTCTTTTCTTGGTTGTAAACACTCGTCCGTGTTTACTATATCCCCAGTAGGTCGCCAAGTAAGCAAATTTTCCTTTTATCTGACACTCGTCCTGTGTCATGATAAACCTTGAGAGCAGCCGTACCCTGCTAGGTGGTCGTCCTCCACCTCTTGATGGTCGTCCTCCATCATGCTCATCCGATGGCCGTCCCCATCGTTGATATTTAGCAGCCATTCCCTGCTAGGTGGTCGTCCTCCACCTCTTGATGATCGTCCTTCATCACTTTATCCAATGGCCGTCCCCATTGTTGATTTTGGTTATCTGACATTCGTCCTATGTCATGACAAACCTTGAGAGCAGCCGTCCCCTGCTAGGTGGTCGTCCTCCACCTCTTGATGGTCGTCCTCCATCATGCTCGTCCGATGGCCGTCCCCATCGTTGACCTTTTATCCGGCATTCGCCCTATGTCGTGATATTTTCGGCAGCCGTACCCTGCCAGGTGGTCGTCCTCCACCTTAGATGACCGTCCCTCATCTTAACCCCGACAGAGCAGCCGTCCCCTGCTAGGTGATCGTCCTTCACCTTTGATGACCGTACCTCATCATCTGTTTATTTCATTTATTCTTTAACCCGATGGCCGTCCCCGTCGTGGTCCCTTTTCTTTTTAGCCCGATGGCCGTTCCCATCGTTGGTTACTTTACTTTATGAACTTGATGGCCGTCCCCGTCATGTTTCATTCGATCCCCAGAGAATTTTATAGCCTTACTTGATGGCCGTCCCCATCATAATCTCTTATTTTTCCCAGCTAGTCGGCCGTCCCCGTCTTTGCTTTACCTTTTATCCCCAGCATGTCGGCCGTCCCCGTCATTGCTTTATTTTCCGCACTTTTCCCAGCATGTCGGCCGTCCCCGTCATTGCTCTTTGCCCAACAGTCGTTTTCTGCTCGACGATCGTCCTCCGTCGCCCACTTTACACTATACTTTTTTTCTTTTACAATCTATATCCCTTTTCTTCTTCATTCTGTGAGTGCAAATTTTGGACTGTCTTTGGTATTCAACCACAAGTTATCTTGTTTGCCTATTAAGCCGTCGCTTACACCCTACACAGCTAACTCATGTTTGAATAGGGGCAGCTGTAAACACCCCAAATTTTCCCTCACCCATTCACACCATGGCTTGTGATCATTTCATATACATAAGCACAATCATAGCATCTCATATCACATTTTTGATTCACTGCATAGATTCAAAGTCATCTGCACCTAGGGTTTGTGATCTGAGAAATCCAAGAGCTTCTTGAGCCACTCCAAAGGTCATCAATCACTTCAAAGGGATCCATTTGTGTTCTTATATCATATTACACCCTCTCAAAGTCAAGAATGCCAAAGAATCACAAGAACTGGGGTTTGTATGGAAGCAGAGCCAGGTTTAACTACACAGATGACCTAAAATTAGGGTTTTGGTTTCAGAGGCCATAACTCCAAATTTTTTGGTCATTCTTGTTTCTATTGGTCTCTATATGGTGTAGGGAGTATGCATATCAATTTTCATGAAGAAATTCCATGGGGAAGTCATCCGATCAAGAGTTGACTTTCTAGACAAGTCAGTGCAAAATCAGGGCATCTGAGGCCCCCAATGACCCAACCAAGGGATAATATTCATCATTTTGAGTGTATATGATCTTTATTTGATCATGGAAGAAGGTTGAAGTTCACAAAATTCAAGAATTACAAGTTTTTGCAAAATTGGCTTTTTAGGGCATGGTTGACTTTTCATGAAATGTCATTTTATGCCACTTTTTCAACCCTTGCTTTTTGATCCAAAAATGCTTCAAATGAAAAAACTTTGGTCATGAAAATTGTAGATTAGATCTTTCCCTTTTCAAAAAGTACAAGAACATGATCTAATTCATTTTGGATCAAAAGTTATGGTGTGTCAAAGTTGGCAAAAATCACTAATTTTCAAGATATGCCTCAAATGAGAAACTTGCAAAAAACTTTGTACCAAGGCATTTGTGACTTCTAATTCATGTCTAACCATTACAAAAACATCACATGTGACCTAAAAATCAGATTTGAACCAAAATTTCTCATGTTCATGGTTTACCAAGCAAGAAATTTTCATGAAGTTTCAAAAGTGAACAACTTGCAAAAACCATCATCACACCTCACCCACTAGTTGCCTTGGCTGCTGAACCATTCTAGCATCTCTCACACACCATGCTGCGCCAGCCCATGTACTTGTACTAGCCTAGGGCTCAGCCCATGCTTTCCTTACACCAAAGTTGACATTTTGCAAAAGGCAACTTACCTATCACAGCAGGCCAGGTCACATCATCTGACCAATGAGATTATTTTATGCAAGCAAAATGCTAGCCATTTCATACATCAAGCAAGGCTGAAGCACACAAGATAAACATATTCACAAACTCACTCCCTAAAGCAAAACTCTTCGAATCTCTCCATACAACTCACAAACACAAAAACCAACTCTACTACTCATCTCACCATACTTCATTGACCCCAAACCAACAAGACCTAAGCCTGAAACCAGCAAGAACATTGTTTTTCCATTTTTCACTCTCAAAGCCAAAGCTTTCGAATCTCATTCCACAGCTCACAAACACCTGAACAAACTTCATAAACCTTCTCCATTCATCATCCTGGTCATGAAGAACCCTTCACCTTTGCCTGAAACAGCCTGAATCACCAACACCATTTTCACCTGAGCTTGAGCAGAAGCTGTTCAAACTCCTTAACCAGCCAACATAAACTTCGTTTAAGCATCCAAACATCATCAAGGGGTCATAAGAAGTGGTTTTCATCAAAGGAAGGGGACAGAAAGTTGCAAGAGTGAAAGCTTCGAAACTCAGGTAGCTCAAGAACATTTTTTCCAGAAATCATTTTTTAAGTTCTTAAGTTGTTCTTCATGATTCACTGAGTGTTCTGATGTCTTTAGTTTTAAAAATGGTGAAGAAATAAGAGTTTAATTGTGTTCTGAAACTCCCTGACCTAAAAAATGTTTTGTTTCGATTCATGAGTTTGAGGGAATATAAATGGTGTTTGGGATGGGGTTTTGATTCAGTGGGTTATGGGGATCATTCCAGTGTTCTTGGATTTCATTTTAGTTGTGTTTTGAGGTTTTTAGGGATTTTCAGGTGGGGTTCCCACCGGAGAAGACGACCGGAGGTCTTCTCCGGCCACCTGAAAATCATTAGGGTTTTAATCCTGTAATTAAATGAGATTTGAATTTCGTGCGTTGGATTGGCTGACCAGGTTGACTTCGCGCGTGGATGAATGGTCCAGATTCACCATTAGAAACCCTAACTATGATTAATTAATTCATAATTGTATTTAACTCAGTTTGAATGTGGGCCTTTGATCTGCGCGCGCAGTCAATCCCCCTTCTCCCAGGATCCATCCCAGCCCTCCATTCAGTTGACTTTTCTTTTTCTTTGTTTTAATTCATTTATTTCATATTTGTTTTATACAATTTATCTAAAATAGTTAAAATTGTTTAAAAATTATGAAACTTTTTGTCAAGAGTTTCATTAATTTTTAAAACACAAAAATATTTTTATTTTCATTTTTAGCATTTAAAAAGTATTTTTAATTATTTAAAATTTTATTTTTGATTGATTAATGAAAATTAATTTATTAAAAATACTTTTAGGTATTTAAAAATCACCCAAAAATTCATGAAATGTTCTAAGACATTTAGAAACATTGTCCAACCTTCAAACCAAATTTATTTTTTGATCTTGATGCATTTTGAGAATTTTTCATTGAATTAAAATCATTTTGATGCATTATTTTGATCCAAACTTCCAAAAATCATTTCTGCCTAACCATGAAGGGTTGGACCTTGATTCTTTTTGCATTGCATTATGTTTAGCATGTAGTTTGTAAGATTAAATGGTCATGATTTGATCTTCCATTTTCAATTTGTTTGGTAATTTTCTTGTTAAGGAACCCTAAAACCCTAGAAAACTTAGGAAAATCATAACTTGAAGTTGGTAAAGAGTTGAAACCTCTCCTTTGGGCATTGGGTTAGTATAGGATTAGGGGTCCTTTGAGTGCATTTTCAATTTTTTATATTGTTGTTTGCTTCTGATTTTGGTTTGTGTTTGTTGCTTTGTTCATAAACCCTAATTTGGGCTTCCATATGCATTCATCTTGCATTTGCTTGCATAACATGACTTGCCATGACATTTCATGCCTCCATGAGATTCATTTAACATCATAAGACATATTGAAAGCATGTTTGATCATTGCATCTTGCATTTGCCATGTTGTATGACATATGCACTTCATAACTTTTCATGTATGTTCATGGTTCTTAACTTGCCCCATTTGCATTCATGAGCTTGTATGATCATCCCCATGCCTTGATTCATGTTTGCATCATCTCTTAGCATCATTATCATCATGAATGTGCTTCTGGTTTTGATTTTCATCATGTCATCTCATCTCATTTTGCATTGCATTGCATTCCTTTACTAACTTTTCAGGTGGTAAGTAATTTTGAGAAGTGGATTTGCCTTCACTTCTCATACTTTCTTCTCATCTCTCTCTTGCATCCATACTGCATTTTGATATGTGTTTGAGTTTGAGCTTGCTCATTCTTCTTCTTCCCACTTTCTTTCTTCAAGTGACTTGACTTCTTGAATGAAGCAAGTTACTTTGCTTCTCCTTGCTCCTTTTCATCTGCTTCCTGGTGGTTCCTTTGAAGATTTCTCTTGTTTAACCTCACAAACCTTAGGAACAACCAAGCATGACAATGATTAGGGTTTTGATTAGTCTCCCCTCTTAGTTTTACCTTTGTGTCTCTTTGAGTCTTCTCCTCTCATCTCATAATCAGGGACTAAACCCTAAAGGCTTTAAGGCTTTGTGATTAAGCTTATGCCTGCATCCTTCTATTAGGATGGAGTGTATAACTTTAATCCTAAGTGTTAAACCCTTAATGTGTTTAAATCTCTTAATCAATTCACTTAATAATCATCAAGACATCAAGCTTGTAACTTGGGCCTTGCATTAGGGTTCTAATTCTTCCTTAATTGGTTAAGAAGGACTAACCCTAGTGTTAATGGACAAGTCCCCCTCAAGTTGTCTTACAAACCATAAAATTCACTTCATCATCTCACCATTGAATAAAATCCACTTAATCAAAGGCTTGTTTTGTCATGAGTTTAATCCCTAATCATGGATTAAGTTGAGGAGCTTTCCTCAGCTTAAACACCCTCATCTATTATCCTTCTATTAGGATGGTGTAATGAGTCTGTTTAATCCCTGATTATGGCTTAATCTCATTACTTAACACTAAACAAAAACAACAAAAACATCTAACTAATCACAAGTAGGTCAATGATCTTAATCCTGCATCAAAGGTGATTAAGTGTGAGAATCTGACTTCACACTTAAGGTATTCTCATTACCCCTAATCAGAGGGAAGATGTGATGAGTTTACTAGCCCATTGGATTAGGCTTAAGCTCATTAACTTGTGACAAATTCTCAAAAACAATAAAAGACTGAAAACTCAAAAAACAAACAATAATCGTCTCCTCCGGGATTCTTTTCTCATCATCTTCACTCACAAACGAGAACTTGCTTCTTCCGTCTAATGCAAGACAGTTTGCATCTGTGCCAGACAGATCATACACTTGAGCATAGACAAGTAGGCAGTTCACAAGTCAATTCACCTTTCAGTCTCTTTGGGTCAAACTACGGTGTTCTGACTTCCTCATTGCATGAGAGGATACGTAGGCATAACTTAACAGTTATCGAACAAAAGTCTCTGTATATTCCCCCTCCTTCCAACATTATTCTTAGCCTCATTATCATGAGCATTTCACTCTAGTCCTTACACTGACACCTCATTTATACACTTCACATTCTTCTTACACTGACACCTGTACATCTTTTTCCAGCTATTTTATACACAGATTGCACTGACATTACCCCTTTAAAACACAAATCTTTTAAGCGTGGATCCCGTCGAGTATGACGGACAATCTGGGTGCTAATACCTTCCCAGGTTGTAACCAACCCCCTTTCTCAGTCTCTCTGGTCCGCAACCGTCTTATCCATCTTTTTCTAGGTTTATGCAGCATTACCTTTCCTCTGGGATAAAAATGCCTAGCTGGCGACTCTTTTCTTTTCCAGTGAGTTCACTGCTGTGTGTTCTCATTGTTCCTTTCGCCGACCGTTCGCGTCTGTACCTTCATTTGACCTAGCCTCATTTGTTGGGAGCGACACCTGCAAAGAGGCCAAGATTCAAAAAGCTAGGGCTGAGCATTACCTGGAGGAAAGCCAGGCTAGGTGGATCAGGATCACCGAAGCCCGTGCACAAGAAGACCAGAGGACTCAGGCCAAGATTGAGCAGCTGGAGGCCAATGAGAAGAAGCAGCAGGAGACTTTGTTGGCAGCTCAGAAGGAGATATCAGAATTGAAGCTCTGAGCGGGGTTAAAGAGATCAAAGGATCAAGACAGGCACAAGAAGTTGACTAATGTCATTGCTACCAGGAACCTCCTCATTAGGACCATTACAGAGCACCCAGTTGGTCCAGTGACGGAGGCCCTCCTGAAGGAAGTCAGGGAGGATGACTTTGGATTGGATGTCTGGTTCCTTTTTGCTTGTATTTCCTTTCTTTTGATGTACATTTTGCTTTTTGGTTGTTGTATTTTTGACCCACCATGGGCATGTATTGTAAATAGACTATGTATCTTCGTCATTTGTAATATATCAGCTTGTTTTATTTTGGTGGGCTTCTTTTCTCAACATCATCAAGCATCTCCTCGAGGTCTGGAAAGGTCAAAACCAAGAACCAAACCGGATACATTGGAAAACAAATAAGCATACTGCATTGCATTCTAACACTTTCATTTTTTATAGGTTTTTGTTTATTTTTTTGTTTCTCACTTTATTTTGGTTTCAGGAAACATTGCTCGTCGCAGAGTGTTCCCTGTCAACCGCACACATCGGTACCCAACGTGTAACAACCTTCCAGGCATTCAGATGGATCAGGTACAGCAGGTCCTGAATGAAGTAAGGAATCAGATGGCAAACGAGAGGGTCGAAATGAGAAACCAAATGACCCAGTTTATGGCTGTGATGATTGGCTTAGCCCAAAGCCAAGAGAGGCTGAGAGAGCTGGTAGAAAGGCAAACACCTGAAGAGCCCCACCTTGGAACAGGAGGAACCAGCAATAATGAACGAGGGCAACCCCGTATCGACCCACCAGAGTATGAGCCCCATTTGAACCCAAATGTTAATGGCACAAGGAATGTTCAAGGTAATACTACTAGAGGCAGAATCCTGCAAGAGGATCCCCAAGAAGAACAGTTCACAGTTATTGGGGCTGGGGATGAAGTGTATGACAGAAGGCTGGATGAGATTTTTGAAAAGCTGAGGTCTTTGGAATCCCAGAATTCCTTAGGCTTTGACGTAATGGATATGGGGCTGGTAGATGGGGTGAGAATTCCCCACAAATTCCAACCCCCTTGCTTTGAAAAATATAACGGTACTTCATGCTCGTGTACTCATCTACAATCTTTCTTAGGAAGACTCAAAGCTTATACCATGGACGAGAAGTTATGGATGTTCTATTTTGAGGACAGCCTGACTAGAGCATCAAGAGAATGGTATTCGAATCTGACGAGGGCCACTATAAGATGTTGGAAAGACTTGGCCGAAGCCTTCATCCGGAAATACCAGTACAACCTAGACATGGCTCCCAATAGAACTCTTCTAATGGGCATGTCTCAGTCTTCAAGGGAGAGCTTTCGGGATTATGCCCAAAGATGGAGACAGCTTGCTGCCGTTGTCCAGCCACCCATGTCTGAACGGGAAATGGCTGACATGTTTATGAACACCTTGCAGGGAACTTATATTGATAGACTTGCTGCTTTCTCTTCCACCAGTTTTGACGATGTAGTTATAGCTGGTGAGAGAATTGAGAGTCTTTTGAAGATGGAAAAAATCTCTAACAATGGTTCAAGTTCCTCCAACAACCCCAGAAAACCTTTTACAGGACCCCGAAGGGTAGCTGAAACAAATGCCATCCATGCAAGCATGGGCAGACCCCGATATTCTCACAGATTAGTAGCAGCCGTTACTATCCCGGCTCCGGTTCCACAACAACCACTTTATCCTCAACAACAACAACATCACTATCAACAACAGTCTCATTTTCCGCAACAAAGAACTTACAGCAATAACAACAACAACCAACAGCAGCGCCCCTTTCAACAGAGGCCATCTCAAGCAAATAAGGTGATTGACCCCATCCCTATGCCTTATGCCGCTCTACTGCCACAACTCCTCAAGCTTAACCTGGTTGAGTTAAGGACGTTGGCTCCACCAGATCCTCTCAATCTCCCGAAGAATTATGATGCTAAGCCAGGTGTGCCTTTCACTCCAACGCACCTGGTCACAATACCGAGAAATGTAGAGCCTTACAAATGAAAGTCCAAGATCTGGTTGATTCCAAAGCTCTCAATTTCGCACCTCCTCCAAATGTTAGCAGAAATCCTATGCCTAATCATGGTGGGCCCAGAATTAATGCCATAGAGGAGGTTCAACCATCTGCACTAATTGATGATGTGGCACAGATTCAAACACCGTTGGCAGAAGTCAAAGCTCAACTTTTAAGATGCCAAGTGTTCCCGGGCTGTGGGGCCTGCTGCGAATCGTGCAAAACTGCTATTAATGGTTGTGAGAAGCTAAGGTTTGACATAGATGGCCTCATCAGAGATGGAATTTTGCAAATTACCACAACAGCTCCTTCACTAACTCTTTCTTCAGCAACAATGGATTCTCCTACAACATCAACAATTCTTTCTTCAGCAACATCATATCCTCCTACAACTGCAACAACTATCATTCCCACCGATTCATCCGTAACTTCGGCAATCACTCCATCCATTATTTCAACAAATCAGAGTTCAGCAACCTTTACTTCTACATCATCAGCACCCATTTTATCAACGGAAACGCCTACAACACCAGCAAACACTAATGAAGATGTCTCAACGGTCACAATCTATTATGACCCGACAAATGTTCATCCCAACAACAATTTCCAACAAAAAACTGCAACATCTCCTGTCAGATCTCCAGTCACAATCTATTACGACCCGCATACTATCACAGTTCCTTCCGCTGCAGCAATCAGTTCGGTCACCATTACGGTGCCTGGACCTGTTCCTTATGAAAGCAGTAATGTCATACCTTGGCACTATGACTCTGATCTCTACTGCAACGGAAAGAAGATCACTCTAGATTCAGCAACCTCTCCACCACAAGTTGACAATGTTGGGGGAAGCGGAGGCTTCACCAGAAGCGGACGCCTTTTTGCCTCACAAACACCAAGACCCAATGCTGAAGCAGAAGCTGCTGCTAAGGCAAAAGGGAAGAATGTGGTACTAGAAGAGCCAGCTGTTAAAGAAACTCCGAAGGCGTCTTTTGAATAAGAGGTGGACGAGTTCATGAGAATAATCAAAAGGAGTGATTACAAAGTGGTGGACCAGCTTCATCAGACACCCTCCAAAATCTCTATATTATCACTGTTAATGTGTTCCGAAGCCCATAGGAATGCATTGTTGAAGGTCCTACACGCAACATACATGCCGGAAGAGATTACGGTTAATCAGCTGGAAACAGTGGTCGCAAATGTTAACACCAGTCATGGGTTGGGCTTCACAAATGCTGATTTAACGACGGAGGGACGCAACCATAACAAGGCTTTACATATCACCTTAGAATGCAAAGGTTCTGTTCTTTCTCATGTACTGGTGGACACTGGGTCTTCGCTCAATGTCCTCCCAAAGAAAGCCTTGGTGAAGCTAGAGTATGATGGTTTGGCATTGCGTCCAAGTAACTTGGTGGTGAGAGCATTTGATGGCTCTAAGAGATCAGTGCTTGGAGAGATTGATTTATCTGTGTTGATTGGCCCACATACCTTTAAACCTACCTTCTTCGTGATGGACATACAGCCAGCCTACAGTTGTTTGTTGGGTAGACCCAGGATTCACTCTGCTGGCGCTGTTACATCTACCCTTCACCAGAAGTTAAAATTTTAGTGGGAAGGCCAGATCATCACAATCTGTGGAGAGGAAGACATTTTTGTTAGCCAGCTGGCTACTTATAAGTATATAGAGATGGATGGGGAGATCCATGAGACTATGAGTCAGGGATTTGAGGCCCTTAACATCAATGAAGCCACTGCTATATCTAGAACTTCCATCACTTCATATCAACAAGCCCAAAAGGTTGTTGAAGAGGGTACCGCTCAGGGCTGGGGCAAGCTGCTGGCAGTAGAAAAGAAAGAAGACAGATTCGGGTTGGGTTACAGCCAACTCGAAAAGATCAACCAGAGGCTGCAGTAGAGCCCAAATTTGTCAGCGGGGGAATGCTTACCCCGGATGCTGTGAAGAGTCTGGAAGACGAGGAAGAAAACGAATGCAACCTGGAAAACTGGATACGTCCAAAGATCCCGGGGAACCAAGTCTCAAACTGGTCTTCCCAGGAAATTATAAGAGTTTCTCCTGCAAAGTAATTATTATTTCCTGTCTTTTAGCATGCATCAAGTCCTGCATCTTGCCCAAGATGTCAGGACCCATTTTGTAATCGGGCCATCTTGTATTTTGTGCAAACGATCAATTAATGAATATTAGGACATCTTTTGCAAACGTCTCTTTTTTCCCGCTCACTGTTTTTCATTTTTCATTTTTTGTACAAGTATAAAATGGCAATGTTTTTCAAAATAATAACTTCATTTTCACTTTTTTTTTCTTTTTTTTCTAAACAAGATAAAACTGATCACTAAAATGAACCAATCTAAACCCTTGCAGAGAGTGCCCTCCAGACTGCACCGACAACGACATTGCTATGACTTTGTATGACTTCGACAATCCGATTAATCAAGCCGATGAAGGGGTTGAAGAAGACTATGAACTACCTGAAGAGCTAGCCAGATTGTTAAGGCAAGAGGAGAAGGTTATCACTCCTCATCAGGAGGAAGTTGAGACAGTTAATCTTGGTACAGAAGAAGACTTGAAAGAAGTAAAGATCGGGGCCCGTCTGCAAGATTCAGTGAAGGAACAACTTATTGACATGCTTCGAGAGTATGTTGATGTTTTTGCTTGGTCTTATCAAGATATGCCAGGTTTGGATACCGACATTGTTATGCACAAGCTGCCACTAAAAGAAGACTGTCCTCCAGTAAAACAGAAGCTACGCCATACTCGTCCGGATAAGGCCATGAAGATAAAAGAAGAGGTGCAAAAATAGTGGGACGCCGGCTTCCTTGCTGTAACTAGCAACCCGCCGTGGGTTGCTAACATTGTACCTGTGCCTAAGAAGGATGGAAAAGTACGAATGTGTATAAATTACCGGGATCTGAATAGAGCTAGCCCGAAAGATGACTTCCCATTACCTCACATTAATGTATTGGTCGACAATACGGCTCAGTTCTCGGTATTCTCCTTCATAGATGGATTTTCAGGATATAATCAGATCAAGATGTCACCTGAAGACATGGAGAAGACAACTTCCATCACACCCTGGGGCACATTCTGTTATAAGGTAATGCCATTTGGACTGAAGAATGCTAGTGCCACTTATCAACGGGCTATGATAACATTATCCCATGACATGATCCACAAAGAAATTGAATGTTATGTGGATAACAAGATTGCCAAGCCCCTCACAGAAGAAGACCACCTGGTGAATCTGTTGAAGCTATTCAAACGTCTGAGGAAGTACCAGTTGAAGTTAAACCCCGACAAGTGCACATTTGGGGTGCGGTCCAGTAAGCTGCTGGGATTTATCGTATGTGAAAAGGGAATTGAAGTTAACCCTGACAAAGTCAAAGCCATTCAAGAGATGCCTGCACCGAAGACTGAAAAAGAAGTTCGGGGGTTCCTAGGTAGATTGAACTACATTTCAAGGTTCATATCTCATCTCACTGCAACCTGTGAACCCTTGTTCAAGTTATTAAGGAAAGAACAAACGGTCAGGTGGAATGAAGACTGCCAGAGGGCTTTTGACAAAATCAAGGAGTACTTACAAGAACCTCCAATCCTTATGCCTCCAGTTGAAGGAAGACCTCTAATAATGTATCTGACAGTGTTAGAAGAGTCAATGGGGTGTGTGTTGGGCCAGCATGACGAGTCTGGTCGAAAAGAGTATGCAATATACTACCTAAGCAAAAAGTTTACTGACTGTGAACAACGTTATTCACTGCTCGAGAAAACTTGTTATGCTTTAGCGTGGGCTGCTCGCCGACTAAGGAAGTATATGTTGACCCACACTACCTTGTTGATCTCCAAGATGGATCCAGTCAAGTATATATTTGAGAAGCCAGCACTTACCGGACAGGTTGCAAGATGGAAAATGATCCTCACAGAGTATGACATTTAGTACACATCTCAAAAGGCCATCAAGGGCAGTGTACTGTCTGACTATCTTGCTGAGCAACCCATTGATGATTACCAGCCAATGAGATTTGACTTCCCTGATGAAGACATCATGTTCATAAAAGCAAAAGATCATGAAGAGCCCGTTCACACTGAAGGGCCTGACCCAGAAGAAGAATGGACAATGATGTTTGATGGGGCTGTTAATATGAATGGTCGTGGAGTTGGTGCAATACTCATCACACCTAAGGGAGTTCACATGCCTTTCTCGGCAAAACTCGCCTTTAACTGCACTAACAACGAAGCTGAATACGAAGCCTGTATCATGGGTCTTGAGGAAGCCATTGACCTCAGGATCAAGACTTTAACTGTATTCGGAGATTCAGCTCTGGTAATCAATCAAACCAACGGCAAATGGTACACTCACCAGGAGCATCTGATTCCATACCAGGATTATACGAGGAGATTACTGACTTTCTTCACCACAGTCAAACTTGAGTATATCCCTCAAGATGAAAATCAGTTTGCAGATGCTCTGGCTACCATTTCCTCCATGATCAAAGTTCAAGCTTCCAATTTTGTGCCTCGGATTTCAGTATCCAGACTTGACAGACCAGCATACGTATTCTTAGTAGACATTGCTAAAGACGATAAGCCATGGTTCTATGACATCAAATGCTTCTTAGGGGATCAAACATACCCACCTGGGGCATCATCCAATGATAAGAAGACATTAAGAAGTCTAGCTGGTAGTTTCTTCCTGAATACTGATGGCTCCTTGTACAAGAGAAACTTTGACATGGTACTTCTCAGATGTGTGGATAAGGCAGAAGCAGACTTGCTGATGCACGAGGTGCATGAAGGATCCATCGGTACCCATGCTGGAGGACATGCAATGGCTAAAATGTTATTAAGATCAGGTTACTACTGGATCACAATTGATGCAGACTGTTGTGCCTATGCAGACAAAGTGCATGTGCCTCCGAATCCTTTGAATGTGATGTCTTCACCCTGGCCCTTCGCCATGTGGGGCATTGATATGATTGTAAAAATAGAACCGACTGCTTCAAATGGCCACAGATTCATCCTGGTAGCCATTGACTATTATACCAAGTGGGTTGAAGTAGCTTCGTATGCAAATGTCACCAGGCAAGTGGTAGCCAGATTCCTAAAGAGAGACATCATCTGTCGGTATAGAGTGCCCGAGCGAATCATTACTGATAATGGTTCCAACTTGAACAACAAAATGATGGCAGAACTGTGCCGGGACTTCAAAATCCAACGCCATAACTCTTCTCCTTACAGGACAAAGATGAATGGCGCTATTGAGGCAGCTAACAAGAATATCAAGAAGATTGTGCAGAAAATGGTGGTCACCTACAAAGACTGGCATGAAATGCTACCATTTGCCTTGCATGGGTACTGCACCTCAATCTGAACATCCACTGGGGCAACACCGTACCAGCTTGTGTATGGTATGGAGGCAGTCCTACCTGTTAAAGTTGAATTACCCTCTTTACGGTTATTGATGGATGTCAAGTTGAATGAAGCAGAATGGGTTCGTTCTCGGTACAATCAACTGAATCTGATCGAAGAGAAGAGATTAGCCGCAATCTGTCATGGGCAGCTGTATCAGAAGAGAATGAAGAAAGCCTTCGATCAGAAAGTCAGGCTTCGGGAATACCAAGTAGGAGATCTTGTGCTGAAAAGACTCATTCCTCCTCATACAGACCACAAGGGCAAGTGGACTCCGAATTACGATGGTCCGTTCATAGTGAAGAAAGTTTTCTATGGTGGAGCACTGATGCTCACTACTATGGATGGTGAAGATTTCTTATCCCCTATGAATTCAGATGCAGTTAAAAAATACTTCGCATAAAATGACCCGTTGGACATAAAAACAGAATGTAAGTCCAGGCAAAAATAGAGCATCCCGGCGAGTCAAAAACAGAATAAAAGACTCGGGCAAAAATAAGGGAAAAAAGAAAAAAAATGTACACCCGCTGATTTGAAAAAATCCGCATTGGACAGCTCAGGCAAAAATGGGTATCCCTGTGGATTGAAAACCCGAAAGGGCGATGCACGCAAAATAAGGGAATAAGCGAACAACTGCATTCTGAATTCGTCTGTATCACTTACAACATTACAAGCTTCGAAAGGTTAAAACAGCAGTCAGAATCAGCCTCCTCCAGAAAGCAAGATGAGAAGAACGTCAAGGTCATACGAGTCATAGCAAGAGGAAGCTCGCTAAAGCATCGTCAACATTGCCAACACCTTCATTTTTCTCAATATGTAACAATCTCCTCTTTTCAGGGGATTTGTTTCTTCGACTGTATTTGCCAATTCAGGGCGCACAAATTAATAAAATCAGATTATTCAGTCACATTTCGTCTTGTACATTTTTATTTTATTTGCAAAAAATGTCTGATATCCTTGATATAACGTTCGCATAAAAACAGAGGTGCCTTTCTAATCACGTGCTTGCAGGAAATATATTACTTACTTCCAGGAATATCTAACTCCTATGACGGAATCCGGTAAGGGATACCTCGGGATATTGGCGTGTTTCTTTGTCATAACAGGATTGCAGGTATTCAGAGCGCAACATGGGGAATGAAGGTTTTCCCCATCAAAGTTGCCAAATCATTATTTCCTCAGCACATCCTCCAAACAACACCGGAAGTGCTTTCTCTCCATCAGAGTGGCCGGGCATCGCATCTCCAGCACATCTTTCTTCAGAGCAACATCAAAAGGTGCTCATATCCCCAGCTGAGTTATCAAATATCCTCATCCTCAGCAGGACTCCCACAAAAATCCCTAGAAAGACCGTTCAGTGGTCTTTCCTCCCCCAACAGAGAACTAGACAAGGAACCATCTCCCCATAGAGCTCTGGCCTCCTCTCCAGAAGAGCAATGTCTGAATTTCCCACACAACAAAGCGATGAAAGCCTCTATATCCCCAGTTGGGCTCCTCATTATCAAGATAGGTCTATCAGTGATTTATTTCCCCAAGCAGAGTCGTATATTTTATCAGATCTACCAATGGTCTCATCACCAGCTGGGATATTCTTGTCAAGCAGATCAGTTCGAAATCTCCACGAGCAGCGGGACCCGAGTCCCAGATCGGTATCTTTTTCATAATCATAGCATTCACATCATATTTCTCCTTAGAGCGTAGCATTCCGTCTAATACGGAGCATTACAGCAAAAATCAAACATATTGCATGATCACCAAGTCAGGTTCGAACCAGTCACCTGTAAATATTAATGGTACTTCATCAGCAATATATAGAATACATCCCTTGTACATAAAAGCCAAAGCGTCCCTTTGTACTCCTAAAATACAGATACATGTTGTCGCTCCCGGGATTTTCATCCTAGTACAAACGCGAAAGTGGCGCGGAAAAGGTTAGAGTCGCCAGCCAGACATTTTTATCCCGAAAGAATGGGAAAGGTAATGTTGCACAAACCTGAGGAAGAAGGAAAGGACAAGGCCTTGCGAACCAAAGATCAGAGTTCGGGAGTCGGTTACGAACTGGGAAGGTATTAGCACCCCAGATCGTCCGTCGTACCCGACGGGATCCACGCTTGCTTGTTTTGTTTCAAAGGGTGAGAAAAATATGATTGCTGCTGAATAAAACCGCTAACTGGAATGGAATGAAATGAGAAATGAACTGGAATTGGCAAATGGAAAGAAATGGGGAAATGTAGGGAAAATAAAGAATGTGCTCGAACGGGCCCTACCCCGCTGCCTACGTACCTCATCGGGATAATGAGGATCAGAGTCGACGTAGTTCGCCTAACTAGGGGTAACAAAGGGAAATTTCTTGTGAATTAAGGCTTGAACTGCCTATGCCATTGCTCAGGTGTTGCAGACTCGGACGACGAGTGCGTAACCGTCTTGCAAAATGACAAGTAGGAGCAAGTTCGCATACGGAGCGAAGGAGATGAGAAAAGAATTCCCGAAGGAAAGACGCTTATTGTTTGTTTGGTGTTTTTTAGAAACTTTTATGAGTGAAAGTTTGCATAGGTAAGTGTACCTAAGTCTTACTCAATGGGATGTGTACATCTCACATCATCCCGAAATGGAATGCGCAAGAGGCACACCTATCTATGGAGGAAATCCCCAAAGCTAGTCCCACAAGTGAAGGCTCAAACACACTAACCTATTATCATTATTAAGTGTTTTTGTGGTTTTTTGGTTAAGAAGTGTTTTTTGGCTTTTCTTTGTGAGGTACTCATGCTAAGACCTATCCACCACAAGTGATGACTCACACCTCGCCCCGAAATGGAACGCGTGCAAGCATCTCATAGCAAAGTCTCATGTCACATGAAAGTACTCAACCTTTATTAAGTGAATTAAAATTAAGTTTGAAGATGAGAAGAGAGAGAGCACCAAAGGATCTCAAAGGAAAAATTCTAAAGGGGAACTAAAATAATCCTAAGTGTTAACATGCATGGATGTCCTAGGAGTTAATGAGGTATTCTAATCCTAAGAAAGAAAAGGAAAGGAAGAAAAGAGAGTTAGAAACTAACTTACTTCCTAAGGAAGTTAAGTTGTCTCTAAAGAAAGGGAAAACCTATAAGCAAGCACCAAGTGCTAAGGAAAACACATTTAGAATGCATAAAAGATAGGAATGAAGTGAGGCTTACCTCAATCTTCCCCCCTACAAAACAAAGATTAGCATGACAATGCATATTGAAAGTAAAATCGAAGCATGAAAGCGATTAAGTACCATAAACATCCTAGAATGGAACTAGGGTTCAAAATAAGACCTAAGTCTAAAGGTGAAGGTACCTAAAGGTCACATGACTTCTAAAGTCAGTAGCTACATGATATAGATCCCTAAGGATGCTAGGATACCCCACAAGATCAAACTATGTCAAACTATGTTCAAAAAGTTCACCTAAGTTCACATAAATGCAAATTAGGGTTTATGGATGAAGTATGAATGCGTATGGCTTACAAGCATGAATTAGTACATGAAATGAACATCAAAGTCAGTAGTGAATGCTCATGAATATGTGTGAATGAATATACAATCATGGATGCAATGGTTTAGGCATATGGAGCAATGAGAAGAAGATATGAGAAGAAACGAACAAAAATCGCATAAGATCGCACATGATGAAAGTTAAGGAAGAATGGCATGTGAATATGAATGAAATGATTATGGGTCAGTAGCATACAAGGTATGAGATGCACTTAGAATGCATGAATAGGCATTAATGATTTCCATATAATTCATGTTATTATTTAGAGGAGAAGAGAAGCTAGTTTAAGTTAAAGTATGTCCAAATAACTATGCACTTTAAAGCACCAAAACAAACCAAATGATTATGGTTCAAAAAATGACCTATGACTGGAATTAAAGACATACAAATGACCTATAATCAACTCCTAAAAGCTACCAAAAATCCCCTCAAGAAAATGACATGAATGCCTTCTTAACATTTAGGTTATGCGACATATAAACACATGAATCAACCTAGGATCTAGGTGACATGGAAAAATAGCAAAAAGCCTTAAAAAAATTTGAAATTAAATCCATGGAATAATAAAGTCATTATCTCATATGGTCCAAAAGGATTCCTTAAAATTATGCACCAAAATGCCAAAACAATTACTTAACTAGCAAGGTAGCAATGAATGATCACCCAAAAAACGACTCCACAAAGTGGATCAAAAAGGGAATCTAAAATTATGAAAAAAATGGCTAAGGAGCATAAAAATGTCACAAATCACAGTAATTAATCATACACAAAAAATAGGTCTCACACCTATGGGGAAAAATCGATTTCGGTCCCTTATGCCAAAACCTTCCTTTTTGGGACAGCTTGTGATCTAAAATCCAAATAAAATATTGAAGCCACCCAAATCTGGAAACAAAAAATATGACAAATTAATTAAGAGGATGAGGATCACTCATGAAATTTTCCAGAATTTTATCACACCTAAAACTATTTTTAATAATTGCGACAAAACGGGCAAAAACGATATTTTAAGGGAAAGTGAAAGGAATCGAATTCTATAATCCGTAACCTAATCCCTAAACTCCGAAATCGACACATATCAATATATATCACAAATAAATCCAATGCCTCAGGTGGGAGGGCTCAATATGCACCTTAAGTTATATGATCCTAAGTCGCATACAACTAGAATGATGCATTAAAGTAGAGAATCGAGATTACTTACTTGGTCGAAGTGCCGATTCTTTCACATAAAAGAAATCCAAAAAAACTTCAAGCCAAACCTTGTAATATCCCATGAGCAAAATAAATGCTCATCTTCCATAATTGCTTTGTGAAGATTCCCCATAATCGAAACAAAAACAACGGCACAAAATATCATTTGAATCCAAAGGTATCCCACAAATAAAGTGGAATACCAACCAAACGACCGTCGTTAAGATCTTTGCGAGAACCTTGCATGAACTCAACAAACGCATTAGAAACCAAAAAGAGGTGCAACCGGAAGTTGCACCTATGTCTCACAACTCCAAATCAAGTAGAAATATGAATATACGAGTCATGGACATGCATTGAAATTTATGTTTCAAAACGGGGCAGCACTTATGCACTAATATAAACAACATGCAAACTCAAACCGGAATCGAACAAATTTACATGCAATGAATGGAAAATGATCAACAAACATAAGTACAAGTCAAAACAAGACCAATGCATCAAAACCGCACTAAACCGAACATAAAAAGCCTTGAAACGGAAAAACGCGTCAAAAATCACCGACTCGGAATTGAACGAAAATCGCATGGTAACTTGCAAATGTGCCAACGAATTCAAATATGCAATCGGATTTTGAAAATTCCGCTCGGAAGTGATACTTTTTGGCCGATTTCGTCGGCTGGCAGTAGTGAAATAGTCGGAAAAAATTGTCCGAAATCGACTAAAAAGTTCACCAATGGCTCCGGAATAATCAACAAAGTCAATTTACACTATTCACATTCGCAAAAACGCGCTACGGTTAGGAAGTTATGACCAAAAAAAATTCTCGACACGCGACACATGAACAACATCAACAATTAAGCCTCAACCTATCCTATTTCAAATTTGCACATTGAAACAAGCATGAATTTAAAAGTCAAGCACTTCAATCAATATCAAGTTATAATAATTAGCTCTCTTAGGAATTTTGTCAAACACCTAACATTCACCGATTATTCTATGTCAACTTTACCAAGCCTTTTCAATCATGCACCACAACAATTATTAGGATAAATTAATCAAGAATCAATCAATAATCAAATCATGAATTAATGCACATAATCTCCACAAGATTAATTCAACTTCAAAATTCAATTCAAGAAACAATTCAACAATTATTCATGAATTAAAGTTTAAGAAGCTTACCGAATGAAGAATCGACGAAGAAATTGTGAATCCGAAGGAAGTGAGACGCGATCATGAATGGAGGAGAGGAGGAGAGGCCGCGCGGCTGCCGGTGGCGGAAGATGGTGGTCTTACGGTGGTGAAGTTGACCGGAGGTGGTGGTTCGTGGCGGCTCGGCTACCGGAAGCTTGATCGGAATTGTTGGGTTCTTGAGTTCTTGATGAAGTTGTTGTTGTGTTCTTGAGAAAGAGTTGAGAGAATGAACTTTGATCCTTTAGAGAGGGTTTGTGAGAGTTTTTTGGTGTTTGTAAATTATGATTGAAGTTATGAGACAAATTGTGGGTCAAAAGAATATATAGTGGAGTGTAAAATGAAAGGCAAAAGGTAGAATTTCGGCTTAAGTGAAAATAACAATATCTTCGGCAAGAAATTTCGACTCTGAGCCTTCCACAATATCGTCCGCCTCTGAATCACGGTTGCAACACAAAAAGAACGGACGTCATACGATCAAAATCGAGTGCGATCGATACGTTTAAGCTGCAAGACGTCACTGAATAAGTTGTTTTTTCGGCTTATTTGGTGTCCGTCACTCGAAAATGTGACGAGGTCAACCTCTTCGGAGCATAATCTCGACTCGACTTTGTCAGAAAAGTTGTAGATCTATGAGTCAGTGACCTGGTGTTAAAATCTAAGCTCAACCGGACAAACGACGAGGGAGATATGAATTTTCTCGTGAAACCACTTTCAACATTTTTCTTCGGTTCAGCACTTCAGTTTTGTGAAATAAACCAAAACGACAATCTTTGGAGCACCGTTCGAACTCACTTTTGTATTTGAAATTGAAGAGGATAAAATTTGTGAACCAACGCTTCAAGAACGGGTGATATCTGATGAAAATTGACCGAGTTATGAATTTTACAAAATCTGACAGACAATGCAGTGCATCAAAGAACCTTATTGGTAATTCGCATTTTCGAGATCCTTCCGCTTGGACCTAACCCAAACTGAATTCACATAATGAAGATAACATCTAAACGGAATTTTAGGCACCGAAACAACATCAATTCGATGAACGAGCCAAGAGTTATGAGTTTTTTAGTGTTCAAAACTCACTGGTTCAACACTGTTTTTCACTATGTCGACTCTAAAGACTCGCACATTCTGAGATCTTCTTCAAAGAATTAGTTCTCGGCCAAAACCCAAAAGTTAGAAAGGATATCAAGACGGAACTTTTGGCATATGAATCTCTCAGACATGTTGACCCAATCAGAAGTTACGAACTCTTGAATACCGCTAGCACAGTTAATCGGCGAAACCGAAATTTCAGAAACAAATAAATCCCGCCATTTTCCTTAATGAATTGGCCTCCGAGCCGAACACAAAAGTTGTAGAGAATAATGAAACGGTCTAAACTATTGAGTTTCAAGCCAAAATGAGTTTCCGAGCATAAGTTACAACTTTTGCAAACTGCACCATAAAACTGATATTCTGCTTAAACTCCTTTGAATCAACCGAGAACTTTTGGTTTCTTCTAAGATTCTTGTGCACGTTCCGCATGAAAAAATAAAGGCCAGTCGCAATCTGTGAAAGCTCAAATGGAGATGTATATTCATGTATGTTTATGATGCAATTGTGATCTAAATGCAATGCAATGTATGAAAGGATATGCTAATTGGCATGAAAATGAGAGGGCAAATTTTGAGGTATTACAGCTGCCCCTATTCAATCATCTGTTAATCTGAAAAGGACGGTAGCACGAGCTATCGACCATTCAAGATAAACTGTGATTGAATACCAAGAAGACCAGAAATTTGCACTCTGACGAAGAATGCAACACCGGGAAATAAACCCGACCAAATGACGCTTTGGTGACTGAAGGGGAGAAAAAACATACGAGCTTCTTCCAAGTTGAAACTGATATCTGGAATAAGAGTGCTAAGACAGACGAGTCTTCAAACAATCCTGTGACGCCAGGTTCCGGACAAACGAGTCCTCAGACATTGCAAGAACTTGTAACTGAGACAGACGAGCTTTCAAAAAAATCCTGTGACGCCAAGAGCTGGACAGACGAGTCCTTAAACACTTCAAGCATATAAACTGAGACAGACGAGTCTTCAAAAAAAAAATCCTGTGACGCCAGGAGCTGGACAGACGAGTCCTTAAACACTTCAAGCATATAAACTGAGACAGACGAGTCTTCAAAAAAAATCCTGTGACGCCAGGAGCTGGACAGACGAGTCCTTAAACACTTCAAGCATATAAACTGAGACAGACGAGTCTTCAAAAAAAATCCTGTGACGCCAGGAGCTGGACAAACGAGTCCTTAAACACTTCAAGCATATAAACTAAGACAGACGAGTCTTCAAAAAAAATCCTGTGACGCCAGGAGCTGGACAGACGAGTCCTTAACACATGAGACAGACGAGTCTCCCTCGGATTTACCTGTTACGCCAGGACCGGAAATGCATTTAAGTCTGTGGGATAGACATGCAATCAAGGTAGACGAACCTTCTTCATATATTATCCGCGGATATATGGTATAAGACAGACGAGTCTTCTTAACAAACCTGTTACGCCAGGTGCAGCAACAACAATAATTGGTGCCTGAGACAGACGAGCCTCCTTCGGATTTACCTGTTACGCCAGGACCGGTAACCATTTCGACATTTAATTCCCACTATCAGGATTTGAAACCTCTTCAATACAGACGAGTATTGGATGATCATCAAGATAACACAGACGAGTATTATAGGTCAATGATACAGACGAGTATCAGACGATGATCTGAGAAACACAGACGAGTGTCTCAGGCAATGATACAGACGAGTATCAGCCACTGGTATAGACGAATACCAGAAATTCAAACACAGACGAGCATTTGAAGTAGCAATACAGAAATACCAGGGTAAACAACAAATCCTCACATATAGGTGTAAGCTAGCACAGACGAGTGTTGGGGATGATACATACGAGTATCCAAGCAAAGCAAACGAGCTTCAGAACACAAACGACTTCTGGGGAATAAAAGCAGACAAGCTTCAAACAAACACAGACGAGTGCTGGACAGTTGCAGACGAGCAACAATAGAGAATACATATCAAGGCACAGACGAGTGCAGCGAAGGATCCAATACCAAACACAGACGAGTGTTGGGAGGTTGCATACTAGCAACAACAAATATCATCTCAGAACACAGACGAGTGTTGAGGAGTTGCGGACAAACAACTATCATAACCAAACACAGACGAGTGCTGGAAATTGCAGACGAGCAATAACAAGGTAACCATTTCAAAGCACAGACGAATGCTGGAAATTGCAGACGAGCAAACAACAACTGATATAACCAAACACAAACGAGTGTTTGAAATTGCAGACAAGCCACACCGAAGTAATCAAGAACCACTGCTGGAGGAAGCAAATGATCAATACCAACAGGCTAACACGAACGGGTGTTGAAAGATGCAGACGAGCAGCAATAAAGCAATAATATGCCCTTGCTGGGGAAAACTTGCTTAGGGATAACACATACGAGTGTTGAAGATTGCAGACGAGCAACAAACGAATGCCTGATCGGCAACAAGAGATACAACTCTTCAGGGGAAGACAAGTCAAAAGGTCTGGATACTCACTCTGACTGAGGTGATGAACATCTGGCTATATCATTAAATACTCAAAAGTATGGCGACTTGGCTGAGAAATATTTCACGAACGGAGGTGGAAATCAAATATGAACTCTGTGGGGACCGGATCATCTTCAGACTTGGCTGGGGAATCAAAGGCATGGCACCGCTGAGGGAGCAAACTGATGGGGAGGAATGACACCTCTTATACTGCTGAGAATTGCCCCTGTCTGAAGGGAAACTTCTGCTTGGGGATGATACCCACCTTCTGCTATCTTGCTGGGAGAAATTTCAGCTTCCACTTTACTGGGGATGATAGATAATGTCAATGATAAAGCTTCCCGCTGAAGATAAGAGCTCAAGTTGCCACTTGCTGGGATAAGAGATAAATCCTCTCATGTTGGGAATGAGAGATGTAAGGCGTCTCATGCTGGGGATGAGAGACGATGATATCTTTCTGCTCAAGAAGTAACCTTCCATTTGTCGCACTACTGGAGAAGGAATTGTCTAATGAGACTTGCTAAGGAATTCTGATCAATGAAGTCCGCCGACGAAACAACTCTTGAAGTACTGTGCCGACAATGGCTTTGCCCCCCAGCCCTGGGTGGATAGGTTGCCAACTAATCATGAGTGAACAATGGTTCTTTGCAATTTTCAACTCACCTTAGATTAAGGTCCATCGGAAGAAAATGTCTCAAGAGGATTTTACAGAAAACTGGCATACGAAATGCCTCAGTGTCTTCAAACTCTTGGAGAGATTCGTCGGATCTCGAAATAACTGCCCCAGACTGCATGGTCTATGAAAGAAATTTGCCTCACGAGGATTAATGAAAAACCTCATATCACCGTGAAATATTATGCCCCAGTATTTTGACCTTTGGATAGGTGCTTTGGATTTACCGTCTTCGGGAGAAAGTACTTCTCATGCTCTTAGGATGGCCTGCCCCGATACAAGTCTTGAAGTGATCACCCCTGAATGACTGTGTTTTGAAGAAAACACCCATGCCAATTGTTCTTTGAGAGATTGGATCTCGAAGTAATTGCCCCAGTTTGGTTGAAATTTGAATACATGCCTCAGACTAATGGCTCTTTGAGAGATTTAAATCTCGAAGTGATTGCCCCAGCTTGGTTGAACTTTGAAGAGATTGCTTGACATGATTTCCCCAGATTAGTTGGATCTTACCACGACTGTTGGGAAAGTCCCTACTCAATGGAGTTTTCTTGAAAAGTGCACCTCGATAGATTGTCCTTCGGAAGTTTCAGACTTCTCAACTTTGCAAGATTAAGCTTCTGGACTGAGATTCCATATGTAAACTTTTATGATGCCAAACAAATGTATGTAAGCAGAAAATGTTTATTTTAAGAATGAAAATTCTAATACAACACACATGTTAATCTTGAAGTTTTACTGTAAAAAGATGTCGCAAACCTTTGTGAGCGGATCACTGGTTAAGATACGACATTAATTTTTTTGAATAATAGAAAGCATGCACATGCAACACCAACAAAGATCTTTCAACACCACTCATAGGAGTCAGGAACGCGGTCTCGTGGTAGTACGCTCTCAAAAATAACCCTGTTTCAGTTAGGACTTTTGAGGGTTGTATCGTGGCCTGGTTCACTGTTATAAAAATAAAAGATATAGGCTCAAAATTTATTTGTGCCCACCCATCTTCGTGATGTTCTCCATTCCTATGTTCAGCTAGCTTGGCGCAAGCGCTCACCTATCAAAAAGGGTTTTGAGATGGTTGAGGAACCAATTACACTAATGGTTTAAGTACCAATCAAGTTGTCATTTGGAGTCAGTCACCCCTCTTATC
The DNA here is from genome assembly GCA_963966055.1 of Lathyrus aphaca. Classification (NCBI taxonomy): domain Eukaryota; kingdom Viridiplantae; phylum Streptophyta; class Magnoliopsida; order Fabales; family Fabaceae; genus Lathyrus; species Lathyrus aphaca. The sequence goes on from OZ014519.1 coordinate 142,574,101, forward strand.
TTTGGTGTCTGTGCCACACGACTTTGTTCTTGTTCAAGGATCTTTCTTGTGAAATCCTTTTCGTCTTTCGCTTTTGCATTATTTTTCTTATCCCTAACTTTTGCCTGGACTGATTCTTGTGAATCTTTGATTGTGAAGTCCAGCGGGATGCCCTAACTTTTGCCTAAGTCGCTTGTTTTCAAGTTTCGACTTAGCGGGCTTCTTCTTTTCTTTTTTCTCAATTCTTCTTTTTTTTGAACAAATCGCGTGACACTGTTTGTCTTGATTACTTTGAAAGGATCGTGACTGTCTCACTTCTTGGTTGTTGGGGGATAACCATTGTGGTCTCTGGTCTTTGGACCTCTTGATTGGGATAACCATTGTGGTTTCCGGTCATTGGACCTCTTGATTTGGTACAACGAAAGGTAATGGATCCTCAGATTTGCACTCCTTTTCGAAATTTGAACGATCGGTCCAGCTAGCTGACACCTACCCTGCCCCTGGGTTAAATGCAAGGGCTTTTTCATATTAAAAGAAACTCCTACTTCAAGGCTCAAATGGGTTGGCGAGGGTCTATCTCCCTTATATCTCCGGTGTTTAGGATTTGAAACAATGCCTGTACATCATCAACATGGTCTTTCTCAAAAGCACACAATTAGAGATTTTTGCGTTTTCATTTCGTCATCCTCCTTAATAGAGTTTAAGCACAACAGTTGGTATTGCAATGCACATACATAAAATCATGAGTGAATACGAATGGATTACTTCAAGAGAAACATGTGCATTTTATTATGGTTATCATTCAAAAACAAATAAGTTTCATGCATGCATACAAATGTTTAAACAAACAATATAAACTACAAATGAAAATGCAGTAAAGAAGCTGAACATTGCCATCATTGAGGAGACTTGACTCCGTCTGGACTTATTGCTTCTGAAGATGCCCTTGCAAACTAGGATGCCAATTTGATAAGGAGATTTCAATATGTGAGCAGACCTTCTGGCATGATGACCTTTGAGTCGGCCAAATTTTGCATCTTGTACTTGAACACATCACAGTTGTCAATTGTATGCCTAAATTCCCCTGAGTGATACTTGCATCTAGCCTTCACATCATGGTGGTCATTATTGAGGAGGTTTGACTCCGTCTGGACTTATTTCTCTCGGAGACTTTCAGCAGTCAGTAGTCTGGATGTTTACTCAATCAAATTCGCGACCTTGTTTTTACCTTTGCCTCTGAAAGACTTGCAATCTTCAATTAAAAGGCCAGGTGCCCCAGAATGGTAATCATACTTGGCATTGAAACCCCAAAGGAAGCTTTGTCGGAGATGATCCTGATGCAGTTAGCTCAACCACTCCAAATTTGCGTAAATGAGGAAACTTATTGCACGCACGTCATCAGAATATGATCAAACTTCTTCTCAAGTGGTTTTGGCCTTTACCCTTATGCTCTGCCCGCTGGACTCTCTTGGGAAGCTGAAATTGGATGCCGACAAATGACGTCTGGAGGGAAGAGGTTGATAAATGAAGTTGATAAATAAAGTTGCTCGGAAAGATCTTGCACGATCTCCTGCCTATGTATCTCCATTGACCAATGGAGAATCAGAGCAGCGTAGTTCCCCTCAATAGGGATGAAAATAGCTTCGTTCAAAATTTCCATAACCAGACTCATTTGAGTCTTCATCTGGTTGACTTCCTCTTTCAGCATTTTCTGACTTTGAAATAAAGCTTGTACCTCTACCCTGAATGGCCTCAGTTGGTCTTCCTTTCGGTTACCTCCACCCGGAGTTGCTTCAAATATATACCTTGATGAATGTGATTTAAGTTGTCCATTCTGATGAGAAATCAAGTCAGGAAAAGAATCTGTCTCTGGACACCTGTCAAGAATGCAAGGATGTATGCAAATGCCATGTTCAATTATTTCTGAGGAATCTATCTGCTTTGATTCAAGTTTCGACACAGAAAAATCCAACATCATGATTCAGATATGTGATCCTCGGAAATAAATGAACATGTGTGCTGGAATGCTATGATGTCATGTATGCAAAAGGCATGTGATCAACAATCTGATGTTGGTGTTGAACAGTGAACCAACTGTCTGTATAAAATCACAATAGCGACACCATCTCTGTATAGAACCCCATAACTGTGAACACAATAACTGTAAAACTGGATCACATAATAGCATAGTCACTGATGGTGTTGAAGTTGAACAACGAGCCAAGTTTCTGTGGAGAGTCATAATAACAGTCACAATATCAGGGTCACCCTGGTAATCACAGTAACAATCTCTCTGAATAGAAATCCCGGATCTCAGAATCAAAGAACCATAGAACACTGAACAATACTGGCAAAGTGGGTATGTTGAAGTTTTAGGGTTCCTGCAAACCTATAAACCCCTCCCAATCTCACGAGTGTGCTACTCGGGTCAACATCACAGACTCTCTAAGCCGAATAGCAATAATACGTTCACCATTTCCGAGAAATGGCTCATGACCAAATCAGGGAATCGGTTTGGCATTATGTACTAATCAGGGAGGCCTCAACTGAGTCCAAGGAAACAAGCATCCCTCATTAGTCCCCAGCTTCAAGCACTGAATCGAGAAACAATAGTACATTCATCCCGAAGGGTACAATACTACCGTCATACGAACAGTTTGCCTTGACTGGATTCCTATGAGAGAACCAGGCCATCCTATGTGAGTTCCCAGTGGACCCTCGGATGCGAGTGGGTTTGCCAACAAATGTGGTCTGCCACTGTCATCACTAGAGAGGGTTGTTTCCACAAAGGTTCTCAATGATCGGTCCCCAGATGCTCATAACTATCAAGGTCCTATCCCGAAGTGGAGGAAATCCCCACACAAGATATTTCCAAGACAGTCGCAATCTGGGCGTGAAACACATCGCCACTCATCATGTCACATGCGAGTACAATATGTCCACTCTAATCCTAGGGTGCACTCAAGCCGGGTACTTGGCTTATCTCTCAAAAACAATATCACCCGAACCCACCAAACAGAAAACCAGTCCAGAAAGTCCAGTATGATATACATGATGCAGAAAATAAATACTGAAAACTGTAAATAAAGCTGTAAACAAAAGCGGTAAACAAACAACAATACGATATAACAAGCCACAACAAACAAACATCACCCAAAGAAACAGAAACAAACAAGCGCTAGGAGAGACTCACAAGGGAACCAGAGATCATCTGGTGTGCAATCCCCAGCAGAGTCGCCAGCTGTCGCTCCCGGGATTTTCATCCTAGTACAAACACGAAAGTGGCGCGGAAAAGGTTAGAGTCGCCAGCCAGACATTTTTATCCCGAAAGAATGGGAAAGGTAATGTTGCACAAACCTGAGGAAGAAGGAAAGGACAAGGCCTTGCGAACCAAAGATCAGAGTTCGGGAGTCGGTTACGAACTGGGAAGGTATTAGCACCCCAGATCGTCCGTCGTACCCGACGGGATCCACGCTTGCTTGTTTTGTTTCAAAGGGTGAGAAAAATATGATTGCTGCTGAATAAAACCGCTAACTGGAATGGAATGAAATGAGAAATGAACTGGAATTGGCAAATGGAAAGAAATGGGGAAATGTAGGGAAAATAAAGAATGTGCTCGAACGGGCCCTACCCCGCTGCCTACGTACCTCATCGGGATAATGAGGATCAGAGTCGACGTAGTTCGCCTAACTAGGGGTAACAAAGGGAAATTTCTTGTGAATTAAGGCTTGAACTGCCTATACCATTGCTCAGGTGTTGCAGACTCGGACGACGAGTGCGTAACCGTCTTGCAAAATGACAAGTAGGAGCAAGTTCGCATACGGAGCGAAGGAGATGAGAAAAGAATTCCCGAAGGAAAGACGCTTATTGTTTGTTTGGTGTTTTTTAGAAACTTTTATGAGTGAAAGTTTGCATAGGTAAGTGTACCTAAGTCTTACTCAATGGGATGTGTACATCTCACATCATCCCGAAATGGAATGCGCAAGAGGCACACCTATCTATGGAGGAAATCCCCAAAGCTAGTCCCACAAGTGAAGGCTCAAACACACTAACCTATTATCATTATTAAGTGTTTTTGTGGTTTTTTGGTTAAGAAGTGTTTTTTGGCTTTTCTTTGTGAGGTACTCATGCTAAGACCTATCCACCACGAGTGATGACTCACACCTCGCCCCGAAATGGAACGCGTGCAAGCATCTCATAGCAAAGTCTCATGTCACATGAAAGTACTCAACCTTTATTAAGTGAATTAAAATTAAGTTTGAAGATGAGAAGAGAGAGAGCACCAAAGGATCTCAAAGGAAAAATTCTAAAGGGGAACTAAAATAATCCTAAGTGTTAACATGCATGGATGTCCTAGGGGTTAATGAGGTATTCTAATCCTAAGAAAGAAAAGGAAAGGAAGAAAAGAGAGTTAGAAACTAACTTACTTCCTAAGGAAGTTAAGTTGTCTCTAAAGAAAGGGAAAACCTATAAGCAAGCACCAAGTGCTAAGGAAAACACATTTAGAATGCATAAAAGATAGGAATGAAGTGAGGCTTACCTCAATCTTCCCCCCTACAAAACAAAGATTAGCATGACAATGCATATTGAAAGTAAAATCGAAGCATGAAAGCGATTAAGTACCATAAACATCCTAGAATGGAACTAGGGTTCAAAATAAGACCTAAGTCTAAAGGTGAAGGTACCTAAAGGTCACATGACTTCTAAAGTCAGTATCTACATGATATAGATCCCTAAGGATGCTAGGATACCCCACAAGATCAAACTATGTCAAACTATGTTCAAAAAGTTCACCTAAGTTCACATAAATGCAAATTAGGGTTTATAGATGAAGTATGAATGCGTATGGCTTACAAGCATGAATTAGTACATGAAATGAACATCAAAGTCAGTAGTGAATGCTCATGAATATGTGTGAATGAATATACAATCATGGATGCAATGGTTTAGGCATATGGAGCAATGAGAAGAAGATATGAGAAGAAACGAACAAAAATCGCATAAGATCGCACATGATGAAAGTTAAGGAAGAATGGCATGTGAATATGAATGAAATGATTATGGGTCAGTAGCATACAAGGTATGAGATGCACTTAGAATGCATGAATAGGCATTAATGATTTCCATATAATTCATGTTATTATTTAGAGGAGAAGAGAAGCTAGTTTAAGTTAAAGTATGTCCAAATAACTATGCACTTTAAAGCACCAAAACAAACCAAATGATTATGGTTCAAAAAATGACCTATGACTGGAATTAAAGACATACAAATGACCTATAATCAACTCCTAAAAGCTACCAAAAATCCCCTCAAGAAAATGACATGAATGCCTTCTTAACATTTAGGTTATGCGACATATAAACACATGAATCAACCTAGGATCTAGGTGACATGGAAAAATAGCAAAAAGCCTTAAAAAAATTTGAAATTAAATCCATGGAATAATAAAGTCATTATCTCATATGGTCCAAAAGGATTCCTTAAAATTATGCACCAAAATGCCAAAACAATTACTTAACTAGCAAGGTAGCAATGAATGATCACCCAAAAAACGACTCCACAAAGTGGATCAAAAAGGGAATCTAAAATTATGAAAAAAATGGCTAAGGAGCATAAAAATGTCACAAATCACAGTAATTAATCATACACAAAAAATAGGTCTCACACCTATGGGGAAAAATCGATTTCGGTCCCTTATGCCAAAACCTTCCTTTTTGGGACAGCTTGTGATCTAAAATCCAAATAAAATATTGAAGCCACCCAAATCTGGAAACAAAAAATATGACAAATTAATTAAGAGGATGAGGATCACTCATGAAATTTTCCAGAATTTTATCACACCTAAAACTATTTTTAATAATTGCGACAAAACGGGCAAAAACGATATTTTAAGGGAAAGTGAAAGGAATCGAATTCTATAATCCGTAACCTAATCCCTAAACTCCGAAATCGACACATATCAATATATATCACAAATAAATCCAATGCCTCAGGTGGGAGGGCTCAATATGCACCTTAAGTTATATGATCCTAAGTCGCATACAACTAGAATGATGCATTAAAGTAGAGAATCGAGATTACTTACTTGGTCGAAGTGCCGATTCTTTCACATAAAAGAAATCCAAAAAAACTTCAAGCCAAACCTTGTAATATCCCATGAGCAAAATAAATGCTCATCTTCCATAATTGCTTTGTGAAGATTCCCCATAATCGAAACAAAAACAACGGCACAAAATATCATTTGAATCCAAAGGTATCCCACAAATAAAGTGGAATACCAACCAAACGACCGTCGTTAAGATCTTTGCGAGAACCTTGCATGAACTCAACAAACGCATTAGAAACCAAAAAGAGGTGCAACCGGAAGTTGCACCTATGTCTCACAACTCCAAATCAAGTAGAAATATGAATATACGAGTCATGGACATGCATTGAAATTTATGTTTCAAAACGGGGCAGCACTTATGCACTAATATAAACAACATGCAAACTCAAACCGGAATCGAACAAATTTACATGCAATGAATGGAAAATGATCAACAAACATAAGTACAAGTCAAAACAAGACCAATGCATCAAAACCGCACTAAACCGAACATAAAAAGCCTTGAAACGGAAAAACGCGTCAAAAATCACCGACTCGGAATTGAACGAAAATCGCATGGTAACTTGCAAATGTGCCAACGAATTCAAATATGCAATCGGATTTTGAAAATTCCGCTCGGAAGTGATACTTTTTGGCCGATTTCGTCGGCTGGCAGTAGTGAAATAGTCGGAAAAAATTGTCCGAAATCGACTAAAAAGTTCACCAATGGCTCCGGAATAATCAACAAAGTCAATTTACACTATTCACATTCGCAAAAACGCGCTACGGTTAGGAAGTTATGACCAAAAAAAATTCTCGACACGCGACACATGAACAACATCAACAATTAAGCCTCAACCTATCCTATTTCAAATTTGCACATTGAAACAAGCATGAATTTAAAAGTCAAGCACTTCAATCAATATCAAGTTATAATAATTAGCTCTCTTAGGAATTTTGTCAAACACCTAACATTCACCGATTATTCTATGTCAACTTTACCAAGCCTTTTCAATCATGCATCACAACAATTATTAGGATAAATTAATCAAGAATCAATCAATAATCAAATCATGAATTAATGCACATAATCTCCACAAGATTAATTCAACTTCAAAATTCAATTCAAGAAACAATTCAACAATTATTCATGAATTAAAGTTTAAGAAGCTTACCGAATGAAGAATCGACGAAGAAATTGTGAATCCGAAGGAAGTGAGACGCGATCATGAATGGAGGAGAGGAGGAGAGGCCGCGCGGCTGCCGGTGGCGGAAGATGGTGGTCTTACGGTGGTGAAGTTGACCGGAGGTGGTGGTTCGTGGCGGCTCGGCTACCGGAAGCTTGATCGGAATTGTTGGGTTCTTGAGTTCTTGATGAAGTTGTTGTTGTGTTCTTGAGAAAGAGTTGAGAGAATGAACTTTGATCCTTTAGAGAGGGTTTGTGAGAGTTTTTTGGTGTTTGTAAATTATGATTGAAGTTATGAGACAAATTGTGGGTCAAAAGAATATATAGTGGAGTGTAAAATGAAAGGCAAAAGGTAGAATTTCGGCTTAAGTGAAAATAACAATATCTTCGGCAAGAAATTTCGACTCTGAGCCTTCCACAATATCGTCCGCCTCTGAATCACGGTTGCAACACAAAAAGAACGGACGTCATACGATCAAAATCGAGTGCGATCGATACGTTTAAGCTGCAAGACGTCACTGAATAAGTTGTTTTTTCGGCTTATTTGGTGTCCGTCACTCGAAAATGTGACGAGGTCAACCTCTTCGGAGCATAATCTCGACTCGACTTTGTCAGAAAAGTTGTAGATCTATGAGTCAGTGACCTGGTGTTAAAATCTAAGCTCAACCGGACAAACGACGAGGGAGATATGAATTTTCTCGTGAAACCACTTTCAACATTTTTCTTCGGTTCAGCACTTCAGTTTTGTGAAATAAACCAAAACGACAATCTTTGGAGCACCGTTCGAACTCACTTTTGTATTTGAAATTGAAGAGGATAAAATTTGTGAACCAACGCTTCAAGAACGGGTGATATCTGATGAAAATTGACCGAGTTATGAATTTTACAAAATCTGACAGACAATGCAGTGCATCAAAGAACCTTATTGGTAATTCGCATTTTCGAGATCCTTCCGCTTGGACCTAACCCAAATTGAATTCACATAATGAAGATAACATCTAAACGGAATTTTAGGCACCGAAACAACATCAATTCGATGAACGAGCCAAGAGTTATGAGTTTTTTAGTGTTCAAAACTCACTGGTTCAACACTGTTTTTCACTATGTCGACTCTAAAGACTCGCACATTCTGAGATCTTCTTCAAAGAATTAGTTCTCGGCCAAAACCCAAAAGTTAGAAAGGATATCAAGACGGAACTTTTGGCATATGAATCTCTCAGACATGTTGACCCAATCAGAAGTTACGAACTCTTGAATACCGCTAGCACAGTTAATCGGCGAAACCGAAATTTCAGAAACAAATAAATCCCGCCATTTTCCTTAATGAATTGGCCTCCGAGCCGAACACAAAAGTTGTAGAGAATAATGAAACGGTCTAAACTATTGAGTTTCAAGCCAAAATGAGTTTCCGAGCATAAGTTACAACTTTTGCAAACTGCACCATAAAACTGATATTCTGCTTAAACTCCTTTGAATCAACCGAGAACTTTTGGTTTCTTCTAAGATTCTTGTGCACGTTCCGCATGAAAAAATAAAGGCCAGTCGCAATCTGTGAAAGCTCAAATGGAGATGTATATTCATGTATGTTTATGATGCAATTGTGATCTAAATGCAATGCAATGTATGAAAGGATATGCTAATTGGCATGAAAATGAGAGGGCAAATTTTGAGGTATTACACATGCTCCTTTTGACACTCGTCTGTGTCATCTTTCCCTAGTAAAGTAGCCAGAACATTTTCTACCAAAAGATATTGTTCCTTCTCGGCATCGCCCGTGTCATCTCAATTTCCCCACAGAAAGCAAAAACGTCCCCTTTATAATCAACAAGTACACGTTTATATACACTTTTTCGACACTCATCCGTGTCATATCATTCCCCTACAGAATACATAAACTTACATACTCTTCTGACACCCGTCCGTGTCACCATTCCCCAGCACGGTTACCCAAACACTTATTATAATACACTCTCATCGACACCCGTCCATGACGTCCTATCCCCACAGGTCACCAAATTAACTTTTACACTCATAAGTTCACAACTTATACACTTTCTATTATGACACCCGTCTGTGTCATACCCTTCCCCAGCAAGTTGAACATTCGTCCGTGTCTTGCCCTTACTTCACAATACTTGTTTTACTTATACAGATACTCGTCCGTATCTTGTATACCCTTATTTCCCCACAGATTCGACACTCGTCCGTGTTCTTTGTTAACTAATTGGTACTCGTCCGTACCATCATCTCTGAACATGCATCAGCATTTGTTTCTACCGATACTCGTCTGTATCATAATCTTAAGGATGCTCGTCCGCATCTTTAATCTATACACAGTGTCAAACACTTATACCTTTCATTTCTTGGATGTAAACATTCGTCCGTGTTTACTATTCCCCAACGAAGTCCCCAGTAAAACTTCTTTTCTATCTGACATTCGTCCTATGTCATGATACTTTCGGCAGCCGTACCCTGCCAGGTGATCGTCCTTCACCTTGGATGACCGTCCCTCATCCTTATCCCCAACAGAGCAGCCGTCCCCTTCTAGGTGATCGTCCTTCACCTTTTGATGATCGTCCTTCATCACTTTTATCTGATGGTCGTCCCCATCGTTGATCTTGTTATCTGACATTCGTCCTATGTCACGATAAACCCCGAGAGCAGTCGTACCCTTCTAGGTGATCGTCCTTCACCTCTTGATGATCGTCCTTCATCATGCTTATTTGATGGCCGTCCCCATCGTCGACCTTTTCTATCCGACATCCGTCCTATGTCGTGATAAAGAGCAGCCGTCCCCTGCTAGGTGATCGTCCTTCACCTTTGATGACCGTCCCTCATCATTACTTCATTTATTCTCTGAACCTGATGGCCGTCCCCATCATTGCCTTTATTTTCATCCCCAGAGAATATTTCTCCTTTACCTGATGGCCGTCCCTGTCGTGGTCTCTTTATCTCCCCAGCATGTCGGTCGTACCCGTCATTACAATTCCCCAGTTGTCGTCCTCTGCTCGATGGTCGTCCTCCATCGCCCGTACTTTTTAATCATACTAAACCCTCCTTTTACAATCTATATCCCTTTTCTTCTTCTCCCCAGTGAGTGCAAATTTTGGACTGTCTTTGGTATTCAACCACAAGTTATCTTGTTTGTCTGTTAAGCCAGGCGCTTACATCCTGCACAGCTAACTCATGCTTGAATAGGGGCAGCTGTAAACACCCCAAATTTGCCCTCACTAAGTTCACACCATGGCTTGTGATCTTTTCATTTACATAAGTTTAATCATACCATTTCATGTTGCATTTTTGCTTCACTGCATTAGTTCAAGTCATCTGCATCTAGGGTTTGTGATCTGAGCAATCCAAAGGACCATCTAAGCCACTCCAAAGGCCATCAATCATTTCAAGAGGGTACATGTATGTTCAATCATCATATTTTATCCTCCAAAGATCAAGGAAGTCAAAGAATCACAAGAACTGGCAAAGCATGGAAGCAGAGCTAGGGTTTAACTACACAGATGACCTGAAATTAGGGTTTTGGTTTCAGAGGCCATAACTCCAATTTTTTTGGTCATTCTTGTTTCTATTGGTCTCAATATGTTATAAGGATCATATATACCAAGTTTGATGAAGAAATTCATTGTGGAAGTCATTTGTTCACTGGGTAACTTCTTGAGCAAGTCAGAGCAAAATCAGGGTATCTGAGGCCCCCAACAATGGAACCAAAGTGGTTTTTTCATCAAATTGAAGTTATATGATCTTTATTTGATCATTGAAGTGCTTAGAAGTTCACAAATTTGAAGAAACGTGAGCTAAACCAAAAGTTGCCAAAAATGGAAATGACTTGTAATGTAAACTTTCCATTTTGGGAAGTTTTTCAACCTCCTCTTTCTCAACCAAAAATGCTTCAAATGAAAAATTGTTGGTCATGAAAGTTGTAGATTGAATCATTCCCTTTTCAAAAAGTACAAGAACAAGATCTAATTCATTATGGAACTCAAGTTATGGCTTTCCAAAGTTGGCAAAAATCACATAATTTCAAGTTTCATGCCAAAGAGGGATTTTTGAAAATTCACTTACCAAGCTTCTAAGTGACCTCTAATTGACTTCTAAGCATCATACAAACATTGTGCAAAGTCTAAAACTCATAATTGCCCAAAGAATTTCAAAATTTCATGCCTTGCCCATGAAGAAATCTCAAAGGGGCCAAAGTTTCATGAAATTGCAAAATGACCAAGAACCTTTCATAAAGATGCTGAATTGCCTCTAAGTGAATTCCATGGACATCCTTAATCTCATCTAAACCAGGATATTCCCAAATCCAAGCCTGCCACTTGCCCATACCTCAAGTACAAGAAATGTTGACTTTTTGCATTTCACACCATACCAATCACACTATGCCACAACAACTCTCTGAACCAATTGCATTTGTTTATACTAACCTAAAGCAAGCCATAACACACAAGAACACAGCCAAAAAACCTCAACATCCTTTAGTTCACAAAAATCATCCCTCTTGCATTTCCTTCGAAACACAGAGCACACTTGCTCAATCTTCAAACAAACACCACCATTCATTTCTAAATCACTCACTGAACACAAACCACCCACCAAAACAGCCAAAAATACACCACAAACAAAACACGAGTTTCTGACCAGTGGAGCACAAACTCACAAACCAGCCTTCCTCAAAGCTCTCCAAGCATCAAAGCTTCTTCAGGGAGGTCATTGGAGGCATTTTGCACCAAGGAAGCAACCAGAAAGCTCAAAAGCTCCATCTCAGGTAGCCATGCGAATTAATTTTTCCAGAACCTTTATTTTATGTTACTAAATGATTAAGCATGTTCCCCTGAGTACACTGAACTTGTTATTTTTAAAAATGATGAAGAAATGAGAATGTATTGCTTGTCTGAAATTTTTGACATATTTATGTTCTTCTTCGAATCAAGAGATTGAGTGAAAAGAAATTGTTTTTGAGGGTGGATTTGATCTTATGGGAGTGGGAGGAGTGAATCTGGAGCTTTAGAGCTCCAGAAAGTGCCTAGGGAAGAAGTTAGCAACTTTCAGGTGAGGGTCTGGCCGGAGAAGATGACCGGAGGTCTCTTCCGGCCACCTGAAAGTAATTAATGAGATAATTAGGGTTAGGGCTAGGTTTGAACGTGGACCCTTGGATTTAGCTTTCCCGCGTGTGATGGACGCCCAGGATTATGTCATTAGTTTTAATTATGGATTATTTAATTAATTAAGTGAGATTAGCTCAGTTTGAATTCCAGCCATAGGATGTGCGCGTGGTCAACCAGCCTAAACCCAGAATCAATCATGGCCCTTCCCTCTGCATACTTCTCATTTATTTTATTTTTAATTCATTTTTCTTATTTATTTTGTACGAATTATTTAAAATAGTTAGAAAATGCCAAAAATATTTTTATTCAGCATTTTAATTCCAAATAATTTTCTCAACCCAAAAATATTTTTATTTTTATTTTTTGCATTAAAAAAATCATTTTTTAGACATTTAATTGTTTATTTTAATTAATTAATGAAAATTAATTAATTAAAATATCATTTATGTTTCTAAAAAATCCAAAAAAATTCACATTGCATCTTTAAACATTTAGAGACATTGTCATACCATCCACATGAATTTCTTTTTGGTTTTGAATCATTTTGACATTTTTTCTTTGAATTTAGGGTTCATAAAATCCCATTTTTGAACCCTAACTTCAAGAATTATTTTCTGCCTAACCAAGAATGGTATGACCATGGTTCTTTTTGAATTGATCTTCATTTGAAATGTAGTTTCTAACATAATTTTGTCATAAATTTCTTCTGCCTTTTTGAATTGATTTGCATTTTTTCCCTTTAGGTACCTTAAAACCCTAGAAAACTTAGAAAAATCATAACTTTCAATAGGTTAAGAGTTAGGTCTTCTTCTTTGGGGTGTGAAATCATATGGGTTTAGGGTTCTCTTGATTGAATTTTAAATTTTTTTATCTTGTCATTTGCTTATGTTTTTGAGTTTTGCATCTCATGTTGCCTTAAAACCCTAATTTCTCATCTTCTCTTGCATACATCTTACATATGCTCTCATTCAAGAACTTGCCATGACATTTTATGCATTCACATGACTTATAAGACATCTTAGGACACATTAGAATCATTTTTGATCATTGAATCATCCATATTCCATGTTATGCATTCATTTCATTTCATGTGCATTCATGAACTTTCATGCTTCTTTCATGCTTCATTTGCATCCTCATTACTTGTATGATCATTCACATCTCTTGACATACATTTGTAACATCTCTTAGAATCATTTGCATCATGAATGTGCTTCTGGTTTTGGTTTGCATCCTTGCATTTATTTCATTTTCATTTCATTTCATTTCCTTTTACTAACTTTTCAGGTGGTAAGTTACTTTGAGAAGTGAATTTGCCTTCACTTCTCACAATCTCTTCTAATCTCTCTTATGCATTCATGGCTGAATTTTGTATTTGTATTAGAGTGAGCTTTCTCATTCATGTTCCTTCCTCACTTTCTTTCTTCAAGCAACTTATCATCTTAAGTGAAGTAAGTTGACTTGTTTCTTCTGCTTCTCCTCCTTTCATCTGCTTCTTCCTTGGTGGCTCTCCTTGAAGATCTCTTGCAAGCCTCATAAACCCTAGGAATACCCAAGCATAATAATAATTAGGGCTTGATTAGTCCCCCTTTAGTTTTAGCTTTGTGTCATCTTTTGTGTCTTCTCTTCTCATCTCATAATCAGGGACTAAACCCTCAAGGTTTTAAGGCTTTGTGATTAAGGTTATGCCTACATCCTTCTCTTAGGATGGAGTGTATAACTTTAATCCTAAGTGTTGAACCCTTGATGTGTTTAAATCCTTTAATTAATTCACCTTAATAATCACTAAGACAATAAGCTTGTAACTTGGGCCTTGCATTAGGGTTCTAATTCTTCCTTAATTGGTTAAGAAGGACTAACCCTAGTGTTAATGGACAAGTCCTCCTCAAGTTGTCTTACAAATCATAAAATTCACTTCTTAATCTTACCATTAACTAAAATTCACTTTAATAAAGGCTTGTTTTATCATGAGGTTAATCCCTAATCATGGATTAAGTTGAAGAGCCTTCCTCCGCTTAAATGTTCTCATCTATTATCCTTCTATTAGGATGGTGTAATGGGTCCATTAAATCCTTGATTATGGCTTAAACTCATTACTTAACACTAAACAAAAACTCCAAAAACATCTAAATAATTACAAGTAGGTTAATGATCTTAATCCTACATCATGGTGATTAAGTGTGAGGTGCTTACTTCATACTTAAAGTATTCTCATTACCCATAATCAGAGGGAGGATGTGATGAGTTTACTAACCCTTGGTTTAGGCTTAAGCTCATTTTCTTATGACAAACTCCAAAAAAAGCAATAAAAGATTGAAAATACCAAAAACAAACAATAATAGTCTCCTTCGGGATTCTTTTCTCACCTCATTCATTCATAAACGAGAACTCGCTTCTTTCGTCTAATGCAAGACAGTTAGCACTTGAGCCAGACAGGTCATACACTTGAGCATAGGCAAGCAAGCAGTTCACAAGTCAATTTACCTTTCAGTCTCTTTGAGTCGAACTACGGTGTTCTGACTTCCTCATTGCACGAGAGAATACGTAGGCATAACTTAACAGTTATCGAACAAAAGTCTCTGTATATTCCCCCTCTTCCAGCATTATTCTTTTAAGCCTCATAGTCTTGAGCATTGCACTCTTTTCTTACACTGACACTCCTTTTCTTCACATCTCTTTTGCACTGACACCTGTACATTCTTTTCCAGCTTTTTGCACACAGATAACACTAACACTACCCCTTTTAAACACAAATCTTTCAAGCGTGGATCCCGTCGAGTACGACGGACAATCTGGGTGCTAACACCTTCCCAGGTTGTAACCAACCCCCTTTCCCAGTTTCTCTGGTTCGCGACCGTCTTGTCCATATCTTCCTAGGTTTATGCAGCATTACCTTTCCTTCGGGATAAAAATGCCTAGCTGGCAACTCTTTTCAGTTCATCTTCATGTTCTCCTTTCGCCGACCATTCGCGTCGGTACCCCTTCTGGCCCTGTGTCATTTGGTGGGAGCGACACATGTATGGATATATGTGTTTGTAGATGCATGTATTTACAATAAATATATTTTCACAATGATTTTCATGATGAAAACTCTATGATATAAAATCTTCATTAGTTAAGTTATGATCCAAATGTTGTACTTGTGAGATTAAGATTGTTAAAGTCAACCTCAATAAACATAAGACCTAATAACAAGCAATATTCAATGAAATCTCTGATGATTTCTGATCAAACAATCTCTGATAATGATGTCTATCAAAGAATAATTTTAATGAATTTAATCGATTAAGACATATGGTTAATCGATTAGATAGGTCAACTATGGAAGATTTTCAAATCTAATGCCCCTAATTGATTAAAAGCTTATTTAAATAATTTGGAGGCATTACAAACGAGTTAATCAGTGTTAATCAATTATCTAGTGTAAAAATCACTCATAAATATTTAATTTAGTTAGTAACTAATTAGGTATGTGCATAAAAAAAATTCAGGTGATTTTTATAAAATGGAAGATAGTCTTATACCTTTATAATAAATTGATCACTCATACACATGACCAGACAAGCTTTCATACTTCCTTTTTTTCACAACCTTGAAACTTCATGATTCCTTGATTGATTTATTCAACACTTCCTCGAGTTGGCTTATTCTAACTAATTAGGCTTGAGACATGACTTCTTTGATAGACATCATCTTGAGAGTATGTTTGACTTGAGATCCTTAAGGAGACCACTAAATATCATTTGAAAATAGGTGTTGGCATCATCAAAATCACCATGAACATTTGACGCTTACAAATAGAAGTGGGAATAAGGAAGACCACTAACAAGGGTCTATGACCTATTCTACAAGGCCTAAGTCAGATCAGTTTTATAAAAAATAGAAAATCCCTAAATTTTTTATAAGCCTAATTAGCTAAAAAGGCTAGGACACATGCCATAGAAAATCTTTTAAACATATTAGGACGACTTATTTAAATAAAAATGAATCTTTATTATTATTATATTGTATTCTTTTACTTTGAATTAATATACAAAAATAAAGTTTAGTTATCTAGAAAAATGTGTTAAAATAAATTGAATTTTTTTTTACGAATAATGTCATAAGTTGTTTTCATAAGTTCTCTCAAATAAATAATATCACAAAACTTATAATAATAATAATAAGTATTACCTTAATGAGTCAATGAAAATACACATTTAATGTCATTGATATTTTAATTCACTGGTCTATTTAACATTGGTTGAATTTCTTTTTTACAAATATTTAAATGAAATAGGTTTTTAAGTAGGTTAGTAGATCAATTAGACATTCAAAAATATCAGACTTAAGCATAAAAATAAATATATGATAGGTTACAAGGAAAACTTAAGCTTTGAATATTTAGTAGATCAGACTCAGATTTGATAAAGTCTAATTTGATTCAATATATTCTCACCTCGAGTCATAGACACTATACATGCAAACACGTGTATCCGCATCTTCTTTATATTTCTATACATGCAAACACGTGTATCCGCATCTTCTTTATATTTCTTTCTTCAATCTATCTTGAACTTTTTGCTCAAAATAAATATATATAAAAAAATAAAATAAAAACCTATATCATAAGACAAAAGTCAATATTGCTTACAAAGTATAAAAGACAAAAACTCTATTACATACAAATTATAGGCTAGAAGACAAAACATTATTCTTCAATCTCATTGGTATCATAAACATAGATATTAACCGAAACTTCCTGAAATTGTCATAATCGAGAAGAACTCTTTGGTGTGTGCACATGCATGGTTGATGACGATTCAATGTTCTTGATTTGTTACTGTATGAAGTTTGAACTCTACATTAGATTAAAAATGACAAAAGAGAGAAAGTACATGAAGGAGTGGTGGATCTAGATTTTCCATTTTGGAACGAGGGATTTTATGAATTGTATATGTTTTTATTTAACTTTTATTTTATTTATATTTTATTTTAATTTATAATTATGTAAACTAATGGTCTATAATTCAATAATATTGTTACTCTTTCACATCATTGTGTGATTTTGAAGTTAGGAGACTAATTTGATAAATAAGTTTAAGAGGACCAACATTATAATTTAGCATTTTATTATTATAATTGTTGAATTTTAATGTCATATTATTTATATTTTATTCAGAATAGAGTTGAAAATGAATTGAGTCGAGTCGAACTTACCCCAACTTGACTCGACTCGTTAAGAATTAGTTCAATTCAAATCTCAGTTCGAGTTTGACACAAATATTTTTTAAGTTCAAATTTAACTTGTTATAAGTTCACGAATAATTCAGTTCAACTCGTTATGTTCAGTTCACTTGTTTCATGTTAGAATGTGTGGGTTGTGCCTAACTAAATCCTACAAAATCGGCTGGTGGGGTGAAGATTGCTCCCACTTATAACCACATGTTCAGGTCATATATTGTCCGATGTGAGACTCTTAACACTCTCTCTCACGACCAGGATTGAACGTCTGGAGCGTGGAACTAAATGGTGGGTGACCTGATAGCGGGGTGACCCAATGAATCTTAAACCGAGTTTTGATACTATGTTAGAATGTGTGGGTTGTGCCTAACTCAACCCTACAAAATCGGCTGTGGGGTGAGGATTGCTTCCACTTATAACCACAATGTTCAGGTCACATATTGTCCGATGTGAGACTCTTAACATTTCACGAACTTAAAAGTCATTTTTAAATTTATTTTTTTGTATATTTGAATTTTAAATTAATATTTAAAAAATATGTCTGAAATGAATTTGTCTCAAAAATCTATTAAATAAAAAACTAGACAACTTTTAAGAGATACATTTAAAAATTTAATTAAAAAATTATTTAATTGGAGTTTAAATTTGTCTAAAAAATCTACAACTCCATCTATATATTTAGGAACCTTACAAATTTAATGAAATAATACATAAAAAAATTATTAGAATTGATACATTTTCATCATTTTGGAACCTCACAAATTTAATGAAAGAATACATAAAAAATTATTAGAATTGATACATTTCCGTCACACAATGTGTACAACACTTGCAACCTTCATTACACATGTCAACCTCCAACCAGGATGACTTTAAATGCAATTGTCAATTTTACTACCATTACTAATACTGAGGGACAATATAGGGTTTAAGATTTGGAGTAAATCTCTAAACTTCCTCTTAAAGACAATAGGGTTAAATATGTTTTTAGTCCCTATAAATATCTCAACTTTGATTTGTATTCCCTGTAAAAAAACATCGAGTTTTAGTTCTTATAAAATTACTTTTGTACGCAGAGTCTATGTATATGAACTAAAACTGCATGCAAAAGAAATTTTATAGATATTAAAACTCATCGTTTTTTATAAGGACTAAAAGTCAAAATTGAGATATTTATAGAGAGCAAAAACATATTTAACTCAAGACAATATAATTTTTCTCATATATAATCGAGTTGACTCGTGAATCTAACGAGTCGAGTTATGTATAATTCAAGTTCAACTCATTTAGTTAACGAACTTAGTTTTCCGTTCATATTCAACTCATTTGGTTCATAAACCTAGTTCAACGATTTAATTATCGAACCGAGTTCCGAATTATTTACGAGTTGGTTCGGTTCATTGTCAATTATGACGTTTTATTCTTTTTGTCCCCTAACAAGACATCACTTTATCTTCGTTCGTCTCTCATTAAAAAACGAGTCAATTTTGGAAATAACTTAATTGTTATGTAGAAAAAAAGGAAAAATATTTGTTTAATTCAAAATGATACTCAGTCCATCCCATAATGAGTGACTCATTTGGAATAAAATGATGTCCCAAAATGAATGATCTATTTCAATTTTCAATGCATATTTTTTAATTTTATCCTCTAATTAATTTTAATTTTATCATTTCCAACACATAATAAGGGTATTTTAGTAAAAATATTATTCTCTTTTTTATTTATTCTTTTTTTTTAAACTGTGTGAAAAATCAACTTGGTCACTCGTTATAGGACGGAAGGAGTAGTGTTTTGTATGGCTAAAGTCATCAATGTTATGTTTAAAACAAAATAAAAAATGATATCTTTAGGGCTCCCATTGTTTTGGAGCAATTGGCTGATTTCTTTGATATGTCTCAATCTTGCTTAATTGATTTTATTTCCTTTCCTTTCCTTTATCTCTGATTCTCTGCTCTTTAGGACCTTTCTTATATTTGATAATCATCTGTTGTTTGCGTTTTGCGTGGAACTTGAGCAATATAAATTGCTTTTATAATTCAAAATATTTAATTAGTTATGTTGGTAATCTTTTAGAATTAATTACCTAAGTTTTTCTTAACATAAAAGGTTTAATAATTTTTCTTTTTTTTGATTTAAAAATAATGTATTATTAGTGTAAAATAGTTTTACACAGGTAATTAATCAAAATATCGATAATTATTATATAATATCAATATTTTTCTTTAGAAACTCCTTGCCATATAAAGTAATGGCAAGGGTAACCTAGCAACCAACAACTCACTATCACACCTAATATAATAATGGAAAATGCAGTTACAACTTCTTTGTAATTCCTTGCCATGTAAATTCCTTGCTTGATCCTCTAGAACAGTGGAGCCAACAAACAAAGTTGAAACTGGCCCCATGATGTATTAATCATTATGTCAGAGTGTTAAGAATGGATATAGGTATATATTTCATGCAATATTATTAAAGCCTTACAAAAAATATTCAAAAGAACTCAAGAGACGTAGTATTGAAGTTATACAAAAGAAAAGTCCAGATTGATCAAATTAAAAAGAAATTTATGCAAATAATAAATCATTGCTTATTCTTATAGTATTTATTTAGAACGCTTGAGTCAAAATTTTAATGTTATTTATACAAATAATACATCATTGCTTATTTTCTTATATATATTCATTTATAATGTTTAATCAAGTTATATAGTATTTATTTAGAACGCTTGAGTCAAAATTTTAATGTTATTTATACAAATAATACATCATTGCTTATTTTCTTATATATATTCATTTATAATGTTTAATCAAGTTATGAATATATACGTAGATACTTTTTAAAGGTGAAATAATATTGAGCGTATCTGGAGATCAGGATCTGATGTGGTCAGCGTCGAACGTGGATGAAGTTCGGTTGATGGTGAGAGAAAAAATGGGTGTACCTGCAAAGGCACTCTGATGTTAAAGTCAGAGAGCGAGCAATGAGTGAGCAAGTACAAGATTTAGGACAGGAGTTTGAATATCTGACCCTCTCAAATGAGAGAGTTTATATAATGTCCATGCCGCGTGGCTATTGGTCCTGTTAATTGGGTCTGGATCGTGGATCCTCCAATAATAGGTAACTACCAGAAACTAACCGTTGGGGGGAACGCTTGGAGTGCTCGAATAAGATCTTAGTCGGATGTTGTTAATACAGAGCGAATGACTTATCGGGCAGACGTTCCTCGGTAGATCTTGGGGTTTCGATCCACGCTGGACGCAAATCCTGGTCGGCGGCGCTGATGGCCGGGTTGGAACGGACTTCCGGGTGGACCGAGGATGTGTCAGTTGCCAGAGAGTCGTTGGACCGTTACGGGCCAGAAGATGGATTGGGCCCAAGTCTAAGAATTTGGCCAGTTCGGAACAGGAGCCCCTAAGTCGTTGCTTCTGGTCGAAGGAGCGATGACTTAAGGGTGGCTAGCTGCTCGGAACTATTTCTTAGCGTCGGCCGAATATCATTTGGTCCATTAAACGGTTCCCTCTAGAGAATCAGGAGACAACTCGAAAATCGAGCAACTCAGTGGATGGTCGAAGAAGTGATGTGTTTTGGAATTTGTGTCAATTTAATGCTTCTGACGGCTAATCTAGGGACTAACGCGTAGGTCATGATTGCCTAGGGATAGGGGTCACGCCTACACGCACGTGTTCCCATCTCTATAAATAGGGGAAGTCCTTTCATTTTCAGCTTTTTCTGCCTTTGATTTTCTGCTCGACGCCTTTACAATCTTCGGTTGCCTTTTACGTCTGTCGACCACCGTGACTATCTTTCCGACCACCGTACAACCCTTCTCCATAATCATCCTCATCATTTCTCAACCATCTGGTAAGCGTTTTTATCTGTTTTTGCGTCCCTTTTTCTTTGCTTAGACATGCATGCGGTTAGGTTCTAGTCTTAAAACGTAGAATAAGTACTTTAGAGAGTTTCCTAGGTTGCTGTAGTGGCAAGGTGCCATTCTGGTGATGAATCGCTCTTAGAGGTTTGGGCCGTGGTCGAGACGTTGCTTACGTCGGAACCCTAATCGTATTAGGCGGCGGTTCTGGTTGACGATTAACCGGAGCTCTGGGTTTGGGGCCTCAGCGACCACCTGGTCGTTGCGGCGTTCCTTCCCCGATGTATGCTCTCGTGGTCGGATGTAGGTAGAGCGAGGAGGTGCCCGGAAAGGCTTTATTTCGTTTAAACAGCGGACCAAAATCTTCAAGGCGCACTCCGAGTCCATTCGCTCGTTCAAAGACGACTATTTCTTGGTCGAACCGGCGACCAAAGAGGCGACCCGATCCATCAGCTTCATGAGGACCGACACTGATGTCGACGGGACGCCCAAGCTTGATGCACAAGGAAGAGAAATCCCTCGCCGGATCTGGAGGTTCCCCTTTTTCTGAGATTACCTTCATTATGCCACACCAGTGAGCGAGTTTGTCCAAGTCGGGGACAGGCTGGACGAGGACGACGAGGTTAGTTTCGAGGAATTTCGCAAGCTGGTGGCGTCTTTTACTCTTGTCCTGATATTAGACGGGGAGGGAAAAAATATGCTCGATAGCGATGGGTGCGCGGTCGTGGAGCGTCTATTGATCGACGTTACAGGGCTTCTTGCTTGTAAAAACAGGCAGGATGTATCTGAGTTTTATGGTATTTTATTTGTCTTGGTCGTATAATTCGGGTTTTTTCACTACTCGGTACTGATTATATTCCCTTTGTCTTTTTGTAGCTTCCATGGCCAAGCCTCTGGACAAGATTCATGAGAAAATAAGGTAGAGCAACAAGAAGAAGATCGAGATGGTTCAGACCCGGCTGGCGGGCAACGCTACCAGTGGCTCGGGCTCAGGGCCGATCCCCCAGGGTTCCCCGAGAGTGTCCTCGGTGCCCCAACTGAAGAAGCAAAAGGGAGGTTCTACTGTGATGGATTTGACCGCCAATGCCTCCCTCAAACCTAAGTTCACCATGCCTCCCTGTTTCGTGAAACACAACTACTTTGAAAGAACAACGCTGGAGGTTCAACGGGCGGATACCCTGCATGTCGAGGTTAAGGATCGCCCTTCTCGACGGCTATTATTTGTGCAGGATGCAAACACCGTTATGAGGGTGGTGACCATGGCTTCGATGCTGGTCGAATGAGAGGCTGGACACGAGCGGGAAATAAACCGTTTGAAGGCCCTTCTGGAGACGTCCGAGGAGAATGCCAAGAAGGCCGTGGAGGAGGCGACCAAGTCGCTCAAAGACCATGTTGAGGTGATAGTTAAGTTGGAGTTGGATAAGAGGAAGGCATTCGACCAAAACAGAAGGCTGAAGGAGGCCTTCATGCTCGCGGAGGACGAGGACGAGGACACCAAAGGCTTGTTGTTTCAGGCGCACTTCTTTCCTAGGTTGGATCAAGATTTGGAGGGCATGCGGGAGTCGACTAAACTGAGCTTTCAAAACGTCGTTGATCAGATCAGGGTACTTAAACCATAAATGGATTTGGACACTGATCGGATTAATTACTTGTATAAGTCGAGGACGGTCAGATCGTCATCCCGGATGACATGATCATTGACGATACTCCGCCCGAGGGAACCGCTCAACTTGTTCAACCTGAAGTCCAGCCGATTCAGAGCGAGGGTCAACCTGATGCCCATGCCGAAGAAGGGAACTAGTATGGCTTGTGTGCCGTAATGTTGTAATTTTATTTTCTTTTTGTTGTTCGGGGACCTAGTCCCCATTTTATGTAATCAAGAACAAGTCGGCCCCTCGGGGTCGCAGCCTCATTAGTGTTTCCAACCTTGGTGGGTGTTTTATTATCTTTGAAGTGTTTTTATTGTTATGCATAATTGCTCGTTAGTCGAAGGACTTTTAAACTTTGAATATATGTTTTCACTAAGTATTTTGCGCTCGTTACTTGTTTGGTCGTAACGTCGATCGTGGGACCGTGAGGGTCTGCTCGCATTGGGGGATGATGCTCGTTGAAAGGTGTGGTTCGTTGGTTAGGGGAACCGAACATGTTATGCAGAGGTCTGCTCTGATGCGGAGCCCAAGTCAAGATCATGGCTTGGGTTCCGTGGCTTGAACGTCCCATCGTGAGCTGGGTTCTTCCTGGTCGTGGTACTTAGGCGACAAAGGGCTCGTTTTAGTATTCGTTCGTGCGGCAGTTACCTCCCTAGGGTACGAGGGGGTCCTGATGGTCTAAAGATATTGGACTGCAATGCTTGTACCTAGGCATGCAGGTTGGTCTGACCGTTTGCTCCTCGTTTTGGAGTCGATTAGAGGCGACGTTTGTACTAGTTGTAGTATTGTTTGAGTTTCTCGGCGTTCCACGACCGAGCAAGCTCTTCCCTTTGTAAATTTTCTAAGTAATAGGCTCCATTTTCGGTCTTCGCTCGAATACGATATGAGCCTTCCCAATTGGGGGCCAATTTCCTTTCCCTGGAGTCTTTGTGGTTTTTCCTCAAGACGAGATTGTCAACCTCAAATGCTCGTCTGATGACCTTGGTGTCGTGTCGAAGTTCTATTTTTTGTTTGAGGGCGGTTTCTCGAAGAGCAACCTCTGATCGGATTTCTTCGACCAGGTCAAGCTCTTCACGAAGCACCTCAGAATTAATGTCCTGGTCCATGGGTGATTCTGTTTGCCTGGTAGGTGTCGTACCTCGAAAAATACGATCTTCGCGAAGGACGCAGAAAAACAGACAAATAGAGTCGCCACATAATTTTGTTTATTCTAACGAAAGAAAAGGAAAATATAGATAAAACCTATAAGGAAAGAACTTGGTCGTTAGAACCAAATTCTAGGTTCGGGAGTCGGTTACGCAAGAGGAAGGTATTAACACCTCTTACATCTGTTGTATTTAACGGGAACCTATTAGTCTCGTTTGTGATCGGGTGTTAACTTATGCTAGATATCTTCTTAAGGGTAAATGATACGTTATGGATAATGGGTGTTTTTAGTCCTAGGGTGCTCGGCAAGGATTGAGATCCGTGTGCCTACGTATTCCCTTGTGCAATGGGAAAGTCAGAGCCTCGTAGTTCGTGGCACTAGGGTTGGTCGGTTGTTTGTTTTAGAAGCGTCAACTACTCACGTGTGTAACAGATGCCTCACACAGAAATAATTTAGAAAAGGCATCAGAGATCCGACAACTTTCTTTTACACTAATTAAAAAATGTTTAATAGTCGTTAATTGTCTTAATTTTGAATTAAGAAAATGGTCGATCGTTCGTTGATTTTGTTTTAAAAGCGTCAACTGCCCACGTGCGTGACAAATGCCTCACACAGAAACAGTTGAGGAAAGGCATCGGAGATCCGACAACTTTATTTTACACTAATTAAAAAAATGTTTAATTGTCGTTAAATGTTTTGAAGTTAATAGGTATCAACTGCTCGCCTACGAGAGAGATGCCTCATATTCAAACAGTTGAGGAGAAACCTAGAAGATTCCACATTTCTCTTTTACACCTTTAAGAAAATGACTCGACGTTAGATCGAGGTTTACGTTCGTATAAGAAAAGTTTTAAGTTTGGGGTAAATTGGTACAGATAACCTAATGGACTAGGTTAAAGTAGATGGTGAGGCATAATGTGCTTGACTTACGGGTGCTAGGAAAATGATTGCGAGGCACGCTGCGCTCGACTTTGCAAGAAATGTATGTAACTTGATATGTGGATCAAGTGCTATGAGTGGCTATGAAAAACAAGCGCGATGCGTTCATTAAATTAAATTTGTTTTTGATTTTAAGTGTACTAACAGAAGATGTTAGCCTTCATAGAAAACCGATTAGATATAATCGATTAACTACCACTCATTGTAAGAAAGCCCAAGAGAAGTCGTGCAGTGGGTGCGAGTGTTGGGATAAGGTTGATGGCGACCATAGAATGACCAACTTACGTGCGGGTAAAGTGTGATTATTTACTTGGTGTTGGACCAGGAGAATCGATTATTTTTTAAGTGATAAAAATTAGTGTGCGTTTGTTTTTTTTACTTATCAATTTATCGTCAAAGTGCAAAAGTAAATCACACATGTAAGTGTCGCTCCCACCAAAATGACACCTGGGTCAGAAGGGGTACATACGCGAACGGTCGGAGAAAGGAGAGAGAACACAAAAGGGTGAACTCAGAAGACAAGAGTCGCCAGCTAGGCATTTTTATCCCGGAGGAAAGGTAATGCTGCATAGACCTAGAAAGATATGGATAAGACGGTTGCGAACCAGAGAGACTGAGAAAGGGGGTTAGTTACAACCTGGGAAGGTATTAGCACCCAGATTGTCCGCCGTACTCGACGGGATCCACGCTTAAAAGATTTGTGTTTTAGAGGGGTAGTGTCAGTGCTATTTGTGTATCAAAGCTGGAAAGAATGCAAGTGTCAGTGCAAAAGGAATGTGAAATGTATAAGTGGAGTGTCAGTGTGAGAACAAGAGTGAAATGCTCAAGATAATGAGGCTAAAGAATAAAGCTGGAAGGAGGGGGAATATACAGAGAATTTTGTTCGATAACTGTTAAGTTATGCCTACGTATCCTCTCGTGCAATGAGGAAGTCAGAACACCGTAGTTCGACTCAAAGAGACTGAAAGATAAATTGACTGATGAACTGCTTGCTTGTCTATGCTCAAGTGTATGACCTGTCTGGCTCAGGTGCAAACTGTCTTGCATTAGACGGAAGAAGCAAGTTCTCGTTTATGAGTGAGTATGATGAGAAAAGAATCCCGGAGGAGATGATTATTGTTTGCTTTTGTGTTTTCAATATTTTATTGCCTTTTGAAGTTTGTCATAGGAAAATGAGCTTAAGCCTAAACCAAGGGTTAGTAAACTCATCACATCCTCCCTCTGATTAGGGGTAATGAGAATACCTTAAGTGTGGAGTAAGCACCTCACACTTAAACACCATGATGTAGGATTAAGATCATTAACCTACTTGTGATTATTTAGATGTTTTTGTTGTTTTTTTTTAGTGTTAGGTAATGAGATTAAGCCATAATCAAAGATTTAATGAACCCATTACACCATCCTAATAGAAGGATAATAGATGAGAACATTTAAATTGAGAAAGGATCCTCAACTTAATCCATGATTAGGGATTAACCTCATGACAAAACAAAGCCTTTATTAAATGGATTTTAGTTAATGGTATGATTAAGAAGTGAGTTTTATGATTTGTAAGACAACTTGAGGGGGACTTGTCCATTAACACTAGGGTTAGTCCTTCTTAACCAGTTAAGGAAGAATTAGAACCCTAATGCAAGGCCCAAGTTACAAGCTTGATGTCTTAGTGATTATTAGATGGATTGATTAAAGGATTTAAACACATTAAGGGTTTAACACTTAGGATTAAAGTTATACACTCCATCCTAATAGAAGGATACAGGCATAACCCTAATCACAAAGCCTTAAAACCTTTAAGGTTTAGTCCTTGATTATGAGATGAGAGGAGAAGACTCAAAGATGACACAAAGGCAAAACTAAATGGGGGACTAATCAAACCCTAATTATTATCATGCTTGGTTGTTCCTAGGGTTTATGAGGTTTTCAAGAAGATCTTCAGAGAAACCACCAGGAAGGAAGCAGATGAAAAGAGCAAGAAGCAGAGAGAAGCAAGACTACTTGCTTTATTTAAGAAGACAAGTTGCTTGAAGAAAGAAATTAGGAAAGAACATGAATGAGCAAGCTCACTCTAATACAAAGGTAAAATGAAGCAATGAATGCATAAGAGAGATGAAGAGAGACTGTGAGAAGTGAAGGCAAATTCACTTCCCAAAACAACTTACCACCTGAAAAGTTAGCAAAAGAAATGAAGTGTAATGCAAATGAGATGACATGCCATGGTGCAAACCAAAACCAGAAGCACAAACATGATGTCAATGATGCTAAGAGAAGATGCAAACATAAGGCAAGACATGAGAATGATCATACAAGAATATGGGTGCAGATGAAGCATGCTTTGAACCATAAAGACTCATGAATGTTTATGAAATGATATGAACATATAGCATGGCAAATGAAATATGCAATGATCAAACATGATTCTAATATATCCTAAGATGTATTATGAATCATGTGGAGGCACAAAATGTCATGGCAAGTCATTGAATGCAAGCATATGAGAAATGGATGCAAAGGAAGGCACAAATTAGGGTTTATGAACAACACACAAAGCAAAATTCAAAATCAGAAGCAAATGGCATGATAAAAAATTGAAAATGGGATCAAAGGGAACCCTAACCCTACACAAGTTCACTGCCCAAAGGAGGGGACCTAACTCTTAACCTAGTGAAAGTTATGAATTTTCTAAGTCAATTACGGTTTTAAGGTGCCTCATCATGAAAAATGAAAAACAAATTGAAAATGGAAGATCAATTCAAACCAAATTTATCCTATAAACTACATGCCATGAAGGATGCAATGCAAGAAGAACCATCATCAAACTCTCAAAGGTTAGGCAGAATGGATTTTTCAAAGTTTGAACAAAAATATTGCCTTCAAATGAATTTAATTCCAATGAAAAAGGTCAAAATAGTTCAAGAACCAAAACTAAATTTGTTTTGAGGGTTTCATAATGTTTCTAAATGTTTTGAAATGCAATGTGAATTTTTTGGTGATTTTTAAATACCTAAAATGCATTTTTAATTAATTAATTTTCATTAACTAATTTAAAATAAACATTTAAATGATTTAAAAATAATTTTTAATGCAAAAAATAAAAATAAAAATATTTTTGGGTTCTGAAAATTAATGAAATGCTTGACAAAAAATTTCAGAATTTTTAAATGTTTTTTACTATTTTAAATAATTCGTGGAAGTTAATTATAAAACAAATGAAATAAAATAAATTAAAAAGAAAAAAAAGAGAAAGTCAAACAGATCAAAGGCTGTGGTTCAAACTTGGGGACGCGGGAATTGACCTGGCGCGCAAATGAACGGACAAAATTCAAACTTGCCTAATTATGTCATTAGCCCTAATCCTGAGCCCTAATCACTTTCAGATGACCGGAACAGTGTTCCGGTCATCTTCTCCGGCCAACCATTTTCCCAATCTCACTCAATACGCATCAAAGCCTCACAAAACTCTCCAGAATCAATCCTCAAACATCACTGAAACTAAACCCCCCAACAAAAATCATTTATTTTCCACGAATCAAGAGAATAAGATCAAAATGCATTTCACGGGCTGAATTTCAGACAATCAGTACATGCTTATTTCTTTACCATTTTCAAAACCAAACACATCCAGATGATCAGTGCAACTCATAGAATCATTTTATAACAAGAAATTAAAGTTCTGGAAAAAAAGTTCTTGAACTCACCTGAACTGGAGCTTTCGAAACAGGGACTTTCTGGCTGCTTCTTTGGTCCAAACAAGCTCCAATGATCCCCCTCAGAAGTTTGTGATGCTTAGCTGGAGTTTATATGGTCTCTAGAGGAAGTTTGCAGAAGCTCAGGTCAATGGAGGAGGGAAATCGTGTTTTTGATGTGGGAGGTTTCAGGCCAAAGCAATGGTTGGGAAATGATCAGAGGATCATGGTGAGTGATTCTATGAAGTTTGTTTGGAAGTTTGATGCTTGTGTGATGAGTTTCGAAACAAGATGCATAAGAGGTGAGTTTTGGGAACTATGGCTTATGAGAGGCTTCAGCTTCCAAGATTATGTGAAACGTAATCCATGAGGCATGTATGTGAAGCTGTGATTGGTCAGAGAGTTGTTGTTGGCCTAGCTTGATTGGTATGAGCCATTTTGCATAAAGTCAACTTTTGTGTAAGAAGAGGTATGGGATGGTTCAGTCAAGGTACAAAGGCATGGATTGCCTCAGCATGCTTCAAGGAGAACCATGGAAATGAATTAGAGGCAATGCAACAAGTGGATTAGGGTTTATGTGATGTTTTGCAATTTTCACAAAGTTTGGCCCTTTTGTGATTTCTTGAAGCATAAGTCATGAAAATTGGAGATTCTTTGGTACATTCTGATTTTAGGTCATGGTTTATGTTTGTGTAATGCATAGAAGTCCATTTGAAGTCACATTTTTACTTGGCATGAGATTTTGCAACTTTGCCTCTTTGGTACAAAACATGAAATTATGTGATTTTATCCAACTTTGACAAGCCATAACTTTTGATCCAAAATGAATTAGAATGAGTTCTTGTACTTTTTGAAAATGGGAGGATCCATTCTACAACTTTCATGACCAAAGTTTTCTCATTTGAAGCATTTTTGAATCAAAAAGAGAAGGTTGAAAAACTTTCCCAAAATGGCAAGTTTTCATTACAAGTCACTTTCCCAAAAAGGCAACTTTGCAAATGGCTTGAAATTCTTCAATTTTGTGAACTTATAACATCTTCTATGATCGAATAAAGATCATACACATTCAAACTGATGGAGAATGCCCTTTGGTTGGGTCATTGGGGGCCTCAGATGCCCTGATTTTGCATTGACTTGCTCAGGAAGTCAACTCTTGTTAGATGCCTTCCCCATGGAATTTCTTCATGAAAATTGATATGCATGATCCTAATAACATATAGAGACCAATAGAAACAAGAATGACCAAAAAATTTGGAGTTATGGCCTCTGAAACCAAAACCCTAATTCTAGGTCATCTGTGCAGTTAAACCTGACTCTGCTTCCATGCCTTGCTCAATTCTTGTGATTCTTTGACTTCCTTGATCTTGAGAGGATATAATATGATGCTTGAACATACATGGACCCCTTTGAAGTGATTGAAGACCTTTGGAGTGGCTTAAGTGGCTCAGGGATAGCTCAGATCACAAACCCTAGATGCAGATGACTTAAGAGCAATGCAGTGAAGCCAAAATGCAATATGAGATGATACGATTGAACTTATGCACATGGAAAGACCACAAGACATGGTGTGAATGTGTGAGGGCAAATTTGGGGTGTTTACAGCTGCCCCTATTCAAACATGAGTTAGCTGTGCAGGATGTAAGCAACGGCTTAACAGGAAAACAAGATAACTTGTGGTTGAATACCAAAGACAGTCCGAAATTTGCACTCACAGAATGAAGAAGAAAAGGGATATAGATTGTAAAAGAAAATAAAGTATAATTATAAAGTGCGGGCGACGGAGGACGACCGTCGAGCAGAGGATGACTGCTGGGGATGAAGCAATGACGGGGACGACCGACATGCTGGGGAAGATGCGGAAAGTAAAGCAATGACGGGGACGGCCGACAAGCTGGGGATATAAGAGATTGTGATGGGGTCGGCCATCAAGTAGAGCTATACGACTCTCTGGGGATTAATAATAAATGATGGGGAAGACCATTGGGTTGAGGAAATGAATGAAACAGATGATGAGGTACGATCATCAAAGGTGAAGGACGATCACCTAGCAAGGGACGGCTGCTCTGTTGAGGATAAGATGAGGGACGGTCATCTAAGGTGAAGGACGATCACCTAGCAGGGGACGGCTGCCATGTTGAGGATAAGATGAGGGACGGTCATCTAAGGTGAAGGACGATCACCTAGCAGGGGACGGCTGCTCTGTTGAGGATAAGATGAGGGACGGTCATCTAAGGTGAAGGACGATCACCTGACAAGGTATGATTGCCAAAAGCATCATGACATAGGACGAATGTCGGATGAAAAGGTCGACGATGGGGACGGCCATCGGATAAGCATGATGAAGGACAATCATCGAGAGGTGAAGGACGATCACCTAGCAGGGTACGACTGCTCTCAGGGTGTATCATGACATAGGATGAATGCCAGATAACAAGGTCAACGATGGGGACGACCATCGGATAAAATGATGAAGGACGATCATCAAGAGGTGAAGGACGATCACCTGGCAGGGGACGGCTTCCGGAAGGCATCATGACATAGGACGAATGTCAGATGAAAGGAAATAGCTTAACAAGTTTTGTTGGGGACTCTTCTGGGGGAAGGGTAGACACAGACGAGTGTCTAAACTTCAAGAAAATATAAGTGTTTGACACTGTGTATAGGTTAAAGATGCGGACGAGCATCCTTAAGACTATGATACGGACGAGTATCAGTAGAAACAAACACTTGACGCATGTTCAGAGATGATGATACGGACGAGTACCAACTGGTTAACAAAGAACACGGACGAGTGTCGAATCTGAGGGGATATGGGTGGTTTATACAAGATACGGACGAGTATCTGTATAAGTGAATAAAAAGTGATAAGTATGAATGATACACAGACGAGTGTTTAACTTGTTAGGGAGAGTGCGACACGGACGAGTGTCGGAAAAAGTATACTATAAGTATTTGATTCATAAAGTGTTTAGGAAACTATGCTAGGGAAGGTGACACGGACGAGTGTCAAGGGATTGTGTATATATATGTATCTGTATAGTGAGTGCAAAGGGGACGCTTTGGATTTCTACTGGGGATATGACACGGACGGGTGCTGAAAGGAGCATGTATTTGTATCTTTAAGGAAAATGCTTTGGCTCTCTGGTGAGGAATTTGGGGAACGTTCTGTATATTGTTGACGGATTGTCAGTATTTGCAAGTGTTCAGAACATGGCTTATGATCATGCAACATGTTTGATTTTTGCCGCAATGCTCCACATAAGACGGAATGCTACGCTTTGGGGGAAAATATGATGCGAATGCTATGATTATGCAAAGATACCGATCCGGGATTCGGATCCCGTTGCCGTGAAGATCTCTGACTGATCTGCTTGAAGTGGACATCCCAGCTGGGGATAAGATCCTTAATAGATCTGACATTCATGACTCTGTATGGGGAAGTAGGTCATTGATAAACCTATCTTGGTAATGAGAGACCCAGCTGGGGTTTGCAGAAGCTTTTGTCACTCTGTTGTGAGATCTTCAGGCGTCGCTCCTCTGGATAGAGGTTGAAACTCTATGGGGAGATGGTTCCCGGTCCTTGCACTTGGCTGAGGAAGGAGAGAGGTCACTGATAGATCTTCCTAAGGATCTCTGTGGGGATCCTGCTGAGGATGATGCTTGACAACTCGGCTGGGGATACGAGCACTTTCAGATGCTGCTCTTTGCTGGAGAAGTGATGCTTGGCAACTCTGATGGGGAGAAAGCATCTCTGGTGCTGTTTGGAAGGTGTGCGGAGGAAACAATGATTTGGCAGCCTACTGGGGAGAAGCTTTCATGCCTCATGTTGCGCTTTGGATACCTGCAATCCTGTAAAGACAAAGAAGAGTACAAGTATCCCGAGGTATCCCTTACTGGATTCCGTCATAGGAGTTTAGACACTCCCGGGAGTCAATATATTTCCTGCAAGCATGTGGTTTATGAAAGACGCATCTGTATTTATGCAATAAACATATTAACGATATCAGACATTTTTGCAAACAAAAACAAAAATAAAATGTACGAGACAAAACATGACTGGGAATCTGATCTTATTAATTTGTGTGCCCTGAATTGGCAAGATACAGTCATAGAAACAAATCCCCTAAAATGAGGAGATTGTTACAAATTGAGAAACAAAAGATGCTGGCAATGCTGATGACGCTTCAAGGAGCTTCCCTTTTGCTATGACTCGTATGACCTTTGACGTTCTTCTCGTCTCGCTTTCTGAAGAAGGCTGATTATGACCGACGCTCGATCCTTTCAAAGCTTACCAAGTTGTAAGTGATACAGACGAATTCAGAATGCAGTTGTTCGCTTATCCCCTTATTTTGTGTGGATCGCCCTTTCAGGTTTTCAATCCACCGGGATACCCATTTTTGCCTGAGTTGTCCAATGCGGCTTTTCAACTCAGCGGGTGTACATTTTTTTATTTATTTTCCCTTATTTTTGCCCGAGTCTTTTATTCTGTTTTTGACTCGCCGGGATGCCCTATTTTTGCCTGGACTTACATTCTGTTTTTATGTCCAGCGGGTCATTTATGCGAAGTATTTTTTAACTGCATCTGAATTCACAGGGGACAAGAAGTCTTCACCATCCATAGTGCTGAGCATCAGTGCTCCACCAGAGAAAACTTTCTTCACTACGAATGGCCCTTCGTAGTTCGGAGTCCACTTGCCCCTGTGGTATGTATGAGGAGGGAGGAGTCTTTTCAGCACAAGATCTCCTACTTGGTACTCTCGGAGTCTGACTTTCTGATCGAAGGCTTTTTTCATTCTTTTCTGATAAAGCTGCCCATGACAGATTGCAGCCAGTCTCTTCTCTTCGATCAGATTCAATTGTTCGTATCGGGACCGGACCCATTCTGCTTCGTTCAGCTTAACATCCATCAGTACCCGCAGGGAGGGTAATTCAACTTCAACAGGTAAGACTGCCTCCATACCATACACAAGCTGATACGGTGTCGCCCCAGTGGATGTTCTGATTGACGTACGGTACCCATGCAAGGCAAACGGTAGCATTTCATGCCAATCTTTATAGGTAACCACCATCTTTTGCACAATCTTCTTGATATTCTTGTTAGCCGCCTCAACAGCGCTGTTCATCTTTGGCCTGTAAGGAGAAGAATTGTGGTGTTGGATCTTGAAGTCCCGACACAGTTCTGCCATCATTTTGTTGTTTAAGTTGGAACCATTGTCAGTAATGATTCGCTCGGGCACTCCATACCGATAAATGATGTCTTTCTTTAGAAATCGGGCTACTACTTGCCTGGTAACATTTGCATATGAAGCGGCTTCGACCCACTTGGTAAAATAGTCAATGGCTACCAGGATGAATCTGTGGCCATTTGAAGCAGTCGGTTCAATCTTTCTAATCATATCAATGCCCCACATGGCAAAGGGCCAGGGTGAAGACATCACATTCAGAGGATTAGGAGGCACATGCACTTTATCCGCGTAAATCTGGCATTTATGACATTTTCTGGCATAAGCACAACAGTCTGCATCCATTGTGATCCAGTAATAGCCTGATCTTAGCAATTTTTTAGCCATGGCATGTCCTCCTGCATGGGTACCAAAGGATCCTTCGTGCACTTCGTGCATCAACAGGTCCGCTTATGTCTTATCAACGCATCTGAGAAGTACCATATCAAAGTTTCTCTTGTACAGGGAACCGTCAGTATTCAGGAAGAAACTACCAGCTAGCCTTCTTAATGTCTTCTTGTCATTGGAAGATGCCCCAGGTGTGTATGTTTGATCCTCCAAGAAGCACTTGATATCATTGAACCAAGGCTTATCATCTTTAACAACATCTGCTGCAAATACATATGCTGGTCTGTCGAGTCTGGACACTGAAATTCGAGGCACAAAGTTGACAGCTTGAACTTTGATCATGGATGAAATGGTAGCCAGAGCATCTGCGAACTGATTCTCGTCTCGAGGGATATACTCAAGGTTGACCATGGTGAAGAAAGTCAATAACCTTCTTGTATAATCCCGATAAGGTATCAGATGATCCTGGTGGGTGTACCATTTTCCGTTGGTCTGATTGATTACCAGAGCTGAATCTCCAAATACTGTCAAAGTCTTGATCCTGAGGTCAATGGCTTCCTCAAGACCCATAATACAGGCTTCGTATTCAGCTTCGTTGTTAGTGCAGTTGAAGGTGAGTTTTGCCGAGAATGGCATGTGAACTCCCTTAGGTGTAATAAGTACTGCACCAACACCACGACCATTCATATTAACAGCCCCATCAAACATCATAGTCCATTCTTCTTTCGGGTCAGGCCCTTCAGTGTGAACAGGCTCTTCATGATCTTTTGCTTTTATGAACATGATGTCCTCATCAGGGAAGTCAAATCTCATAGGCTGGTAATCATCAATGGGTTGCTCAATGAGATATTCAGACAATACACTGCCCTTGATGGCTTTTTGAGATGTGTATTGAATGTCATATTCTTTGAGGATCATTTGCCATCTTGCAACCCGTCCGGTAAGTGCTGGCTTCTCGAAAATGTACTTAACTGGGTCCATCTTTGAGATCAATAAAGTAGTGTGGGTCAACATATACTGCCTAAGTCGGCGAGCAGCCCACGCTAAAGCACAGTAAGTTTTCTCGAGCAGTGAATAACGTTGTTCACAGTCGGTAAACTCTTTGCTTAGGTAGTAAATTGTATACTCTTTTCGACCAGACTCGTCATGCTGGCCCAGAACACACCCCATTGACTCTTCTAACACTGTCAAGTACATTATCAGAGGTCTTCCTTCAACCGGAGGCATAAGGATTGGAGGCTCTTGTAAGTATTCCTTGATTTTGTCAAAAGCCCTCTGGCAGTCTTTATTCCACCTGACCGTTTGTTCTTTTCTTAATAGCTTGAACAAAGGTTCACAGGTTGCCGTAAGGTGAGATATGAACCTTGAAATGTAGTTCAATCTACCTAGAAACCCCCGAACTTCTTTTTCAGTTTTCGGTGCAGGCATTTCTTGAATGGCTTTAACTTTGTCAGGGTCAACTTCAATCCCTTTTTCACTTACGATAAATCCCAGCAGCTTACCGGATCGCACCCCGAATGTGCATTTGTTGGGGTTTAACTTTAATTGGTACTTCCTCAGACGCATGGATAACTTCAGCAGACTCACCAGGTGGTCTTCTTCTGTGAGGGACTTGGCAATCATGTCATCCACATAACATTCTATTTCTTTATGGATCATGTCGTGGAATAATGTTACCATAGCCCGTTGATAAGTTGCACCAGCATTCTTCAGTCCGAATGGCATCACCTTATAATAGAATGTGCCCCAGGGTGTGATGAAAGTTGTCTTCTCCATGTCTTCAGGTGACATCTTGATCTGATTATATCCTGAAAATCCGTCCATGAAGGAGAACACCGAGAACTGAGCCGTATTATCAACCAATACATCAATGTGAGGTAATGGGAAATCATCTTTCGGGCTGGCTCTGTTCAGATCCCGGTAGTCTACACACATCCTCACCTTTCTATCTTTCTTAGGCACAGGTACAATATTAGCAACCCACGGCGGATAGCTAGTTACAGCAAGGAACCCGGCGTCCCACTGCTTTTGTACCTCTTCTTTAATCTTCATCGCCATATCTGGGCGAGTACGGCGCAACTTCTGTTTTACTGGTGGGCAATCTTCTTTCAGAGGTAACTTGTGCATGACAATGTCGGTGTCCAACCCTGGCATGTCCTGATAAGACCAAGCGAAAACATACACATACTCTCGAAGCATATCAATCAGTTGTTCTTTCACTGAGTCTTGTAGGCAGGCCCCGATCTTAACTTCTTTTACGTCTTCTTTCGTACCAAGATTAACCGTTTCAATCTCCTCCTGATGAGGAGTGATAACCTTCTCCTCCTGCCTTAACAACCTGGCTAGCTCTTCAGGTAGCTCATAATCTTCTTCAACCCCTTCATCAGCTTGATTGATTGGATTGTCAAAGTCATACGAAGTCATAGCAGTGTTGTTGTCGGTGCAGTCTGAAAGGCACTCTCTGCAAGGGTTTAGATTGGTTTATTTTAGTGATCAATTTTAATCTTGTTTAGAAAAAAAGTGAAATGAAGTTATCATTAACATTGCCATTTTTATTTTTGTACAAAAAGAAAAATGAAAAATAGTGAGCGGAAAAGAAAAAGAATCATTTGCAAAAGAAGTCCAATATTCATTGATTAATCCATTTGCACAAAATTACAAGACGGCCCGATTACAAAATGAGTCTTGACATCTTGGGCAAGATGCAAGACTTGATGCATGCTTAAAAATACAGGAAATAATAATTACTCTGCAGGAGTAACCCTTATAATTTCCTGGGAAGACCAGTTAAGGACTTGGCTCCCTGGGATCCTTGGACGTATCCAGCTCTCCAGGTTGCGGTCGCTTTCCTCCTCGTCTTCCAAGTTGTTCACAGTATCAGGGGTGAGCATTCCCTCGCTGACAAAATTGGGCTTCTTGGCAGCCTCTGATTGATCTTGTTGAGTTGTTCTGTAACCCAACCCAAATCTGTCTTCTTTCTTTTCCACGGGCAGCAGCTTGCCCCAGCCTTGGGCAGTACCCTCTTCAACAACCTTTCGGGCTTGCTGATAAGACGTTATGGAGGTTCCTAGTACAGCAGATGCTTCATTAATGTTCAGGGCCTCGAACCCTTAGCTCATAGTTTCATGGATCTCTCCATCCATTTCTATGTACTTGTATGTAGCCAGATGGCTAACAAAGATGTCTTCCTCCCCACAGATGGTGATGATCTGGCCTTCCTACTCGAATTTCAGCTTCTGGTGAAGGGTAGACGTAACAGCGCCAGCAGCGTGGATCTAGGGTCTACCCAACAAACAGATGTAGGCCGGCTGAATGTCCATCACATAGAAGGTAGTTTTGAAGGTCTGCGGGCCAATCATCACAGGCAGATCAATCTCCCCGAGCACTGATCTCTTAGAGCCATCAAATGCTCTCACTACCAAATTACTCGCACGTAGTGCCAAACCATCATACTCCAGCTTCACTAAGGCTTTCTTTGGTAGAACATTGAGTGATGACCCAGTGTCCACCAGTACATGAGATAGAACAGCACCCTTGCATTCCAAGGTGATATGTAAAGCCTTGTTGTGGTTACGTCCCTCAGTTTTTAAGTCAGCATTGGTGAAGCCCAATCCATGACTGGTGTTGACATTTGCCACCACGGTTTCTAGCTGATTAACAGTGATATCCTCTGGCACGTATGCTGCGTGCAAGACTTTCAATAATGCATTCCTGTGAGCTTCAGAACACATCAACAGTGATAATATGGAGATTTTTGAGGGAGTTTGGTGAAGCTGATCCACCACCTTGTAATCACTTCTTTTGATAATTCTCATAAACTCGTCTACATCTTGCTCAAAAGACGTCTTCTGAGTTTCTCTAACAGTTGGCTCTTCAAGCACCACACTCTTTCCTTTTGCTTTGGCAGCAGCTTCTGCTTCAGCATTAGGTCTTTGCACTTGTGAGGCAAAAAGGCGTCCGCTTCTGGTGAAGCCTCCGCCTCCCCCAACATTATCAATTTGTGGAGAAGAGGTTGAAGAATCCAAAGTGATTTTCTCCCCGTTGCAGTAGAGGTCAGAGCCATAATGCCAAGGTATGGCATTACTGCTTTCATATGGAACGGGTCCAGGCACCGTAATGGTAACTGGACTGACTGCTGCAGAGGAGGGTACTGTAATGGTGTGCGGATCGTAGTAAATTGTAACTGGTGATCTGGCAGGAGGTGCCACTGCTTCTTGTTGGAAATTGTTGTTAGGAGGAACAATTGATGGATCGTAGTAGATGGTGACTGCTGAGACATCTTCATTAATTTCTGTTGGCGTTGTAGAAGATTCTGCTGATAAAAAGGATGCTGATGTTGTAGAAGAAATGGTTGTTGAAATCTGACTTGTTGAAGTGATGGACGGAGCCATTGCTGATGATATTGATGAATCGGTTGGAATGATTGTTGCTGCTGTTGTAGAAGAATCAGGGATTGTTGTCAAAGGAATTGCTGGATTTGTAGGCGCCGTTGTTGAGATCTGAAGGATACCATCCTTGATAAGACCATCTATACAGCTTCTCAAATTATCACACCCGTTGACTGCAATGTTGCAACACCCACAACCAAGCTCACACCCGGGGAACACCTGGCACTCTAGAAGCTGAGCTTTAATTTCGACCAGAGGTGTTCGAATTTGTGCAACACCGGTGATCAAAGTAGATGGTTTGTCTTCCTCGATGGCATTAATCCTCGGCCCACCATGATTAGGCATAGGATTTCTGTTGACATTTGGAGGAGGTGCGAAGTTGAGGGCTTTAGAATCCACCAGATCTTGAACTTTCATTTGCAAAGCCCTGCATTTCTCAGTATTGTGGCCTGGTGCATTGGAATGGAAAGCACACCTGGCGTTGACATCGTAATTCTTAGGGAGATTTGAGGGATCTGGGGGTGCCAACGTCCTTAACTCAACCAAGTTAAGCTTCAGGAGTTGTGGCAATAGGGCAGCATAAGGCATAGGGATAGGGTCAATCACCCTATTGGCCTGTGATGGTCTTTGCTGGAAGGGTCTTTGATTGTTATTGTGGTTGTTGTTGTAGGTTCTTTGTGGTGGATACTGAACTTGCTGCTGATAATGTGGTTGTTGCGGTTGTTGATATGCTGATTGCTGAGGAATCGGAGCTGGAATAGTGACAGTTGCTACTGATCTGTGAACATACTGAGGTCTTCCCCTGCTGGCATGAATGGCATTTGTCTCACCGGTCCTTCGAGGTCCCACAAAAGGCTTCCTGGGATTACTGGACGAACTTGCACCATTATCAGAAATTTTGCCCATTTTTAGCAGACTTTCAATTCTTTCACCGGCTATAACTACGTCTGCGAAGCTGGTAGAAGAAAAGGCAGCCAATCTATCAATATATGTTCCTTGCAGAGTATTCATGAACATGTCGGCCATTTCTCTTTCCGACATGGGTGGCTGGACAGCAGCAGCAAGCTGTCTCCACCTTTGGGCATATTCCCTGAAGCTCTCTCTGGAGGATTGAGACATTCCCATCAAAAGGGTCCTGTTAGGAGCCATATCCAGATTATATTGATATTGTCTGATGAAGGCCTCAACTAAGTCCTTCCAGCATCTGATAGTAGCTCTGGTCAGGTGTGAATACCACTCTCTTGAAGCCCCAGTCAAATTGTCTTCAAAATAGAACATCCACAGTTTTTCATCCATGGTATATGCTTTCAGCCTCCCCAGAAAAGACTGCAAGTGAGTTCGTGGACAGGAGGTTCCATTGTATTTCTCAAAGCACGGGGGCTTGAATTTGTGGGGAATTCTTACCCCGTCTACTAACCCCATATCCATTACATCAAAACCCAAGGAGTTTTGAGACTCCATAGATCTCAACTTCTCAGCAATTTCATCAAACCTCCTATCATAGACTTCATCTCCAGCT
The DNA here is from genome assembly GCA_963966055.1 of Lathyrus aphaca. Classification (NCBI taxonomy): domain Eukaryota; kingdom Viridiplantae; phylum Streptophyta; class Magnoliopsida; order Fabales; family Fabaceae; genus Lathyrus; species Lathyrus aphaca. Next base: position 142,614,458 of record OZ014519.1, read on the forward strand.
CCCATGACAGTAAATTGCTCCTCTTGGGGGTCTTCTTGTAAAATCCTCCCCCCAGTAGTATTTCCTTGCACATTTCCCGGGATGTTGACTTCCGGATCTAGATGAGGTCCAAATACAGGAGGATTAACATGAGGCTGACCCCTTTCATTATTACTTGTTCCTCCAGTCCCAGGATGAGGTTCCTCGGGAGTTTGTCTTTCTACCAATGCTCTCAGCCTTTCCTGACTCTGGGCTAAGCCAGTCATCACAGTCATGAATTGGGCCATTTGGTTTCTCATCTCCACTCTTTCATTAGCCATCTGGGTCCTGACCTCAGTTAGGTCTTGCTGTACTTGCTCCATTAGAATACCTGGAAGGTTGTTGCGAGTAGGATACCGGTGTACACGGTTGACAGGGAACACTCTTCTGCGAGCAATATTTCCTGAACCACAACAGAGTTAGAAACAAACAAAATAATAACAAAACCTACAAAACAAAACAAAAGTTAGTATGCAATGCAGTATGCTTATTTGTCTTCCAAGGTATCCGGCTTGGTTCTTGGTTTTGACCTTTCTAGACCTCGAGGAAGATACTTTGTTGAGAAAAGAAAACCCAAATGGAAACAAACTAAAATATATTACAAAAGATGAATAATACATAGTCTGTTTTTTTACAACACATGCCCCTGAAGGGTCAAAACACAACACAAAAGAAAAGCACATCAAAATGAAAACAACAACAATCAAAAGGTTAGACATCTAGTCCAAACTCATCCTCCTTAACCTCCTTCAGAAGTGCCTCAGTCACCGGACCAGCTGGATGCTCTGTAATAGTCCTGATGAGGAGGTTTCTGGTGGCGATGGCAGTGGTCAGCTTCTTGTGCCTATCTTGGTCTTTTGACCTCTTCAAACCAGCCCTAAGCTTCAACTCTGAAATCTCCTTCTGGGCAGCCAACAAATCCTCCTGCTGCTTCTTTTCCTTGGCCTCTAACTGTTCAATCCTGGCTTGAGTTCTCTTATCTTCTTGCGTCCGGGCTTCAGTGATCCTGACCCACCTAGCCTAACTTTCTTGCAGATAGAGTTCAGTCCTAGCCTTCTGAAGCTTGGCCTCTTTGCAGGCATTCTTCAATATTTTCTCCCCAGTTCTTGATTTCTTGATGTAGTCCTCTGCTTTCTCAATCTTGGCCAGATGCCCCACCCTAAGCTTCTCCAACCTCTCAATGTCTAGACGACCATCACTCCTCTCCCAGAGGGTTTTCCTCAGGGCTTGAGACAGATTCTCATTCCTTTCCTTCAACTTCTCAAATTCTTCCAGGCTGACAGTGGTTGCTGGCTGTATTGTGGATGGTCCAGGTATATCCTCAATGGTGAAAGGCATTCCAGTAACCTGAGCTCTAGCATGGGACCAGTCATAGTACTGAGCTGAAGCAACATTATTGCACCTTCCAAGAATAGCCATCCCTTTTGTCTGGATGTTGTCCCAAGCCCAAGATGCTTGTTTGACAGCAGCTAGATCAAGTTTTATCTCACAATACAGGGTCTCAGCTAAATCTTGCATTCTAGGAGGGTGAACCAAAGCATAGCCCAGTTGCCTTTTAAACAGCAAAGGATTGTAGTTAATGCAACCCTTTACTCCTATTAGAGGTACATTTGGGTACTGCCCACAACTGGTAATGATGTCCTTGCCTTTGGTGCTCTGGGTGCACCATCTGATGCCATCTGAAGTCAAAGCAATGAGCCTCTTGGCCCAATTCTTCTGTTGGTGGGGATTCAGGAAGGCATCTGTCTTAGGTAGGTGTCTGAGCAGCCAAGTGTGAAACAAAGGAGCACAACATCTCACCAACTTTCCTCTTTGTTTCTCATTCCTCTGATGAATGGAGTAATAAAAATCTCCCAGCAAGGTGGGTACTGGGTTCCTTAGAAGGAAAAGATGAATGGCATTCTTGCTAATAAATTTGGGCTCATCTGCAAACAGTATAACCCCATATATACTGAGGGCTAACAATGCACAAACTGCCCTCCATTCTCCCACAGAGGCCTTCAGGATGGCCTGAGAAATCAAGAAATCCAAGTGTAAACCAGGGATCCCAGCCTTTGTTGTCATGTTTTGCTCAATCAAAGTAGGCTCTAGGTACAGTGCTTTTGCTACTTCTCCATTGCTGGGAGACGTCATCTCTGGGTTGAAGGGGACACCACCCCTGACAGGTACTCCAATCAATGATGAAAACTCCTCCAACAGAGGTCCTAGGTGAAAGTCTGGGAAAGTGAAGCATCTCAAAGGAGGGTCATAAAACTGTAGGCAGGTGTGGATCATACTCTTCTGAGAAGGGTCCAGGTCCATAACCATATCAAGGATGCCTCCATAATGCTCTCTGAATAATGGGATGTGGTCTGGAGTGATAAGTGCCTGGACCTGCCTGATACCAGTCAACACAGGCTCAAAGAAATGATATGATATGTTGCTCTTCCTGGGTGTAGCCATGACTGTTGATGAAGAGCTGAAGACAAGTGCTGATGAAGATTAAGACTGGTACTGGAGATGAGCCACTGACAGGCTAGTGCTGCTGATGATGAAGACAGCTGAAGCAGAAAACTGATGAAGCAGAGGTCTATACAAGAGAAGGGGTCAAAACCAAACCAGATATAATGTGGATATCCTGAAAAACAAATAAACAAATGTTATATGATGCAATGATGATGTATGCAAATGATATGCAAGGGTTTAAGATCAAGCTGGATCTGATTATCTGTCTTGATATAAGGTCCATGTATGTTCAAGAAGTCCAGATGGGGTTCAGAAATCCAGTAACCAAGGTGGGGGACTCAAATAAAGAGTCACATGTCCAGGGTTAAATCACAAGAACTGTCCAAAGTGAGGTACTCTTAATCAAACAAGTAACAGGGTATGATGTGGCCAAGGGTACCTGCAAACCTGTAAACAGCCCAACCCCCTCACTGGTAGTGTTCTAAAACAAGGATCCTCAGACTTGGATCAGTTATGAGAAGTGTAAACACTTCTAACCCGGAGGTACAGTGTTTACAATAACCATAAGAGATCCTCCTCTAATTCACCTCAGTTTCTGAAGGTCATAATAAAGATCATCCAGACTTAGCAGGCTTCCCAGATAGCCCTAGCACTACAGGAAATCTGTAGCACAGAGTTCTCAAGAAGAAACCCATATCTGAACTGTGTTTCATATTCCTGCACTAGACCGAAATGGAATGGGAAATAACATGAACCACTCTAGCCTAGGTGTCACTCAGGTCCCAGGTATAGGACCTTAAACTCTCAATGGAACCTCCACCCACCAAGAAAAAGAGCCAGATCCAACAATGATAATGATAGTATGAAAATATGAAAAACTGTAAAGAAAGCAATAAATAAGGCTGTACATAAAGCAATAAATAAAGCAAATATATAAACACAATTAGCACATAACACCCCAGTAAACACAAATCAAACAAGCGCTAGGAGGAACCCACAAAAAGAACCAGAAGCCCTTGTTACAGTATAGGGTCCCCAGCAAAGTCGCCAAGCTGTCGCTCCCACCAAAATGACACCTGGGTCAGAAGGGGTACAGACGCGAACGGTTGGCGAAAGGAGAGAGAACACACAAGGGTGAACTCAGAAGACAAGAGTCGCCAGCTAGGCATTTTTATCCCGGAGGAAAGGTAATGCTGCATAGACCTAGAAAGATATGGATAAGACGGTTGCGAACCAGAGAGACTGAGAAAGGGGGTTGGTTACAACCTGGGAAGGTATTAGCACCCAGATTGTCCGCCGTACTCGATGGGATCCACGCTTAAAAGATTTGTGTTTTAGAGGGGTAGTGTCAGTGCTATTTGTGTATCAAAGCTGGAAAGAATGCAAGTGTCAGTGCAAAAGGAATGTGAAATGTATAAGTGGAGTGTCAGTGTGAGAACAAGAGTGAAATGCTCAAGATAATGAGGCTAAAGAATAAAGCTGGAAGGAGGGGGAATATACAGAGAATTTTGTTCGATAACTGTTAAGTTATGCCTACGTATCCTCTTGTGCAAAGAGGAAGTCAGAACACCGTAGTTTGACTCAAAGAGACTGAAAGATAAATTGACTGATGAACTGCTTTCTTGTCTATGCTCAAGTGTATGATCTGTCTGGCTCAGGTGCAAACTGTCTTGCATTAGACGGAAGAAGCAAGTTCTCGTTTATGAGTGAGTATGATGAGAAAAGAATCCCGGAGGAGACGATTATTGTTTGCTTTTGTGTTTTCAATCTTTTATTGCCTTTTGAAGTTTGTCATAGGAAAATGAGCTTAAGCCTAAACCAAGGGTTAGTAAACTCATCACATCCTCCCTCTGATTAGGGGTAATGAGAATACCATAAGTGTGGAGTAAGCACCTCACACTTAAACACCATGATGTAGGATTAAGATCATTAACCTACTTGTGATTATTTAGATGTTTTTGTTGTTTTTGTTTAGTGTTAGGTAATGAGATTAAGCCATAATCAAAGATTTAATGAACCCATTACACCATCCTAATAGAAGGATAATAGATGAGAACATTTAAATTGAGAAAGGCTCCTCAACTTAATCCATGATTAGGGATTAGCCTCATGACAAAACAAAACCTTTATTAAATGGATTTTAGTTAATGGTATGATTAAGAAGTGATTTTTATGATTTGTAAGACAACTTGAGGGGGACTTGTCCATTAACACTAGGGTTAGTCCTTCTTAACCAGTTATGGAAGAATTAGAACCCTAATGCAAGGCCCAAGTTACAAGCTTGATGTCTTAGTGATTATTAGATGGATTGATTAAAGGATTTAAACACATTAAGGGTTTAACACTTAGGATTAAAGTTATACACTCCATCCTAATAGAAGGATACATGCATAACCCTAATCACAAAGCCTTAAAACCTTTAAGGTTTAGTCCTTGATTATGAGATGAGAGGAGAAGACTCAAAGATGACACAAAGGCAAAACTAAATGGGGGACTAATCAAACCCTAATTATTATCATGCTTGGTTGTTTCTAGGGTTTATGAGGTTTGCAAGAAGATCTTCAGAGAAACCACCAGCAAGGAAGCAGATGAAAGGAGCAAGAAGCATAGAGAAGCAAGACAACTTGCTTTATTTAAGAAGACAAGTTGCTTGAAGAAAGAAAGTAGGAAAGAACATGAATGAGCAAGCTCACTCTAATACAAAGGTAAAATGCAGCAATGAATGCATAAGAGAGATGAAGAGAGACTGTGAGAAGTGAAGGCAAATTCACTTCCCAAAACAACTTACCACCTGAAAAGTTAGCAAAAGAAATGAAGTGTAATGCAAATGAGATGACATGCCATGGTGCAAACCAAAACCAGAAGCATAAACATGATGTCAATGATGCTAAGAGAAGATGCAAACATAAGGCAAGACATGAGAATGATCATACAAGGATATGGGTGCAGATGAAGCATGCTTTGAACCATAAAGACTCATGAATGTTTATGAAATGATATGAACATATAGCATGGAAAATGAAAGATGCAATGATTAAACATGATTCTAATATATCCTAATATGTATTATGAATCATGTGGAGGCACAAAATGTCATGGCAAGTCATTGAATGCAAGCATATGAGAAATGGATGCAAAGGAAGACACAAATTAGGGTTTATGAACAACACACAAAGAAAAATTCAAAATCAGAAGCAAATGGAATGATAAAAAATTTAAAATGGGATCAAAGGGAACCCTAACCCTACACAAGTTCACTGCCCAAAGGAGGGGACCTAACTCTTAACCTAGTGAAAGTTATGAATTTTCTAAGTCAATTAGGGTTTTAAGGTACCTCATCATGAAAAATGCAAAACAAATTGAAAATGTAAGATCAATTCAAACCAAATTTATCCTATAAACTATATGCCATGAAGGATGCAATGCAAGAAGAACCATCATCAAACTCTCAAAGGTTAGGCAAAATGAATTTTTCAAAGTTTGAACAAAAATATTGCCTTCAAATGAATTTAATTCCAATGAAAAAGGTCAAAATAATTCAAGAACCAAAAATAAATTTGTTTTGAGGGTTTCATAATGTTTTTAAATGTTTTGAAATGCAATGTGAATTTTTTGGTGATTTTTAAATACCTAAAATGCATTTTTAATTAATTAATTTTCATTAACTAATTTAAAATAAACATTTAAATGATTTAAAAATAATTTTTAATTCAAAAAATAAAAATAAAAATATTTTTGGGTTTTGAAAATTAATGAAATGCTTGACAAAAATTTTCAGAATTTTTAAATGTTTTTTACTATTTTAAATAATTCGTGGAAGTTAATTATAAAACAAATGAAATAAAATGAATTAAAAAGAAAAAAAAGAGAAAGTCAAACAGATCAAAGGCTGTGGTTCAAACTTGGGGACGCGGGAATTGACCTGGCGCGCAAACGAACGGCCAGAATTCAAACTTGCCTAATTATGTCATTAGCCCTAATCCCGAGCCCTAATCACTTTCAGATGACCGGAACAGTGTTCCGGTCATCTTCTCCGGCCAACCATTTTCCCAATCTCACTCAATACGCATCAAAACCTCATAAAACTCTCCAGAATCAATCCTTAAACATCACTGAAACTAAACCCCCCAACAAAAATCATTTATTTTCCACGAATCAAGAGAATCAGATCAAAATGCATTTCACGGGCTGAATTTCAGACAATCAATACATGCTTATTTCTTTACCATTTTCAAAACCAAACACATCCAGATGATCAGTGCAACTCATAGAATCATTTTATAACAAGAAATTAATGTTCTGGGAAAAAGTTCTTGAGCTCACCTGAACTGGAGCTTTCGAAACAGGGACTTTCTGGCTGCTTCTTTGGTCCAAACAAGCTCCAATGATCCCCCTCAGAAGTTTGTGATGCTTAGCTGGAGTTTATATGGTCTCTAGAGGAAGTTTGCAGAAGCTCAGGTCAATGGAGGAGGGAAATCGTGTTTTTGATGTGGGAGGTTTCAGGCCAAAGCAATGGTTGGGAAATGATTAGAGGATCATGGTGAGTGATTCTATGAAGTTTGTTTGGAAGTTTGATGCTTGTGTGATGAGTTTCGAAACAAGATGCATAAGAGGTGAGTTTTGGGAACTATGGCTTATGAGAGGCTTCAGCTTCCAAGATTATGTGAAATGTAATCCATGAGGCATGTATGTGAAGTTGTGATTGGTCAGAGAGTTGTTGCTGGCCTAGCTTGATTGGTATGGGCCATTTTGCATAAAGTCAACTTTTGTGTCAGAAGAGGTATGGGCTGGTTCAGTCAAGGTACAAAGGCATGGCTTGCCTCAGCATGCTTCAAGGAGAACCATGGAAATGAATTAGAGGCAATGCAGCAAGTGGATTAGGGTTTATGTGATGTTTTGCAATTTTCACAAAGTTTGGCCCTTTTGTGATTTCTTGAAGCATAAGTCATGAAACTTGGAGATTCTTTGGTGCATTCTGATTTTTAGGTCATGGTTTATGTTTGTGTAATGCATAGAAGTCCATTTGAAGTCACATTTTTCCTTGGCATGAGATTTTGCAACTTTGCCTCTTTGGTACAAAACATGAAATTATGTGATTTTATCCAACTTTGACAAGCCATAACTTTTGATCCAAAATGAATTAGAATGAGTTCTTGTACTTTTTGAAAATGGGAGGATCCATTCTACAACTTTCATGACCAAAGTTTTCTCATTTGAAGCATTTTTGAATCAAAAAGAGAAGGTTGAAAAACTTTCCCAAAATGGCAAGTTTTCATTACAAGTCACTTTCCCAAAAAGGCAACTTTGCAAATGGCTTGAAATTCTTCAATTTTGTGAACTTATAACATCTTCTATGATCGAATAAAGATCATACACATTCAAACTGATGGAGAATGCCCTTTGGTTGGGTCATTGGGGGCCTCAGATGCCCTGATTTTGCACTGACTTGCTCAGGAAGTCAACTCTTGATTAGATGCCTTCCCCCATGGAATTTATTCATGAAAATTGATATGCATGATCCTCATAACATATAGAGACCAATAGAAACAAGAATGACCAAAAAATTTGGAGTTATGGCCTCTGAAACCAAAACCCTAATTCTAGGTCATCTGTGCAGTTAAACCTGGCTCTGCTTCCATGCCTTGCTCAATTCTTGTGATTCTTTGACTTCCTTGATCTTGAGAGGATATAATATGATGCTTGAACATACATGGACCCCTTTGAAGTGATTGAAGACCTTTGGAGTGGCTCAAGTGGCTCAGGGATAGCTCAGATCACAAACCCTAGATGCAGATGACTTAAGAGCAATGCAGTGAAGCAAAAATGCAATATGAGATGATATGATTGAACTTATGCACATGGAAAGACCACAAGCCATGGTGTGAATGTGTGAGGGCAAATTTGGGGTGTTTACAGTAAGCATGGCATATTATGAACATATGACTAAACCACAAGCAATGATAATCAAGCATACACAAGGCACACGTCGATCACAGAAAGAATAATCAAAACTAATTCTAAAGTGAATGTTTATGTGAAAATAATATAAATGTGTAACCCTAAGATATTTTATCTCTAAGAAAAAGAATTATTAAAAATAAAATGATAAAAAAGTTTAAGACATAATTGTCACAAAAACAATTCATTGCTTTATTATTTTTTGATAAAATCTTAATGAACTAAACCTTATTATTTAAAAGAAAAGGAATTAAACTTAAAAATAAAAAAACAAAAAAACTCATAGTTTACGGAAGGGATTAAAAGCCCAGAAAACCTTTCAACTAAGCTGGTTTGGATCTTTGGCGATCCGATTCGTGTTAAAGGCCCATTGTTCGTTAATCATAAACAAAAGAAATCCAAAGGATAAACCCTAGCCGTTACCTATATATCACTTAGTCAAGACATACGAAAAGAAAAACTCAGAGTAATAAATGTTGCAGATAAGTACCAGCATTGGGCCATGAAGAAATTGCCGACACGTGCAATGTTACTTTAAATGATTTTAAGTAATAAAAAAAAGCGGTGAAAATAAATGGAATCCGCAGGGTCCAGTTCATAGAAACCATTCATCTCTTTTTCTTCCACTCATTATCGTTCTCACTCTCAAACAACAATGCAAAACAAAACTTAAACAAACCATTTCAAACCCTCGTCTCATCGATTCGACTCAGTCAATTTCTTACCAACACCATAATATCATCATCGCAGAATACCAACATAAGAACTCACACAATCATAAAAACCCTAATCCCTAAATTGGACCCGAATCGCAAAAAAATTGAGTCCCCCCAAAATCGTAAATCTGGACCCTAACCCAATCAAAAATTCAATGAAAGCAAACAAACAGAGGAACAACTCAACTCAAAACAACATGGGAGGCAAGAAATGAGTTTTAGAGTAGTGTATGCATACCTGAATCGGAGAAAATCCGATCTCAAGCTTTAACGTGAAAGGTATCCCTCGATTTCCTCTTGTTTGATATCTCTGTCTCGCGTTCTCCTCTCCTTCTTTGGCTTTTCGTTGATAACTAGTTCCAATGAGAGAGGCTGAGCTCTTCAATCTTTGATTCTCAATGTGAAAATCAGAGTCGAATTAAGTGTAATGAGCTTTAGTATTTAGGGTTTCTGAGGATAATTTATGCCTTCTACCGTTTTCTATTTTTGAGGGTTTTTGAGTCTTCAGGTCCTTTCAATGATTGCAAATGATTGGTTTTATAGTGAGAATATTTGAGACTGATACGTGTGAGTGAGGATAAAAATCGTGTGAAAATCGTGAAATTTGTGTGAATGATCACGTGTGAGGATGATTTGTGCTTCCGTAAAACCGTAAAAGAATATCCCTTTTGTGATTTTGTGTGGTCCCATTTTTGTGTACAATCATGGATTTTGTCTGTAGCGGGAGGCATTTTTGTGTGGTCCCTCTGAAAATCTGATATTTGCGTTTTTGATGCTAAGTACTCGTCACTGCTGAGAATTTTGCTCATACTTCTTATACTGACATTTGTATCAAATTCTTCTTTTCATGTACACTCGATTCTTTGAGGATAATATTCTTACTCATGTGATGCCGTGACTTTGAACTATTGTGAGAGTTTGATGAGGTCTATTGATAAGGTATGATAAGGACACTATTATCCATAAGCTTGGAAATTGTTGTTGTGATCATTGTCTTTGTATTAAGTTTCCTTTTGTTCTTGCAGAAGATCCATTTAAATGCGAGAAACTTGTCACGACAATGAGGAGGACTAAGGCTTTGGCGTGATGCTTTGCTGAATTGATCCTCCTTCACGTTTTCGGGCAGAGTTGGTGTAAGGCTTTGAGGAAAAGGAAACTCGGAAACAGGTCATGTAGGCATATGAACAGTTGTCCTTACAAATCTTTGGCTGAAATCTTGGATGAGAATGAACATAGCAAGGAACAGGTTTTCTTTGTGGTATTTCCTTGTAGGCACTTGAACTTCCTTCACATTGATTCATATTCATGACCTTCAATTTGCTTGCTCCTCTGATTTTTCCCCTATGATTCCTTGATGTTTCTTTCTTCTTGTAGGCTATTGATGATATCTTGAAAGAACATATGCAAAGTATGAAGACAAGTTGTTGTTGAGGAGCCCTTGCAAACACGTTTCCGTATTGTCCTGGAAACATGGTTACACCATTGCTTGATATCACTTTTGTTATTTGACATGTTATTGAAGTATTTGTAGGATTGCTCTTGCCTGACTAATGTATTGGAGTAACCGCCGCAGGTTTGCTACAACATCCCAATTCCATGAAGCATGATGAGAATGCAATGTTGGAAACCTTGTGTACTGATGCAGAAGAGTAACTCGGTGAAGCATGAAGGTGGGCTGGCTCGTGAAGGCTTGGAATAGTGGGCATGAAGACTCAGAAAGATCGAAAAGAAAATAAGGTCAGCATGAAGGATGACACGGTCAGTCACAAGTCCTGGGAGTCTTTGATCTCATCATTAATTTCAATTCTTTTAGGCTCCCCTAACTTGGTAAAATTAGCAATAATAACACATAGTCTCAGAATTGTCTTGACAGAAGAAACTCTTGCTTAAGACCTTTGAATCACAAATATGAACTAATGTGTTCTTGACTATTATAGGTAACGAGAATAAGACGATTTTGGATTCAGCTTGGGCTTTTTCATCATAGCATGAAGAAGTTTGATGAGTGTAACACCCCAAAATTTGCCCTCATATTTATAACCTTAATTGGCCTTATGCTTCACATTCATATGCATCCTATTAGGTCATAAAATTCACAATCATGCATTTTAATAAATTCCTAAGACATGGGATCAAGGACATTAAAGTTAGGGTTACATACCATATCCATAATTATCATATAAATTCAAAGTTTCGGGCCTATGGCAATTGATGATATCATCTTCTGTAACCTTTGCCGCTTAATTAAGGTTTATTTCCTTGATTAAATGGTCTTCAAGGATTCCACCTGTAGAGACTATTTTTCTGTGAAGTGTAAGGTTAAGGGGGTGAAGTATGATTATCATGGATTTTTGTAGCTACCAGGGCTATTCTTCTCCAAAATTCGCTGAGATCTTGAATCCGAGTGTATTTCTATTTTTCTTTTTTTTTTCTCTTAGAAGATCGGGGTTCATTCTTTTGTGTATGGGTTAACTCATGGTTTCATGGCTAATGTATATTGGTATTCTCGGTGCAAGAGATCGAATTCTGGGTGTATATGGTGATCAGGATATTATTGGTCCCCGGTTGTGATTCAGGATAATTGGGTTATTGATTGAAATTGAAGATTCGTTTCAAATGATGAGTCTTTATTCAAAGTATTAGGTTAGTTCCTTGTTTATGATTCACGTTTCAACTATTTTAAGCTCATGACCATTGTCAAGCCCATTATCCATAAACCATTTCTTTTCTAGCCTATTTACCCATTCTTTACCTCACAAAATTCAAACTCATTTGAAAGCCACAAAACCAATTAAGATTCATTTTCACAATTATCCAAGATCCAAGCCCAAAAACCAATTTTTCATACTCATTTTTGTCATTAATCATAGTTTTAATCTTTGTTTTAAATTTTTTTGTCTAGAGTTCATCTTTGAAAAAACCATATCACAAAGCCCATTATATAATTTTAGTCCATATTCATTGTTATTATCCATCTTACTAAGTTACATTTCAAATTCAGTTTTCAAACTAAACCCATGTCCATACCTAAAATCCATTTCAAAGGATAAGTTCCCAATGTTTGAATGGCATAACAGATAGGAAGATTGTGATGGATGGCATCATGGAAATTTTATTGTATATTGATCACAATATAAAATTCAGCAATAAAAAAGGAAATGAGGAAATGCAATATAAAATGGTTTCAAAGCATCGATCACAGGAGGTGCATCAAATTAGTTTCCAAGTAGTAAATTCAATCTCCATCCAATACAAATTCTAATACATATAACAGAAAAAGCCCATAGCAGAAAATATCAGAAGAATTTAGTGGAAAGTAAGAGATACATAGAAAAAAAATTACAATAAAGAAAGATCGGTTATGGATAAAAATTCACAGAAGATTTCACCAGAAAAATCAGTGATAGAGATGATAAAAATCAGTCAGTTACATTCACTTCACACTCTAATGAATTTTTATAACTTAATTGAACTGAGTCATTCTTCAATCATTCAATCCTCTCTTCATCGATCCTCTTCACTTCTTCATACAACAGCCTGCATCAGAGTCTTTAATCACGATCCTCATCAACCATCATCGTGCCATAACAACTTCTACGAACCCCAGCCGAAAACTTCAATGATCTTCCTCTTTAACCATCAATAACCTTCATCAACCGCAATTCGCAACTCGAACCCATCTGCAGAAGTTCATGATTTTGTTTTAGTAGAAATATAAGAAGAAAATTCAGAAGAGAAAAGTTGAAAGAAAACACACCTTCATTAAGCCTAGGATCGGATTTTTCATCACCGTCAAAAAAAAGCCTGAACCGCTCTGATCTTCAGTCAACAAGGCTCATCCATTTTTCAATCTCAAATATTCAATTAACTTCAAGCTATCACCTCGCATCACCGCCCTCCATTCACACACAAAAATCTGCATCCCACAATAACAAAATTAAAACAAATCAGTGAACACCTAAAGAAAAAAGCATAGAACCATAGCACAAATCAGTTAGAAAAACCCTAATAAACCATAACAGAACTCTAACAGATCCTAATCAATTTCTAACTAAATTTACCAGTGAAATTCCATAATCATCTTCTGAGATTCATCTATAAAGTTGATTCTTCATTCATTCTTCAGGGCCTTCTTTTATTCTTCACCATTCCTCCATAACTCTTCCCCATTCAACTTCTTCTTCTTCACTTTTCTTCATCCCTCATTCTCTTCCCCTTCATTAGTTTTCCATCATTTCCCCTCATTCTTCATCACTCATCCCCATTTTCTCTATTTTAAGACTTGCATCTTCACGATTTCTGGGGCTGGATTCTTCTTCACCATTTATGGTTTTATTACTCTCCTTCAATCGTCCTCTCCTTCCAAATTCTCAACAGTCTCGCAGCAGAAACGAAAAACAATCGAAACTCATAGTAAGAAGAAGAAGATGGTGATGGTGATGCATAAAACATAATCGATTATACCTTGGTAGTCGTTATCAGCCATCATCCTCCGAAAGTAGTCCTTTATGTCTTCTCTCACTTCTGCAATCACGTCCTTCATCGATCAACTTTCACTTTAGTCAATCATCACCATCTTAATCAATCCTCAGCAAGTTCAATCGGACCTCTTCGTCATCAACGTTAACCTACAAGAAAGCAAAATTGTCCACAACAATGACAACTCGCAAAGAATCGCAGGCTAACACTTAAGAGTTATAAAGCTTGGATAAAACCGCAGGGTCACCACAAGCTCAAAAACGTATCAAAGAAGAAGGTTACGTGACAAAGAAATAAAGAAAACTTACTTCCGTCGAGCAGCACTCGTCCTTGTCGATTATCGGGTACGAAAATTTGAACCCTCTGTTGTTTGTTGTTTGAACGCATTTAACATTTGTTACGGTCTTGCGCGATCTAGATATGAGGTAGAATTTGAAGGAACTGGGTTCATATTCCTAACCGGATGCATGTGTTGAGTGAGGTTATGTCGAGCAATTGAGATTTCATGGAGGTTCACCGGAGGGAGCCGCCGCTGGCGGCGGAACTAGGGTTAGGTTAAGGATGAGTGGGAAGAGAAGAAGAATAATGCGTTATAGGCTGATTTCATATCCTGTTCTTGAGTTATATTTGTTTCTGATTTGTTATTTTAATTAATTGGATTTGGGAAAATTAAAGCTAATAAAACGTACATTAATCCATATTTAATCCACCGTTAATGCAAAGTTGAAGAGATAAGATTCCTTTTGGTGGTCGATTTCGGCGGTGACAAGTGTCACCGTCCGGTAGGACCACCAGATTTCAATCACATGTGCGCTAGTTTATAATGTTATCACGTACCTTCATAGCCATAGTCGTCTAATGTGGAGACTTTATAGGTCTTTTGATCTAACGCATCACATCGAGTCAATAGAGTTGACCGAAACCTATAGCATACACCCTCAGCAGATCTGCACTAATGGGCCTGAGGAGTTTTTTGTTCTCACCCCCGTTGAGAGCCCAATTACCATTTTAACTATCAATTGTTACTTCCTGCACCCCCTCCTCTTTTTTTGTGTGTTTTATTTTTCTGTTTTAGCATAGTTTCAATATAAATCCATAAAGAGTACCAAAACGCATGATAAAATTCTAAAAAAATTATAGGAGCTTTCTAACTCATTTTAGAATTTTTCTACATTTTTACTTTCTAATTTTTTCCATTTTTCAATTTTATTTCGAATTTCCATTTAAATAGTGTTATATTGAATTCTTTCATGAACACTTCATTATGTACATTTTATTTCTCCCACTCCCTGTATGATTTTTGTCCCATTCTTTTTTCTACATTTAGAGGACTCATAGAGGTACCTGGAATAAGTTTTGGTATATTTTTTAGGTCATTTTAACCACTGTTTTGGTAGTGTTGTTTGTGTAAAATCGGGATTAGATCTTAGGTAGATTTAAGTGACCATTTGACATAGTTAGGTTATGAATTTTTAGGATATGTTTTAACACAATATTAGATTCAGGTTAGAGACCCTAGGGATTTAATTTCATATTTTTTCCAGGTCCATTGCTATTTTTCCTAAGAGTCTTAATTGCACTAGGTTTTTACATGTAAGTTTACCTTGAAGTTTAGGATTTTTTGGTTACATTAGGACATAGATGGATTGAGTTTGATCTTAGAATATTAGGATGCCTTAGTATGGTTTATCTACTGATTTTAAAGTGATGATATTAAGTAAGACCCTTTAGTTTTAGGACTTAGGCATAGAAATCGTTCAAGGGTGTTTACATGAAGCGATTAGCCTTTATATTTGTTTTATGTGCTTTATGTGCATTTTAGAAATTCTTGCAATTTTGAACGTTAATTCACTTTGTTTATATTTTTGCATCCTCATATTTATTTCATTTACTAACATCTTCTTTTTGTGCAAGATATTTTTTCGAGGATTCGCTTATGGATTTGGACTATTTTTATTATGCCTTAATTGTATTTTTGTGGTTTATACTTTGTGTTGTAATAGTTAGAACTTCATATGTGATACCTATAATTAGGATAGAAAAAAGATAAAATGAAGCATTAGATAACCAATTTTCAAAATAAAGAAAAGGAATTATTTGATCCAAAATCGAAGAATTTCAAATAAATAAATAAATAAATAAAGTGTCATGTGACTTTAGGATTTCCTCGATTATCATCGCTCCACTCCAATACACCAAAAGCAAGCCTTGTATGTTGCACACCATAAGTCGTGCATCTCAGCACCACGCAATCAACCCACCTAATCCATCGTTTCATCTCATTTATGATTTACACACGTTCTCACCCACCATGACGTAGGAGGACCATATTATTCACTATTAATTTGTGTACTGCATTTCTAGTCTAGTATCCGCTTAGGTAGCTTTAATCTTTCAAGCCTCACTAACCATAGGTCACCATTAAACTCAATTAACTTAGGGTAGAGTCTAGTTCCCCTTAGAGTTTTTTTTTCCTTTTATAATTTGAGTCTCACATTTCACCTTTAAAGAAAAATAAAAAACATTTAAAAAGGAAAGTAGGTACAATACGCCACGAGCCTTAAGCTATATGGGAAATGATTAGTGGAGGCCTCCTCCACTCTTCTAGGGTACTTTACAAACGTCCCATTGGGGGCGATCTTGGAAATTATTCTCTCCCGTATCATAGTCTTTAGTGTTGTACCCGCGATAAACATAAAGTCAAAATACTTCTTCTAAAAGACAATAAACAAATAAGACAACACATCTTCTCTTCTCACCGCGCCTTTCTTTGCGGACGAATGCGACTTGCCTCGATAGTTCAAACAACAATACGGTAAACACCCTCGAGTCAGAGCCAATAACACCTGAGCTAGAGTTATGACAATGTCATCCTAAAAAACACAAACAAGTCTCCGCCTTAGTTAGACGAACTACGGCGACTCTGATCCCCATTTTCCCGATGAGGTACGTAGGAAGTGGGGTAGGGCCCATTCGAGCACCTTCTTTATTTTCCCTACATTTTTCCTCTTTCTTTCAATTTTCTTCTCCAATTCCCTTTCTCATTTCAATTCCAGTTCTAGCCAAAAATTCTTTCATTCAAATAACATCTTATTTCTCACCCTTTGAAACAGACTAACAAGCGTGGATCCTGTCGGGTACGGCGGACGCATTGGGGTGCTAATACCTTCCCAATTCGTAACCGACTTCCGGACCCAGATCTTTGGTTCGCAAGACCTCGTGTTTTCCTTCTTCCTTAGGTTTGTGCAACATTACCTTTCCCATTCTTTCGGGATAAAAATGCATGGATGGCGACTCTACCTTTTCCGCGCCACTTTCACGTTTGTACTAGGATGAAAATCCCGGGAGAGACAATGAGGTAGGAGGAGGGAGCCATGTCTTTTGAATTTTGTCTTATTGCAACCGTGTACTGCTGATAGCTTTGACACTTAAATGTTCGTGCTTTACTCCTTGGCACTATGCACCAATTTCTCATTGACCATTACGAAATACGATCCATATTTTATCGGTACGGATTTAGTCTTTGATTGCTCATATTCCTCAATTCTGTATTGCTTCGATTACTGATCACTTCAGAATGAATATAACACTTGCATTTGTGTATTGATGCTTTGAGATTGAAGTTTGCATAATCTTGATGTTTGCTCATTTTCTTTGATGCTTGTGATGACTTTGTGAGCAACTGTGTTTTGTGTAGCCTTCATTCCCATGGACTATTTATATTATGATTGATGATGGCCTGATACCTTCATTTTTCTGTTATATTATTGCACTAACTGGTGCTTTAACTTGGCTTTCATGTATCCATCCTTGGTGTAATGATGCCTTTGGCACAAATCTGATTTAATGAGGTATGACGATGAAAACAAATCCGGACCTGGCATAGGGAGAAAATTTGGTGACATCATGTTGCGAAATACTTGCGCCAGTAGTCGATGAAAATGCGGAGAACATCCAACAGTCCAATGGAAAACCTTATCCATGTAAAACATCTATTCGGCAGTCAAAAGTGTTATGTACTAGATCATAAAATTTGAAGCTTTAGTAGTTTAATTCTTGTAAGCCTTTATATTATCTTCATAAAGCTCTTGCTGTCAAATATGTACCAAATTCAATTGGGCCTTTGTATCAAGCGCCACTTGTTTCTTGCAAATTGTAGCACTCTCTTTTCCTTCAATTGTGAATGGACCTTTGTATTGCAACTTGTTCTTAGTTTTTTGTAACTTGAATAACCTTAGTAACCATGTGAAACTCCACACTTCAATATTTCTCTCACCTCTCTTAATTAACCCTTAGCTTCCTAATGATTAATAAGCAGCCTTAACAACTAATAGAAACACATCTTGGGCCACCAATATTAGCGCATGGTTTTAATGAAATAATCAACCATGGTAATGATAATCTCAATAAATTAACTAATCAAAAAGGATCATGGATCAAGTCATATAAATCAAAAAGACTAAATTGTCGAGTCAATAATTTATGGGTCCAATGTGACAAAGCAACTCAGCCAAACAAATGTAAATGGATCAAGCTCTTATTCTTGCAATTCATACTCTCTCTCTCTCTTTTTGTGTAAAGGAGTAATGGTCTCTACGAACCTTTCTTCACATCAACCTTTGGACTTTGAATTCTTTGCATTAATGAGCCGATGAGTTATACTTTTCAATCATGTCTTTCAAATAAACTTGATTCGAAGGATAATATAAATTCACATGATGAACAAATTCTTTGATCACAAGCTAAATATACCATAAGTCTTGATTTAAAATCATCCATTAGTTGTGTAACCAATTTGAATTTGGATCCAAAATATTTGACATGAAAACAAACATTCAAGTCATGACCTTAAGAATGAGAATTTATCTTTCCTTACCCTCCACCTAAATTTTGTCACACTTGCAAGAATCCATAAGCATAAACAAAAACACAACCAACCTCTCCATGGCTTGCAGGTTAGAAGATCATGGCCAGAGGTCAGATGATCACTCAGAGCATAGTCACCAAACAACTAACCAAATATTATGAGAAATGAGCAAGCTAGGACAAATTTGGGGTATGACAGATGCCCCTATCTAATCGCCTTGAGCCCGAAGGAGTGAACTGCTACATGGAGTTCAATCTTTTAGGGTGGAAGTCTATTAGATATAAAAAGACCCTGAAATTTGTCTGACAAGAGAGAAAATGTGACACCACTAAAAGTGATATGAGGATAAGATGGCAAATTGTACAGAATATCTGAGATTCTTCAAACTAACAAAGTAGTATTTCAAATTATTGAATAATTCTTTTCAAGTCGCACGAAACAGTCCCTTATGAATGGATTAAGGTTCTTCATGGACAATATTGTTTTAGCAAAACGTGAGATTTTTAGGTTCTGCGAAATAGTTCCTTAACAATAAAGGTTCTTCGGAGAATGCCAAAGCAATATCTCAATCAATGAGATTCTCTAATCCAAGCAAAGCAGTACCTTAACCATAAAGGTTCTTTGGGGAAACTTAGAGCAGTATCTTGACCAAATGGTACAAGATTTTCCAGATCAAGCGAAGCAGTTCCTTACTGTCATGGATCTTCAGTGATACTAGAACAGTATCCTCGCCACCACATGAGATTTTTCAGGTCTTGCGAAGCAGTACCTTTTTGATTAAGGTTCTTCGGAGAATGCCAAAGCAGTATCTCAATCAATGAGATTCTCAAATCCAAGAAAAGCAGTACCTTAACCATAAAGGCTCTTTGGGGATACTTAAGCAGTATCTCGAACAAATGGTACAATATTTTCCAGATCATGTGAAGTAGTTCCTTTCAGTCAAGGCTCTTCGGTAATACAAGAACAGTATCTCTACCACAACATGAGATCCTCCGGGTCTTGCAAAGCAGTACCTTTTCGATTAAGTTTCTTCGGAGAATTCCAAAGCAGTATCTCGAACGATGATCTTTTGGGATACTCTCTGCTTGGGGAGCAACAGAAAAATGAAGATGTTAGGAATCGTCACTATCAACCACAAATTTGAAGAATGACATGCTGAGGGATATAAAAATTTGCGAGCACATGCGGGATATTAGCTCCTTTCAGAGGAATATTGTCGACTTTGAGAGAGAATAGCCCTGGATGCATGTCCTGGATCCTGTTATTCTATGCTTGATATGATGTCGTGCATCACATGATGCACAATGATTCCTATGAGAATGTAATTGTTAATGATTCTTAATGCAAATTATTTTTATGATGAGGATTAAAATTATTATGTTTGATGACATTCTTGCTTTCGGACAAAAATGTCATGCATGTCATGCTTATGACAATGCAAATGGTTGTATATGCTGGAGATATGTCTTTTGGTAGTTGCCATAAATATTGGACTTTTGAGGGATGAATGCCGACGTGGTGGACTTTTAGTTTTTTTCAAGGTTGCCAACAAAGTGGACTTTGGAGAGGCACGCCAAACATGGTTGGGCTTTTGAGATGTGCCAAACACGGTTGGACTTTTGGCTTTCTGTTAGTTGCCACCATAGTGGACTTTTGGGAATTACGAGAGTGCCAATAAAATTGGGCTTTTTCTTTTTAGTAGTTTCCAATGAAATTGGACTTTAGGTTTTACGAAGGATGCCAACACGGTAGACTTCAAGCCTTTTGGTGGTTGCCAATGAATATTGGACTTTGGGGGTGGTGGAGGGTATTAGACTTTCCAACACTTGGTACACAAGACCTTGATAAAGTTGTAAGCAACAAGAAGACATGAATTCCCCTGGGAAAACTTCAATTTAGGTTTAATATCCTTCAGTGGGTTATGCTATTTGTGCTGAAACGATCATAGTAACTAGCACTGATATTGATATTAGTCATTGGGAAACCATCAAATTCCTTTTGTCAACCAACAAGATAATCTTACTACTTTTCAAATGTTGTTATTATTTTTACCAAAATATCAAAACAAAGTTTATCAATGATAAAAAAACATTTCACGAACAAGCAGATAAAGTAAAAATGATTGAGCACAATTTTGATGAGAAATTTCTCTTTTCATTGCTAAAACCCACGAAGGGTATAAATGTATATATAGATGCAATTCCTTAATGAGGTAATTGATGTGCAAAAAAAAAGTACAATGGAAATGAAAATTAATGAGGTTCCATTGAGTTTCGACACTGCTATGGTCCTTATATCTCTGAAAATTTCATCATTTAAACTTTGTAGGAAGGAGATTGAACTGATCCTTCTCTTTCGCAGCTCAACAAAGTCAAGTGGGTGTACATCATACAGTCATTGCCTTGGAAGTAGTCCCTAATTTTTGCTTGGATCGCCCTTTCGGGTTTTCAATCCACCGAGACGCCCTTTCGGGTTTTCAACTCAGCGGGCTAGTTTCTTTTATTTTTATCCCTAATTTTTGCCTGGACCGCCCTTTCGGGTTTTCAGTCCACCGGGATAGCCATTTTTTTGCCTAAGTCTCCCTTTCAGGTTTTCAACTTAGCGGCTTTTTATTCCACTCTTTTAGGCATAATATCTCTTGACTGCATCTGCGTTCACGGGGGTAGGCCATTCTTCACCGTCCATCATTGCAAGGATTAAGTCACCTCCGGAGAAAGCTCTCACCACCACAAATGGACCCTTATAATTAGGTGCCCACTTTCCCCTGGGTTCTCTGTGCATGGTTGTGATTCGTTTGAGCACCAAGTCACCATTTTCTGAATGATCTTTTTGATATTTTTGTTTGCAGCTTCGACAGCTCCGTTCATCTTGGGTATGTATGGTGTTGAATTATGGCGCTCAATCTTGAAACTGGCACATAACTCTTCTATTGTCTTGTTGTTGAGATTCGACCCATTATCAGTGATAATCCGGTGAGGAACCCCATATCTGCATATGATGTTATTCTTCAAGAAGCGAGCGACCACTTGCTTGGTAACATTGGCATAAGAAGCGGCTTCAACCCACTTAGTGAAGTAATCTATGGCGACAAGTATAAACCTATGTCCGTTCGAGGCTTTACGTTCAATCATCCCGATCATGTCTATTTCCCACATAGAGAAAGGCCATGGTGAAGTCAAGACATTCAATAGAGTAGGAGGTACATGCACCTTGTCAGCATAGACTTGGCATTTGTGGCATGTTCGAACATGAGCATAACAATCAGCTTCCATCGTTAGCCAATAGTAGCCTGCTCTAAGGATATTCTTTGCCATGGTGTGACCACTCGTATGGGTACCAAACAATCCTTCATGTATCTATTTTATGATTTGTTCTGCCTCGTGTTCATCTACACATCAGAGTAGGATCATGTCATGATTTCTTTTGTACAAAATCTCTCCATTCAAAAAGAAATTCGAGGCCAATCTTCTCAGTGTTCTTTTATCCATACTCAAATCACCTTCTGGGTATTCTTTCTCTCCAAGTAACACTTAATATCATAGAACCATGGCTTATCACTTGATTCTTCTTCAGCAGTCATACAATGAGCAGGTTCTTCAAAACGCTTGAGATTAATGGAAGGCTGATGATTGGGCCAAATCAGCTGGTACATGGATGCCAAGGTGGCTAGAGCTTCATCCATTTGGTTCTCATTACGAGGCACATGAGTGAAAGTAATATCATCAAACCTAGGGAGTAACTTCAACACATAATCCCGATATGGAATCAGATGATCACGTCTTACTTCCCAATCGCCCGTGGTTTGATATATCACCAGAGCTGAGTGACCATATACATCAAGTGTTTTAATCCTCAAATTAATGGCTTCTTCTAGTCCCATAATGCACGCTTCATATTCAGCCACGTTGTTAGTGCATGGAAAACAAATCTTAGCTGTGAAAGGTAGATGAAAATCCTTAGGAGATGTCAATAATGCCCCAATTCCACAATCACGATCATTAGCAGCACCATCGAACATGAGAGTCCATCGCTCCCCTGGTTCAAGTCCTTCATCGGGCCCAGGATCTTCATAATCTCTAATCAACATGACGTCTCCGTCTGGAAAGTCAAATTTCAAGGGCTGATAGTCTTCCACAGGCTGATGGGCGAGATGATCTGCTAGCACAGTGCCTTTTATGGCCTTCTGAGTGACATATTGGATGTCGTACTCCGACAAAAACATTTGCCATCGAGCAATCCTGCCCATGAGATCTGGTTTCTCAAATATATATTTAAGAGGATCCATCTTAGAAATCAAATATGTTGTATGGGTCAACATATATTGTCTAATACGTTTGGCAGCCCACGCAAGAGCACAACAAGTCTTTTCAAGTGCTGAATATCTCGTTTCACAATCATTGAACTTCTTGCTTAAGTAATAAATGGCATTGGTGGTTCTTGCAAATATTCCTTAACTCTATCGAAGGCTGTTTGGAATTCACTATCCCATTCAATTACTTGATTTTTTCTCAAGAGCTTCAAGATCAGTTTGCAGGTAGCAGTGAGATGTGAAATAAACCTGGAAATGTAATTCAACCTTCCAAGGAAACCTCTGACTTCCTTCCCAATTCTTGGAGCAGGCATGTTCTGAATGGCTCTGACTTTGTCAGGATCGACCTCAATCCCCTTCTGACTCACAATGAATCCTAACAACTTTCCGGATCGAACCCTAAAAGTGCACTTATTAGGATTAAGTCTGAGCTTGAACTCTCTCAGTCGTACAAACAACTTCTGCAAGTTAGCAATGTGATCCTCTTCGGTTTGGGATTTAGCAATCATATCGTCAACGCAAACTTCGATCTCTTTATGAATCATATCATGAAAGAGGGTTACCATGGCGCGCTGATATATTGCCCCAACATTTTTAAGTCCAAATGGCATCACCTTGTAACAAAAGGTTCCCCACTGTGTGATGAACATGGTCTTCTCCATATCTTTTGGATCCATCTTGATCTGGTTGTATCCGAAGAAACCGTCCATAAAAGAGAACACTGAAAACTGAGTTGTATTATCCACCAATACATCGATGTGAGGTAGTGGGAAATGATCTTTAGGACTAGATTTATTTAGGTCTCTGTAATTGACACACACGCGGACCTTTCTATCTTTCTTTGGAATTGGTACGATGTTAGCAATCCATTGTGGGTACTTGGCTACTACCAGAAATCTGGCATCAAACTGCTTCCTTACTTCTTCTTGAATCTTGAGAGCCATGTTCGGACGAGTCCTTCTCAACTTCTGCTTGACGGCCTGACATTCTTCCTTGAGTGGTAACTTATGTACAACAATATTAGTATTCAGCCCAGGCATATCCTGATATGACCATGCAAACACATCAGCATACTCATGAAGAAGCTCTATCAGTCTTGTTTTTTACTTCAGCTTGTAGGATAATTATCAAGGACTTCGGTGGTGTTTCTGCATGTTTATGATTTATGCAGTCTTCCAATTCTCTAGCTCTTCTCCGGGATCGGCTTGACAGATCCAGTTGCAAGTCACTTCATGATAGTCTTTGTCAGAGATCATTGCAGCATGACCTTCAAAGATGTATCTGACACTTGTAAATGTTTCACTTACCAGAGGAAGCTGACCCTGCTCTTCATACACTGAAACCATCATTGTGCTGGAGAATGGATGATAACCGATGCCAAACATATCTCTTTTATCTTTCACTTCGACAATTTTTCCCTAGCCCTGTGTATTTCCAGTTTCTAAGACAACTAAAGCTCCTTTCAGGGATGCCATCGACATTGACGGCTGTGGATGTTCAGGCTCTCGCTGCACTGCTAGTATGCTCACTATTTCAAAGGACTAGAATGGTGTCTCAACTGTCTCGCCTTCAACATCAATATACCGGAATGAATTCAAGTGACTCACCATAATATCTTCTTCTCCACCAATCACAACTATTCGAGTTTGGATGGGAAACCTCAGTTTCTGGTGAAGGGTAGATCTGACAGCCTCTGCATAGCGAATTCAGGGTCTTCCCAAAAGGAAGCTATATCTGGGATGGATATCCATCACTTGGAAAGTAATGGTGAAGAATGTTGGCCCTATTTTGATTGGGAGATCTACTTCTCCTATAACTTCTCATCTTGAACCATCAAATGCTTTCACTATCAAAGTGTTTGGCTTCATAACCACTCCCTATACATGCATTTTTTCCAGAGTTGTTTTTGGCATCACATTTAATGAAGAACCAGTGTCCACCAACACCCTTGACAACAATGTATTCTCACACCTTATAGAGATGTGCAAGGCTTTGTTATGGTTCTTCTTATCAGCGATGAGCTTATCATCATTAAATCCAAGGAAATTACCGGTGGTAACACTGGCTATTGCATCATCGAACTGAGCTACTGTGATGTCCTTCATGATATGTGCTGCACTCAACACCTTAAGCAACGATGATCTATGTGCTTCAGAACTGAGTAGTAAACCTAGCATAGATATCTTAGCAGGAGTCTGATTCAGCTGATCGACTACCTTGTAGTCGCTTTTCTTGATAATTCTCAAGAACTCCTCCGCCTTCTTCTGAGTGAATGCAACTTTTGGAGAAGATGGATCTATTGGTGACCCTTGAGTAGGAACATGAGTGGTAACTAGCGAAGCAATCGTCTTCTGTTTTGGATTGGCTGGCAGCTGTACTGGTCTTGGCGCAATCACTCGTCCACTATGAGTCATCCCACTTGGACCAACAATGGATGTTACAGAAGGTATTTCAATATTGATGGGCTGCCTCCTATGTCCTTGTCTAACATTCACGGGCTCATAACTCCAAGGTACAACTTGGTTATTCTCACCAGTGGAGGGAGCTGAATACTTCAGAACTATCAGAGTGGTAGTATTTAGATTTTGCGGTGCATCATAATACAACTCGGTTGTAGCCATCATCTTACTTTTTTCCTTTCCTCGTCGTTCAATTTGTATCACACCCTGATTAAGGATTTTCTACAGACACTCCTTAACATCTTCCTCAGCATGAACATCTTCATTATTTGAGGACATCAAATCGGATCTCTTCAATTGTTTCCCAATTTCAACCATTGGAGTTTGAACATCTTCCACTTTTAGAATTAACTCATGCTCATCTTCCTCTTCTACAACATTAATCGCTCCTCATCCATG
This sequence comes from Lathyrus aphaca, assembly GCA_963966055.1. NCBI lineage: Eukaryota > Viridiplantae > Streptophyta > Magnoliopsida > Fabales > Fabaceae > Lathyrus > Lathyrus aphaca. The sequence continues at coordinate 142,640,108 of OZ014519.1, forward strand.
CGGGGGCATGGGATTAGTTTTGACATTTGGCCCCCTCTGAGTAAAAGTCATATCCTTTGACTCCACCGGGTCTTGCACGTGATTCTAGAATGCATAACATTTGTCTATGGTATGTCCGGGCGCACCTTTGTGGAACTCACAGGTAGCATTGGCATCATAGTTAGGAGGATAAGGGAAAGTGGCTGGCCTTAATCCCTCAAAGTCAATTGTCCGCTTTGGTGAAACTGGTTGAAGATTTCTCGATAAGGCATTGGAACTGGATCAATGTGTCTCCTTGGCCTAGGCTGCCTCTGTGCTGGACCATTTCGTCTGTACTGCTAATTAGGCTGTTGTGCGGGAGCCTGTTGATACAGTTGTTGTTGTTGGGCCTGAGGCTAATAAGGAGCTGGTGCAACATTAGCCACATGCTCATAAGAAATATTGTATGGAACTTTGGCTCTTCCTCCCATAATGGCATTGGTTTCCCCTTCCTTCTTCTTTTGGAAATTAGAATAGGATTTCTTGCCTCCGTTTGTAGAAGTAGTTACTCCTTTTCCTCTCTTCATTTGGCTTTCGATCCTCTCACCCACAGATATGATTTCAGAGAAACTAGGAAAACTAGCTCCTATCATTCGATCCATATACTTGTCCTCCAGAGTATTTAAAAACATGTTCGTCAACTCCTTAGGAAGTAATGGTGGTTGAACCCGTGCAGCAAGTTCTCTCCACCTTTGTACGTACTCCTTAAATGACTCATTGTTGCGTTGAGCCATGTCTTGCAGTTGGGTGCGATTAGGTGCAAGATCAACATTATACTGATAATGCTCAAGGAACGCACGAGAGAGATCATTCCATGTCTTGACTCGGCCTCTCTCCAATTGGACGTACCATTCTAGCGATGCCCCAGACAGGCTATCCTGAAAGTAATGAATTAGGAGCTGGTCGTTCTTAGCATGCAAAGCCATTTTTCTGTAGTAGGCCCGAAGATGAGTATGGGCACAACTGTTCCCCTTATACTTATTTGGAAAGTCTGGAGCCCTAAACTTATACAGGATTACCAATCCTGGCATAAGGCACATCTCAACAGCATCTAGACCCGAAACGGTCTTGATATCCATTGCCTTAAGGTTTTCTTCTACCGAGCGCAGCCTCTCTACCACTGGTTCTGGAAGAGCTTCAGTATGGTAAACTGGTGGGTCCACATAAAAGACATCAGACTGCTTATCCATGTCCTTGGCTGACCCATGGTGAGCTGTTAAGGAGGAGAAATTGGGTGGATTCACCCCAGTAAAATTAGGATTCTCCTTGGCAGTCCTCGAAGTACCAGCCTGTCTTGCAAGTCTTTCAGCTTCTTCTTCTTTCTTTGCCATAGTGATGACCTCGAGAATTTGGTCAAGCTTTCCTCTGATTGAATCAATATCAGACCTCATAGCATTATGTTCCTCTTGGATTTGCTCCAAAGTCATCTTATAGATCTTTCTAGTCTCGTAACTTCGTCGGAAAATTTGGAAAGTCAGTTTTTCTGTGGAAGGAAGGTAGAATATATGAGCTTTTGTGTTGTTTTTTTTTTGTTTGAAAATGTATACGGGAATGCAAATGATATGCTTTTGTTTTTAGGGAATCATTCGAATTAATCATTTAGCCATTCAGAAACATAAAAGATATAACAAACAATCGTGAAGCAAAAACAACATTCATTCATTCAATGAGTATTCATTACAAAACCATAAACTCAACATTCGGGTTACAACTCAAATGGGAAATACAAAATAACATAATAGCAGCAATCAGTCTTTCCGAGCCTGACGCTCCTTCAAATCCTCTCTGAATTTCCTCAACATGATTTAACAATTTTCAAGGAAGTATCCCACAGCGGGGGAGTCAATGTTGTTGTCTTCAAACTCTTCTATTGCCAACGTGAGTCTATAGGGTAATGCATCGGCTAACTCATTGCACCGATCAACAAGCTCGTTAAGCTTTGAGTGATATATGTCCCTCTCTTCTGTTCTCATACTCACGAGCCGCTCATACCCGACGAAATAGCTCTTCACTTCCTTTCTTTCCTTCTCCCAAATTTTGTGGTCATTGAGCATAATTTCATATTGGCTTTTCCAATGTTGAGAACTCTTTACGGAATTCTCCACTTCTTGGCACTTGATACTCCAATCTCCAAACGAAATCCTGGGGACTTTCGTAGCTTGAACCCTAAGCTCACGTTCCCATTCTGAACTTGCTACCGCATTCTTAAGAGCCGTTTTGAGTTTTTCAATTTCTTCTCCCAGCTCATCCCTTACCTTTTTGGTCTTCTTAGTAGCATGAAAGAACAAGTCTTCATTGGTTGCACTTTTCTTGCAGACTCGGTTGAATTCTTTTTTAGATGATCTACTCGGCTATAAGTCTGATCCAAGCAACCTTTTTAACATTCTCCTTCTTTCGCCTTTCCTCGTCCGCCTTTTCTTGTACTGCTTCAAATTGAGTTGTCTTTCGGGTGAGTTGATGTTTCAAGTCATTCTTCTTATTAGTGACCTTCAAAAGTTGATCAAACAGTTGTTCATTTTCTTTGTTCATTCTTTCTATCATGGCCTTGAGCTCATCAAATTCCTCCACTAGAACATGAGTAGGTCTGGGCTCTGGAAAAGGATCAGTCATCTTGACTTCAAAAGGCATTTTGATTACCTTTATCCTTTCCCTCACCCACTGAAAATATGGCTCTCTTGTAATATTGTTTCTTCTTCCCAACTCAGTTTTCCCTATTCTGTTAATGGTCTTCCAAGCTCGTGCAATATCATTAATCAGCTCAGAATTTGCATCACCTAACCCATGCACCAAGAAAGCCTTCAATGCATTCTCTTCAGGTGGTCCAACCATTGGGTACCCAAGCTGTCTGACAGAAAGCATAGGATTAGAGTTCACACAACCTTGAGTCCCAATGAGGGGAACATTCGGGAAGCTACCACAACTAGATATAACTTTGTCATAATCTTGAGAGTACCACGAGAAATCAGAAGATCTGTGGGATCCAAGCCTTTGAGCCCAACTATCTTCAACTCGCTCCACAAAATGTCCCTTAGTCGGAAGATGCATCTGTAGCCACTGATACAAAAGAGGAGCACAACATGCAAGCAAATAACCTTTACCATGCCTCCAACTTAAGTAATAGTAAACATCAGCCAGTAAAGTTGGTACGGGGTTCCCAGTAAGAAAAATGTTGATGGCAGTGATATCTATGAATCCGCGCTCTTCCTTATTAGGAAATAAAACAGTCCCATATATGGCTAATGCGCATTCATACACTCCTCCTTCAACATATCGTCAGCCCTTCTCAAAATAAATGAAAGGGGAAAGCCTTTGACACCCTTCTTGATTTTCCAATTAGCTGTGATGTCTCTCTTTTGCATGTGCAGAGCCTTAGCTATAACTTCATCATTCAATGACACGTCTACTCCCACAAAGGGTAACTTGTTCTTCATCGGAATCCTACCAAAGTTTCAAACTCTTCTAGGGTTAGTGCTAGCGGAAAGTCTTGAAACGTGAAGCATCTCAATGGTGTATCATAGAACTGGGCCAAGGTTGTGAGTACCTTAGGGTTAAAGTCTTGGTTCAAAATTTGGAGTATTTTTCCAAAGTGCCCACCAAAGTTGATGCGATAAACAGAAGGTATCCGAGAAACCAAGCTTCGTAAATCAGCTACATCTAACTCCTTGAATTTGTAAGTGTGAAAGCCTCGAACGTTTGATCCCATGATTTTTGAATTGCTGCTTAGAATAATTCTTAGATTCCCTAGAAACAAAAGAAAATGTAAATGTTATGATGATGCATAAATAATGTCAATGCACGGTTTCAGGATCACATGTATCTAATTCTGAAGATGGAGTCAAACACAAGTATCTTTGATCAGGAAACCCCACAGGTAGGTTCTAAACGGGTAGGTGCCTAGAAGCATGGATTATTATCAAAAACATTATTACATTGACGGAGATCCATCAAAAATAATAATATCTTTGAAACAAATCACTTCTAGGTGAAGTCTTTGTATCAGCCTACAAAGAAGATTCCTCATAGGCTTTTAGTACACAACCATCGATTCCAGATTTTCGAAAACGGGATTTCTCAAACATCGTCAATCGAGATTGAAAATATTACTATCAGATAGTAATGCATTCAAAGGATCTAGTCTGATTGTGGTTTTCACATTGACCCATTGAGTCACAAAGATCTCATAAGTTAACACTGCTAACCACTATAGATTGGTTTGAAGGTCCCCAGAGTCAACAACTCAACTTGAAAACATTGTACTACGAGGAAGATTCATCATATTCCAATATTTCCAAGAGAATATACTCCGAGTGATGGTTTTCGCTTTTTCCTACGAGGAAGATTCCCCATAGTCCTCCACTACACAACCATCGATTTTAAGCTTAGGTTTTTTCTCAGGCCTTGGTAGTGAGCCTATCTCACAAAGCTCCAATGATCAAAGAACCCGAATCGTGACAACAATGATAATATGAATAATAAAGATAAGCGAGTAAATAAATAATAGAAAGTATGCGATCAAAGCAAATAAGAGAAAGCACACAATCAAATAAGAAGACAAATAAGCAAAGCTAACACACAAGAACAAACAATCCTAAGTTAGGCTCGACTCTCTTATGCACAAGGCTAGTCCCCAGCAGAGTCGCCATCTGTCTTACCTCGAAAAATATGATCTTCATGAAGGACACGGAAAAACAGACAAATAGAGTCGCCACCTAATTTTTTTTATTCTAACGGAAAAAAAGGAAAATATAGATAAAACCTATAAGGAAAGAACTTGGTCGTTGGAACCAAATTCTAGGTTCGGGAGTCGGTTACGCAAGAGGAAGGTATTAGCACCTCTTACGTCTGTGGTATTCAACGGGAACCTCTTAGTCTAGTTTGCGATCAGGTGTTAACTTATGTTAGATGTCTTCTTAAGGGTAAACGATAAGTTATGGATAATGGGTGGTTTTAGTCTTAGGGTGATCGGCAAGGATTGAGATTTGTGTGCCTACATATTCCCTTGTGCAATGGGAAAGTCAGAGCCTCATAGTTCATGGCACTAGGGTTGGTCGGTTGTTTGTTTTAGAAGCGTCAACTTCTCACGTGTGTGACAAATGCCTCACACAAAAACAATTTAGAAAAGGCATCTGAGATTCGACAACTTTCTTTTACACTAATTAAAAAATGTTTAATAGTCGTTAAATGTCTTAAGTTTTAATTAAGAAAATGGTCGATCGCTCGTTGATTTTGTTTTAAAAGCATCAACTGCTCACGTGCGTGACAGATGCCTCACACCAAAACAGTTGAGGAAAGGCATCGGAGATCCGACAACTTTCTTTTACACTAATTAAAAAAATGTTTAATAGTCGTTAAATGTTTTGAAGTTAAGAGGTATCAACTGCTCGCCTACGAGACATATGCCTCATATTCAAACAGTTGAGGAGAAACCTAGAAGATTCCACATTTCTCTTTTACACCTTTAAGAAAATGACTCAACGTTAGGTCGAGGTTTATGTTCGTATAAGAAAAGTTTTAAGTTTGGGGTAAATTGGAAAGGATAACCTAATGGACTAGGTTAAAGTAGATGGCGAGTCATAATGCGCTCGACGTACGGGTGCTAGGAAAATGATTGCGAGGCATGATGCGCTCAACTTTACGAGAAATGGATATAACTTGATATGTGGATCAAGTGCTATGAGTGGCTATGGAAAACAAGCGCGATGCGTTCATTAAATTAAATTTGTTTTTGATTTTAGGTGTACTAACAAAAGATGTTAGCCTTCATAGAAAACCAATTAGATATAATCGATTAACTATCGCTCATTGTAAGAAATCCCAAGAGAAGTCGTGCAGTGGGTGCGAGTGTTGGGATAGTGTTGATGGCGATCATAGAATGACCGACTTACGTGTGGGTAAAGTGTGATTACTTACTTGGCGTTGGACCAGGAGAATCAATTATTTTTGAAGTGATAAAAATTAGTGCGCGTTTGTTTTTTTTACTTAGCAATTTATCGTCTATGTGCAAAAGTAAATCACACATGTAAGCATGGCATATTATGAACATATGACTAAACCACAAGCAATGATAATCAAGCATACACAAGGCACACGTCGATCATGGAAAGAATAATCAAACCTAATTCTTAAGTGAATGTTTATGTGAAAATAATATAAATGTGTAACCCTAAGATATTTTATTTTAAAAAAAAAGAATTATTAAAAATAAAATGATAAAAAGGTTTAAGACATAATTGTCACAAAAACAATTCATGGTTTTATTATTTTTTGATAAAATCTTAATGAAGTAAACCTTATTATTTAAAAGAAAAGGAATTAAACTTAAAAAGAAAAAGAAAAAAAACTCATAGTTTACGGAAGGGATTAAAAGCCCAGGAAACCTTTCAACTAAGTTGGTTTGGATCTTTGGCGATTCGATTCGTGTTAAAGGCCCATTGTTCGTTAATCATAAACAAAAGAAATCCAAAGGCCAAACCCTAGCCGTTACCTACATATCACTTAGTCAAGACATATGAAAATAAAAACTCAGAGTAATAAATGTTGCAGATAAGTACCAGCATTGGGTCATGGAGAAATTGCCGACACGTGCAATGTTACTTTAAATGATTTTAAGTAAAAAAATAAAAAATAAAAAAAAGCGGTGAAAATAAATGGAATTCGCAGGGTCCAGTTCATAGAAACCATTCATCTCTTTTTCTTCCACTCGTTATTGTTCTCACTCTCAAACAAGAATGCAAAACAAAACTTAAACAAACCATTTCAAACCCTCGTCTCATCGATTCGACTCAGTCAATTTCTTACCAATACCATAATATAAAGTCTTAGTGATTATTAAGTGTTTTGATTAAGAGGTGTAAACAAATTAAAGGTTTAACACTAAGGATTAAAGCTATACACTCCATTCTAAGATAAGGATGCAGGCACAACCCTAATTCCAAAGTCCTAAAGCTTTAAGAGTTTAGTCTCTAATCATTGATGAAAAGAGAGACTCAAGGAGACTCAAAGGTAAAAAACTAGGTGGGACTATACAACCCTAAAAGTTATAATGCTTGGATATCCTATTGTTTGTTAGGCTTAAGAGAAAAGATCTTCAAGGCCACCAATGGAAGAAGCAGATGAAAAGAGAAGGAGGAAGAAAAATAAGTTACTTACTTCCTAAAGAAGATAAGTAACTTAAAAGAGAGAAAGTAAGAAGGAGAGAGCATAAGTGAAGCAATTTCACTTCAAAGACAAGTAAAGGATGCAAATGCAAAGGAAATAAGAGGTGGGAGGTGAACGCAAATCCACCTCCCAGATAACTTACCAAAAGTACCTGAAATGTTAGTATGAATGCATAAGACATAAAGCAAAAGGAAATGAGATGAAATAAGATGTAAAGACTAAATTCAGAAGTGATTATGCAATTCTAATGTGTTATGAGATGATGCAAAGTCATACAAGATGTATATGAATGATCATACAAGGATGAGATGCAATGGAAGCATGTTTAGAAGCATGAAAACACATGGATGTTCATGAAATGTAATGGATGCAAAGCATAGAAAATGAATGAATAAATGATCAATCAATGTTCAAGAATGTCTTAATATGTCTAAGATGTCATACAAATGCTTGAAATGTCATGGCAAGTTCATATGATGATGATATGCAAAGGAGAATGCAAATGAAGATGCAAAATTAGGGTTTTAAGGCAACATGAGATGCATATGACCAAATCATAAGTAATCACCATGATAAAAAATTTAAATTGATCTCAAACAAACCCTAAACCTATACAAGATCACACCTCAAAGGAGAAGGTCAGAAGCTTACCCTAGTGGAAGTTATGAAATTCCTAAGTTTGCTAGGGTTTTTGGGTGCTTCTAAAGGGAAAAATGCAAATAAAATTGAAAATGCATGAAAATATCATGAGAAAAATAACCTAGAAACTATATGCAATATTTGAAACAATGCAAAAAGAATCAAGTTTAAACTCATCATGGTTAGGCAGAAATGAATTTTTCAAGTTAGGGGTTAAAAAATGTGATTTTTAAGAACCCTATTTCAAAGAAAATTGTGAAATTATAATTAAACCTAAAATGAAATTTGTATGATGAGTTTGAAAATATTTCTAAATCTATTGGAATGGTTCATGAATTTTTTGGTGATTTTTAGAAACCTAAATGCATTTTTAATTAATTAAAATCCTTTAATTAATTAAAAATAACATTTAAATATTTTAAAGATACTTTTTTAATGCAAAAAATAAAACAAAAATTATTTTCAGGTTGAGAAAAATATTTAAAACAAAAATGTAAAGTTTGAGAATTTTTTGATGTGTTTTACTATTTTTAATAAAATGATCAAAAGAAATGAAAATAAAATGAATTTAAATGAAAGTCAGAAGATCCAAGGGCCAGGATTCAAACTGGGGAGGGAAATGTTGACTGGCGCTTAATCCAATGGCTGAGGTTCAATCTGAGTTAATTTATTTAATTAATCCTAATTAAACTAATTAAATGAGAATTAGGGCTAATGAAGCAATCCTGACCACTCACTCACGCGGGAACCACCACATTCAAGGGCCTACATTTAAACTTAGCTAATTACGCAGATTAGGGAAAATGACATTCAGGTGACCGGAACAGTGTTCCAGTCATCTTCTCCGGCGAGCATCTCACCCCAACTTCTTCCCTAGGCTACCCCAGACACCCAAATTCTCCAGAAACAAACCCCAAACCATTATAAACAAGATTCAGGCCATGAAAATCATTTATGATGCATCAAAGTGGTGAATCGAAGAAAAACATTGTTAGGTCAAAAATTTCAGAGCAAGCATACATCCTGGTTTCTCAACCATTTTCAAAAATAATCATATCAGTATGCTCATGGGAACACATAGAATCATTTAAGAACTTAAAATAGAGTTTCTGGAAAAAAATGTTCTTGATGGTTACCTGAGTTGAAGCTTTGAGATTCTGAGCTTTCAGACCCCCTCCTTTGTGCAAATCCACTCCACTTAGTCCCTTGAAACTTCTGAAATGCTTGAAACAAGTTTGTAGTGGCTGGTTTATGATGTTTGGTTCTGGTGTGGCAGAAATTATATTTCTGATTGAGGGGTTTTTAGGCCATGGCAAGGGGTGGGAAATGATCCTTGGGTGATGTTGAGATGAATGGTGAAATAATTTTTTAGTTTTGATGGCTAGTTTGAGAGAATCGAAGAAGGGAATGTTTATGGAATTTTTGGGCAATCTGACTTGTAGAATGTTTCAGGCTTGTGTGTTATGTGAAATGAGCTCCATAAGATCAATGTAGGCCAATGAGAGTGCTCAGAAAGTGGGTGGTGGCATAGTGTGATTGGTATGGGCCAAGTTGCAAAAATGTCAACTTTGTGTACTTGAGGTATGGGCATGGTGTAGAGCTGACTTTAGGGGTGTCTTGGCTTCAGCTTGATTCATGGATAGCCCTAGGATCAAGTTTATGCAGCTGGCACAAGTGGATGAAGAGTTGTCATGGTTTTTGCAAATTTATGCATAATGGTCATTTTGATATTTCTTGTGAACCAAGCCATGAAAACCATGCAATCTTGGGCCAATTCTGATGTTTTGAAGTTGCCTTGACATGTTATGGTACTCTTCTTCACCATAGACAGTGACAATTTTGTTCTTCACTGGATATTTAAACTTCTGATGCAAGGTGGAAGTCACGACACCTGCCCCATGGATCCAGGGGCGTCCAAGCAAACAAGAATACGCAGGACGAATATGCATCACATAGAAAGTAGAATTGAAGACTTGAGAGCCTACTTTGATTGGGAGATCTACTTCTCCATGTACCACTCTTCTTGAACCATCAAAGGCCTTTACCACTACATCACTTGGTCTTAACACAACATCTTCAGGATTGAGTTTGTCCAGAACCTCTTTGGGGAGCACATTTAGTGAAGATCCATTGTCCACCAGTACATGAGACAAGGTAGTGCCCCTACATTCAATAGAGATATGCAGAGCTCTGTTATGATTTCTCTAGGCAGGAGTCAAATCAGCATCAGAAAATCCCAAACCGTTATCACTAGTAGGGTGTGCCACACAATTCTCAAATTGGTCCACATAAATCTCATTTGGCACATGAGCAGTCTTCAGGAACTTGATTAAGGCTTTAGCATGAGCCTCAGAACACAGCAACAAAGATAACATGGAGATTTTGGAGGGAGTATTCCCCAAGTGGTCAACAATATCATAATCACTCTTGCGAATGATCTTCAACACTTCTTCCATTTATTTAGAAAGACTTTCAGCAGTTGGTGTCTCAGTTTGCACAGGTTCAATCATAGGACCCCTGCCCCGGGCATCAGTACTTGGCTCAGAATTGGGGGTAGTAGTTGGAGTAACTGCACTTTTAGAGGTAACTTGAGGAGAGAATATTCTTCCACTTCTGGTAATCTTACTAGATCCAGCAATGTTGTCAATATCAAGGCCAACATCAGTAACAGGTGCATCAGCCAGAGGTTCTTGTTTGACACCATGGATGTAAACATCAGAACCATAATTCTAGGGTATAGCTTTATCAAAAGTATAAGAAACAGGGCCAGGAGTGGTAATGATCATGGGAACCACTCTAGCTTCAGCAACAGTCTTCACAAGGCCTTCAGCAGTAATCCTGACAGGACCCTTAGAGGTGATCCTGACAGGGCCTTTGGAGGTAATCTTCACTGGTACTTTATCAACCATAACTATATCTTCAAGCTTTGTACTTCAAGTCAGATGTTCACACATACTTTCAACAGAAGGTGTCTTCTCAAACAATATAGTGTAATTGTCCATGAAGCGTTGAATACCATCTTTCAACTTCCAGCAGCTGTCAGGTTTGTAGGCACAATAGAAACAGTCTTCATTGCAACCCGGAAAGAATCCAGCCTGCACCAGCTTCTTCTTGATAATGGATAGAGGAGTAGTCACATCTGCAATTGAGGAAACATAGGAAACCTCATCAACAACATTAACAGTCTTCTCATGATTGGGCATAGGAGCAGTGATCACATTTGGTGTCCCAGGAGGGTCAAATTCAATTTCTCTAGCTTCAATCATGTCTTGAATCTTGTTTTTCAACACCCAACAGTTGTTGGTGTCATGTTCCGAACTATTAGAATGATATGCACATCTTGCATTAGGATTGTATCAAGGAGAGGATGTATTAGGATTCTGAGGAGGATCCCTCAAAGTAATTAGCTCCCCTTTCAACATGTGTTGCAAAGCTTGGGCCAGTGACATGTTGATCTTGGTGAACTGTCTTCTAGGCTTCTATTGATTGCTTTGTTGTAGCTCTGGTGCTGCAGGAGCAGGATTGGAGATGTGAACTGCTCCCACAGATTGGTGACTCCTGTTACGACTATGTTGACCATATACAACATTAGACTCCTTCTTTCCACTAGGGGGCTTCTTAGTAGTGTTTGATGAAGAGGCACCCACTTGTATCTTACCACTTCTTATACCACTTTCCACACGTTCTCCAGTCATTATCAACTTTGTGAAACCAGATGATGAGCTTCCAATGAGGTGACTATAGAAAGGACCATTCAGCGTACTCATAAACATATCCATCAGCTCACTGTCAGTCAGAGGAGGTTGAACTCTGCCAGCCAGGTCTCTCCATTTCAGGGCATACTCTTTGAAACTCTCCTTAGCACCCATAGACATGCTTTGGATATGCATGCGAGTAGGTGCTAAATCAGCATTATACTGGTATTGCCTATAGAAGGCCTCAGCAAGATCATTCCAATTACGAATATTGACATTTTCCAGTTGATAGTACCATTCCAATTGAGCTCCATATAAGCTCTCTTTGAAGAAATGAATCCACAATTTCTTATCAGTAGTATGTGGTTGAATCCTCCGGACATAGGACCTTAGATGCAGTTTAGGACATGAGACACCATCATACACCACAAAAACAGGAACCTTGAAACCAATAGGTATAACCACTCCAGAAACTAAACTCAAATCTTCAAAATCAAGCCCAAAAGATTTTTGTAGCTCCATAGCGTTCATTTTGTCTACCAGCATCTTGTACTTCTCTTCACTAGCAGGATCATGATAATAGTTTGCCTCAGAATCAGAATCTCCCACAATATCATGGAGACTACCTCCCTCTTTCTCAGAATTCTCAGACTCCAAATCCTCAATTTGTTCCTTTGTCTTGACAGGACCTCTGAATCTTCTACCCAAATTGATAAGGCCTCCTGATTTCCTAGTCTTCTTCTTCTTCTTAGCCAGCAGTGTTTTCAACTCATCTTGTCCCTTGGACAAGTTCAAGATCAGCTCTTGGAATTGTGCATTTTGGGCTTGGAAATCTTTGACAGTCTGTTCAAGAGCCATTTTTGCTGAAATAAACAGCGAGAAGATAAGATACATGTTCATAAGAAACCTGTGATGCAATGATATGGTATGTACATGCATATGCAATGTTTTCAAGGACCACATGATTTAAATTTGTTTAAACAAACAAAAAGTAAACTTTTATTAGGAATCAATAAACTTGTTTGCCTTTTGGGCTTACAACAAAAATGAAATGAATACAAAGATGGGGTTTTAAGTCTCCCATGGATGTTTCCTATTTGTGTTGAGGTATGAGTTGAGATTCTGTTCCTCGTGAAGTTGTCGTGTCAGCTCCAGGATTCTTTCTTGACTAGCTTTGAAATGAGCCTCAAAAGTAACCCTTTGCTCCTTCAACTAGATCCAGGACTTTTGTAACTCTTCCATGTCAGTGGGTATGTCTGGATGAAGAATGATATAAGGAGTATCTCCTTCAGCAACAGGTTCCATGGTAACTGGCAGGATAGCAGGATATGGCATCATAACAGTCTGAGCACGTGCTCGTACTCATCTGAGATAAGGTTCCATAGGAATAGTGTACTTTGGTTCTAGAGTCTTGCTGTCAACCTTGTTCACTTTACCCCAAGCTCGTATAAACCTTTGCTGGTAACTTTATAGATCGTTGTTGTAGTCGAACACAATACCCTGAATAAGCATGTCATGAGGACCATCACTCCGAGCATAACCAAACTGACGTAGAGCTAAAGAAGGATTGTAGGTAATGCCCCCTCTTATGCCAAGGAGTGGCACATTAGGGAACTCCCCACAACGGTCAATGATAGTAACATTCTCCATAGATCTAGAACACCAATGAATATCTGAATGTGAAAGTGACATGATCCTCTTAAACCACCTTAACCCTTGTTCATTCTTCATCACTGATCGAGGAAGGTGAGAAATAAACCACCTAGACAATAGAGGTATACAACACATCAGAGTTCCTCGTGCCTTCGTAGTACGAGTATGAAGAGAGTGTAAGATGTCTCCAAGTAATGTAGGCACTGGATTGCGAGTCAGAAATATGTTGATGGCGTGTACGTCTATGAACTGGTCTGGATTAGGGAACAACACTAGGCCATAGGTTAGTAAGGCCAAGATCTCCTTAAAAGCATCATAACTCATAGCCTTCAGGAACACTTGAGCTTTCTCCATCAATACCTTAGCAAGAATACCCTTAACTCCACTCCTTGTTTCTAAGACAATGTCTGATTTCTTCAGATGTAGGGCTGCAACAATGACTTCAGGTTTAGGCTCCTTCTCTAAGCCTGTAAAGGGTCTTTGATCAAGGATAGGTATACCCAGAAGCATGGAGAACTCTTCCATTGTAGGAACCAGCTGATAGTCGGGGAATGTGAAGCAATGATGTTTAGGATCAAAGAACGGAAACAGGACACTCATCATGTCTTCATTGAACCCTGAAATGACTAGATCTAGTAGGTAACCATGTCTCTTGATGAATTGAGATTTTTCAGAAACTTGAGAGACCAATTCCTTAAGCTTAGGAGGTATTCCTACAAAGTTGATCCGGATAGTATTCCTACGAGCAGAAGCCATGACCTGCAACAAAGAACAAAGATAAATCATTTGGTCCTTGAAATGGTTAGTGAAAATGCTATGCTTATGATGCATGATGATGTCATGATGTTATGCTCAATCACAAACATGTGGCACACACAAACAAGTCACACAATAGCCCTAGGTTTGAAGGCTTGCATGAGGTTTAAATGTAAGTACCCTCCCCTGAAGTTTAGTTGGTTCATCCTGTCCTATGAAGTAACCAGGTTCTAAGGGATCTCAATATCATTGATCCTTCACAAGGGTGGTTGTTCAGTAGGCAACTTACTTGCCAACCAAAACCCTCCAAGTTTAGGATCTCAATAAGCGTAGTATCGAGTATCAACCAACTTCAGTCTTCACCAAAGCCGGCTATCTCACTACTTTCTAAAGGGCGAGATGGGATGACTAGGGTTCTAAAAGTTAGTTAGTGTATTGACAACATATGGCAGCCTTATATTATCCTCAACTGGCTTAAGGAGCATAAGCACCAACCAAGAAGTCACACTAACTATGGCCACCAGATCAACCATATCGGTATACGCCGTACAGTTTCCTTGGTCTATTGCCATTTACCTAAGGTACACTAGATCCGGGTTAGGATCTTTCACACATAAGAGCCCCAACAAGTAAAGTAAAGCAAACAAATTTAAAGTGATCTAATTCCTAAGGGTACCCCTCTTTAATATCATCCCCAGCAGAGTCGCCAGTTCTGTAACACGGTGGGAGAACTGACTTTCTATAAATGTTGCGGATAGCAAGAGTCGCCATCAACTTTTATTTTATCCAAAAGGAATGGACATAAAAGAACAGGAAAAACCTTAAAAATATTTTTGAGTTCGGGGGGTAGGTTATATAAAGGGAAGGTGTTAGCACCCTTTATATCCATGGTTATCCATGGGCTCTTAGTTACTTATCTCACATTGAATTATTTTGAAAAGGTGTAGTGTGTGATTAGAAACTTTCTAAGTACTTTGTAATGATCCTCGTTTGGATGTATACAAAGACTTGTTTTTGAAAATTTGTTTGAAAAGTGTGGTATGAAGAGTATTTTGAAAGGTGAGCAAGTAATTAAGAGAAACCTAACCTATATTAAGTTTTTACTGTTCTTATGTTCTTCCAATGGTAAGACTATCCCTATTATTAAGGAATAGGTAGTCATTACCTTGGATGTTTAAGGGACATCTGAATATAGGCAACTGCAAGGTGTCTTTAGCAATTCGTAGGGACTTATCATCTTTTATTTGAAGGGACAAGATCATTATCGTAGGCAACCTCGAAGGGACTTGATCTTTAAAACTGTAGGAACTTGATGATATTATGAAGGGACTTTTGCTTAAGACACCCTACTTGACCTTTTGAAATAGGCAACTGAGAGGCAACCCTAGGAAGTGCGAGATGGCGATCAAAGATCGACTTACGTGTGTGTGTGTTCATATTCAAATATTTATCTTATTTAAGTTAATTATTCTAAGTTAATTTTAATTACAAATATGTTATTCACACCCTAGAATTACTAACCACACAGTAATATATTCATAATAAAAATAAAGCAAAAAATATAAACCTAAAATATTACAAGGCTTCGGGACAATTACAATAAAATCAGGAAATAATAATAGAAATAATAAATATAATAATAAATAAGCAATAATTTAAATGTTAGTAATAATAAAATAATAGCAATAATAATGGTTAGAATAAGAAAATAGAGAAAATAAAGATTTAAAAGAGAAAATTATTTTTAGGTTAAATAGACATTAGAAATTTTTTAGAAGAAAATATAACAAATTTGATAATAATAAACAAAATATTAAACTATTTACATATCTAAAAAAATGATGATTTAATTAGGGTTTAAAAAGAAATTTAGGTTAAATATTAAGATTAACAAAAAAAATAGGGTTTATGCCTCATTTAAGAAAATTAAGGTTTAGACATTTTAGGTTTAAATAATTAACTAAAACTTAAATAAATTATTTACATATTATGAATAATAAAAAATTATATACAATATTATTTATAAAAATTAATTAGAATGCATAGAAAAAATTATGATATTTATAAAAAAATATAAAGTTTGATTAATATTTTAAATAGAATTATTAGTTTTAATATAAAAACAAATTAATTAATAAGATAATATATAATTAAAACAATTAAGAAAATAAAAACAAAAACAAGGTTTAAAAAAATGGGGGAGGCCTGGATTTGAACCCAAGACCTCCCCATTACCACCAAGATGGGATACCACTGGGCTGCGCCTGCACAACTGTCTATGGAATGGATCAAAACCATAATATTGTAAACCTAAAAAAACAAGAAAACAAATGAATAAAAAGAAAGAACCTGGGGATCGAACCCAGGTCTCATGCTTCCCATACAAGCGCTCCATCCACCAGGCCATCAGACACGTTCTGATATTTGTTTAAACCGAATCAATAAAATAATAAAACAAGAATTTGAATTAAGAAATTTGGCGCCATTCAGACTTCATCTTCTCCAGGATACCTGCGAAAATACCTGCGAATTCAATTACGATTTTTTCTGCGAATTTATTTTTGCAGGTGTTCCTATATTTATCAAATTCGTCATTAACTGTAAAAATTTCTTCTCAATAACGAGACCAATCAATTTCCCAAGGTCCAAGGGGTACGAATATGGTCTCAAAAGTCATTTTTTTGGCATATTTTGCAAACCCCCAAACTAGGATGAAGAACCCTAGCTATGGCGTTTTTCACATCCTGCAACAAAACTTCAATCAAACAGCCCAGATAGTATCTAAACATCAATACAAACAAGAATATGCAATTAAAATTAGCTTGTATCGTGTGGATCATATAAATCGAAAAACAATATCAAGAGGTATAAAACACAATCGGTTTGTCATGGAGGATGATGCTTTCATGCTAATGATGAGTGGTATAGCTTCTGGACATGTTGAAGAACAATCTTACACCTTCAAATTGTGTCGAGGAGGGCTGGATTATTGAAACCAAATTTGATTTTTTTTGTCAAAATTTGGAAGTTGGAGAGTGGTGCTTGAATCCTATTTTTCGTGTCCTCAGCATTGGCTTGTGTTGTATCCTTATAATAGAAGCAGATTAGGTCAAAAAACCAATCCATTCTTTGGGCTTTTGGATAGTTTGATCACGAAGAAAGATATGATTCAAAAAGTGAGAAAAAATCAAATATTTTCATGCCTCAAAGACTTTACACGAAATTTGATCCTCTCAATCAACTTTAAATGATATTTGAATCATTCTAGAACCAAAATCAGATTTTTAAATTGACTTTTTGTATTTTATTTTCATTAAAATTGAATTTTATTAAATAGAATCCAAAATAATAAAATATAAAATATTAAAATATGGTAAAATAGTCAATGGGTCGTGTATGACCTTATCCTTGAGATTGGATTGGAATTTAGTAGGCCCATTTGGCAAAAATTGGTTTTAAGACTTTATTTGCTTCACATACCTCCCAAAACTTTCCCAACTTTGCAAAGGCACAAATCGCTCAATTTTAAGAATATGAAGGTGTTCTTGGACATTTTGGAAAGCTCAGAGAGTCCTTTAACCAACCTCTTTGGTCTCATGTCCATATCATTTACCATTTTCAAGTTATGCCCTTTGGAAGATGTTGACTTTTAAAATGACCTATAATGTTTTAGCTCATACCTTCCAAATGAAGCATTTTTAGGCTTGGCTTGTGAGACACAAAGTTGTAGAGAATTCAATTTCCTTCAAAATGAGCTTTGGATGGAAAATTCTTGATGAAGCATGTGAAAGTTATGGCTGGTCAAAGTTTAGTTGACTTTTCCTATGAAAACTCTAATTTAGAAACTCCTGATTCTTGATGATCTGAAATCTCCTTGATGAATCATGATCAACCATTGATAAAATGATGAATTTTACTTCATATACTTGATGTTGGCAAAAAAATCATGAAGTTTGACTTTGATTTGACCACATTTGACCTTAGTTTGACTTTTTGACTACTTTGATTGATTTTAGCCTATCTGATCATCTGACTGAGCAAACCTTTTGGGAAAGCCTTGCAACTTGAAATAGGGATTCTTGAAGACATATAGGATTTTATGAAGCACATTTGAAGCCTTGGAAATCCATTTAGCCTGATGAAACTCAAAACCCTAGTTTAGGATGCATTGCTTAAGAGGATGCTTTGTCTGAGGGGATTGTCAAACTTTCTGACTAATTGTGAACCTTGTGAATCTCTTGAGATACCTTGTGAACCTTGTGAACCTATTAGGACACCTTAGTACACAATGTCTTGTCCGGGTGAGGGCAAATTTTGGGGTGCAACAGCATGAACTTGAAAATTATAGGATTTTTGCCAACTTTGAAAGGCCATATCTTGAGTTCTATGATGAATCAAGACATGTTCTTGAACTTTTTGAAAATGGGAAGACATAATTTACAACTATCATGCCCAAGAATTTTTCATTTGAAGCATTTTTGATCATGAAAGAATAGGTTGAATATCTTTCCCAAAATGGAAAGTTTCCATTACAAGTCATTTCCAAAAATAGCAAGTTTGCATTTGGCTCAAAATTCTTCAACTTTGTGAACTTCCAACCACTTCTAAGACCAAATAAAGATCATAGAGACTCAAAATGATGACGATGACCCTTTGGTTCCCTTGATGGAGGCCTCAGATTCCCTGATTTTGAATTTACTTGCTCAAGAAGTTACCCAATGATCAAATGACTTCCATAGTGAATGTCTTCATCAAATTTGGTACACATGATCCTTATAACATATTAAGATCATTAGAAACAAGAATGACCAAAAAAATTGGGATTGAGGCCTCTGAAACCAAAACCTTAATCTTAAGTCATCTGTGCAGGAAATCTTTAGTCTGCCTCTATGCCTTTGCCATGCTTTGTGATACCTTGACTTTTATGAACTTTGGGGAGCATATTATGATCATGGAACATACATGGACCCTCTTTACAAGATTCAAGACCATTGGGATGGCTCAGATCACTTCTTGGATTGCTCAGATCACAAACCCTATATGCGGATGAAATGAAACTATGCAGTGGGATATGATATGCTTATGCTAATGCAAAAATGAAAGATCACAAGCCATGGTGTGAGAAAAAGTGAGGGAAAATTTGGGGTGTTTACAATTGCCCCTATTCAAGCATGAGTTAGCCGTGCAGGATGTAAGCGCCTGGCTTAACAGACAAACAAGATAACTTGTGGTTGAATACCAAAGATTGTCCGAAATTTGCACTCACTAGGGAAAAGAAGAAAAGGGATATAAATTGTAAAAGATAGTGTAGTATGAGTATCAAATGAAAGCGATGGAGGACGACCATCGAGCAGAGGACGGTTGTTGGGTGTAAAACGGTAAGCAAAGCAATGACAGGGACGACCATCATGCTGGGAAGTAAAACAAACAACGATGGGGACGACCATCGGGTTAAACTGATGAAGGATGATCATCAGGAAAAGGAAAAGGGACCACGACGGGGACGACCATCGGGTTTAAAGAATAAAATGAAATATTTGATGAGGGACAATCATTAAAGGTGAAGTACGATCACCTAGCAGGGGACGACTACTTTTAATCTTGACATAGGACGAATGCCGGATAGAAAAGGTCAACGATAGGGACGACCATCGGATAAACATGATGAAGGACGATCACCTAGCAGGGGACAGCTGCTTTTGGGGATTATCGCGACATAGGACGAATGCCGGATAAAAGTATCCATGATGGGGACGACCATCGGATGAATGATGAGGGACGGTCATCATAAGGTGAAGGACAATCACCTAGCAGGGGACGGATGCTAAAAATATCACGACATAGGACGAACGTCGGATAGAAAGTTCCAACAATGGGGATTCCACTGGGGAAAGGATGAGGGACGGTCATCCAAAGGTGAAGGACGATCACCTGGCAGGGGACGGCTGCCGAAAGTATCACGACATAGGACGAATGCCGGATAGAAAACGTTGTTTTGCTGGCGACTTACTGGGGAATGGTAAACACGGACGAGTGCTTACGCTTTTAAAATAAATGATATAAATGTTTGACAGTGTGTATAGATCAAAGATGCGGATGAGTATCGGTAGAAACAAACGCTGACACGTGTTTAAGGATGGTGATACGGACGAGTGTCAATTGGTTGAGCAAAGAACACGAATGAGTGATGAATCTGCTGAGGGGTGACATATACAAGATTTGGACGAGTATCAAAGACTTATGTATAAGTATGTACAAACATGATCTGCTGGTGAAGTACGTGCAAGACACGGACGAGTGTCAAAAGATTGAGCAAGGGACACGAACGAGTGTTTTGACTTACTGGGGGAGTATGACACAGATGAGTGTCAGAAAGAATATGTATAAGTCATGAACAAATATCTATATTGAGAATGCAGAAGGTATTCTGGCGACCTTACTGGGGAAAGATGACACGGACGAGTGTCGAAAAGAGCATAAATATAACCAGGTATCTGTGTTTGAGAGTGCAAAGTGGATGTTTTGGCTTTTATCTGCAGGGGAAATGACTTTTGTACATTGCTGGTAAAGTGATGATGGTATTTGCAGGTGACTGGCTCGAACCTGGCTCATGATCATGCAAATGTTTGATTTTTTCCTTAATGCTCCGTATTAGACGGAATGCTACACTTATTTTGGGGGAAAATGATGCGAAATGCTATGATTATGCAAATGAGAAGACCGGTCCGAGATCCGGATCTTGCGGGGATAAAGATCTCTGGGCGATCCGTCTGAAAGGATAACTCCGTTGGGGAAAGAGATCATTGGTTGATTTGTCCGGAGGGAGAGCTCCTGTTGGGGATGAGGAAGTTTTATCAACTCCGCTGGGGAAGTATGTCAGGCATTGCTCTACTAGGGGAGGCAACTCTGTGGGGAATCAATTCCAACGACTCTGCTGAGGATGAGAAAATTCTGGCACTTCTGATGGGGAATGGAAAGTTCTTTGACCACTTTGTTGTGGAAGTGTTGTCCCTCTGCAAATCTGATATTTGCGTTTTTGATGCTAAGTACTCGTCACTGCTGAGAATTTTGCTCATACTTCTTATACTGACATTTGTATCAACTTCTTCTTTTCATGTACACTCGATTCTTTGAGGATAATATTCTTACTCATGTGATGCCTTGACTTTGAACTATTGTGAGAGTTTGAAGAGGTCTATTGATAAGGTATGATAAGGACATTATTATCCATTAGCTTGGAAATTGTTGTTGTGATCATTGTCTCTATATTAAGTTTCCTTTTGTTCTTGTAGAAGATCCATTTAAATGCGAGAAACTTGTCACGACAATGAGGAGGACTAAGGCTATGGCGTGATGATTTGCTGAATTGAGCCTCCTTCAAGTTTTCTGACAGAGTTGGTGCAAGGCTTTGAGGTAAAGGAAACTTGGAAACAGGTCATGTAGGCGTATCGACATTTGTCCTTACAAAGCTTTGGCTGAAATCTTGGCTGAAATACCACAAGGAACATGTTTTCTTTGTGGTATTTCCTCGTAGGCACTTGAACTTCCTTCACATTGATTCATATTCATGATCTTCAATTTTCTTGCTCCTCTAATTTGTCCCCTATTATTCCTTGATGTTTCTTTCTTCTTGTAGGCTATTGATGATATCTTGAAAGAACATATGAAAAGTATGAAGACAGGTTGTTGTTATTGAGGAGCCCTTGCAAACGCATTTCCGTATTATCCTGGAAACATGGTTACACCATTGCTTGATATCACTTTTGTTATTTGACATGTTATTGAAGTATTTGTAGGATTGCTCTTGCCTGACTGATGTATTGGAGTAACCGCCGCAGGTTTGCTACGACATCCCAAAGCCATGAAGCATGATGAGAATGCAATGTTGGAAACCTTGTGTACTGATGCAGAAGAGTAACTCGGTGAAGCATGAAGGTGGGTTGGCTCGTGAAGGCTTGGAAGAGTGGGCATGAAGACTCGGAAAGATCGAAAAGAAAAAAAGGTCAGCATGAAGGATGACACGGTCAATCATAAGTCCTGGGAGTTTTTGATCTCATCATTAATTTCAATTATTTTAGGCTCCCTTAACTTGGTAAAATTAGCAATAATAACACATAGTCTCAGAATTGTCTTGACAAAAGAAACTCTTTCTTAAGACCTTTGAATCACAAATATGAACTAATGTGTTCTTGATTGTTGTAGGTAACGATAATAGGACGATTTTGGATTCAGCATGGGCGTTTTCATCATGGCATGAAGAAGTTTGATGAGGTCGGAGGAGGGAGCCATATCTTTTGAATGTTGTCTTATTGCAACATTGTACTGCTGATAGCTTTGACACTTAAATGTTCACGCTTTATTCCTTGGCACTATGCACCAATTTCTCATTGACCATTACGGAATACGATCCATGTTTTTCCGGTAGGGATTTCGTCTTTGATTGCTCATATTCCTCAATTCTATATTGCTTCGATTACTTATCACTTCAGAATGAATATAACACTTGCATTTGTGTATTGATGCTTTGAGATTGAAGTTTGCATAATCTTTATGTTTGCTCCATTTCTTTGATGCTTGTGATGACTTTGTGAGCAACCGTGTTTTGTGTAGCATTCATTCCCATGGACTATTTATATTATGATTGATGATGGCCTGATACCTTGATTTTTTTGTATTATTCTTGCACTAACTGTTGCTTTAACTTGGCTTTCATGTATCCATCCTTGGTGTAATGATGCCTTTGGCACAAATCTGATTTAATGAGGTATGACGATGCAAACAAATCTGGACTTGGCGTAGGGAGAAAATTCGGTGACATCATGTTGCGAAATACTTGCTTCAGTAGTCGATGAAAATGCGGAGAACATCCAACAGTCCAATGGAAAACCTTATCCATGTAAAACATGTATTCGGCAGTCAAAAGTGTTATGTATTGGATCATAAAATTTGAAGCATTAGTAGTTTATTTCCTGTAAACCTTTTTATTATCTTCATAAAACTCTTGCTATCAAATATGTACCAAATTCAATGGGCCTTTGTATCAAGTGCCACTTGTTTCTTGCAAATTGTAGCACTCTTTTTTCCTTCAATTGTGAATGGACCTTTGTATTTTAACTTGTTCTGAGTTTTTTATAACTTGAATGACCTTAGTAAGCATGTGAAACTCCACACTTCAATATTTCTCTCACCTCTCTCAATCAACCATTAGCTTCCCAATGATTAATAAGCTGCCTTAACAACTAATACAAACACATCTTGGGCCACCAATATTAGCGCATGGTTTTAATGAAATAATCAACCATGGTAATGATAATCTTAATAAATCAACTAATCAAAAAGGATCATGCATCAAGTCATATAAATCAAAAATACTAAATTGTTTAGTCAACAATTTATGGGTCCAATGTGACAAAGCAACTCAGCCAAACAAATCTAAAAGGATCAAGCTCTTATTCTTGCAATTCATACTCTCTCTCTCTTTTTATGTAAAGGAGTAATGGTCTCTACGAACCTTTATTCATATCAACCTTTGGACTTTGAATTATTTGCATCAATGAACTGATGAGTTCAACTTTTCAATCATGTCTTGCAAATAAACTTGATTTGAAGGATAATATAAATTCATATGATGAACAAATTCTTTGATCACAAACTAAATATACCATAAGTCTTGATTTAAAATCATCCATTAGTTGTGTAACCAATTCGAATTTGGATCCAAGATATTTGACATGAAAACAAACATTCAAGTCGTGACCTTAAGAATGAGAATTTATCTTTCCTTACCCTCCACCTAAATTTTGTGCACACTTGCAATAATCCATAATCATAAACAAAATCACAACCAACCTCTCCATGGTTTGCAGGTTAGAAGATCATGGCCAGAGGTCAGATGATCACTCAGAGCATAGTCACCAAACAACTAACCAAATATTATGAGAAATGAGCAAGCTAGGACAAATTTGGGGTATGACAGTAGGGATGTGCATTTCTATAGGTATGACCGCCTCGGTCCCATAGGCTATTCATAATGGGGATTCTCCGGTCGTTGAATGGGGAGTGGTTATGTACGCCCAAAGTATGCTATGCAGCTCTTCGACCCAACGCTTTTTATGCTCGTCCAGCCTTCGTTTTAACCCCCCCTTAGGATCACCCTGTTCGTAGCTTTCGCTTGTCCGTTAGTTTGAGAATGTTCGACTGAGGCGAAGTGTTGTTTGGTCCCTACCGAGGTTACGAACTCTTGGAAGTTCCTATCAGTGAATTGGGTTCCATTGTCTGTCACGATGGCGAGCGGTACTCCGAACCGAGCAAGGATGTTTCTTTTAAAGAAACGTCAAATGTTGAGTGCATTGATTTTGGCTAAAGCCTCTGCCTCTATCCATTTGGTGAAGTAGTCAACGCCTACAATGAGGTATTTGTTCTGACCAGAGCTGACGACAAAAGGGCCTATGATGTCCAGCCCCCACCAGGCGAATGGCCATGGGGAAGATAGCGACCTCAGCTCGGTAGGTGGCGCTATGTGTATGTCACTATATCGTTGGTATTTATCGAATTTCTTGACACGCTCTTTTGCGTCGTTCTACATTGTCGGCCAATAATATCCTGCTCGTAGGAGTTTTCGTGCTAGTGATCTCCCGCCCGGATGTTGGGCGTTAAATCCTTCATGGACTTCTCTTAATACGTGAGGTAGATTTTCTTCTTCGACGCATCTGAGGAGTGGCGTAGAGAAACCTCTAAGGTACATTTTGCTTCCGACCATGATGTACGAGCAGGCTCTGTATCGCACGATGCTGGATGCCTTTGGGTCTGTCGGTGGCTCCTCTTTGGTCAGGTAGTTAAACACCGGGGTCATCCAGCAATTGGCGTCTCCAATGACATTGACATCCACCGGGGGCGGGGATTGTCCGATTCTAGGCTGAGGGAGTACCTCTTGTATGACAGATTTATTGCCTCCCTTCCTTTTAGTACTGGCTAATTTGGATAAGATATCCGCACGGGTATTGTTTTTGCGTGGAACATGCTTAACCCTTACGGATGCAAATTGTTTTAGCTTCTTTTTGACCAAGGACAAGTATTCGGACATGTTGTCATTCTTATCTTGGAAATATCATCGTACTTGGTTGGCGACCAACTGGGAGTCTGTGCACCGAGGTCGTTCGCTAGTCGTAGGCCGACCAGGAAGGCCTCGTACTCCGCTTGATTGTTGGAAGTGGGAAAGGATAGGGTTAAGGAAACCTTGACGATGGTTCCTTCTTCGTTCTCCAACATAATCCCACTCTGCTGCCTGCCAAGCTAGAAGCTCCGTTGACGAAGATGGTCCATTTAGACGTGGTCGTTGATGTTTGCTTGGGGAAGGTTAGCCCTGCAATGAAGTCGACCAAAGCTTGGGATTTTAGAGCTTGTCTACCCTCATACCTAATGTCGAATTCGGACAACTCCAATGACCATTTTAGCATTCATCCAGCCATGTCTGGCCTACCGAGTAGTTGCCTAATGGGTTGGTCGGTTCTGACGACAATCGTATGGGCCAAGAAATAATGTAAAAGCCTTCTCACGGCGAAGAGGATGGCCATTGCTACTTTTTTGATTTGCTGATATCGCAGCTCTGGGTCGTGCAAGGCCTTACTCGTGAAGTAAATCGGGTTTTGTCCTTTAGGCGATTCTCGAATGAGATCTGCGCTTACAGCCTCGTTCGCGAATGCGAGGTAAAGATATAGACTTCGCCTTCGTTAGGCCTGGAGAGTACTGGAGGCTCGGATAGCGCGTTTTTCAAGTGGGCTAGGGCTTGCTCGCATTCATCCGTCCATTCGAAAGTTGATTCTTTGCGAAGGAGTTTGTAGAACGGGAGTGCGTGTTGGGCGGACTTAGCCACAAACCGAGCGAGCGAAACGAGCACTCCATTTAACGATTGTATAGATTTCTTAGAGTTGGGCGTAGAAATCTCCGTAAATTCCCGACATTTGTCGGGGTTGGCTTCGATTCCTCGCTCGGTCAGATAAAACCCGAGGAATTTTCCCGCTCGAACTCCGAACGTGCATTTTTCAGGGTTGAAGCGCAATTTGCATTTTCGAGCTTGGTCGAATACCTTTCGTAAGTGGGAAGCGTGATCCATCTCTTGTTTAGATTTAATGATCATGTAGTCCATATATACTTCGAGCATGTCTCTTATTTCTGCTCGGAAAACGTTATTCATCATGCGCCAATAAGCGGCGCCCGCGTTTTTCAGGCCGAAGGGCATAACGTTATAGTAATAATTTCCCAATTAGGTCATGAAGGACATGTGCTTTTTATCGGTCACGGCCATGGGGATTTGATTGTATCCTGAATAGGCGTCCATAAATGATAGCAGTTTGAAATCGGCCGAGTTTTCAACCAGTTTGTCAATATTTGGCAATGGATAAGCATCTTTCGGGTAAGCCCGGTTAAGATCAATATAGTCAATACACATTCTCCACTTTCCATTAGACTTTTTCACAAGTACAACGTTTGAGAGCCAATTTGTGTACCTGACCTATGTTACAAAGTTTGCCTCTAGGAGGTCTACTACAGCTTTTTCGGCCGCTTTAGTTTTTTCGGTCGACTGCTTCCTCCTCCGTTGGGCAACGACTTTGTGAGTAGGATCATTGGAGATATGGTGGCAGGACACGCCTGGGTCAAATTCGGGCATCTCCGTTGCACTCCATACGAATAGGTCGGCATTCTCTTTCAAGCATGCCTTTAGCTGTTTCTTTGCCAGGTTCAGGAGATGGGCTCCGATCTTTACGCACCTATTCGGATCTTCCCCTAGAGGGATCAGCTCAAACTCACCGTCGGGGATTGGTCGGGCTTACGAAGTGGATGGCTGCCGAGAGCTTTCGCCTTCGCCCGAAAACCTGCAATCTAGGTCGATGGAGTCGACCCGAGGGAGAGGCTTTGGCACTGTGTTCTCTGAGGATGCTGAGGCGGAAGCTTTAGGCTGGTACGATATCGAGCTAAGGCCTTTAGAGGCTGTCTCAAAGCAAAGCAGCGAAGGGAAGCTTCGACATTACTGTGAAGGGTGGCCACTATTCCCGATGTTGTGTAGTACTTCATCTTCAGATGGATAATTGATGGAACGACAAGGAGATCGGCCATCGTTGGTCGACCGAGAATGCACTGGTACAGGGAAGGGCAATCAACGACCAAAAACTGGACGCGGATTGACCGGACGGTTTCTGCGGCCCCAAAAGTGACTATGAGGTCGACATAACCCCATGGTCGAGACACGGCCCCGTTAAAACCATGTAGGTCGGATCCCACTTAAGGCGTCAGATGAGTCTCGTTCAGTTGAAGTGTCGAGAACAGTTATGAATACATGATATCGCACGAACTGCCTTGGTCGACTAGTATTCTACAAACGTCGAAATTGGCCATCTAGGCCCGAATGAGCAAAGGGATGCTGGTGTCAGGTGCTCCCCCTAGTAGTACCTCTTTGTAAAAGGTAATGGGCACTGAATTGTCTCTGGGTGGGTCTAACGTAGCGTTCAGGGCCGGTCCTTTTGCAATCTGTTGGTCGAACTTCCTCTTCACGGAACCGACCGTGATCTTGTTAAATCATCCCCCTTAAATCCCCATTGCGGAGGGGAAGGCTTCCCAGTGGTTGTGGGAAGACAGATAACCCGGGCTTTTCTGATGATCGGGCAGAAAGAAATCTTCAGGGCGATAGATGTTGGTGTCCGCGGGCACTACCACGGCTTCTTTGACCTTCTTGGTCTCTTGGGTCTCTGTCCTGGGGGCTTCTCTGGATTTTGTGAATTGTTTGAGGTAATCGTCCTTTATGAGTATTTCGATTGCGTCCTTCAGGTGGATGAAATCTTCAGTATTGTGTCTGTGGCTTTTGTGGAATCTGCAATATTTGGTTTTATTGGGGCCCGGCTTGCTAAGCAGCTGCTTGGGAAAGTGAACTCCAGCTTGTCGAAACTCCGAATTTGTGCATTTGGACAATATTTTCTCCCTCGATTCCGAGAGATGTGTGTACTCACGAAAACGGCCCACTGGCCCCCTCTTCTTCCGTGGTTCACGGGGGAGGTTTTCCTTTCTTTTGTCACCTCACCGACGAGATGTCGAGGGCTCATCAGATTTGGAAGGATTGGCATCCTCTTGGCGCCTGGCATCACAGACAAAGTTGGCCGCTTGCTTTTCCTCGTACTGGATGTACGCTTGGGCTTTCAGGAGGAAAGCGTCTAGAGTGGCGGGTGTCTCAATGCCTACTGCCCGATGGAAATCGATGGACAGGCATAATCTACGCTCCAGTAAATACTTCTTCATATCATCCATGGTGGAGACCTGGACAACTTCTTTGTTGAACCTTTCGATATAGGTCCTGAGAGGCTCATCCTTGCCCTGAATGATAGCTTCGAGCGACGCTTTTGTCTAAGGATGGTGTCGGGAGGCGGTGAAATGTCTGGAGAAAATTTGACCAAGTTGCCTCCATGAGGTGACGGACTCGGGTTCGAGGCTCTTGTACCAAGTCATCGCCTTTCCTTAAGGTGGTCGGAAAGAGACGACATTTGATTGCCCCTCGGACGCCCTTGTAGTCGAGCAAGGCCTCGATGTTTTCGATGTGTTCATCAGGGTCCGTCGTCCCATCATACGAACTAAGAGGTGCAGGCTTCTCGAGTCCTCTCGATAGCTTGGTAGCCATGATCTCAGAGGAGAGTGGGCCTCTGATGTCATCCTCGTCACTAGATGTGAACGAGGGAGATCTTGATCGACGTCTTCTGTTTCGTCAAAGAGATGGGGAGCTTGACTTGTTCTTTCTTAATCGTCCCGGAGATGGTGATCGGGATCGTCTCCTCTTTTGGGGAGGAGATCGTTGATATTTATTCTGCAAATCCTGACGATTCTTGGTTGGTACAGGTGAACGGCGTCCCCGAGGGGGTGATCAATCTCGTTTCCTGATGGAAGATTCTTCATGCTGGCCTTTTCTCCTCCTTTTGTAGGGGGATGGGTTGCGTCTTTCTCGGTGCTTTCTTGGAGAGCAGAATGATCGGAGGCCGATTTCTTCGAGGCGGTCTATCTTCTCGCCGTGTGCGAGGAGTATGAGGTTGTTCTGGTTGAGCGTCTCGGCTAACACAGCAATGTCTGACCCAGCCGGTGCAGCCATGGAGGAATGATCTCAGGCTGACTCTCGAGCGATTGATCACGCTCGGGAGAGGGTGAAGCGGTTTTTTCGTCTTGGCGATCTTGGAAGGTTTCTTCATGTGAGGGAGTGACTAAGTTGCTCCCTCGTTGGGTAAGGAGGACATCATCAGCAGTTTGGGCTTCGCATGGGATGTCGTGAGCGGCCATGGATCTTTTTAGAGAGAAAACTTTGGTTCTTGAGAGTCTTTGAGGAAGAAGAACAGGGAAGTTGAGTTCCCACAGACGGCGCCACCTGATCGTACCTGGAGATCAGGATCTGATGTGGCCGGCATCGAACGTGTATGAAGCTCGGTTGATGGTGGGAGAAAAAAAAGGGTGTACATGCAAAGGCACTCCGATGCTAAATTCAGAGAGCGAGCAACGAGTGAGCAAGTACAATATTTAAGGCAAGAGTTTGAATACCTGACCCTCCCAAATGAGAGGGTTTATATAATGTCCATGTCGTGAGGCTATTGGCCCTTTTCATTGGGCCTGGATTGTGGATCCTCCAATAACAGGTAACTTCCAGAAACTAACCGTTGGGGGGAACGCTTGGAGTGCTCGGATAAGATCTTGGTTGGATGCTGTTACTACCGAGCGAAGGACTTATCGGCAGACGTTCCTCGGTAGATCTTGGGGTTTCGATCCATGTTGGGCGTAAATCCTGGTCGGCGACGCTTATGGCCGGGTTGGAACGGACTTCTGGACGGATCGAGGATGTTTCAGTTGCCAAAGAGTCGTTGGGCCGTTACGGGCCAGAAGATGGATTGGGCCCAAGTCTAAGAATTGGGCCAGTCCGGAACACACACACACACACACACACACACACACACATATATATATATATATACATATATATATATATATCCTACTAGACAAAAAGTTATAAAAGATAATAATTGTGTTAAGATAAAGGAAAACAGTCAGTCAAAATATAAAGAGGAAAAATCGGCCTCCTTTAGAAGAGCGACGAGAGGAGAGAGGAGATCATGATTGGTGGTCCTGTTTTGGACGGCGACAGATGGAAGGAGGTCGGTAGGAGGAGCTTTAGGAGGCGGGTTCCAATCTGGGACTCGTTTCCAATCGGTAGGAGGATAGATCGAGAAGATTTGGGGAAGCTCACTTCAATATACTTCTCGGAATTTTCCGATAAGAGTAGAGCAAAAGATTTCTTCGAAATCTTTGGTTGCATAAGCGAGATTGTCGAAGTTGCAATTTCACTAAGGAGAAATAAATTGGGGAAAAGTTTGGATTCACAAGGTTTAGGGAGGTTGAAGACAGGAGATTATTAGCGGTGAAGCTCGATAATATGCACATGGATGGGAGGAAGATTCACAATCTTCCTAGGTTTGAAAGGAATCAAAGTTATTGAGGAGGTGTGTTCACGGATAGATAGAAAGTTCATGGGAAGGGTGTGGCGCAAAATTTTGACAGAGGTCGTGTGAAAAAAAAGTTCCCGATGGGTAGTTATTCTTATGCTAACATAGTGGCTGGAAAACGTGATGTCGATATCGATGGTTCTGCAGGTCCTGCGGTGTCGCTCTCATTCTCTTCTAAGAGCGAGGAGAAGGATAGATTGTTAAAGGATTTTGTGGGTCAGGTAAAAATCCCAGGGTCAGCTTACTACATTCAAACTCAGCTTGAGTTGGAGGGTTTTTTTGGTTTCAAGGTCGTTCCTTTGGGGTTAAACCTTTGTTTACTCGAAGAATCAGAGGAAGGAATTTTTTATGAGTTATCATAGGAATGAGACAATTGGTATAAACATTGGTTTGATGAAGTCAAGAGGTGGAGTGAGGAGGAGATTGATAAATTCAAAACAGTTTCGATCAAAGTTTACAGTATTCTTGCTCACACTTGGAATGGAGATTTCTTCACTGATTTGGCTAATGTTTTAGGTGTTTTTGTTTGCATCGATGACAACACTGGTAAGGGGTTATTGTTGGATGTGGCGAGAATACGAATCATAATTTCTTTATCTCTTACTGTCCCTGGCACAGTGCGAGTTGCTATTGGCAGAAGAATTGTTTCTCTCCTTATTAGAGAAGAAGTTTCAGGTCCACCATTTTCCGCAGCAAGTATTTCGAAAACTCAAATTACTGGAGGAACCTCTTCTGAATCAGAATAGGGTTGGTCATTAGATTTTATTCGAGTATTCAATCACTCCACACCTTGAACGTCTAAACGATGTTGCAATTATTCATTCAGGTCTGCAGATTATTGAATAGGGGCAGCTGTAATACCTCGAAATTTGCCCTCATTCTTCTTACCTTAACTGGCTTATCGCTTTGTATTCATATGCATTCCCACTAGGTCATTAACATTCAAAATCATGCATTTCATTGGCTCCTAAGGCATGTGATTAAGGTCGTACAAAATTAGGGTTTCGTACCCCATCCATATCTATCAGGTGGATTCGAAGTTTTGGTTATGGGGTTATTCATAACATCAGCTTCTTATGCGCTGGAAACTCGGTTAGGGTTTATTTACCTGATGAAGTGGTCTTTAAGGATTTCGCTTGAGGATAATGTTCACTGGTGTATCTAATCCATCATATAGGTGTTCAACTATATTTCCTTTGAACTTGGATTTTTACTTTACCCAACGTCTCATATTGCTTTCTGAGGTCTGCAGTATTAAAGTTTGATCTAAGTATTTATTTGATGGAGACATTCATTCGCATGTAGCATTTTCAAGTGATGCAAAGTGCTTAGTTCGAGCTATTGATTTTGGAGATCTATCATGGCATCAAAATTTTGGTTCAAGAGTTTGGTTCAAATTTTAGATGGAAAAGTGCATGAGCATGATTTAGTTGGAAGGTGTCATTCAAGTTCAACATCCAATTCTATTACCTTCGTTAATCGACTTCCATTCCTTTTAACAATTTTAAATCTAGACCAATTTATTCATATTCTTGGCCATAAATTTTTTTATTATTAAAACCATTTTGTCCATAATTCACATTTTCGATTATCCAGGTCTAATTTCAACGATTCAAACCATATCAAATTCTTCAAAATAAATCACATTTCTTACATCCGTTCCTAACCCAAGCCCAAAGATCAAATGTCCATTTTATTATTATTATTATTATTATTATTAACTTAGGCTTATGTTTCTAATCAAATCCAATTACCCGGATTAATTCTAATTCCCTTTCGTTATCAAGCCGCTTTTTAGTATTAGTTTTTATGGCCCATTATTAATTGCTCACCGATATATTTTAGTCAAGCCTAATATTGGCCATACTGAAATTGAAGGACTGATACAACAGAAAATGAGATCAGTTACAAGGGGAATAAGTGGAAAATCTGCATAAAAGAGGTTAACTGAGAAAAAAAAGGAGAGAGGAGGATTCAATTGCAAACTAGAAATTCAATCACAAATAGTTACATAACTGATAACAACTAGAAAATAATTCAGTTACAATCAGATACAAAAAACCAACTGAATGAGATAACAAAAGGGGGATAAACTCAGAATAAAATAGGGAGTTGGAGAAAAAACAAAAAGGAGAACTGAAGAAGAAGAACAATCTCCAAATTCACCTCATGCAACAAAAAAACTCAGAAACTTTATCTTTTCACATAACTCTTCAACATCATTCAAGAAATTTTCAACAAAACCCTCCACATCTTCAACCTGCTGCAAATTCTGAAACCGCATCAACATCAACGATTTTCAATATCGCCTCAAGCTTCAAATCATCATCGCTCCAATCTCAGCAACCAACTCATCTTCATTTTCAAATTTCATCAACCTATAATCTGAATCTTCGCAATCTTCAATCAAATCAGCATCAACAAATTCACCAAGACCTGCAATAAGCATCTTTATCATCAATCTCACAAGAACAATAACAATCAACACGGTTTCGCAAAGAAAATAAACAGAGAAGAAGAACCTTCAAGATCCTTCTCAATCTTCAACAATCAAATTCAAAAAAACTCTGCAAATTCACAACCTTCATCATGCTTCTGCATCCTGCAATCCATAACAACACCCATCATCAATCTTCAACCTCTGCAAAGAATTCTGAAACCGCATCAATCATTTCCACACACTCTTCAATCTCTCAGCTCCAACATCAATTGTCAACCTTCACCTCCCGACATCAATATCGAAACCTGCAGCAAAAGTTAAAAATAAAAGGGGATTCAACAACATCGACACTCACATGATTAAAACAATACCTGCAGCAACCTCTGAGAAGTTATTCCTCTGCATCAAGAATGCACGGCAAGAACACCAGATATCATCAACAACAACTATTTGGTATCGTAGAGAATCGGAAGCGGGGAGTGTGGGAAGTGAGTGAAAGATTAATAAATCAAGAACTTACGTGAAGATTTTGTGGCCTTGGATCAATGAATTTGATCATCGGAGCATCAGACGCGTAACCGGAGCGAATCGCGGTGTAGGTCGGTCAAAACTCTACCTCCCTGTTTAATCCTTGTGTTAACGATGAAATTGATGTGATTGTCGTTTGATTTGAGATACCTTAAGCTTGCCATCAGCAAACATGATTTCCATGGAAATTTATGTCGGAGCTCTTTGAAGGTAGCTTCAGATTAGGTTAGATTTATGAGCAAGATGGAGAGGAGTATGGGTTGGTACTATTCAACAGCTTCGATGAAGGTTGTGGTTGCCTCCCGACGACGCTGTGAATCGTGACGGAAGAAGGTTGAAGAAGGAGGGAGTCGACACGGTTGAGAGGAGTTTTCAGACGGGGATTCTATGAAGGACGTAGGAAGCCACGATGGTGTTTGTGAAGAGGATAAGATTCAGGTTCAAAGAGTTCATTAGGTCAAATTTCTATGTGAATCAAATCTTGTATTGGGCTTTAGTTCAGAATCCATGGATCACTTACCACACCCCTATAATTCAATTCACACCTCTCTCTACGGTTATGGGCTTTGGACCCCATAAAATGCTATTGGCACCATCAATTTCACTTGCTACACCCCCTCCCTGCAAAAAGGCTTCATCACAATTGGGCCACATAAATTCTATTCAGAACCGAAATCACTTCCTGCATCCCTTGGACATGAGGAATCCGTTTTGGGCCTGGATGTGAAAGCTTGGTGCAGTCTATATTCTATTTACACTTGATAGATTTCTGTTACACCTCACCTTTGTTCTTTATTTTTTTAGAAATTGTTAATGATTCTTCTTGCTAGAATTTTTAATTAATTTCTATATTAATTCATTTTTGTGGATTAATCTCTTAATCCATTTCTTGAAAATTTCTAGTTAGAATTTTTGCATTAATTTTAATTATTTGTTATGAACTAATTTTGGATTAAATGGTTCATGAGCCTTTTTGATCGATTTGAATAGATTTCAATAATGGTGAATCTTCACAAAGAATTTATGGAAGATAAGAATTTATTTTGCTTATGGAAGATTACAATACCTAGCATGAAGTTTTTGGATTTCTTTTATGTGAAGAATCGCTACTTCGATCAAGTAAGTAATTTCGACTTTCCATTTTGATGCACCATTCTAGTTGTATGCGGCTTAGGATCATGTAACTTAAGATGCATATTAAGCCCTCCCACCTGAGGCACTGGATTTTGTTTATGATTTATGATGATATGTGTCGATATCGGAGCTTAGAGATTAGGTTACGAATTATAGGATTCGCTTCGTTTCACTTTCCCTTAAATCACCCTTTTTTGCCCGTTTCATCGCAATTATTAAAAATAGTTTTAGGTGTGATAAAATTCTGGAAAAATTCATAAGTGATTCTCATCCTCTTAATTAATTTTTCATATTTTTTGATTCCAGGTTTGATTGGTTTTAGTAATTAATTTGGATTTTTCATTCCAAGTTGTTCCAAAAGGAATGGTATTGACATAAGAGACCAAAATCCATTTTTTTCCATAGGTGTGAGACTTATTTTTTGTGTGTGATTAATCACTGGAATTTGTGACATTTTTATGCTCCTTAGGCATTTTTTTCATAATTTTTGGTGCCCTTTTTGATCCACTTTGTGGAATTGTTTTTCGGCGATCATGCCTTGTTCCCTCACCATTAAGTAAATTGTTTTGGCACTTTGATACATAATTTTGTGAAATCCTTTTAGACCATATAATATAATGACTTTATAATTCCATGGATTTAATTTCATAATTTTTAGAGCCTTCTTGCTATTTTTCCATGTCACCTAGATCATAGGTTGATATATGTGTTTATTTGCTCCATACCCTAGATGATAGGAAGGCATTCATGCCATTTGTTTGAGAGACTTTTTGGTAAATTTTAGGAGTTAATTATAGGTCACTTTTATGTCCTTAATTCCAATTATAGTTCAATTTTTGAACCATACTCATTTGGTTTGTTTTTGTGTTCCTAAGTGCATACTTATGTGAAATGGTTTAACTTAAACTTGTTTCTCTTCTCCTCTAAATATTAACATGAATTATGTGAAAATCATAAATGTCAAGCCATGCATTCTATTTGCATATCCTACCTTGTATGTTACTGACCCATAATAATTTTATGCATATTCACATGTCATTCATCTTTAACTTGCATCATTTGTGATCTTATGCGATGTTTGCTCCATTTCTCCTCACATCTTCTTATTCGTGCTCCATATGCTTACACCATTGCATCCATGATGGTACACTCATTCATATACATTCATAAGCATTCACTACTGACTTTGATACTCATTTCATGTATTAATTCATGCTTGTATTCCATATGCATTCATACTTCATCCATGAGCCCTAAATTGCATTTAGGTGAACTTAGGTGAACTTTTTGTACATAGTTTGACATAGTTTGAATTCGTGAGGTATCCTAGCATCCTTAGGGACCTATAGCATGTATCTACTGACTTTATAAGTCATGTAACCTTTAGTTACCTTCACCTTTAGACTTAGGTCTTATTTCGAACCCTAGTTCCATTCTAGGACATTTATGGTACTTAATCGCTTTTATGCTTTGATTATACTTTCAATATGCATTGTCATGTTAAATTTTGTTTTGTAGGGGGTAAGATTGAGGTAAGCCTCACTCCATTCCTATCTCTTATGCATTATAATTTTGTTTGCCTTAGTATTTGTATTCCACTTGTATAGGCTTCCCCATTTTTAGAACCAACTTAACTTCCTAAGCAAGTAAGTTGAGTTCTAATTCTCTTTTCTTCCTTAGGTTTAGATTACCTCACAAACCATTAGGACCACTTTCCAATAATAACTAAAATTAGGATTTTGTCTTAGTCCCCATTAATTTTCTCCTTTTCTCAACTTGAGTCTTTCTTTCTCACCTCATGAAGAAAATAATAAAACACTTAATAAAGGTCGAATGTTCTTATACACCATGAGACTTTGTTGCGAAGTACTTATACGCGTCCTATTTCGGGGCTAGGTGTAAGTATTTACCACGATGGATAAGTCTTAGTATGAGAATGTTCACAAACAAATTCAAAACATTTCTCATAAAAGACAAAAACAAATAATAAGCGACTATCATGCAGGAACTTCTTTTCTCATCTCATTCATTCTGAACGCAAACTCGCGACGACTTGTCTCATTTGTAAGAAGGTAAACGCACTCGTACCAGACGAGCCTGCAACACCTGAGCATAGACATAAGCAGTTTCAGCTATCAAAAACACAAACAAATAGTTCCCGCCTTAGTTAGGCGAACTACGTCGACTCTGATCCTCATTATCCCGATGAGGTACGTAGGCAGCGGGGTAGGGCCCGTTCGAGCACATTCTTTATTTTCCCTACATTTTCCCCATTCTTTCTTTCCATTCCAATTCCCTTTCTCCTTTTCCATTCCCATTCCAGTAGCAGTTTTATTCAGCAGCACTTTATTTTCTCACCCTTTGAAACAAACAAACAAACAAGCGTGGATCTCGTCGGGTACGGCGGACGGTCTGGGATGCTAATACCTTCCCAGGTCGTAACTGACTCCCGAACCCAGATCTTTGGTTCGCAGGACCTTGTCATTTCCTTCTTCCTAGGTTTGTGCAGCATTACCTTTTCCATTCATTCGGGATAAAAATGCATGGATGTCGACTCTACCTTTTACGCGCCACTTTCGCGTTTGTACTATTATGAAAATCCCGGGAGTGACAGCTGGCGACTCTGTTGGGGATCGAACCCAGGATCTCTGGTTTCCCTCGTAGAGTCAATCCTAGCGCCTGTTTGGTTTTGTTTCTTTGGGTGTTTATCTGTTTGCTGCTATGTTTTTAGTTTAGCTTTATTGTTTTTATTTACAGTTTTACTTTACAACTTTACTTTACAGCATTTATTTATTGCTTTCAGTATTTATTTTCCATGCATCATATTATACTGGACTGTTTAGCTGTGTTGGTTTTCATTTTTTCTGGGGGATGGAGTTTCTGTGAGATAAGCCAAATACCCGGCTTGAGTGCACTATAGGATTAGCGTGGACACGTTGTACTTGCATGGTTACATGGTGAGTGGCGATGTGTTCCACACCTAGGTTGCGACCGTCTTAGAACTATCTTGTGTGGGGGTTTTGCCCCACTTCAGAATACAACCTTGATGGTTATGTGCAGCTGGGAACCGATCATTGAGAACCTTAGTGGAAACAACCCTCTCTAGTGATGACAGTGGCAGACCACATTTGTTGGAAAACCCACTCGCATCCGAGGGCCCACTAGGAACTCACATACGATGGCCTGGTTTTCTCGTAGGAATTCAGTTAAAGCAAATTGTTCGTATGACGATAGTATTGTACCCTTCGTGATGAATGTACTATTATTTCTCGATTCAGTGCTTGAAACTGGAGACTTATGAGGGATGCTTGTTTTTCCGGACTCAGCTGAGACCTCCATGAGTAGTACATAATACAAAACCGATTCCCTGATTTGGTCATGAGCCATTTCTCGGAAATGGTGAACGTATTATTGTTATTAGGCTTTAAGAGTCCGTGATGTTTGACCCGAGTAGCACACCTGTGAGATTGGGAGGGGTTTATAGGTTTGCAGGAACCCTAAACTTCAACATACCCGCTTTTCCAATGTTGTTTTGTGATATGATCTGGTTCTACATGGTCCTTTGGTGATGATATCCGGGATTTATGTTCAGAGAAACTATTATATTATTATTATGACTCTCCACAGACACTTGGCTCGTTGTTCAACTTCAACACCATCAGTGAATGTTCTATTATGTGATCCAGTTCTACAATTATTGGGTTCTCAGTTATGGGTTTCTATATAGAGATGGTATTACTATTGTGGTTCTATACAGACAGTTGGTTCACTGCTCAACACCAACATTAGACTATTGATCACATGCCTGCTGCATACATGACATCATAGCATTCCAGCACACATGTTCAGTTATTTCTGAGGATCACATATATGAATCATGTTGTTGGATTTTTCTGTGTCAAAACTTGAATCAAAGCAGATAGATTCCTCAGAAATAACTGAACATGACATTTGCATACATCCTTGAATTCTTGACAGGTGTTCAGAGACAGATTATTATCCTGATTTGGTTTCTCTTCAAATGGTCAACTTGAATCACATTCATCAAGGTATATATTTGAAGCAAATTCGGGCGGAGGTAATCAAACAAAGACCTAGCTCGGGAAATTCAGGGCAGAGGTGCAAACTTTATTTCAGAATCAGAAACTGCTGAAAGAG
This sequence comes from Lathyrus aphaca, assembly GCA_963966055.1. Taxonomy (NCBI): domain Eukaryota; kingdom Viridiplantae; phylum Streptophyta; class Magnoliopsida; order Fabales; family Fabaceae; genus Lathyrus; species Lathyrus aphaca. Next base: position 142,678,807 of record OZ014519.1, read on the forward strand.
GAAGTCAACCAGATGAAGATTCAGATGATCTTGGTTATGGAAATTTTGAATGAAGCTATTTTCATCCTTAGTGAGAAGAACTACGCTGCTCTGATTCTCCATTGGTCAATGGAGATACGTAGGTAGGAGATCATGTGAGATCTTTCCGAGCAACCAACTCTATTAACTTTATCAACCTCTTCCTTTCAGATGTCGTTTGTCAGCATCCAATTTCAGCTTCCCAAGAGAATCCAAAGGGCAGAGCATAGGGATAAATGCCAGAGCAGCTTGAGAAGAAGTTTGATCATATTCCAATGTCGTACGTACAACGGGTTTCCTCATTTGCTCAGATTCAAAACTGGTTGGGCTAGCCATATCAGGATCATCTCCGACAAAGCTTCCTTTGGGGTTTCAATTCCAAGTATGATTACCAGTCTGGCGCACCTGGCCTTTTAATTGAAGATTGCAAGTCTTTCAGTGGCAGAGGTAAAAACAAGGTTGCGAATAAGATTGACTCCAAGACTATTATGTTCACATCAGGTGAACGTGGGAATATGGCACCGAACTAGTAATAGAATGAACATCTAGACTGTTGACTGCTGAAAGTCTCTGAGAGCAATAGATCCAGACGAAGTCAAGCCTCCTCAATAATGGCAACCACGATGTAAAGGCTAGATGCAAGTACCGCTTAGGGGCATTTAGGCATATCATTTGACAACTGTGATGCGTACAAGCACAAAGTGCAAAATTTGATCGACTCAAAGGTCATCATGCCAGAAAGTGTGCCCACACATTGAAATCTCCTCATCAAATTGACATCCTAGTTTGCAAGGGCATCTTCAAAAGAAATAAGTCCAGACGGAGTCAAGTCTCCTCAATGACGCCAGTGTCCAGCTTCTTTACTGCATTTTCATTTGTAGTTTCTATCGTTTGTTTAAACATTTGTATGCATGCATGAAACTTATTTGTTTTTGAATATTAATCATAATATAACGCACATGTTTTTCTTGAAGTAATCCATTCGTATTCACTCATGATTTTGTGTATGTGCATTGCAATACCAACTATTGTGTTTAAACTCTATGAGGGAGGATGACGAAATGAAAACGCAATAATCTCTAATTGTGTGCTTTTGAGAAAGACCCTGTTGATGATGTACATGCATTGTTTCAAATCCTAAACACCAGAGATATAAGGGAGATAGACCCTCGCCAACCCATTTGAGCCTTGAAGTAGGAGTTTCTTTTCGCATGAAAAACCCTTACATTTAACCTAGGGGCAGGGTAGATGTCAGCTAGCCGGACCAAGCGTTCAGGATTTCATAAAGAAGTGTATTTGAGGATCCATTACATTCCACTATGCTAATCAAGAGATCCAAAGACCAAAAACCACAATGGTTATCCAAGTCAAAAGGTCCAAAGACTGAAAACCACAATGGTTATCCTTCATCGACCAGGAATGAGGCAGTCACAACCCTCACAAAGCAATCAAGACAAACAATGTCACACGATTTGTTCAAAAAAAAAGAGAAAATGAAAAAGCCCGCTAAGTCGAACTTGAAAACAAGCAACTTAGGCAAACGTTAGGGCATCCCGCTGGGCTTCACAATCTAAGATTCACAAGAATCATTCCAGGCAAAAGTTAGGGATGAGCAAAAGAATGCAAAAGATGAAAAGGATTGCATAAGAAATATCCTGAAAACAAGAACAAAGTCGTGTGGCACAGACACAAAAGACAAATGGGTGACTGACTCCAAACGACAACCTGATTGGTGCTTAAATCGTTAGTGTAATTGGTTCCTCAACCGTCACAAAACCCTTTTCGAGAGGTGAGCGTGTGTGAAAGCTAGCTGAACATAGGAATGGAGAATATCACGAAGAGGGGTGGGCACAAATAAACTTCAAGCCTATATCCTTTGCATACATTTGTTGAGCATCATAAAAGTTCACGTATGGAATCTCAGTCTAGAAGTTTAATCTTGCAAAGTTGAGAAGTCTGAAACTTCCGAGGGACCAGTATATGAAGATGCACTTTTCCAAGAAACTCCAGTGAGTGGGGACTTTCCCAACAATCGTGGTAAGAGCCAACTAATATGGGGCAATCACGTCGAGCAATCTCTCCAAAGTCCAGCCAAACTGAGGCAGACACTTCGAGATCAAATCTCTCAAAGAGCCATTAGTCTGAGGCATTCAATTTAAAGTTCAGCCAAACTGGGGAAATCACTCCGAAATTCAAATCTCTCCAAGAGTATTTAGTCTGGGTATTCACTCGAATATCACCCATTCATGGACGAAGCTACTCGAAGGCTCATACTAGGACAGACCACCCCCAAGAGCATGAGAAATCATTCTCTCCCGAAGACGGTTAATTAGAGGCGCTTATCCAGAGTTCAAAATACTGGGACAGAATATCTCACAGTGATATGAGGTTTTTCATGAATCCTCGCGAGAAAACATTCTTGCACAGACCATGCAGACTGGGGCAGTTATTTTAAGATCCAACGAATCTCTCCAAGAGTTTGAAGACACTGAGGCATTTCGTATGTCATGTTTTCTGTAAAATCCTTTTGAGACATTTTCTTCCGATGGACCTTAATCTGAGGCGAGTTAAAAATTTCAAAGAACCATTATTCAATCATGATTAGTTGGCGATCTATCAATCCAGAGGCTAGAAGCAAAGCCATTGTCAGCACGAGACCTCAGAAGTTCTTTTCTCAGCGGGCTTTATTGATCATTCTCCCTCAGCAGACCTCATATGATTATCTTTCGTCCAACAGGGTAACAAGAATATGGGTGGTATTTCCTTGACAGATGGTATCATTATTAAGGGACGCCTCATATCTCATCCCTAGTATGAGACACTTTATATTCGCTCATCCCTAACATGACACGCGTCATATCTTTTACCACCAGCAAGGGGCAACTTAAAATCTTATCTTCAGCATGAAGCTTTATCATTGACATCCTCCATCATCCCCAGTAGAGGTGGAATTTGAAATCTCTCTCAGCAAGGCAACAAAAATTTGGTGTCCTCCCCAAGCAGATATTTCCCTTCAATATAGGGGCAATCCCCAGCAGTACAAGGAATGTCTTTTCTCTCCAGCAGGATGCTTCATCAGCAGTGCCATACATCTGGTTCCCTAGCCAAGTCAGGAGGTCTTCACTTTCCCACCAAAGTTCAAGAACGGTCCATCTCCAGCAGGATCTTGGCTCTCCAATCCCAAAGTCCAATTTATTTTTTGGCAGTAGCGGCAGTTCAGAGTCGGTGCATCATTAACAGCTTTCCTCGCAGAGTTATTTCCTCCTCATCAGGATGGACCAGATCAGTGCACTGATCACCAATTTTCCCCAGTCAAGCCATATGGGATATCTGCTATCTCCTTATCGGGAGACCCCTTTGCATTTGCATTTGCATCTAGTAATCATCATTACATTTGCATCCTCAAACGCGTAGCATTTCCATTATCATGGAGCATTACGCCATAAATCCAAGCATATGCATGCCAGCATGGGCCAATTTTAAGGTATATTACGTATGACCTATAATATCTTCTCAACCTGAAATACTCCTCGCAAAGGATATCAATACCATTTTCCAGGCATCTTTGCCTTTTCAAGTCAATATTTACCACTTATTCCGCGTCTTGTTTGGTACAACAGTCGCGTCGCAGGTTCTCGTTTTGTACAACGGTCCTGTTTTCCTGGGCTCTCGTTTATGTACAACGATCCCGTTCCATCTTGTACTATATTCTTTATGTTTTTGGTTATCGGCTGAGGCCGGTATACCACTGCGTCTCCATTCGAGGATGGTTTCGTGTTAGATCCGAGGATCTTTTGAGAATTGTCATTCGAGGATGGCATTCTTTTCTTCAAGTCCTTCTGAGGTTGGTCTTGTTGTTGTGGCTATCATTTGAGTATGATAGACCATTTTGAGCTTATTGATTGATGTCAGTTTGTCTCTTTTGCAAAGTCTTTCTGAGGTCAGTCTTTGTGTTTCTGGTTATCGACTGAGGTCGGTATGCCATTGCGTCTCCATTCGAGGATGGTTTCGTGTTAGATCTGAGGATCTTTTGAGAATTGTCATTCGAGGATGGCATTCTTTTCTTCAAGTCCTTCTGAGGTTGGTCTTGTTTGTTGTGGCTATCATTCGAGGATGATAGACCATTTTGAGCTTATTGATTGAGGTCAGTTTGTCTCTTTTGTAAAGTCTGTCTGAGGTCAGTCTTTGTGTTTCTGGTTATCGACTGAGGCCGGTATGCCATTGCGTCTCCATTCAAGGATGGCTTCGTGTTAGATCCGAGGATCTTTTGAGAATTGTCATTCGAGGATGGCATTCTTTTCTTCAAGTCCTTATGAGTTTGCTCTTGTTTGTTGTGGCTATCATAGACCATTTTGAGCTTATTGATTGAGGTCAGTTTGTCTATTTTGCAAAGTCTGTCTGAGGTCAGTCTTTGTGTTTCTGGTTATCGACCGAGGCCGGTATACCATTGTGTCTCCATTCGAGGACGGTTTCGTGTTAGATCCGAGGATCTTTTGAGAATTGTCATTTGAGGATGGCATTCTTCCCAGCATATTTTATTCCCCACAGAATGCAACTTCATTTCCCAGCGTGGTTATTTATACCAAGTCTTTTTTGTTATCCCTAGTTGAGTCTTGTTTCAGTACAACAATCTCATTTTTTCGCGTCTCTGTTTAAGTACAACAGTCGCGTCTCGGGCTCTCGTTTAAGTATAACAATCACGTTCCTTTCGAGTCTCCATTTAAGTACAATAGTCTCGTCTTTGGGTCTTGTTTCAGTACAACAATCTCATTTTTTCGCGTCCCCGTTTCAGTATAGCGGTTTCATGTCGGGTTATCATTTAAGTATAATGATCCTGTTCTTTTTGGTCTCATCTCAGTACGATGGCTTCATTTTCTTGGTTATGGATCGGTTGATACCATTTCCTAGTTAGATCGGTTGATCTTATTTGAGTTGTAAATCGGTCGATATTACTTCTCTTCGAGTCATAAATCGGATGATATTATGTTCTCGTTTTTTCCGGGTTATGGATCGGTTGATAACATTTCCTGGTTGGATCGGTTGATCTTATCTGAGTTGTATATCGGTTGATATTACTTCTCTTCGAGTCATAAATCGGATGATATTACGTTCTTGTTTTTCGGGTCATGAATCGGTTGATACCATTTCCTGGTTAGATCGGTTGATCTTATTTGAGTCGTAATATTGCTTCTCTCCTTTGTCTTTCCAAGTCAATGTTTGTCTTCCTTCCGTGGCTTGGTCTTGCCCAGCAGTCGTGTATTTTTCTTTGTGGCTTGGTCCGCCCAACAGTCACATTGTCGAGTCCCATTCCGCAAATAGTCTCGTTAAGCCCTATTTCGCCAACAGGCACTTTCTGTGGCTTGGTCCTGCCCAACAATCGTGCTTTTTCTTTGTGGCTTGGTTCGCCCAGCAGTCACATTGTCGAGTCCCATTCTGATAATGGTCTCATTAAGCCCTGTTTCGCCAACAGGCACTTTCCGTGGCGTGGTCCTGCCCAGCAGTCACATTGAGAGTTCTTTTTCACTAACGGTCTCGTTAAGTCCTATTTCGCCAACAGGCACCATCGTTGTGGCTTGTTTCACTCAGCATTCATAGTGCAGGTTTTTGGTATTGATTCTACTCCACCTGGTTCTATTTCCGCTACCTATTCAGAGGTCAAAACAAAAAATATAAATAAAGGGAAGATGGCATTTCTATTATCCACCGAGTTCAAATTTCCAGGTTTTATTCGAGTATTCAATCACTCCACACCTTGAACGTCTAAAAGCTGTTGCAATTATTCATTCAGGTCTGCAGATGATTAAATAGAGGCAGCTGTAATACCTCAAAATTTGCCCTCATTCTTCTTACCTTAACCGGCTTATCGCTTTGCATTCATATGCATTCCCACTAGGTCATTAACATTCGCAATCATGTATTTCATTGGCTCCTAAGGCATGTGATCAAGGCCATACAAAATTAGGGTTTCGTACCCCATCCATATCTATCAGGTGGATTCGAAGTTTTGTTTTTGGGGTTATTCATAACATCAGCTTCTTATGCGCTGGAAACTCGGTTAGGGTTTATTTACCTGATGAAGTGGTCTTTAAGGATTTCGCTTGAGGATAATGTTCACTGGTGTATCTAATCCATCATATAGGTGTTCAACTATATTTCCTTTGAACGTGGGTTTTTACTTTACCCAATGTCTCATATTGATCTCTGAGGTCTGCAGTATTAAAGTTTGATCTGAGTATTTATTTGATGGAGACATTCATTCGCATGTAGCATTTTCAAGTGATGCAAAGTTCTTAGTTCGAGCTATTGATTTTGGAGATCTATCATGGCATCAAAATTTTGGTTCAAGAGTTCGGTTCAAATTTTAGATGGAAAAGTGCATGAGCATGATTTAGTTGGAAGGTGTCATTCAAGTTCAACATCCAATTCTATTACCCTCGTTAATCGACTTCCATTCGTTTTAACAATTTTAAATCTAGACCAATTTATTCATATTCTTGTCCATAAAGTGTTTTATTATTAAAACCATTTTGTCCATAATTCACATTTTAGATTATCCAGGTCTAATTTCAACGATTCAAACCATATCAAATTCTTCCAAATAAATCACATTTCTTACATCCGTTCCTAACCCAAGCCCAAAGATCAAATGTCCATTTTATTATTATTATTCTTATTATTTTTAACTTAGGATTATGTTTCTAATCAAATGGCCCATTATTAATTGCTCACCGATATATTTTAGTCAAGCCTAATATTGGCCATACTGAAATTGAAGTACTGATACAACAGAAAATGAGATCAGTTACAAGGGGCATAAGTGGAAAATATGCATAAAAAAGGTTAACTGATAAAAAACAGAGAAAAAAAAGGAGAGATGAGGATTCAATTGCAAACTAGAAATTCAATCACAAACAGTTACATAACTGATAACAACCAGAAAATAATTCAGTTACAATCAGTTACAAAAAACCAACTGAATGAGATAACAAAAGGGGGATAAACTCAGAATAAAAAAGGGAGATGCAGAAAAAACAAAAAGGAGAACTGAAGAAGAAGAACAATCTCCAAATTCACCTCATGCAATAAAAAACTTAGAAACTTTATCTTTTCACATCACTCTTCAACATCATTCAAGAACTTTTCAACAAAACCTTCCACATCTTCAACCTGCTGCAAATTCTGAAACCGCGTCAACATCAATGATTTTCAATATCGCCTCCAGCTTCAAATCATCATCATCGCTCCAATCTCAGCAACCAACTCATCTTCATCTTCAAATTTCATCAACCTATAATCTGAATCTTCGCAATCTTCAATCAAATCATCATCAACAAATTCGCCAAGACCTGCAACAAGCATCTTTATCATCAATCTCACAAGAACAACAACAATAAACTCGGTTTCACAAAGAAAATAAACAGAGAAGAAAAACCTTCAAGATCCTTCTCAATCTTCAACAATCAAATTCAGAAAAACTCTGCAAATTCACAACCTTCATCATGCTTCTGCATCCTGCAATCCATAACAACACCCCTCATCAATCTTCAACCTCTGCAAAGAATTCTGAAACCGCATCAATCATGTTCGCACACTCTTCAATCTCTCAGCTCCAACATCAATCGTCAACCTTCACCTCCTGGCATCAATAGCGAAACCTGCAGCAAAAGTTAAAAATAAAAGGGGATTCAACAACATCGACACTCACAAGATTAAAACAATACCTGTAGCAATCTCCGAGAAGTTATTACTCTGCATCAAGAACGCACGGCAAGAACACCAGATATCATCAACAACAATTATTTGGTATCGTAGAGAATCGGAAGTGGGGAGTGTGGGAAGTGAGTGAAAGAGTAATAAATCAAGAACTTACGTGAAGACTTTGTGGCCTTGGATCAATGAATTTCACTAGTGCAGAAATGACTTTTTACATCGGGCGAAAATGACTTTTTACATCGGTTCTGAGTCCGATGTAAAGGCAGTCGATGTAATAAATCAAAGACATTTTACATCGGTTTTAGGACTGATGTAAAAAATATGCCAACCACGTCGGTTAATTTTTAAGTCTGATGTGAAAAAAAAAATATAATTTTTTTTAATGTAAAAGGAAGTTTTTACATCGGTTGGATGATAAAACCGATGTAATAGGTGTGGTTTTTAAATCGGTTCTTTCTTATAACCGGTGTAAAAAGGTGTGTAAATTATTTTAAAGTATGCCCCACATGGGACTTTTTACATCGGTTCTGCATTAGCCCGATGTGAAAAGTATTCCATACAAGGGGGTTTTTACATTGGTTCTCCATTCGCCCGATGTAAAAAGTATGCCATATAGTACTTTTTACATCGGTTTTTCCATTCGCCCGATGTAAAAAGTACTGTAGAAATTTTATATAATATGACTATTTTTTAGCAATTCCTGTAATTTTTTTGGTATCTAATTTTTTAGCAATTCCTGTAAATATTTTTGGTACCTAATTTTTCCTTCACATAGACCACATTTAGGTCGCTATTTTCATATATTTCTCACCAATATTCATTAAACCAAATATCTAGTATACACATATATTCTTCCAAATGTACTAGTATACACATATAGTCATCTCAATAGGAGGTTTTTACTAAAATTTACTACTACAACAACAACAAAAAATACACATTCAACCAATATTCCCCCCACTTGAATATCAACTTACAATATCCACAAGAATATGAGTTGTAACTTTGGTAGAAAACACCAAAATCAAATTTCCTGAAAATAAATAATAACACCAATTAACCAACAGACAACACCAAAGTCAATAGGATCAAATCAGACAATTCTATATATCTTACCAGATAAAGCTTAAATTTTATATAACTCAAAGAAACATGTTGCCCAACGGAGTCGCAAATCATACAAATCATCTTCTTTTAATTATGTTGGGTCATTAAATACCTACAACACATAAATAACAATATAGAGTTATTTTGGAAAATTCACATTAAGTTGCAAAATGCAAAGTAAATAACAAAGTAAAGTTATTTTTATTACCGTCATCCAATTATCGGTTATCTTTGCAGAGACAATATCCAACATATTTTTCATCACATAGTACCCACAATCATCAGAGTTATTTTGTTTCCTTGTCTAAAAATGAATCCAAGGCCTACCAACACCCGTACATTCATGGGTTCTTGGATCAAACTTCACCTTTATCTTCTCACCTGTTTGGTGAACTTTGTCAATCTGTGTCATCAAAGTGGGACCTCTAACTCTTTTTTTTGTAGGGTCACTAGATGAAGAAGGGTTGTTTGTTGAATCAGCCATGTATTTGTTCACATAAAATAAAAACAATTAGACATCAAATTAAGCAAAAAATATAAACAATTAGATATTAAATTAAGCACAAAATATAAACAATTAGACATTAAATTAAGAAAAAATATAAACAATTAGACATTAAATTAAGCAAAAATATAAACAATTAGACATCAAAGCAAGCACAAAATAAATAAATAAATAAATAAATAACTTACTAGTCCTCCCATATCCCTTCTCCATGATCTGTGCGAATAGCATGCACATTATCCTCTTCATTTTCTTCAATGAAGGTAGGCACATTTATTGAGAAAGGAGGAGTTTTGGAAATATCAAGGTTGGCATCTTGATTTTCATCACTATCATGCATCTTTCCTTGTATAACCACCAACCACCTTTTATCAGAAGGATCTGTGACATAAAACACTTGTTTTGCTTGAGACGCCATAATGAAAGGTTCGTCCGCATAAGCTAACTTGCTAAGATCAACCAATGTAACTCCAAATTCATCGATTCTTACACCACTATTGATATCAATCCATTTGCATTTAAATACGGGAACTTTAAAAACAACATAATCAACTTCCCAAATATCTTCAATCACCCCAAAGTAGGGTGGAGATGCCATAACCGGGTTTTTATCTTTAGCACTAGAGAAGTGCATGGACTCGGCCACAATCATCACCCCACTATTTTGTATGGTACTACGGTCATCCTTTGACTTTGTATAAAAGCAAGTTTTATTAATATCATATCCACTCCAAGTTATTATGTTACATTTCGGCTCATAGGACAACCACTTAATTGTATTAGATGCACTATCATCATTAGCAATTTTCTCTTTAAACCACTCAGAGAAACTCTTATTGTGCTCTTTTAACAACCATCTTTCATTCATCTTGGGGTGCCTTTTCTTTATGATGCTTTTGTGAGCAGATAAGTGAGGTTGAACTTCATCCGTGTTATTTAAAATATATAAATGAGCTTGAACAACGACATCAATACTTAAGCTCTTGACATTTAAACCTTGTGTACCCATACCCTCACATCTTCCATCATGACGAGACTTAGGAACCCCTACAACATCCACTTCTGACAAATAATTTGAACAAAACTCAATTGCCTCTTCTGCAATGTACCTCTCAACAATCGATGCTTCCGGCCGGTGTGGATTTTTTGTATAACCTTTTAGGATCTTCATGTATCGCTCTGTTGGATACATCCATCGTAAAAAAAATGGGCCACATAATCTAATCTCCCTTACTAGATGAACAATCAAGTGAACCATAATGTCGAAAAATGAAGGAGGAAAATACATCTCTATTTGGCACAAGATAACTGTAGTCTCATTTTCCAAAACATCTAACTTTGATGGATCAATGGATTTACAACAAATTGCATTGAAAAATAAGCATAACCTGGTTATAGTCTTCCTAACATTGTTAGGCAATATCCCACGAATAGCCACTGGTAGTACCTGTTGCATTAAGACATGACAGTCATGAGATTTTAAGCCAATTAGTTTGAGATCTTTAATAGATACAAGCCTCTTTACATTTGATGAGTAACCATGTGGAACTTTAATACTTTGTAAACACTCACAAAAACTTGTTTTCTCTTTTTTAGACAAAGTGTAGCAGGCAGGAGGCAAATATATCTTGTTGCCTATATGTTGTGGAGTTAACTCTTCTTGTATACCCATCAATCTCAAATCCACACGAGCATTATAACCATCTTTTGTTTTGCCATGAATGTTGAGAAGTGTTTCGAGTAAACTATCACATACATTTTTCTCCACGTGCATCACATCAATACAATGTCTTACATCAAGACTAGACCAATATGGAAGATCGAAGAAAACTGACCTCTTTTTCCATAAATTTTTCGTAGTTGATTTCTTTTTGTATTTTCCAAAGACAGCATTAATGCCCTGTTGTCGTTGATAAACTTCCTCTCCAATTAAGGGCTTTGGAGCTTCACCATGCTCTTGTTCCCCATTGAAAGCTTTTCGCAATCTACGATATGGATGATAACAAGCAAGAAATTTTCGATGTCCAAGATAAACAGTTTTCTTTCCTTTTTCAAGTTGGAGGTAACTTGTGTCTTTTTCACATATAGGACATGCATTATGCCCTTTAACTTTATAACCAGACAAATTACCATACGCCGGAAAATCGTTGATGGTGCAAAACAACATGGCATGCATATTGAAGTGTTCACCAGAATACGCATCAAAAACATCCACCCCTTCCTCCCACAATACTCTTAAATCATCAATCAAGGGACTTAGATAAACATCTATGTCATTTCCCGGTTGTTTTGGGCCCGAAATCATCATGGATAACATAATATATTTACGCTTCATGCATAACCTAGGATATAGGTTGTAAATCATTAGGAGAACAGGCCAAGAAGAATGATTAGTACTTAGATTACCAAACGGATTCATTCCATCAGTAGAAAGTCCAAGTCTAAGGTTTCTTGACTCTTTGCCAAAATTTGGAAACAAAGAATCTATTTTCTTCCACTGCAAAGAATCAGCTACATGACGAATTTATCCATCATATTTTCTTTCTTCGGCATGCCATCTAAGATTCCTTGCGTCATTTGCATTTGCGAAGAGTCTCTTGAACCTTGGAATTATTGGTAGGTACCATACCACTTTCGCGGGAGGACCCTTTTTGACAACCTCATCATCACTAGAATCACCATCTTTCTTTTTGTAGCGTGACGCCTTGCACTTCGGACAATGATTATAGTTTACATACTCTTTTCTGTATAATATGCATTCATTAGGGCATGCTGTCGCTCCCACCAAATGACACCAGCCAGAAGAGGTACAGACGCGAACGGTCGGCGAAAGAGGAAATGAAGATGAAATGAATAGAGTCGCCGGCTAGGCATTTTTATCCCGAAGGAAAGGTAATGCTGCATAAACCTAGGAAAAGATATGGATAAGACGATCGCGAACCAGAGAAACTGAGAAAGGGGGTTGGTTACAACATGGGAAGGTATTAGCACCCAGATTGTCCGTCGTACTCGACGGGATCCACGCTTAAAAGATTTGTTTTTAAAGGGGTAGTGTCAATGCTATCTGTGTACAAAAGCGGGAAAAGAATACAAGTGTCAGTGCAAAAGAAGTGTGAAGTGAATTGCTCAGGGATGAGGCTTAAAGAATAATGTTGGAAGGGGGGGAATATACAGAGACTTTTGTTTGATAACTGTTAAGTTATGCCTACGTATCCTCTCGTGCAATGAGGAAGTCAGAACACCGTAGTTCGACTCAAAGAGACTGAAAGGTAAATTGACTGATGAACTGCTTGCTTGTCTATGCTCAAGTGTATGACTTGTCTGGCTCAGGTGCTAACTGTCTTGCATTAGACGGAAGAAGCAAGTTCTTGTTTGTGAGTGAAGATGATGAGAAAAGAATCCCGGAGGAGACGATTATTGTTTGTTTTTGGTGTTTTCAATCTTTTATTTCTTTTGGAGTTTGTCATAAGAAAATGAGCTTAAGCCTAAACCAAGGGTTAGTAAACTCATCACATCTTCCCTCTGATTAGGGGTAATGAGAATACCTTAAGTATGAAGTAAGCACCTCACACTTAATCACCATGATGTAGGATTAAGATCATTATCCTACTTGCAATTATTTAGAAGTTTTTTGGAGTTTTTGTTTAGTGTTAAGTAATGAGTTTAAGCCATAATCAAAGATTTAATGGACTCATTACACCATCCTAATATAAGGATAATAGATGAGAACATATAAGCTGAGAAAGATACCTCAACTTAATCCATGATTAGGGATTAACCTCATGACAAAACAAGCCTTTGTTAAAGTGGATTTTAATTAATGGTAAGATTAAGAAGTGAATTTTATGATTTGTAAGACAACTTGAGGGGGACTTGTCCATTAACACTAGGGTTAGTCCTTCTTAACCAATTAAGGAAGAATTAGAACCCTAATGCAAGGCCCAAGTTACAAGCTATTGTCTTAGCGATTATTAGATGGATTGATTAAGAGATTTAAACACATTAAGGGTTTAACACTTAGGATTAAAGTTATACACTCCATCCTAAGAGAAGGATGCAGGCATAATCTTAATCATAAAGCTTTAAGACCTTAAAGGTTTAGTCTCTGATTATGAGATGAGAAGAGAGACACAAAAGATGACACAAAGGCAAAAATAAATGGGGGACTAATCAAACCCTAATTGTTAAGATGCTTGGGTGTTCCTAGGGTTTATGAGGCTTGCAAGAGATCTTCAAGAATAAGCCACCAATGGAAGGAGGAGAAGCAGAAGAAACAAGTTAACTTACTTCATTTAAGAAGACAAGTTACTTAAAGAAAGAAAGTGAATGAGGAAGCTCACTCTAAGACAAAGGTAAAATGCAGCAAGGATGCATAAAATAGATGGGAAGAGAATGTGAGAAGTGAAGGCAAATTCACTTCTCAAAGTACTTACCACCTGAAAAGTTAGCATAAGAGAAAGAAATGAAATGAAAATGAAATGAATGCAAAGGTGCAAACCAAAACCAGAAGCAAATTTATGATGTAAATGATGCTAAGAGATGATGCAAATGTATGTCAAGAGTTGTGAATGATCATACAAGTGATGAGAATGCAAATGAAGCATGAAAGAAGCATGAAAGTTCATGAATGCTTATGGAATGTAATGAATGCATAACATGGTAAATGGATGAGGAAATGATCAAGCATGAGTCTAATCTGTCCTAAGATGTCTTATATGTCATGTGAATGCATAAAATGTCATGGAAAGTTCTTATATGAATGCTTATGCAAGATGTATGCAAAGGAAGATGAGAAATTAGGGTTTTCATGCAACATGAGATGCAAAAGTCAAAAACAGAAGCAATCGACAAGATAAAAAATTGAAAATGCAATAAAAAGAACCCTAACCCCATATGATACCACACCCCAAAGGAGAAGACCTAACTCTTAACCTAATGAAAGTTATGATTTTTCTAAGTTATCTAGGGTTTTAAGGTACCTAAAGGGGAAAAATGCAAATCAATTCAAAAATGCAGGAGAAATTTGTGACAAAATTATGCTAGAAACTACATGTCAAATTAAGATCAATGCAAAAAGAACCATTGTCATACAATTCTTGGTTAGGCAGAAAATAATTCTTGAAGTTAGGGTTCTAAAATAGGAATTTTATGAACCCTAAATTCAAGAAAATTAACAAAGATGGTTCAAAACCAAAAAGAAATTTGTGTGGATGGTATGACAATGTTTCTAAATGTTTAAAGATGCAATGTGAATTTTTTGGGGATTTTTAGAAACCTAAATGATATTTTAATTAATTAATTCTCATTAATTAATTAAAATAAACATTTAAATGTTTTAAAAATGATTTTTTAATGTGAAAAATAAAAATAAAAATATTTTTGGGTTAAGAAAATTATTTGAAGTAAAAAATGCAGAATACAATTATTTTTGGAATTTTCTAACTATCTTTAAATAAATGTGCAAAATAAAATGAGAAAATGAAATAAAAAATGTGAATTAATGAAGGTATGCTGATCCAAAGGCTGGAATTCAAATCTGGGGAAAGGGGTTTGAATGTGCGCGTGATCTGAGGGTCCAGATCAAACCTGGTTAATTAATTTAATTATATTAATTAATTATGAATTAGGGCTAAGTGGGTTAATCTGGGTCGTGCGTGTCTTAACTTAATCCTAATCCAATGGCTACAAATCAAACTGGCAAATTAATTAGAGATTAGGGTTAATCATTTTCGGGCGGCCGGAGACGAACTCCGGTCATCTTCTCCGGCGGGACAAAAACCCTAAAACCTCCCCTAGGCAATTTTAAACCCTCAAACCTGCCCAGAAACATTCCCCACACTTCTAGCAACTCAAATCAACAATCAAACATCATTTATCATGCAACAACAGGCTGAATCGAATCAAGACAAAATCATGGCCAAACTTTCAGACATTCATAAAATACTCATTTTTCCACCATTTTCAATTATAAACACATCATGATGATCCTTAAAGCATGTACTTTCAGTTTATAACAAGAAATCAAAGCTTTGTGAAAAATTGTTCTTGACCATACCTGAGCTGGAAAACTTCAATGGCGAGCTTTCAGAACCTCTCACTTGTGCAAATGAACTCCTTTGGGCCTTCTGAAGCTAGTGGAATGCTTGAAAAGCTTTGAGAGTGGCTGGTTTGTGTTGTGTGGTTCTGGTTTAGCAGAAATGGAGGTTTGTGTGTGGTGATTCAGGCCATTCCAAGGGTTGGGTTTTGTTCTATGGATGAAGAGTGATTTGTTGGTGAAAGAATTTCTGGATTTTGTTAAGTTTTGAGGGTGTTTCGAAGAGAACAGGCTTTTTGCACAAATTTGTGAATCTGAGATTATGTGTGTTTTCAGACTCTAATCCTCCTCCTTATCTCTCCCATATTGTTTGAATATAATATGTGGTAGGTTCTGAATGGCTGCAAATCACTATTCCAAGAGCATGGGAGTTTTTGCCAAAAAGTCAAAAATGTGTCCTTGAGAGTATGGGCTGGAACAGAAGTGGTACAATGGGGTGTCTTGCTTCAGCATGGTTTGAGGATGACCCTTGGATGGTTTATGATGGACTGCAACACTTGGATTACAAGATAGCATGTGTTATGCAAAATTCCAACTTTGTGCACTTTGAGATTTTTGGTCATGGACATGTCTTACTCAATGCTGAATTTTGGTCATGAAGAGTTACATGATGTTGCTGTGATGTCTTGAGACCATTTAGAAGTCATAACAATCCTTAGAAATCATTCTTGCAAGAAATCCTCTTTTGAGAATTTTATGAAAAGTGGCTTATGGAAACTTGTGATCCAAGGCATGAAATCTTGTGAATTTTGTACAATTATGATCTTGGCAAGTTGCATTATGTTGTAATGATGCTTGGAAGTCATTTAGAGGTCATGAAAATGCTTAGAACTTGAATTTGCAAAAATCCCTCTTTGGCATGAAACTTGAAATTATGTGATTTTTGCCAACTTTGACAAGCCATATCTTGAGTTCCAAAATGAATTAGATCTTGTTCTTATACTTTTTGAAAAGGGAATCATCCAATCTACAAATTTCATGACCAACAATTTTTCATTTTAAGCATTTTTTGTTGAGAAAGAGGAGGTTGAAAAACTTTCCCAAAATGGAAAGTTTCCATTACAAGTCATTTCCATTTTTGGCAACTTTTGGTTTAGCTCACTTTTCTTCAATTTTGTGAACTTCCAACACTTCAATGATCAAATAAAGATCATATAACTTCAATTTGATGAAAAATCCACTTTGGTTCCATTGGTGGGGGCCTCAGATGCCCTGATTTTGCTCTGACTTGCTCAACAAGTTACCCAGTGAACAGATGACTTTCACAATGAATTTCTTCATCAAACTTGGTACACATGATCCTTATAACATATTGAGACCATTAGAAACAAGAATGACCAAAAAAATTGGAGTTATGGCCTCTGAAACCAAAACCCTAATTTTAGGTCATATGTGCAGTTAAACCCTAGTTATGCTTCCATGCTTTGTCAGTTCTTGTGATTCTTTGAATTCCTTGATCTTTGGAGGATAAAATATGATGATTGAACATACATGGACCCTCTTAAGATGATTGAAGACCTTTGGAGTGGCTCATATGGATCCTGGATTACTCAGATCACAAACCCTAGATGCAGATGAACTTGAATTAATGCAGTGAAGCAAAAATGCAACATGAGATGATATGCTTAAACTAATGCAAATATGAAAGATCACAAGCCATGGTGTGAACTTAGTGAGGGAAAATTTGGGGTGTTTACACATGCATGTATCTTTTCCTACTCCAAACACATTGGACACAATATCTTTTTTGCCTCGTAATAACGATTTGGCAATATGTTACCTTCTGGAAGCATCTGTGTCAACAATTCAAGCAATTCGGTAAAACTTTTGTCAGTCCACCCATTATTTGCCTTCAAATTAAAAAATTTTAAAACGGCTGACAAACGTGTAAAATTTGTGCATCCCGGGTACAAAGGTTTATCCTTGTCACTGCATAAAGTATCATATGCATGTGCCTTTTTAAACGAATCTTGTCCAATATCACGCATCATGTCTTCCAAGCAATCATCATCCATTTCTACACCAATATTATCTTTTTGGGACACATTTGACTTTTCTACTACCTCACCGTGCCATATCCATTGTGTATAACTTTGACAAATCCCATGACAAATTAGATGATCCATGATTGCCTTCTTATTAAGTTTTGGTTCGCGATTTGCGCAACGAACACATGGACAGAGAAAAAGCACATCAACACTTTTTTCACCATTACTTTTAGGAGGAGAAAGATTTTTTTAGCATTGCTTTCAGAAAACTTTAGAAATTCCTTCACTCCATGTTCGTACTCAACACTTAATGGATTAGCTTTTATCCAACTACGATTCATACCTATGTTCCGGAATTAATGCATACAGATCAGATAAATCATTTCGACACCTATAATAGCCGCTCTCTTGGACATTAGAAAGAATGCAAAAGTCTCTACGTGCAAACACGTGACATGCATAAAGAAGAAGTGAGAAGTTATAAATAATTAAAAAAGAACCTGCAATATCGTGTGGTCGGCCGGATGACTCACGGGTGACGATGCAGAAGTTTTCGTCGACACACAAATTCTACGAGAAACAATAGCATCACAACATGTATAAAATAAACATGGCTAAAGACAAATATAAAGTAATATATATATATATTGAAATTAAAGAAAATTAATAATATCTATATATATATATATAGTTTTATATATATTGAAAAACAAATTTTAACAGTAACAACATTAACCAATCTTAATAGCATTATACCTTCAAACAACAAAATTCAATCTTAATAGTAGAATAAATTCAAACAACAGTAACAGTAACAAGTACCTTGGAGGTGTACGGTGGAGGGTCACAGCGTTATGGAGGTGGGCGGCGTGTAGGGGGAGGGGGACGGTCATCGCGTAGGGGGAGGGGAAACGGTCGAGGAGGGAGAGAGACGGGCGGCGCGTGGAGGAGGGAGAGAGACGGGCGGCGCAGCAGCGTTCGGCTGTGGAGGTGGAACGGTGGAGGAGGGAGAGGGATGGTGGAAGCGGCGCAGCAGCGTTGGGATGTGGAGGAGGGAGAGGGATGGTGGAAGAAGATTTTGGAAGATGTTACAGTAAATGAGTTATGTTTTGGGTTTAGGGTTTTAAATTTTTTAATAGACTTTTTAATTCGGTTAAAATACGTGCCCGATGTAATAGCCATTAGAGATTTTTTTTTAATTTTTTTTT
This sequence comes from Lathyrus aphaca, assembly GCA_963966055.1. Taxonomy (NCBI): domain Eukaryota; kingdom Viridiplantae; phylum Streptophyta; class Magnoliopsida; order Fabales; family Fabaceae; genus Lathyrus; species Lathyrus aphaca. The sequence continues at coordinate 142,697,440 of OZ014519.1, forward strand.
AAGTAAGCCTATTACATCGGGTATTACATCCACCGATGTAATAGCCATTACGGATTTTTTGAATTTTTTTTAAAGTAACTTTTTACATCGGGTATGATTCAACCGATGTAATAGGCCTGTGTTAATATGTTTTTTAAATCGGTTACAAATTACCTGATGTAATAGGCTATTAGTTATTTTTTAAAATTTTTTTGAAATTTTTTTTAATGTAATTTTTTAAATCGGTTATTATATCAACCGATGTAATAGCTAATAGTTACTTTTTGAATTTTTTGAATTGTTTTTTAATATGGTTTTTTACATCGATTTTAGCAAAACCGATGTAAAAGGCTTTATATGAATTTTTTTATTATTTACAAAACTGTCACCGCTTTACTTTTTACATCGGTTTTATTCAATACCCGATGTAAAATCCCTTATAACAATTTATTATATTATTTACGAAACTGCCACCGTGTTATTTTTTACATCATTTATATAAATGCCTGATGTAAAATCATTCAACCAAATGTCTTTTTTTTAGTAGTGTTTGATCATCGGAGCATCGGACGCGTAACCGGAGCGAATCGCAGTGTAGGTCGGTCAAAACTCTACCTCCCTGTTTAATCCTTGTGTTAACGATGAAATTGATGTGATTGTCATTTGATTTGAGATACCGTAAGCTTGCCATCAGCAAAAACGATTTCCATGGAAATTTATGTCGGAGCTCTTTGAAGGTAGCTTCAGATTAGGTTAGATTTCTTAACAAGATGGAGAGGAGTATGGGTTGGTAATATTCAACGGCTTCGATGAAGGTTGTGGTTACCTCCCGACGGCGCTGTGAATCATGACTGAAGAAGGTTGAAGAAGGAGGGAGTCGACACGGTTGAGAGGAGTTTTCAGACGGGGATTCTATGAAGGACGTAGGAAGCCGTGATGGTGTTTATGAAGAGGATAAGATTCAGGTTCAAAGAGTTCATTAGGTCAAATTTCTATGTGGATCAAATCTTGTATTGGGCTTTAGTTCAGAAGCCATAGATCATTTACCACACCCCTATAATTCAATTCACACCTCTCTCTACGGTTATGGGCTTTGGACCCCATAAAATGCTATTGGCACCATCAATTTCACTTGCTACACCCCCTCCCTGCAAAAAGGCTTCATCACAATTGGGCCACATAAATGCTATTCAGAATCGAAATCACTTCTGGCACCCCTTGGACATGAGGAATCCGTTTTGGGCCTGGATGTGAAAGCTTCGTGCAGTCTATATTCTATTTACACTTGATAGATTTCTGTTACACCTCACCTTTGTTCTTTATTTTTTTTAGAAATTGTTAATGATTCTTCTTGCTAGAATTTTTAATTAATTTCTTTATTAATTCATTTTTGTGGATTAATCTCTTAATCCATTTCTTGAAATTTTCTAGTTAGAATTTTTGCATTAATTTTAATTATTTGTTATGAACTAATTTTGGATTAAATGGTTCATGAGCCATTTTGATCGATTTGAATCGAATTCAATAATGGTGAATCTTCACAAAGAATTTATGGAAGATAAGCATTTAATTTGCTTATGGGAGATTACAAGACCTAACATGAAGTTTTTGGATTTCTTTTATGTGAAGAATCGCTACTTCGATCAAGTAAGTAATTTCGACTTTCCATTTTGATGCACCATTCTAGTTGTATGCGGCTTAGGATCATGTAACTTAAGATGCATATTAAGCCCTCCAACCTGAGGCACTGGATTTTATTTATGATTTTTGATGATATGTGTCGATATCGGAGCTTAGAGATTAGGTTACGAATTATAGGATTCGCTTCGTTTCACTTTCCCTTAAATCACCCTTTTTGCCCGTTTCGTCGCAATTAATAAAAATAGTTTTAGGTGTGATAAAATTCTGGAAAAATTCATAAGTTATTCTCATCCTCTTAATTAATTTGTCATATTTTTTGATTCCAGGTTTGATTGGTTTTAGTAATTAATTTGGATTTTTCATTCCAAGTTGTCCCAAAAGGAATGGTATTGACATAAGAGACCAAAATCCATTTTTTCCCATAGGTGTGAGACTTATTTTTTGTGTGTGATTAATCACGAGAATTTTTGACATTTTGATGCTCCTTAGGCATTTTTTTCATAATTTTTGGTGCCCTTTTTTATCCACTTTGCGGAATTGTTTTTCGGCGATCATGCCTTGTTCCCTCACCATTAAGTATATTGTTTTGGCACTTTGATGCATAATTTTGTGAAATACTTTTAGACCATGTAATAAAATGACTTTATCATTCCAGGGATTTAATTTCATAATTTTTAGAGTCTTCTTTCTATTTTTCCATGTCACCTAGATCATAGGTTGATATATGTGTTTATTTGCTCCATACCCTAGATGATAGGAAGGCATTCATGTCATTTGCTTGAGAGACTTTTTGGTAAATTTTAGGAGTTAATTATAGGTCACTTTTAGGTCCTTAATACCATTTATAGGTCACTTTTTGAACCATACTCATTTGGTTTGTTTTTGTGTTCCTAAGTGCATACTTATGTGAAATAGTTTAACTTAAACTTGTTTCTCTTATGCTCTAAATATTAACATGAATTATGTGGAAATCATAAATGCCAAGCCATGCATTCTATTTGCATCTCATACCTTGTATGCTACTGACCCATAATCATTTTATGCATATTCACATGCCATTCATCTTTAACTTGCATCATTTGTGATCTTATGCGATGTTTGCTCCATTTCTCCTCACATCTTCTTATCCGTGCTCCATATGCTTACACCATTGCATCCATGATGGTACGCTCATTAATATACATTAATAAGCATTCACTACTGACTTTAATACTCATTTCATGTATTAATTCATGCTTGTATGCCATATGCATTCATACTTCATCCATAAGCCCTAACTTGCATTTAGGTGAACTTAGGTGAACTTTTTGTACATAGTTTGACATAGTTTGAATTCGTGAGGTATCCTAGCATCCTTAGGGACCTATAGCATATATCTACTGACTTTATAAGTCATGTAACCTTTAGGTACCTTTACCTTTAGACTTAGGTCTTATTTGGAACCCTAGTTCCATTCTAGGACGTTTATGGTACTTAATCGCTTTTATGCTTTGATTCTACTTTCAATATGCATTGTCATGTTAACTTTTGTTTTGTAGAGGGGAAGATTGAGGTAAGCCTCACCCCATTCCTATCTCTTATTCATTATAATTTTGTTTGCCTTAGTATTTGTATTCCACTTGTATAGGCTTCCCCATTTTTATAACCAACTTAACTTCCTAAGGAAGTAAGTTGAGTTTTAATTCTCTTTTCTTCTTTTCCTTTTCTTCCTTAGATTTAGATTACCTCACAAACCATTAGGACCACTTTTGAATAATAACTAAAATTAGGATTGTGTCTCAGTCCCCATTAGTTTTCTCCTTTTCTCAACTTGAGTCTTTCTTTCTCACCTCATGAAGAAAATAATAAAACACTTAATAAAGGTCGAATGTTCTTATATGTCATGAGACTTTGTTGCGAAGTACTTATACGCGTCCTGTTTCGGGGAGAGGTGTAAGTATTTACCACGATGGATAGGTCTTAGTATGAGAATGTTCACAAACAAATTCAAAACATTTCTCATAAAAGACAAAAACAAACAATAAGCGACTATCCTGCGGGAACTTCTTTTCTCATATCATTCATTCTGAACGCGAACTCGCGATGACTTGTCTCATTTGCAAGACGGTAAACGCACTCGTACCAGACGAGCCTGCAACACCTGAGCATATACATAAGCAGTTCCAGCTATAAAAAACACAAACAAATAGTTCCCGCCTTAGTTAGGCGAACTACGTCGACTCTGATCCTCATTATCCCGGTGAGGTACGTAGGCAACGGGGTAGGGCCCGTTCGAGCACATTCTTTATTTTCCCTACATTTTCCCCATTCTTTCTTTTCATTCCAATTCCCTTTCTCCTTTTCCATTCCCATTCCAGTTCCAGTAGCAGTTTTATTCAGCAGCACTTTATTTTCTCACCATTTGAAATAAACAAACAAGTGTGGATCCCGTCGAGTACAGCGGACGGTCTGGGGTGTTAATACCTTCCCAGGTCGTAACTGACTCCTGAACCCAGATCTTTGGTTCGCAGGACCTTGTCCTTTCCTTCTTCCTCAGGTTTGTGCAGCATTAGCTTTCCCATTCTATCGGGATAAAAATGCCTGGCTGGCAACTCTACCTTTTTCGTGCCACTTTCGCGTTTGTACTAGGATGAAAATCCCGGGAGCGACAGTATGTATATATGTTTGATGTTGTTCAATGTTTAGTTTCTTCCGCTGTTATTCTAAAAGATTGAGTTGTGGGTGCATGTACTTAACTACTCCATTGTTGCATATCTATTGTTGAGCAGGTGTTGGATGTTTTAATTTCATGTATAATGTGACATACCTCTTTTATACTATGTTTAAATTATACTCTGATGAAATTTTAGTATGTACCTAAATGATTTTTTGATTATTTGGGGTATAGAAAAGGGGTGTTACATTAAGTGGTATCAGAGCCAGTGTCCAGTGTTGAGTCAGTTGTGTCTGTCTTGTTGTTGTGATGGTTGAACTTTTGTTTAATCTTGTTGTTGTCTTTGGGAATAATCAGAATATGGCTGGTAGAAACAACAATGTGATGGTTGCTGCTTTGGAAGCAATGGCTAGGGTAGTACAGGGTGCACCGAATGTGAATGCTAATGATGAGTTCAGGAAGAATCAACCACTGGTATTCAAAGGAAGATGTGATCCCGATGGTGCTCAAGTTTGGTTGAAAGAGATTGAAAGAATCTTCAGAGTCATGGATTGTGCTGAAGAGAGTAAGGTGAGGCTTGGTTCTCACATGCTGAAGGAAGAAGACTGTGATTGGTAGTTCGGTAGAAGTCAATCTCTTGAGGAAGAAGATGAAGAGTTAATTTGGGATTTATTTCGTACCGAGTTCTTAAGGAAGTATTACCCTGAAAGTGTGAAAGGGAAGAAGGAGATGGAGTTCCTTGAACTGAAACAAGGTAGTATGTCTGTGGTGGACTATACTGCTAAGTTTGTGGATTTGGTTCAATTTCATCCTCATTATGCTGCTTCTGCTGCTGAGTTCTCAAAGTGTATTAAGTATGAGAATGGATTGCGTCCTAAGATTAAGCAAGTTGTGGGATATCAGAGAATAAGAAGGTTTTCGGATTTAATGGAATGTTGTAGAATTTTTGAGGAGGATAGCAAAGCTCGTTCTACAAATTACAAGAGTTTGAATGAGAGGAAAGGAAAGCAACAAGCTAGAAGTGGACCTTATGTGACACCTGCTGATAAGGGTAAGCATAGGGGAAACTTTGATAAGAGATCTGGAGGAGTAGGTTCTGGTCCCGTTAAGTGTTACAAGTATGGTGAAATGTTTAACCTGTGGAGGTCTTGGACATGCTACTACCGAGTGTAGAAGGAATGTTGTGAAGTGTTTCAATTGTGGAGAAGTGGGTCACATTAGTACTAAGTGTACTAAGCCGAAGCAAACTCAAGCGGGCGGAAAGGTGTTTGCATTAGCAGAGAAGGACACTACTAGTGCAGACCGTTTGATTAAAGGTACATGCTTTATTAATAGTACGCCTTTAGTTGCTATTATTGATACGGGAGCGACTCATTCATTCATTTCTCTTGAGTGCGCTAAGCGTTTGAATTTGTTTATGTCTTCTTGGGGTGGTGAGATGGTTATTGAGACGCCTGCTTCAGGGTCGGTAACTACTTCTTTGGTGTGTGTAAGTTGTTCTTTGACCATGTATTGTAAAGACTTCATCATGGATTTGGTTTGTTTGTCGTTGGAGGGTTTGTACGTAATCTTGGTGTCATACCTTAATTTTTGACCCTAAGATTTTTCGCATCTCATCTGCATTTCGCATACAAACAAGATCACGTACTGGTTCATGCATCCTTCTCAGTTACAGGTCTTTGCTTTGCAGGGGATCACCTTGTTTTTACTTGCTTTTATCTGTTTATATTTATTAACTTCTAACCAAAATACCAAAAAAATGTTGCAGTTTGCTTCTTCTTCTCTCTGTGTTGCGGGATTTAAAAGACAGGGCAGTGATTTCAATTCAGATACGTTTGTTCAGTCACAGTTCGATTCAAATGGACGTTCGACATAATCTTGGTCAAACTATCAGAAGATTGTTCAACTGCAAGATGTTTGTGCCAGTGGTTTTATTTCTCAGATGATGTGTGTTCAAAAAAAGTTCAAACTGTGTTGCGTGCGGAATTTCTCAGATTCTCAAGTTGCGATTCATTCAGTGGTTTAAGATTGACTGTGTTCAGTTTAATCAATGGCTTGTGAGAAAAAATCAGAAATTGGTCGTGGGCTTAAAATCGAGATTCCTTATCCATTATCCACTGTCGATTAAACCATTTTTAATCCATTTTATTCAAATGACCATTTTTCTTTCATTTGTTATCCGATTTTTTTTTATCATCCAAATTATCATTTTAACCAATTTTCCATTCTTTTTAATATCTTCATTACCATTTTTTTTAGTATTCATATTTTTATTAATATTTCTTAATTCCACTAATCCCATTTTTTTTATTCACCATAATGCCCATTCTTCTTTTTCTTCATATAGTCCATTTTTTTCATTTTTTTATTTCTCACACTCCAAACCAAATAATGAAAAATGGCCCATTCCATAAGCCCATGTTGAATTCCACCATTCATAATACATCAGCCAACAAGCCACGCGGATTCACATCCCAAGTCAAACGCAGCCCAGCCTCATCTTGTACCAAACACATCAGCTACTTCCAAGCCTCATTCACGCAAGCCACACCAACATCACACTTTCCCATCAGCTCCAAATACCAGCCCAACTTCAGCCTTCTCCACCACACAATTTCCGCAAGCTGAACACAATGCACAAGACTTCAGCTTCACAAGCCAAGCCTTTCACGCAAACGCACACTTCAGCACGCTGCAAGAACAAACACAAGCCAGCCTTCACTTCAGCATCACGTGAAACAAGCACACGCGTTCTGCAACTCCAAAACGCAGCACGCACCAGCATAAAACGCAAGATGAAAAAAAGAAAACTCAGCTGCAAACACGCTTCTCATGTGAACGAAAACGCAGCCAATTGACTCCAAACGACATCAATTTTCATCTTCAAATTCACAACTTCCCTCTATAAATTCGGATTTTCTTCACTCCATTTGATAAGCTTGAAAAGCAAGATTTACTCTGCAAAAATTCTCCACCATTCAACCGCCACCTTCAAGCTTCAATTTCACCAATATTCATTCGCAATAATCGTCATCCGCCTTCAACCACCAATTCCATCAAACCTTCAAAAAATCAGAAAACTATAAACAACATTGACTGAAAACTCTTCACCTTGAATACTTCAATCAACTTCATCACTTACCTCAAGCCATTTGATCTCACAAATTAAGCTTAACTATTACTCCGAAACAAATTGTAGATCTGAAACAAGGTGAAGGAAGGAGAATGTGAATTCGGAAGAAGACAAGGAGAGCATACAATCGTTTCGGGGAGAGAGGGAGTCGCGACTGATTTGAGTGTCACCAGCGGGTTTTGTTCGACGGTGAGGACGGCAGAATTTTTTTCCCTTTTGAGTGAACAGTGTCACCGCAGGTTCACATAGGAAGAAGAAGAAGTGATTTCTGTTTGTTTTGTTTTTATTTTTTTATCATAACTTTTGTTCTTATTGTTAATAATTTTTATAAGAAAAAGTGACTAATTGTGTTTGGGCCTTGGGCCAAATCCTTTTTCTTTCATCACTTCACCAATGTTGCGCCTCTCTCTCTCCTATTATTTCTTTTCTTTTTTTCATTTTTATTATTTCTTGGTTGTTTTCTATTTCATTGGCTTTAATTTCTTTTTATTTTTATAAGATTGATATGGATTTCGATCCATTTGTTAAAGTTTTTTTAAAAAAAAATTTGTTTAAAGGATCTCAATGATTTCTCTTTAATTTGCTTTAGGATCATCTCAATTTGTCTTTTTTTTGGTTTGTTGATTTTTGAATGGATCACAAATTTTAAATTCCTATTCCTTCTTTCATGTTATTCTTTTTCTTTTTGGTCGATGAGATCTCCGATTCGCGATTAATGGTTTTCGAAGATGTTTAATCTTCATTATTTCAAATCTATGGATGAATGATCATTTGGATCATTCTCCATACTTTGGGATCGTGATAGGTTGCATTCAATAATCCAATGTGAAATCCCGATTAAGATTAGACCGTTACTTTTTCTTTTCGTGCGACATGTTTTCGGAGAATGATTCATTATATCATTTCTCTAACATGTATTAGTACAAATATTTTCCACCTTAATTGGTGGTAGCCGGCCTCATTTGTAGGGTAATTACTCTGTAAATTACTCGGCGATTGCTTAACATAGACCTAAAATTGTCCCGAATTCGGAATAAGATCCATTTGGATCCGGTTGCCTCGATTCTGGTTCTCTTTTTGTGGTTATGTTTGATTAAGTTCATCATACCATTTTTATGTAAATATTATAATAATATTAATATACTAACCATTTAAATTCAATCTCTCGCACCTTATCCTCTTTATTACAATCTCTCGCTCCTTATCTCTCTTATTATGCTTTTATATCATTCATCATATTATTTATGTTTATATTGTTGCTTGTGTTTTTCTTTTGTCCATTTGGACACAAAAACACTAATAACGGATTAAACATCTAAAAGATTGGTGACTTTAATTTCGGACTATGGTTACTATCCTTAGCATTGGACTTGGAGTTTTGGACTTAGATTCTAGGATCTATCCCTTTGTTTGAGTTGTTATGGATTGAAGACTTTGGCTCTGATTGAGCTCATTTGTTCATGAAGATGGATATCCCATTGTTCTCGAGGAATACATGCCATACGGTTTGATCGTTCTTCCTTTAGCTTTTATTTTCAAGTCTTAGGATAGTCACTTCATCTCCTCCCACTTCTTAAATTTTCAAATCTCCTTTCTATTTTCCAAAACTTTCTTTGTTTTCAAACTTCAAACATTTTCGCAATCAAACCTTGACTTAGGTCATGCGATTTTACTCTTTCATTTCATTTCTTAATAAATGCTAAACCACTTAAGCATATCGAAACTTTCTTCTCAAAAACTTTAAAAATATTCAAACCTCATTCAATTGTTTTTGTGCCCTCTTGCACGTTTCCTTTTAACCATTTTTTATGTTTAGATATGATTCATTCTTTCTAGCGGAATTATTCGCTAAAGAATGACGACTTATCTTTACATTTTAAAATCAATTCAACTCATCGTTTCTTTTCACAATTTGTACCACGAACTATGGAGTTTTGATCTCGCATTGCACTTTGTGGGTACGTAGGCATGAAACGTTCGTCTCTTCAAACACAAAAATCTTAAAAAACATTCCTCTTCTCATCTCTTCAATCTTTTTTCAAGCAAACCATTTCAAACCAAAAAAGAAGTAAATATTTCAAAGGGCTCCCGTGGAGTACCACAGACATTTTGGGTGCGTAAAACCTTCCCAATTTGTAACCTATCCCCTTACCCGTTCTCTGTTTGATTCTTTTAGCTTTTTTTAGCTTTTAGAGTCATTAGGTTTTATTCGCTCTTTTTCCCTTTTCCATTTGGAATAAAATAAAAGCGCGGTGGCGACTCTGTTTACCTTGAGTTAAGTTAATCAATAGCTTACACTCATGATTTTACCGCTACAGAAAAGTGGCGACTCTGCTGGGGAGTCAATCTCTAAGTGGATTCGGCCTACTTTGATTTATTTTACTGCTTTAGTTTGATTTTTTTGTTACTTGTTTGTTCTGTTTCGGTTTTGGTGATCCTCTGTGAGATAGATTCTAACCCGGATCTGAGTGGAACTTATGATAGGACGGCGATATTCGAAGCGATACGCGATGGAGTAGTCCAAAGCGATATCAATTTGATAATCTCCACTCGGTTAGGCTCTCTTGGACTATCAATGTCATGACGAGTAATCGTACGAGGCATTATTTTCCGACCTTGAGCTGATCATACTGAGGACCGTAGAACCCTTAACCAATCCAAGCCAATTTAGGAACGTAGTGCGGAAACTATCTGAGTGTAAACTTAAGGTGGTTGTCACGCGATACTACACTCGGACGAGGTCTATTTTAAGAATGTTATCGGTTGGGGAGTAATCTAACGTACCAATGATATTCTAAAGATGGATTTTAACTCCAGGAACCTCTGTTAGCACCCTTTTGGTTTTTTGCAGGTACAATGAAGACAACCCTTAGTACTTGCCTGTGTGGGTTGGTGTTCTGTTACCTTAACTCCATGCTCGTGATTCGAACCTTTGAACCTGAATGCTTTGTGTGATCTTGTTTGTGATTGTTGCATCAACATATTCATCATGATCATCTTCACAACCATTTTTCAAGGAAAATAATTCCGATTATTGCAAATGTTTGAAAAAAGTAAATATTCCTTTTTGTCAAGATTTTTCATGACCGTATTCTCGATGTTGACCATGTTTGCAATAATCGAGCTGTTTTTCTTAAAAATGGAAGTGAACATTGCATATCATTGCATACTCGCATATTCTTGCATTCATCCGAGTTGTGTGGGAACTCATCCCGGTTGTTTCTTTCTTCAGTTGTCTGTTGATCCGTCAAGCTGACTCCTCATCACAGATACAGTACTAGAGCTGCTAATAGATTGAGAGCTATCAGATTGAGATTGGAACACCAAGAACAACATAATATGGAAGTCCGGATGGAGATTGATGAGTTGAAGGCCGGTATGACCAGGCTCACTGAAATGATGCAAGTTCTGATTGCTCGAGGTGAACCACCTCAAAGGACTGTTATCTCTGAAGTTTTTACTGCTGTTGTTGATTCTCCTGTTATTCAGCAACCTGTTTCTACTTGGCCAGAATATGGGTTACCTCCGGATTATGTGCCAGTTTCTGCTACTGCTCAAATGGGTGGTCCATCTGTTGTGCCAGTCTTTTTAGCTCCGACTTTTGTTGAACCTCAACCTGTTGTGCACACTACTGCTCAAACTACTTATCAGAATTCTCCTTTTTTGTATCAAGCTGCTGGTCCACAAGCTGAAAGTCAGGGTGAACCTGGATATATGGATGAATTTAGAGAACAATGTTTGACTCTTGAGAAGAGGGTAAGAGGTCTAGAAGGAAAAGATGTTTTGGTTCTGCTGCAATAGACATGTGTTTGGTTTCTGACTTGGTTCTTCCTGATAAGTTCAAGGTTCATGTATTCGAGAAATACATTGGTCATACTTGTCCAAAGATTCATCTGCTGATGTATTTTCGCAAAATGGCTGCGCATGCTAAGGATGACAAGCTGCTTATTCACTGTTTTCAAGATAGTCTGAGTGGTGCTTCTATGAAATGGTATGTGGGACTTGAGAAGAGTCACATCCGAAGCTGGAAAGATTTATCTGATGCTTTTGTAAGACAGTATAAGTACAATCTGGACATGGCGCCTGACTGTCGTCAACTTCAAAATATGTCACAGAAAGAGAAAGAATCGTTCAAAGAGTATGATCAGCATTGGAGAGAGCTAGCTGCTCAAGTGGAACCACCTTTGCCTGAGAAGAAATTAACTGGTTTGTTCATGGACACTCTTCAACCGTTCTTTTGAGAGAAAATGGTAGGAAGTGTTTCATCTGGTTTTTCTGACCTAGTCACTATTGGAGAAAGACTAGAGGAAGGTATCAAGAAGGGTAAGATTACCAATTCTGGATCTCCAAATGCTGCAAGAAAATCTTTTGGGAACTTTCACAAGAGAAAAGATGGTGATGCTTATGCTGTTTCAACTGAGAGGAGGCCTTATCACCCGCAACAACGATATGTTCAACCATATGTAGCTGCAATTGCTCCTGTTGTTAAAAATCAACCTGCTCAAGTTCAAGTTCAAGCTCAACCAGCTCAGGCTCAAGTTCAAATTCGAGCTCAAGCTCAGGCTCCTCATCCTGCTGCTGGACAAAATCAGTATCGCAATAGGCCAAACATTGATCCTATCCCGATGCCTTACACTGATTTGTTCCCTTCTTTGATTAAGAGTGGTTTAATTACTACTAGGCCTCCGCCTCCTGTTCCAAATACTCTTTCGGTTGGTTATAGATCGGATCTTCGCTGTGAGTTTCATCAAGGTGGAACTGGTCATGACCTGGAACATTGCTTTGCACTGAAGGCCAAAGTGCAAGAACTTATCAGGAACAACATCCTTTACTTCAATGACACTAATCCTAATGTTGTCAACAATCCTTTGCCGAAGCTTGGGAAGTGAATCTTCTAGAAGACTTCAATTGTCAATTTTTCTTCAAGGCCAGAATATCAGACGGGACAGCTCATCCTTGTTGTTGATGGATCACTAGGCCATCGTTTCTTTATGTTTGCAATTTTCTTCAATTGTATTGACTTGTTTGCTTCTAAACTTTGTTTGTACTTTCATGTTGGTTTTAATGAAATGAGCATTGCTTTGTTTTGATTCAATTTCATTTACTATTTGCATCTTTATGCTTTATATCTCAAAGTTCATTTATCTTTTCTCAAAGCTTTTACAATGATTGGAGGGAGGATGATGAAAACGAGATACCCATAACTGTTGTTGGTATGCTTTCAATTGAGACTTGGTTGATGATATACAGGCATTGTTTCAAATCCCAAACACTGGAGAAATAAGGAAGTTAATCCTTTGTTAACCCCTTTGAGCCCTGAAGTTGGAGTTTCTTTCTATTCGAAAAAACCCGCAATTTTAACCTGGGGATGGATAGTTCTCAATTAATTCAAATGTGCATTCAAGTATAAGAGAATCATTCAAGACACCTTTCAATAAAGTTTGCAATCTCAAGTTTTTCTTCACACACATCAAAGAAGTGTTGAAGATGTTTCTCAATTCAAAAGCCAATGATGGTTCATCGTAATCATTAAGCCATGCAGTCATTATCTTTCAAAAAAAATGATATGAAAAAAAATTATTGAAAAAAAATCAAAGCCCGCTAAGTCAAAACCTATGAAGGAGACTTAGGCAAAAATTGGGGCATCCCGCTGGCTGTAAGTTGAAATGACACAGTTCAGGCAAAAGTTAGGGATAATAAAAGAAAGACTTGTCAAGAGGTCATCGAAATCCTCAACAAAAATAAGATGAGTGGACCAAAGTCCTCACCAGAAATAACAAAAGGAAAGATGTGACTGCTATCTCAAAATCCTTTGGCTTACGAACCATCTTCATCTGTGCAATCCCAAAATTCTTGGAACTTGAATGCATAGCCTGAATTAATTGAATGTAGGACTGGAGTTCATCACGAAGTTGGGTTGGGTACAAATAAACTTTGAGCTTATATCCTTTGTTTCATAAACCGTGAACCAGACCACGTTACAACCTTCAAAAGTCCTAATTGAATCCAGGTTTCTTTTGAAAGGCATACTACAACAAGGTTGCGTAAACTGACTCCCAAGTTCTTTACCAATAATTTGTTTCTTAACTTTTGCTTTATCTTTAATTTTGTCTCAACCGCCGTGTTTTGACAATGTTTTCATTTACTTTAACATCAATAAATTTCATTCCAAAAATGATTCTTGATTTCAAACTTTGCATTGAACTTTGCATTAAAATTACCAGGTTTGTACAAACATTTTTATTTGCAAATAAAACTCTCCTCATCAAGGAATTTTCAAACAGTTGAGAAAACTTGGTCAGTGATCTTATCAGGGGCAAGTTCTTCCCAGTTCCTATGGTTCAAGGTTGGCTGTTCAGTGCAAGTTGTTCTCAGATTTGGTTAGTCAGAAAATTCTCTGCAAGTTTCATATTGGGTTATTTTCTCAAGGGCTGAAGGCATGATCAGTTTATTCTTCTCAACAGTCATTTCAAGATGTGATTACTTTCTCCAGCAGTAGTCAAGAACTGAATCCATTATTAGTTTACTTTCGTCAGTCATTGAACTTGGGGCAACTTTCTTCAAGAATCCTCAAGCAGCTTTGCATGACTTCTCTCAAAAGATTTTCAACTTGATACAGTTTGCTGGAGGGACAGAGATTTGTTCAGCAGTAGCATCTCTAATTTCCGAGCAGAATGGCAATGATCTTTGTGTCGAGGAAACAGTCTTCCTTTCTTTTCCACTCCTCTAAGAGTCTAAACTGGTTGTCAGCATTTTTCTCTCATTTTATTTCCTTGGGTGTGTTATTCCCCAGTTTTGTTTGCATATTTGAGTGTTTTAGTCCTCATTATGCATTTTCTCGGGTGTGTTATTCCCTAGTTTTGTTTACATTTGCATATTTGAGTGTTTTAGTCCTCATTATGCATGTTCTTGGGTGGTTTAGTCCCCATTTTCGTAAATGTCCGCATACTGAGTGTTTTAGTCCTCATATGCATTTCTCAAGGTCTTGTTGTTTTCCACTTCTTACTTTTTGGTCAAAGTCCAACTTACTTGGCATTTGTCTGTCTCTCCAGAACTTTTTCTTCACCTACTTGTTGTGTCTTCTCATATATTACACCCTTTTATCCGATTGCTATTCTCGGATGTCCATAGTAAAGTCATCATTGATTTGATGTACTGTCCCAGACCTTTCTCCCATCTCATTCAGTTCTGTTCCTGAATGTTGTGATTCGCATTTTATCTGATTGCTATTCTTAGATGTTGTGATCACTTTCCTTCCGATTGCCATTCTCGGATGTCCATAGTGAAGTCATCATTGATTTGATGTATTGTCCCGGACCTTTTTCCATCTCATTCAGTTCCGTTCCTGAATGTTGCGATTCACATTTTATCCGATTGCTATTCTCGGATGTTGTGATCATTTTCCTTCCGATTGCCATTCTCGGATTTCCATGTTGGAGTCATCATTGAGTTAATGTAATTTCCCGAACTTTTCCCATTTCATTCAGTTTTGTTCCTGAATGTTGTGATTCATTTTTTTATCTGATTGCTATTCTCAGATATTGTGATTACCTTTTTCCGATTGCCATTCTCGGATATCCCTATTAAAGTCAGTAATGTCATCCCTGGATGCTTCTGACGTGCTTTTTCGGGACTTTTCTCACTTCATTCAGTGTCATTCCTGGATGTTGTGATCTTTTCTGTCCAATTGCCATTCTTGGACATTTTCGCCTCAGCTGAGTCATGTTATGGTCTCCAGCATGTTGTTTTTCCCGTTGGAATCTTATGTTCCTCATCCCCAGCGTTTATTATTTCTTGTGTCGTCTTGTCCCTTACAGTTTTCTCTGCATTTCATATACATTTCATATCATCTCATAGTATCCTCATAACATTTCATGTGCTTTCATAACATTTCGTATCATTCGCATATCATCTTCATATCATTTCATATCGTTCGTTTCATTTCATTCCAGTTTTTTGGCATCTTAGGATCAAAAATTGGGTTTTTTGATATTTAAGTAACTTCCATCTTGTCGAAACGAAGATTTCAATCTTCCTTATCTCTGGATTGAAGAAACTTAAATAGGGGCATCTGTCATACCCTAATTTTTGACCCTAAGATTTTTTGCATCTCATCTGAATTTCGCATACAAACAAGATCACGTACTGGTTCATGTATCCTTCTCAGTTGCAGGTCTTTGCTTTGCAGGGGATCACCTTGTTTTTACTTGCTTTTATCTGTTTATATTTATTAACTTCTAACCAAAATACCAAAAAAATGTTGCAGTTTGCTTCTTCTTCTCTCTGTGTTGCAGGATTTAAAAGATAGGGCAGTGGTTTCAATTCAGATACGTTTGTTCAGTCACAGTTCGATTCAAATGGACGTTCGAGCTAAT
Source organism: Lathyrus aphaca (assembly GCA_963966055.1). Taxonomy (NCBI): domain Eukaryota; kingdom Viridiplantae; phylum Streptophyta; class Magnoliopsida; order Fabales; family Fabaceae; genus Lathyrus; species Lathyrus aphaca. Next base: position 142,713,221 of record OZ014519.1, read on the forward strand.
CTTGGTCAAACTATCAGAAGATTGTTCAACTGCAAGATGTTTGTGCCAGTGGTTTTATTTCTCAGATGATGTGTGTTCAAAAAAAAGTTCAAATTGTGTTGCGTGCGGAATTTCTCAGATTCTCAAGTTGCGATTCATTCAGTGGTTTAAGATTGACTGTGTTCAGTTTAATCAATGGCTTGTGAGAAAAATCAGAAATTGGTCGTGGGCTTAAAATCGAGATTCCTTATCCATTATCCACTGTCGATTAAACCATTTTTAATCCATTTTATTCAAATGACCATTTTTCTTTCATTTGTTATCCGATTTTTTTTTATCATCCAAATTATCATGTTAACCAATTTTCCATTCTTTTTAATATCTTCATTACCATTTTTTTTTTAGTATTCATATTTTTATTAATATTTCTTAATTCCACTAATCTCATTTTTTTTATTCACCATAAAGTCCATTCTTCGTTTTCTTCATATAGTCCATTTTTTTTCATTTTTTTATTTCTCACACTCCAAACCAAATAATGAAAAATGGCCCATTCCATAAGCCCGTGTTGAATTCCACCATTCATAATACATCAGCCAACAAGCCACGCGGATTCACATCCCAAGTCAAACGCAGCTCAGCCTCATCTTGCACCAAACACATCAGCTACTTCCAAGCCTCATTCACGCAAGCCACACCAACATCACACTTTCCCATCAGCTCCAAATACCAGCCCAGCTTCAGCCTTCTCCACCACACAATTTCCGCAAGCTGAACACAACGGACAAGACTTCAGCTTCACAAGCCAAGCCTTTCACGCAAACGCACACTTCAGCACGCTGCAAGAACAAACACAAGCCAGCCTTCACTTCAGCATCACGTGAAACAAGCACACGCGTTCCGCAACTCCAAAACGCAGCATGCACCAGCATAAAACGCAAGATGAAAAAAAGAAAACTCAGCTGCAAACACGCTTCTCATGTGAACGAAAACGCAGCAAATTGACTCCAAACGACATCAATTTTCATCTTCAAATTCACAACTTCCCTCTATAAATTCGGATTTTCTTCACTCCATTTGATAAGCTTGAAAAGCAAGATTTACTCTGCAAAAATTCTCCACCATTCAACCGCCACCTTCAAGCTTCAATTTCACCAATATTCATTCGCAACAATCGTCATCCGCCTTCAACCACCAATTCCATCAAACCTTCAAAAAATCAGAAAACTATAAACAACATTGACTGAAAACTCTTCACCTTGAATACTTCAATCAACTTCATCACTTACCTCAAGCCATTTGATCTCACAAATTAAGCTTAACTCTTACTCCGAAACAAATTGTAGATCTGAAACAAGGTGAAGGAAGGAGAATGTGAATTCGGAAGAAGACAAGGAGAGCATACAAACGTTTCGGGGAGAGAGGGAGTCGCGATTGATTTGAGTGTCACCAGCGTGTTTTGTTCGACGGTGAGGACGGCAGAATTTTTTTCCCTTTTGAGTGAACAGTGCCACCGCGGGTTTACATAGGAAGAAGAAGAAGTGATTTCTGTTTGTTTTGTTTTTATTTTTCTTATCATAACTTTTGTTCTTATTGTTAATAATTTTTATAAGAAAAAGTGACTAATTGTGTTTGGGCCTTGGGCCAAATCCTTTTTCTATCATCACTTCACCAATGTTGCGCCTCTCTCTCTCCTATTATTTCTTTCTTTTTTTTCATTTTTATTATTTCTTGGTTGTTTTCTATTTCATTGGCTTTAATTTCTTTTTATTTTTATAAGATTGATATGGATTTCGGTCCATTTGTTAAAGTTTTTTTTAAAAAAAATTGTTTAAAGGATCTCAATGATTTCTCTTTAATTTGCTTTAGGATCATCTCAATTTGTCTTTTTTTTGGTTTGTTGATTTTTGAATGGATCACAAATTTTAAATTCCTATTCCTTCTTTCATCTTTTTCTTTTTCTTTTTGGTCGATGAGATCTCCGATTCGCGATTATTGGTTTTCGAAGATGTTTAATCTTCATTATTTCAAATCTATGGATGAATGATCATTTGGATCATTCTCCATATTTTGGGATCGTGATAGGTTGCCTTCGATAATCCAATGTGAAATCCCGATTAAGATTAGACCGTTACTTTTTCTTTTCGTGCGACATGTTTTCGGAGAATGATTCATTATATCATTTCTCTAACATGTATTAGTACAAATATTTTCCACCTTAATTGGTGGTGGCCGGCCTCATTTGTAGGGTAATTACTCCGTAAATTACTCGGCGATTGCTTAACATAGACCTAAACTTGTCCCGAATTCGGAATATGATCCATTTGGATCTGGTTGCCTCGATTCTGGTTCTCTTTTTGTGGTTGTGTTTTATTAAGTTCATCATACCATTTTTATGTAAATATTATAATAATATTAATATACTAACCATTTAAATTCAATCTCTCGCACCTTATCCTCTTTATTTCAATCTCTCGCTCCTTATCTCTCTTATTATGCTTTTATATCATTCATCATATTGTTTATGTTTATATTGTTGCTTGTGATTTTTCTTTTGTCCATTTGGAAACAAAAACACTAATAACGGATTAAACATCTAAAAGATTGGTGACTTTAATTTCGGACTATGGTTACTATCCTTAGTATTGGACTTGGAGTTTTGGACTTAGATTCTAGGATCTATCCCTTTGCTTGGGTTGTTATGGATTGAAGACTTTGGCTCCGATTGAGCTCATTTGTTCATGAAGATGGAAATCCCATTGTTCTCGAGGAATACTTGCCATACGGTTTGATCGTTCTTCCTTTAGCTTTTATTTTCAAGTCTTAGGATAGTCACTTCATCTCCTCCCACTTCTTAAATTTTCAAATCTCCTTTCTATTTTCCAAAACTTTCTTTGTTTTCAAACTTCAAACATTTTCGCAATCAAACCTTGACTTAGGTCATGCGATTTTACTCTTTCATTTCATTTCTTAATAAATGCTAAACCACTTAAGCATATCGAAACTTTCTTCTCAAAAACTTTAAAAATATTCAAACCTCATTCAATTGTTTTTGTGCCCTCGTGCACGTTTCCTTTTAACCATTTTTTATGTTTAGATATGATTCATTCTTTCTAGCGGAATTATTCGCTAAAGAATGACGACTTATCTTTACATTTTAAAATCAATTCAACTCATCGTTTCTTTTCACAATTTGTACCACGAACTACGGGGTTTTGATCTCGCATTGCACTTTGTGGGTACGTAGGCATGAGACGTTCGTCTCTTCAAACACAAAAATCTTAAAAAACATTCCTCTTCTCATCTCTTCAATCTTTTTTCAAGCAAACCATTTCAAACCAAAAAAGCAGTAAATATTTCAAAGGGCTCCCGTGGAGTACCACAGACATTTTGGGTGCGTAAAACCTTCCCAATTTGTAACCTATCCCCTTACCCGTTCTCTGTTTGATTCTTTTAGCTTTTTTTAGCTTTTAGAGTCATTAGGTTTTATTCGCTTTTTTTCCCTTTTCCATTTGGAATAAAATAAAAGCGTGGTGGCGACTCTGTTTACCTTGAGTTAAGTTAATCAATAGCTTACACTCATGATTTTACCGCTACACTTGGGTATGAACTGGTTGCAATGTAATCGAGTTCATATTGATTTCTATCATAAGTTAGTGAGGTTTCCTTCTTTGGATGATTTTGAAGATGAGAGTTTCCTATCCACTAAAGAGTTGAAGAAACTTTTAGCGGACGAAGCTCAATTATTCAGTTTGTTTGCATCATTGTCGGTGGAGAGTGAAGTTGAACTCAATGGGTTCCCAGTGGTGTGTGATTTTCCAGAAGTGTTTCCGGATGATATTAAGGATGTACCGCCAAAAAGAGAAGTTGAGTTTTCTATTGATCTAGTTCTGGGTACTAGACCGATTTCGATGGCACCGTATCGTATGTCAGCATCAGAGTTGGTAGAGTTGAAGAAGAAATTGAATGACTTGTTGGACAAGAGATTTATAAGGCCAAGTGTTTCTCCTTGGGGTGCACTAGTATTGTTGGTAAAGAAGAAGGATGGGAGTATGCGGTTATGCATTGATTATCGATAGTTAAACAAGGTGACAATTAAGAACAAGTATCCACTTCCAAGGATCGATGATTTGATGGACCAATTGGTTGGTGCGCGTGTTTTTAGTAAGATTGATTTGAGATCAGGATATCACCAGATTCGTGTGAAATAAGAGGATATCAAAAAAACGGCTTTTAGGACACGGTATGGTCATTATGAATATTCTATGATGCCATTCGGAGTTTCTAATTCTCCGGGTGTGTTTATGGAATACATGAGCCGTATTTTTCATGAGCAGTTGGATCATTTTATTGTTATGTTCTTCGACAATATTTTGATTTATTCTAAGTCTTAAGAGGAGCATGAAGAGCATTTAAGGATTGTGTTACAGATTTTGAAAGAGAAACAATTGTATGCTAAGTTGTCGAAATGTGAATTTTTTTTGTCAGAAGTAAGTTTCCTTGGACATGTTATTTCTGATGGTGGTATTAGTGTTGATCCATCCAAGATTGATGCGGTAATCCAATGGGAAGTTCCTAGATCGGTTACGGAGATTCAAAGCTTTTTAGGCTTGGCGGGTTATTATCGGAGGTTTATTGAGAGATTTTCAAAGTTGGCACTTCCGTTAACGCAATTGACTTGTAAAGGAAAAGTTTTCATTTGGGATATTTATTGTGAGAAGAGTTTTATTGAACTTAAGAGAAGGTTAACAACGGCTTCGATCTTGATTTTGCCAAATCCGACGGAACCATTTGTGGTATTTTGTGATGCATCATTGTTTGGGTTAGGTGGTAGTCTGATGCAAGATGGAAAAGTTGTGGCTTATATTTCAAGACAATTGAGAGTGCATGAAAATAATTATCCTACGCATGACTTGGAATTAGCGGTCGTGGTGTTTGTTTTGAAAATTTGGAGGCATTATCTTTATGGTGCAAGATTCGAAGTTTTTAGTGATCACAAGAGTTTGAAGTATTTATTTGATAACAAGGAATTGAACATGAGACAAAAAAGGTGGTTAGAGCTTTTGAAGGATTATGATTTTGGTTTGAATTACCATTCGAGTAAGGCAAATATGGTGGCCGATGCCTTAAGTCGCAAGTTGTTACATATGTCCGCATTGATGATGAGAGAATGGGAACTTTTGGAGGATTTTAGAGACTTGAGTTTAGTTTGTGAAGTGACGCCGAGAAATGTGAGACTTGGTATGCTACATGTTACGAATGGTTTTCTTGCAACTGTATGTGAAAAGCAAAAGTTGGATTTGAAGTTTTTTGATTTGATGATGAATGAGAATGAGGATTTCAAGGTTGATAATTTTGGAGTTTTGAGATTATGTGGTCGTATTTGTATTCCTGATGATGTGGAGTTGAAAAAGATGATATTGGAAGAGGCACACCGAAGTAACTTAAGTATTCATCCGGGAGCAAATATGATGTATCAAGATTTGAAGAAGATCTTTTGGTGGTCCGGATTGAAGAGAGATATAGCTCAATTTGTGTATGCGTGTTTAACTTGTCAGAAGTCTAAGGTAGAATATCAGAAGCTTAGTGGTTTGATGCAACCGTTGGATATTCCGGAATGGAAATGGGATAATATATCGATGGATTTTGTTACGGGATTGCCGAATACGTAAAGAGGTCATAATGCTATTTGGCTTGTTGTTGATAGACTTACTAAATCTTCTCACTTTATTCTGGTTGATATTAGTTATCCTTTGGAGAAGTTAGCCGAGATTTATGTTTTTATGGTTGTGAAGTTGCATGGATTTCCTAAGAGTATTGTATCAGATAGAGATCCTAGATTTACATCAAGGTTTTGGGATAGTTTGCAAAAGGCTTTGGGTTCTAAGCTAAGATTGAGTTCAGCTTATCATCCACAAACGGATGGTCAAACCGAGAGGACAATTCAATCGTTGGAGGATTTGTTGCGTGCTTGTGTGCTAGAGCAAGGTGGTGATTGGGATAGTTATTTAGCGTTGATTGAGTTCACCTACAATAACAGTTTTCATTCAAGTATAGGTAAGGCACCATTTGAGGCTTTGTATGGACGGAGATGTCGAACGCCTTTGTGTTGGCATGAAACCGATGAGAGAACGGTAGTTGGACCAGAGATGATACAACAAACGACAGAGAAGGTGAAGTTTATTCGGGAGAAGTTTGTTGAGTATTTTATTTAAATTGAGTGGTAATTGTTTTAATAATGAAATTGGTGTGTTTATGTGATATGTTGATATGTTATATTATTTTACCGTTTTGAGAATTTTCGGGTAAAATTAGATTGGAGGGTATTTTAGACATTTGCTAATTAATGTTAAGTTAGAAATTATGTAGAATTATAATTTTGAGAGAAAATGATATTTGGTAGAAAATAGAAAATAGAAATAGAAAGAGATAAGTAGTAAAGAGAAAAGAAAAAGAGAGATAGAAAGAAATAGAAAGGAAGGCAAGGGAGAAGGAGAGAAAAGAGAAGGAAAAGAGGGAAAGCTTGGAAATTCTTCAAGATAGCTCCTAGGAATCGAAACAATCGGGTAAGGGTGTGAAATATTGTTATCTTATCATTGTGTATGATTATGTATGTGTTAGATTGATTGGATTTTTGTTTTGGAGAAGTTTAGAGAATATGAGGTTTTAGGGTTTTTGATGAAAATCTAAGAAATTGGTAGATTAATCGGTTGAAACTTGATATAATCGAAGTATGATAGTTAATACATGTTAATGATCATGTTTGTTGAGGTTTGGTGGGGTTTTGGAACCCTTTGGTATGACTGTTGCGCGACTGAGCTACTGCTAGAATCGCAGTGCTCGCTCAGCGAGCTCATCCAGAAACATTTTCGCTCAACGAGACCTAGAAGTTGGAATTTTGTATTTTAATTCATAAATTTTGATCCGAGTATCTGTTGTAAACGTTCCATATATCGATTCGAAGCTAAAAACATGTAGAAACTAATGATGCTAAAAGATGTAATTTTTAACCGACTTTTACCCGACTTTTCCGATAAGACGTAATTATGTTAGTTAAGGAATTGTGAGATTGATTGTGGTATAATGGCCGTTTGGCAAATAAATGCATTTCGTGAAGTGAATATGAATGCATGTTGATAGTGAAAGAGTTCGTTACTGTTTGGCGTTATTGATGAGAATGTGTATAGTTTGTTTGTGATTATATGAGATGAATGCATAATTATATTGTGAATATGTATGCATTTTCAAGAATGTTGTGGGTCATTTTGCATGTGAAGCATAATATATGCATTCTTGTATTGTGAAATTCTATGTGAATCCATTTTAACATCATGTGCCCATGTGAGGTGTGAGCGATGATTACAACATGATTGTGTGCCCGTGTGGGGTGTGAGCAATCCATAAACATTGTGTGCATGTGTGGGGTGTGAGCAATGGGTGATTTAATCACGAATGATTGTGTGCCCGTGTGGGGTGTGAGCAATCAAATTGTGTGCCTGTGTAAGGTGTGAGCAATCCATAAATATTGTGTGCCCATGTGGGGTGTGAGAAATGGGTGAACATTGTATGTCCGATGGGGAGTTACTTTAGGTAACGAGCGATGGCTCCAATAAGTTCCTGAGTGAACTTGAGATGATTGAGTCGGTACCGCATTGCATTTGCATAGAGTCGTGAGTCAGTCTCTATGATTTGCATTTATCATCTATAATTGAAAATTGGTGAATGAACATGAATAATGTATGTTTATGCGGAGTGATAGAAATTGGTGAATAAACATGAATGTATATGTTTATGTAGAATGATGTGAAATGGTGAAATTGTGCATGATGAATATGCTTGGTTTATATATATATATATATATATATATATATATATATATATATATATTGTGATGTATATGTGTGATGGGTGATGAATTGTGGTGAGAATATGTATATGTGTATTTTTATGTTAAGATATATAATTACATGCATTGTTATTATGATATTTTTTCTCACCCTTCTGTTGTTTTATGATGCTCTATGAGGCATTGCATAGTAGGTTTGTTGGAGGTCTTTTTGTGAAGCGTGTCTTCATTCTTTTGGTCGGTCGGCTCTGATATGTAGCACCGGGTAGATAGGGTTGGCTTGATGCCTTTTTGTGATGCATTTGTATATCTATCTTGGTGATGAATGTTTATGTAAACATGAATTATGTGGTGGATCAAACTTGATGATATATATATATATATATATATATATATATATATATATATATATATATATATATGTTTGATGTTGTTCAATGTTTAGTTTCTTCCGCTGTTATTCTAAAAGATTGAGTTATGGGCGCAAGTATTTAGCTACTCCATTGTTGCATATCTATTGTTGAGCAGATGTTGGATGTTTTAATTTCATGTATAATGTGACATACCTCTTTTATACTATGTTTAAATTATACTCTGATGAAATTTTAATATGTGCCTAAATGATTATTTGATTATTTGGGGTATAGAAAGGGGGTGTTACAAGATTCATTGGGTTTGTTGGAAGGATGTTTGTCTTCCTTATGAGAAAAGAGAGTTAGGCCTAAATATTTTAGAGGAGTTTAATTTAGCCCTACTTAATAAGTGGAGATGGAAAATTCTTCAAAGTTCAAAAGTTCTTTGGTTTGATTTATTAAAAGTTCGTTATGGATATATTGCAACAAAGGTTTTTTACGGAGGGGACACCCTAAATAATTATTCTTTTATGTCCTCGTGGTGGAAGGATATTATTATGATGCGTAAAAAATCCATTTTGGATCCTATCATTGATTGTAGTAGGTTCTTGGTTGGTATAGGTTTCTCTATTCCTTTTTGGGAAGCGAGATGGGTGGAGGATGTTATTTTGAAGGATGAATACCCGGACTTGTATGTGGTTACGTGCTTGAAGGGAGTTTCAATCGTGGTGATGAGGGGTTGGCTTAATGGTGTTTGGAATTGGGGTGATTTCGGTATTGGTGTTTCTGTGGTCATAGAAGGAAATTTAACAATGGTTTAGATTCCTTGAGGGAGCGGGTCATAAACACTACTTTTTCGGAGGGGAATATGGATAAAATTCTTTATAAGTTAAATCCCGATGATGGATTTACGGTGGCCTCTTATTATGAGTTCTATGCTTTGAACCGCATTCCTCTTGGTTCATCTAATAGATGTGATGTGGCATTAAGTTTAATTTGGAAATTGGAGGCCCCGTTCGAGATAAAGGCTTTTGGTTGGAGATTTTTTGTGAATAAACTTCCGACTAAGGACCTTTTGGTGGTTGGAGGTATAAACTTTCCTACTAACTCTTTGAATTGTTTTTTTGTGGAGCGGTTCCGAAAACTTTGAAGCACCCGTTTCTTGCTTGCAATATGGTGAAAAAAATTTGGAGAGACATAGCCACTTGGATTGGTAAAAGGGAAGAGGTGGAGGAAGAGTGCCTTCCGAATTTTATGGAATGGCATTCATTTTTCCGTGTATAAAAGGTTATGGAGGGAAAATTGGGAGTTATGTGGTTAGCAATTATTTGGAGTTTATGGGTTTCTAGAAATGGTGTTTACTTCCGGAGGGATGTGTGGAACATTAACAATACGGTGTGGGGTATAAAGTCTTTAATTTGGAAGTGGTCTTTTTGCAGAGAAATTACTCATCTTAATTGTAGTTTCTATGAGTTTAGTAAAGATCTTTTACTATTTCTTTCTTAATTTCAATTGTTGTGTAATCTCTTTTTTGCCGGTTCTTTCCATGCTATGTGTAAACAGGTTGGAGAACCCTTAGTTCCCCCTTCTATATCATCTTGATTACACACAAAAATATAAAGAGGAGAAAAAATTACAACAACATCAAAATCATGAGCAAACAATAAAAGAGAAAACTAAAAAAAGAGCCCCATTCACCAAAGCACAGTCTATCAAGAAACTTTGCTAGAGCTTAGATGATCATACCCATCAATAGGAGAGCAATAAATATCTAGCAAAACCAAACCGTTGAACCCCTCTTGGAGCAGGTTTGAATTTTTGATATGCTATCAGTCTCGATGCATATATAATAGGGTTTTAAAGCCAATAAGAGAAGGAGATTGCATTCAAAAACGACATGCTTCGAAACCAATTTCAAGCAAAAAAAACACTTTCCTCTTCCAACTCTTTCACATTTTTGACAAATTAAAAAATAAGTTATCATTATAAACCGACGAAAGGACCACACCACAACATGTAAAATCATAGAAAAATATTCCCACTCTTAATCTTTGAACATAAAGATATTAAAAACCTAAAAAATAATCCTAAGTTCCCAAGGAATAACCACATAAAAATCCAACCATTTATAGATTATATACCACACAACAAAAACTAAGCTATAAGTGATAAATAAATAAATAAGAGGCATGCTCTAGATAATACCTATACAAAACACAAGAAAGACCATCCGGATCAACAATAACCATGTGCTTGAACAAAATCTATCTATATGGAAACCTATACGACAATAGTTTTTAGGAGAAAACCACAACCTTATAGGAGGAGCCCAGCTATCCCAAATACGAGGAAACCTTGAGATTTCACTCGTAAGGTTGGAGTCAGATATGGGATTGGTCTCTACTTGGACTGAATATGCATATATCACTAAAAGATACCATACTTATTATGCTTCCAAACCCACATATCAATCTCCTCACTAAACTAGAACTAACTGAGAATAGAGAAAAACTCATAGACTAAAGGTTCTTCATGAACGAAGAATGATTTCCTCCATATAAGATCTCAAATGATCCTCCTGTTTTCCTCCTTCCCTAACTCACTCAACTTACCTTCTTGAACTTGAGAGATAGAAAAAAAGTCTAGTAAACCTAATATTCAAAAGTATACTCTCAATCCAAGATCGTCCAAAAAATATATGATGAGACCATACCTAACACACTTAACCATCCCCACACTTAAATCAATTAGGAAGATCATCTTTTTTGGAGCCAAGGAGGGAGAGTTATCTCCATCATGGGGACACCGAATAAAGGCCTAAGTCCATACCCCCATATAAGGAGATGACCAAGAAAGAACCATATATGTAAGAAATAACATCCGATAAGATCTTTCATATGCATTTAACTAAGAAAGTTTCATTAAATAGTCAGAGATGTCGCACAACAAATCCCCAATTCTTCTTAGATTTGCAAACATCAGAACATTTCACTCATGAAATCTTTCCCTTCTTTGCATCATGATAATCTTTTGATGATTTTAGAGGAGTTTGTTGAGTATAGTACTGGAAGAGAATGTATGATGGATGTTAGTGTATTCTATTTGTTATCGTGCTCTTGGTGGTGGTTTTTGAGGTAGTGGAATAAGTTTCCCATTTATAATTATGAACCTCGTTTGACTTAGAGTAATTTTTCCTATTCCTAAGTGTAATCCTCCTCTAAATCGTAGCCAGTATGCACAAAGATTCACATGACTAGTTTACTATATTATAGAAGCATGTTCTTCCTTTTGCTCACCACTGCAACGCCTCGATTTCGTGATTTAATTGTGTAGCTTGTTGTTGTCAATTATTTGGTGTTGGTCGAATGTTGTTGTATTGATGATGAGATTATTTGAAATTATTTTAGTGAATATTAATTTTAAGGATAATTATTTTAGACTATTCAAATTATTATTATTTAATTAAAATAAAAGAATTAGAGGTTTTAGGGATATGTTGGTCAATTGTGGAGACTAAGTTGAGGGCAAAGTTGGAAAAGAGTATTTAGGGTCCTAAGGGTAAGATTGACAAAAGGAAGTTGAGGGTTTTGGGATACGATCAGTTTTCACGATCGTGTTTTAAGGAAAAGAGAGAAACTCTGAGGAACAAGGAGAAGAGGCTAGGGCTTGAAGAATCTCCGGCGAAATTTGAAGAGAAACTGTAAGAAGCGACATTTTAAGGTATGGGGAGTATAGCTTTTCAATGTTCTTGATGTAGAGTTTAGGTAATGGGGATAGTTGGGGTTTTAGGGAAAAACCTAGGATTTGATGAGTAGAGTTGAGGAATTAGTGATGAATTGATGTGTATTGTATGTTGTAAATGATGTATGTGTGTTAGTTATAAGTTCTATTACTAAATTTGTGGTTAAAAATGATGAAAACCCATGTTTTTTAGTGGAAAATCGTAGTAGGAGTTTGTTGTCATCGCAAAATTGGGATTCTGAAATTCGTCTAGCCCGCTTAGCGAGCATATTCTCGCTTAGTGAGCAGTTAAAAACCTGAATTTTCCCCAACCCTGGAGGAGGTCATTTAGCGAACAAAGGGGCTCACGTAGTGAAACTTGGAAGTGAAAAATTAATGATTTAATTGAAGAAAGTTATCTAATGATGTGTAGACATGATGTATTGATGTCGTGATGTATTATACTCGTTGCCATGATTTATGTTGATGTTTTAATGACCAATTCATGATAAAAATGATGTTAAGATGTAAGTTAATTATTGGTTGAACTTATATGATGATTAAATGTTGATTTATTATGATGGTATGAGTGTTGTGAATGATGATACTATAATGATGTTATGACGAAATAAATAGATGATGTGAATATTTTGATGTTTATACTTGCTATGTGACAAACATGACGATCAAATGAATTATGATAATTGGGTGTGAAATGGAGTTTGATGCTATAATATGATGTTTATGATTGCTATGTGATGATGAGTTTATGTTGATAGATTACATGACTGATGTATAAATGTCATATGAACAGTATGATAAATATCTAGATGAATGTTGATGCAAATGTTGATTATGTTGATGTTGTTGCATCGTTGCATTCATGGCATACTTATGATAATGAGGCTTCAATCCCATTGTGTGGATTGGGGTATTGTTGTTTATGTTATTTATGTTGTGCTCCCTTGTGGAGGGTAGATGGCCAGTGTCCATCACATGTTGAAATCAGTACCACATGCATTTATGATGTTGCATTCATTCTTGGTGGCATAGCATGATGCATATGTGTTGAGTAGATGTTTGATTAGTTTTATGATGTGATGGGTGAGGATTATGATGTGTGGTTATATGATGAATGTTTCTTGATTATTTTTACTTTATTTCATTTATATTGATTCGTGATTACTCACCCTACCTGCCATTGGTGATGGTCTATTATCCCATCCTGCAGATACTCAAGAATAAGCTTGGCGCGTGAATGTAGCTTGAAGTATTATTTTTACATCGCTTATTAGTGATACAGTGTGTTGCTCTGGTAGGTGTAACATCGGGTGGGACATGCTTAAGTGAATATTATATTGTCTGTTAGGATGGTTTTTATGAGTTACTAGTTGTTGATTTTTAGTTAATGATGATAGTTGACAATGACCGAAGGTCTTGATGTTTTGATGAAATAAATGAAGTTTTATGAAGTTATGATCCCACTGCAAAGTTTACTTTGATTATTGATTATAAAAGAAATGAATATTCTAAATGTTTTAAAAACCCGTATTATGGAGTAATGATGTTGTTAAGACAATTTCTGAAGGAAATGTGGCACCTTTATGAGATGTACTCTGAATTATTTAAGTGATTATTGTGTTTATTTTGTGGGGTTAGAAGGGTGTTACATTAGTGGTATCAGATCAGGTCGGTCCATTTGGCCAGGTTATCTAATGATGTTTGTTCCTTAGTACGCGACATGTGTGTGAAACAATGTCGGTACTTGCTTGTTTTCTAACCGCTTGTCTCCAGGTGTTGGTTTGAAACAAGTGAGGGAGAAGATATTAATTCTCTGAGATATTTTGGTTGTGGAGTGTTGGCTCAGCGTGTATTGGATTGCAGGAGTGCAAATGTTATTATGACAATGTTTTTCTCGATTCCGGAGGGAATGCAGAGATATAAGGCTTGAGTCAACTAAGGAATTAGATATGAGGTGACTTAGTGTACAAGATTTCCAAGAACGCTATAGGAGTTTGGAGTTCATGGTTTATGCGCCATCATGATTGTCGGCTATCTATTGACAAATTGAGGAACTAATCACCCTTAATCTCTTGTTGATAGTAGACATAATCGTGTTGGATGGAATAGACATGTCTTGCCAGCTTAGATGGTGTGTGTGATGAAGTAGAATGGAGTTAATCCAAGTGCTTACAAATGGTTTTGATGAGTCTATGCAGATTATTATATTTGATGATGTAGAAAGTTCGATTTTCATGTCTCTCAGTCAAGTTGGAAGGTTTTGAGAGAGAACGATCAAGTATTGTTGATGTTTACTTCTCGGGGCATTGTGAGCAATGTGACGGCTAGTGATATGCCAGTGGTGTGTAATTCCTGATGCTTTCCTAAAGATATTCGTGACTTGTCTCTGGAGCGTGAGTATAAGTTTGACGAAGGTATAAAGTTGTTTGTTCCATTAAGCAAGTAGTTAAGTTTATGAAAGATGGTGCAAAAGTGTTTACGACGTGAATTTCATTGAAGGCATAAGGAAATGCAGTAGTTGGTGATTTATCTAAGGTGTGTTACTTTTGGTTGTGTTCCTATGTGACATCAAGGGTTTTTTACTTAAATTGTAGAGGACGCTAGGCGCGGGTTGGAGCTTGCTTAACGCGGGGTTACAGGACTAAAAAACATGTTTTAATTGATGAAATTGAGTGGAACCATGCATGTATATGTTTTGTAATGATATGGTGTTGCGGTAACTTGTGTTATGTGTTAACGTATGATATGACTGTTACTTAGTGATGTAAGTGATGAGCTACATTATGGTTGAGTTATATGAGTATTTTGATAAACATGATGTTGATTATGAAGTTTTATTGTGGTGAATTGTTAATGATATTGTTGTGACATAAATGAAATGATTATAAATGATAATGAGATAATCTATTTGGTTAGAAAATAAGGAATACAGGATATTTCAAAGATGATTATCAGGACGAGGTAAGGTCACCATGAGAATACTATGATGCCTTTTGGTGTATCCAATGTACCTGGCATGTTTGTGGAGTATATAAATCAGATTTTTCATGAGTATTAGAGGGTACTTTTGTGGTGGTCTTTGTTGGTGATATTTTGACATATTCCAAGTCTGAAGGAGAATGAAACACTTTTGCAAATTGTGTTCCAAGTATTCAGAGAAAGGAAGTTGCATGCTAAATTGTCGAATTGGGAGTTCTGGTTGTGGGCAGTAAGTTTCCTTGGTCAGGTGATTTCTAGTGGTGCAATAATCGTTGATCTTTCTAAGCTTGATGTTCTGATACAGTAAGAGACTCTGAATTGTGTCATTGAACTAATAAGATTTTTGTGATTAGTAAGTTGTTATCGCAAGTTTATTGAAGGTTTTTCTAAATCAGTATTACCGTTGACCAAGTTGAATTAGGAGAGTCAGACATATGTGTGGGATGTTATGTGTGAGGATATTTTCTAGGACTAAAGAAAGAGTTATCGGCTACTCCGATGTTGATTTTGCCTAATCAGGTGAGTCTTTTGTGGTTTATCGTGATGCTTCGAGGATGAGTCTTGGTAAAGTGTTGATGCATAATGGTCAAGTGGTTGCTTATGCTTCCCGACAATTAAGAATTCATGGAGGGATTGTCCTAACCATAAATTAGAATTGGCAGCCATGGTGTATGTGTTGAAGATTTGGTGGCATTATCTTTTTAGATCTAGAATTAAGGTGTTCATCGATCATAAGAGTTTGAAGCATTTGTTGATTATAAAGAGTTGAATGTGAAACGGAGGAGACTGATGGAATTATTGAAGGATTTCAATTTGACTTGAGTTACCATCTGGGTAAAGCAAATGCGGTTGAAGACGCCTTGAGTAAGAAAGCATTGCCTATGTCGATGATTATGGTGAAAGAAATCGGGATGATTTAACAGTTCGAAGACATGAGTTTGTTGTGTGAGACTACTTTTGATAATGTGAAGTTAAGAATGTTGAAATTGACTAGTGATATTGTGGAGAGGATCCGAGTCGGACAACAATTTGATTTGAAGTTGGTTTATCAATTGACTTTGATTAACCAGTGTAACATATGTGAATTCTGAATTAATGAGATTGATGTGACGATGTTCCATGATAGAGTGTGTATTCCAGATGTATCAAAAATTGAGAAGAGTAGTTTAGAGGGAGGACGTCGAAGTAGATTGAACATTCATCCTAGTGCTACAAGGATGCATCAGGATTTGTAGAAGTTACTTTGGTGGCCGGTTATAAGGAAGGATATTGTCGAGTTATGTATGCGTGTTTGATTTTCCAAGATCGAAGATGGAACATACGAATCCTTTGGGTCAGACCCGACCGTTGAATATTCCATAATGGAAATAGGATAGTATTTAAATGGATTTTGGGTCAGGTTTGTCGAAGACGGTGAAGGAGAATGATTCGATTCGGGTGATCGTAGATGGATTTACTAAGTTAGCTCAGTTCATGTCGATGAAGAGTAGTCATTCTATGCATAAATTAGCGGAGATGTACAATTAGGAAATTGTGAAGTTGCATGGGATACCGTCGATTATTGCGTCGAATAAAGATCTGCGATTTATGTTGAGGTTTTGGAAGAATTTGCAAGATGAATTAGGTACTAAGTTGAGGTTGAGTTTTGTTTATCATCCGCAGACGGATGATAAGACATAGAGGAGTATCTAGTTTTGAAGAATTTTTTGATGGCTTATGTGTTGGACTTGGGGACATGAAGATCCGATGAGGGAGTTGTATCTGAATCTGTTTTCTTCAGGCAATTTTTTAGGGTGAAAATTCCTTAAGTGGAGGAGTGTTGCAATGCCCCGATTTCGTGATTTAATTGTGTTGCTTGTTGTTGTCGATTATTTGGTGTTGGTTGAATGTTGTTATGTTGATGATGAGATTATTTAAAATTATTTTAGTGAATAGTAATATTAAGGATAATTATTTTAGATTATTCAAATTATTATTATTTAATTAAAATAAAAGAATTAGAGGTCTTGGGGAAATTTTGGTCAATTGTGGAGACTAAGTTGAGGGCAAAGTTGGAAAATAGTATTTGGGGTCCTAAGGAAAAGATTGACAAAAGGAAGTTAAGGGTTTTGCTATACGATCAGTTTTCACGATCATGTTTGAAGGAGAAGAGAGAAACTCTGAGGAACAAGGAGAAGAGGCTAGGGCTTGAAGAATCTCCAGTGAAATTTGAAGAGAAACCATAATAAGCGACATTTAGGGTACGGGGAGTATAACTTTTCAATGTTCTTGATGTAGAGTTTAGGTAATGGGGATAGTTGGGGTTTTAGGGAAAAACCTATGATTTGATGAATAGAGCTGAGGGATTAGTGATGAATTGATGTGTATGGTATGTTGTAAATGATGTATGTGTGTTAGTTATAGGCTATATTACTGAATTTGTGATTAAAATGATGAAAAACTATGTTTTTGAGTGGAAAATCGTAGCAGGGATTTGTTGTCATCGCAGAATTGGGATTCTGAAATCCGTCTAGCTCGCTTAGTGAGAAGTTAGAATCTTGAATTTTCCCCAACCCGAGAGGAGGTCGCTTACGAACAAGGGGGCTCGCTTAGCGAGACCTGGAAGTGAAAAATTAATGATTTAATTGCAGAAAATTATCTAATGATATGTAGACATGATGTATTGATGTCGTGATGTATTGTACTTGTTGCCATAATTTATGTTGATGTTTTAGTGACTATTTCATGATAAAAATGAAGTTAAGATGTAAGTTAATTATAGTTTGAACTTACATGATGATTAAGTGTTGATTTCTTATGATGGTATGAGTTATGTGAATGATGATACTATAATGATGCTACGACGGAATAAATAGATGATGTGAATATTTGGATGTTTATACTTGCTATATGACGAACATGACGATCAAATGAATTATGACAATTGGGTGTGAAATGGAGTTTGATGCTATAATATGATATTTATGATTGATATATGATGATGAGTACATGTTGATATATTACATGACTGATATATAGATGTCGTATGATGAATATTTACATGAATGTTGATGCAAGTGTTAATTATGTTGATGTTGTTGCATCGTTGCATTCATGGCATACTTATGATGACAAGGATTCAATCCCATTGTGTTGATTGGGGTATTATTATTTATGTTGTTTATGTTGTGTTCCCTTGTGGAGGGTAGATGGCCCAATGTCCATCACATGTTAAAATCGGTACCACATGCATTTATGAAGTTGCATTCATTCTTAGTGGCATAGTATGATGCATATGTATTGAGTATGTAACACCCAAAATTAGCCCTCTCCTTTTTATCATCATTTTGCATGTCATAAGCATACCATATCCTAGCATTTGGCATTGAAAAATGAAGCATAACAATCACATGTCCTAGCATAAGGCATATGATCAATCATCCAAAGATTCATAGTTCTACAAGTCAAGCGAAAGGCCAAGTGACATTGTAATAGGCTCACAAGGTTTCCTCATACCTTAGACAAGTTCAAAGTTATTCATAAAAGTCAAGAAGGGTGAGAGATCATCAACAGATCAAGGAAACAACATCCTCCTACACAGTTAAACCCTAATTAGGGTTTTGCCTCTGAACAAGGAATTCTTATATCTTTGACCAATTCTTGTAGTCAAAGGTTTTTATATGATATTTGAGGCCTATGTATGGAATTTGGTGAGAAAATCCCCTGAGGAAGTCAGTTAATTCTTCAATTACTTGTAAATGAAGAAATTGGTCAGCTGTGCATCTGAAAAGTCAACTGTTGGATTTCAAGGTCTCCAATCATGTTTTTCAAGTCAAGGGACCTTATTAAGGTCAAGTAAGAGTTTTGGCGATCTCAAAGATCAAGAATCAAGAGTTTATGAAGAAATTTCTATTTTTAGTAAGTGACTTGTAATGAAACTTACTATTTTTGGTAAGTTTTGCCCTAATCTTCAAGGGATTATTTCATGATCAAGATGGCTCCAAATGAAATTTTCTAAAACATGAAAGTTGTAGGGTATGTTCTCCCATTTTCAAAAAGTACAAGAACTTGTCCATAGCATGTGTGGAACTCAAGTTATGACCAAATGAAGTTGGGATATTTTTAGGGTTTTACATTATTTTCAAGTTTCCACCAAGTTGCAAAATGGCATGTAATTTATTTTCAAGCTGTTTTAGGAATCAATTGAGGTCATAATACTCCAAGGCATTGCATAAGAGTCATGTTTGCCCAAAGAAGCCAAGAAATTCGTGGGTGGAATGTAAGATATTTTTCAAAGTGCAAAATCACAAGTAATGGATGACTCACTTAAATCCAATGGCCAAGATTGATCTAGAGGTGAATTTTGAGTGAAATGGAATCAGATTATGCACTCAAATAAGGGAATGCACGTGGGAATGCATCCATGTGAGGTTTCATGCAAACTTGCATAAACACCCCTAACACACTTCCCTTGCCACAATTGCTCCAAAAACCCTAATGAGGTGTTGGTACAAGTGATATATAAATACCTCATGCACTGAATTCGTGAGGACTCTCTCTCATTGCTCACTTTCAAATTTTCATGCACAAAAGCTTTTTCCATCGAATCCTTCTTCACAAGCTCTCATTGCTTCATTTCTACACATCATCTTCATCCTTGAACTCTAAGGATCTCATTTCAACCATCAATTCAAGCAGAGAGTGAAGATTTCTTCCATTTCCATTCAAGTGAAACTTGGTTCGAGCTTCAAGATCTAGAGCAATCCAAGCTCTCTCTTGCATTTATTTTGCAATGAGAGGTTAGAAGGGATAAATCTTCACCATTTGGAGGCTTTTCTTGGTGGATTTCAAGATCTGCAAGCTTCAGGTAACTCCTAAATTCGCAGATCTAGAATTGAAATTAATGGTGTGCATTATGATTTACTTGCTTTGCTGGTAATCCTGATATGTTTAAAATGGAAAATTGATGAATATTGAGCTTGTATTTGTGAATTGAAGTTTGATGTATGAAACTGATTTTGCTCGATCTGCTTTGTGTAATACCTCAAAATTTGCCCTCATATTTATTCCCTTGACTGGCATATCGTTTCGCATTCATCTGCATTACTCGTCAGTCCATTAGCATCATAATAGTGCATTTCATTTAATTTATAAGGCATGTGATTCAGGCCCTTCGAATCTAGGGTTTCGTTCCTTATCTGTATCTGCCAGGGTTGGAAATGATGGAGAATATTCATTGGACAATGATTCCACTTCAAATGCGGTTATTCAGTTGTGTTTCGATCCAGATAGGAGCTTGACCTAATTTTGGTCAAACTATCAGAAGATTATTGCAACTGCAATATTATTTGGGCCACTGGTCCATTTCTTAGACAATGCATATCCAAAGTTCATGTCCTTATGTGTTAATGGCAAACTTGTATGCTGAGAAAGGAAGTGGGATTTAGTTGGGTGGATGTTGCCAATGTTGATTTCTGGGGATAAGTCACACCCAGAGTTTGAAACTATTTGTAGAATGGCATAGTTTTTGGGATTGCAATTGATATTTTCAGAACAGAGTAAAGTGAAGGAAGGTGGTTGGTATCGAGAGTTTGAACAGATGAGTCATGGATAGCTTACTTGATTGTGCTCATTCAAAGAAACTAATGTGTGCTCCATTCAAAAGAGTATGGGAAAGGTATAGGGACTTTGTTGAAAGAATTCCTTCGAAGCCTTTATCTCTTACATTTTGGAGTTTTCCCTAATTTGAGGTGGTTATTATGGTTGTGTAGCCTCGTTTTGTTTAAACACCAAATCACAACTTTGCAATTTAGTTCAGAGTTGTAAATCCCAACTTCTCTCCCCACTCTCGGCCCGGCCTTTTCCTCTCTCAAGTTGCATATCCCATCAGTACAGATATTTGTTAATAGCTTGTTTGATTTAGATTATACTCTCGAGTATGCTTATGGAGTACACGAGTATTCATCAATGGGGATAATTGAAGGGTAACTTGAGAGATGTGTATGGTTTAGATTTACAAACTTAGTTTTAATTGGAAAAAAATAGATAAGGGAGTTGGTGAAGTAGGGTGTGATGGAAGAATTTGTTGCTGAGTGAGAAGAAATGCTTACAACCTCGTTACAAAGAACTGCAGCCATTACTGTGACTATGCTTGTGTTAAACTCACTAAATTCTATACCATTTTTGGAGTTTTATACAAGAAGAGAAAAAGGGCAGCATTGGTGACTAGCCATGTTTATCATAGGAAATAATTAGTTACATACATAAACCAGAAAAGAACAAGAAAAGTTTGTTACAAAACTGATAAATTCAGTTACAAAAGAGGAGATTTCAGTCACAGTTACAAAACAAAAAAAAAAAGAAAAACTCAAGAAAGGGGGATCTCTCCTAAGCTGACATCACGTCATCAATCTCTCGTCATTCTCTAACTGCAAACCATCCATACCTCTAAGGGAACTTTCATAATTATTGGCTTGAGAAGCATTTCTTCCAGCCCGTGTTACTCTCTGAGAATCAGAAGACCCGATCGGTGAACTTCTTTGTCCGCCCAAAATTTTGTGTGCTGCTCCAGGGCTAGCCTCAGCAGTGCGTGTACGGACATCTGATTCAGCACCAATAAATGCATCACGACCACTAGAAACAACAACTGCACAACAAGAAAATGATAGAAGTAGAAGAAACAGAAGAGTGCAATAATTGATAATCACAATCTCAGATTCACATTTGAAGAAAAAGGATCATCAACATTACCTTAACCTTCATCAACAATCTTCATATGTGGATTCCCCTTAGATCAAAAATTGCACATTATCGATGTCAATTTCATCTTCGATCCTAATCTTATTCAATCACAGAATTTCATCATCATCTAAAACTTTCTCAACAACGTCAACTAGTTTTCACCTTCATAACCTCTCATCAATCCTATCAGAATTTCAACAAAACTTTAATCAACCTCACTGAATAATTTTCCTTGAGCTTAAATCATCACCTGAACCTCCGCCCTGTATTGGCATCCCACAACAGCAAAACAAATTGAAAATCAGTATATGTTCAAGAGAAGGAAAGAGCATAGATTCATAACCACTCAAAACAGAAATCAAATCCTAACCGAATTCACCAACCTCATAACAGAATCAAAACTGAATAACTGAAAAATAACAAACCTATAACTGATTGTTTCTAGAAGTTTCATCTGGATTCTTCACAAGAGCTTGGATTCTCATTTCTATAAAAACTGAACACAGCTTCTTCTATTCGGATTCTTCTTTTTTCCTACCTCACAAATTCTTCAATCTCCTTCTTCACAACTTCTCCATATTTTCCCTCTTCTCTTCCCAATTCTTCAACCTCTCAGCCTCATCAATCTCAGTCTCTCTCTCACGTCCTTCTCTGTCTCCATAGCTCCCACCAATCCTTCATCACCAACGATTACAACATCTTCTTCAACCATTAATCTGCAAGAACAAGAATTAACATTGGTTCAGATTCACACAGAAGAAGAAGCATAAGCATACACCATAATGAGTTCATAGCATACTCCATGAATTGAGAAACAGGATCACGACTGAAAAGAGAAAGGGGATTTGAGATACTCATACCTAAGTGCCGAATTCGATTCTCGTTAAGGAGTTCACCGTCGCCATCACAAATTTGGACTCCCGGCGTCTTCATCTTTTCCATCGAACAACATCGTCATCGAGCTCTCAATCAGTTTCTTCGAAGTTTGGACTCGAGCTCTTTTGTTGGCGAACGACTGTCTCCGATTGTGCTTCATCCGTATGAATATTCTTCATTGTCGTCCCCTCAAGCGGAGCTTTTAATCGTTCGTAACTACCGTCAAATTTCTCCGATCCAGGTACGAATCTGGACTATCTTTAGACGTAAGATCGTTGTTTGTTGTTGATACGTTGCGCTCATAACGTTAATTAGGTAAAGCCGTTTGTTTTCGCTCATTTTTTTTTTGTTTCGGATTCGGGAAGAATGGAGATTAGGTTAGTTAGGGTTTTGTTTCGGATTTAGGGAAGATGAAGTTTAGGATTTAGGTTGCGGTTAGGGGTAGACGAAGAAGATGAGGTGAGGTGAATTCGAAGAAGAGGCGGAAGTTGAGGTGGTGACGGTGGTGTTGGGTTTCGGAAAGAAGAAGGAAATGGAAGAAGGTGATGGTTAGGATGATGATGAATTCGACGGAGAGGAAGGTGTTTTGTGGTGAAGGAGAAGAGGCGATGGCGGCATCGTGAAGAGAAGAAGGAGGATCGATGATGGTGATGATGGCAGAGAAGGAGGAGTCTGAGAGGATGCGCCGCGGGTGCTTTAGGTTCTAGGGTTTGCTGTGTTTGATCCTCATATTGTATCATTTGTTTTTTAGGTTTATAAAAATAAATAAGATTTAATTATTAGATTTATTAGGTTTAAATGTGAAGATTAGGGTGGATCAGGTTCTAATGTGGATTTATTTGAGATTAAAGGAGATTGATACAGGGATTAATGCACCGTTACATTCCTCTAGGTGATAGAATTGAGATTGTTTTTCCCCAGCCATACCGGCGGTGACACTTGTCACCGTCCGGTAGGTTACTACCCTTTCTGCTAACCACACCCTTCTCTCAAGTCCATACAGGAAAACAAACCAAAAATAACGCTATTTACACCTACCCCCAGCTTCCAGCGAATTGGGCCTTGCCCATTGCTACCAGCACCTCATTTCTAAGTCCAGTAAGAAAAACAATTGAAAATAGTTGCTACTGCACCACCCACTGACTTCTTGCGAAATTGGGCCTATCATATTTTTTCTATCCCCACCTCATTCCTGAGCCCATACGAAAATTAACTAGAAAAATCACTAACAGCACCCCATCCTTTTTTTCTTTCTTTTAGATTTTTCTTAGTTTTTTCTAGTTTTCTATAGTTTAGGAATTAATTAATAAAAATAGGAAAAGAATAGAAAAATTATATAAAAAAATTAAGTAGTTTTTTTAATTCAATAAAATTGTTTAGCATTTTATTTTCCTGAATTTGCTTTATTTTTTATTTTTATTTTGAATTTTTCATGTAGGTAGTTTAATAGATTTTCTTCAAATGTACCTAGTTTTGTAGATTTTATTTTTAAGGCTTCCAATAATTTTTTTGGCCCATTCTTTTTACTGTAGTTAAAGGACTCATAGTAGTACTTAGGCTAATTTTAGTGGAATTTTTAGCTCATTTTATCTTAGGTTTAGAGGCTTAATCTTTAGAAATTAATGAATAATTCTTAGGCAAAAATAAACAATTTTTAGGCATGGTAAAAATTTGATTTTTAAGAATTCCTTTTAGCACAATGTTATAGATAATCTTAGGACCCCATATATTAATTCTCATAATTTTTCCAGAGGTTTTGCTATTTTTTGGATTTTTGGTTCTTAGGCTTTATGCATGTAATTTCTATTAGCTTAGGTTAGTACATTAAAATTCAATAAAAAAATAGTTGGTTTAGAATTAGTTCTAGGATTTAATATGGACTTAGGCTAGTTTAGATTTTGATTTTTTGAAGAAAAATAGTAGGTATGACTTTAGTTTAGGACTTAGACTTAAGTTCCATTTTAATTAGAATTAGAATAAATAAATAGGACTATTTTAATTCATGCCTTTATTTGAATTGTTTAGCTTTGAGCTTTATTTTGTCATTCATTTTTTAAGGTTTTGTTATGTTGATTAATATCACTTGTATAGGTTCCCCTTGGCTTTAGAATCAACTTATCTTCCTTAGGAAGTAAGTTGCATTCTAGTAGTTCTAAGTTCCTTTCTCCATTAGGTTTAGAAACCTCATTAACCATAGGATCTCATTTGTAAATAAACGAAAATTAGGGTTGTGTCTTAGTTCCCATTAGTTTGTCCTTTTTGCAATTTGAGTCATTCTTTCTCATCTTCAAACAAAATCCAAAAACACTTAACAAATAAATGAAAGGATTCCTTGTGTATAGCCTTATTCCATGAAGCACTTGCATTCATTCCATCTTGGAGTGGTGTAAGCTCGTCTATCATGATGCACAAGTCTCATCAAGGGATTGTTTCATAAAACAAACAAATTCAAAACACTTCTCATAAAAGACAAAAAAAACAAATAATAAGCGACTATCCTGCGGGAATTTCTCTTCTCATCTCATTCATTCACAACGCGAACTCGCGACGACTTGTCTCGCATGCAAGACGGTAAACGCACTCGTATCAGACGAGTCTGCAACACCTGAGCATAGACATACGCAGTTCAAGCTGTAAAAAACACAAACAAATAGTTCCCACCTTAGTTAGGCGAACTACGTCGACTCTGATCCTCATTATCCCGATGAGGTACGTAGGCAGTGGGGTAGGGCCCGTTCGAGCACATTCTTTATTTTCCCTACATTTCCCCCCTTTCTTTTCATTCTCTTTCTCATTTCACTTCCATTCCAGATAGACATTATTTCATTTCAGCAGCATATTATTTCTCACCCTTTGAAACAAAACAAGCAAGCGTGGATCCCGTCGGGTACGGCGGACGATCTGGGGTGCTAATACCTTCCCAGGTCGTAACCAACTCCCGAACTCAGATCTTTGGTTCGCAAGGCCTTGTCCTTTCCTTCTTCCTTAGGTTTGTGAAACATTACCTTTCTCATTCATTCGGGATAAAAATGTTTGACTGGCGACTCTAACCTTTCCGCACCACTTTCGCGTTTGTACTAGGATGAAAATCCCGGGAGCGACAGCTGGCGACTCTGCTGGGGAATAACATGTTTCTTCCGGTTTCCCTTGTAGAGTCAATCCTAGCGCCTGTTTGGTTTTGTTTCTTTGGGTATCTATCTGTTTGTTGCTGTGTGCTTTAGTTTAGCTTTACTCTTTTTATTTATAGTTCTTTACAGCTTTACTTTACCGCATTTATTTACCGCTTTCAGTATTTATTTTCCATGCATCATATTATACTGGACTGTCTGGCTGTGCTGGTTTTCATTTTTTCTGTGGGATGGGGTTACTGTGAGATGAGCTCGTAACCGGGGCTCGAGTGCACCCTAGGACTTAGAGTGGTTCCACTTTGGCTTCATGGCATCTTGCTATGTTGGTAGTAGTGAGTTCCACACCTTGACTTGCGACCTTCTCGGGAATGTATTGATACCGGAATCTTTCTGGGTTAATACGCTACCTTGATAGTTATGTGCAGTCAGGGGACCGATCATTGAGAACTTTTGTGGAAACATCCCTCTCCAGTGATGACAGTGGCATACCACATTTGTTGGCAAACCCACTCGCATCCGAGGGCCCACTGGGAACTCGCATAGGATGGCCTGGTTCTCTCATAGGAATCCAGTCAAGGCAAACTGTTCGTATGACGATAGTATTGTACCCTTAGGGATGAATGTACTATTGTTTCTCGATTCAGTGCTTGAAGCTGAGGACTTATGAGGGATGCTTGTTTTTTCTGGACTCAGCTGAGACCTCCCTGAGTAGTACATAATGCCAAACCGATTCCCTGATTTGGTCATGAGCCATTTCTCGGAAATGGTGAACGTATTATTGCTATTCGTCCTCGAGAGTCCGTGATGTTTGACCCGAGTAGCATACCTGTGAGATTGGGAGGGGTTTATAGGTTTGCAGGAACCCTAAACTTCAACATACCTTCATATGCCAATATACTCCAGTGATATGATCTTGTTCTATTAATTATGGATTCTGAAGTCATGAACTCCTGATCAGAGATACTTGTGATGATATTGTGACCTTGCACAGACACTTGATTACCTGATTCACTACACATACACTTCACTGATCACATGCCTTGTCTTGCATAAGCATCATATCATCATTAATCATTTTGTGTTCTTTTTATTCTCAAGGTTCATTACCTCCTAGGTCCTGGTCATATTTGCTGCTTCAGCATGGATATTCCGAGGAAGAGAAATGTTCATTATACTTTCCCGCAACCGGAGACAGAGAGTGTTCAGGGTTTGATTAGCTTGTTGGGTGACAGAGTCCTTGATGATTTCAGGAAAGAGTTTGGCAAGATACTGGATTATGTGAGCAAGCCCACAGTCGACCAGAGAGATAGCTTGCATTCTTTGTTGCAGTTCTATGATCCACAGCTGAAGGTCTTTGTCTTCCCTGATTACATCCTGGCACCTACATTAGAGGAGGTTTCTAGTATGATGAATATTCCTATTAAGGAGGGTATGCCTTATTATGTTTCAGAGAGGATCCCTTCTCATGAGGATATCACTGTTGCCTGTCATTTGAGTATGCTCAGGCTCAAAATGGGATTAGAGGCTGGCCAAAGTAAAGGGATCCCTTTGGATTTTCTTATCGCAGAGGCACATGTCATGGCATCGGGAAAGAAGTGGGCAGACTTCAAGGCACTGTTAGCCATGATAGTATATGGAACCAGTTTATTTCTAGGAGAGAAAGGGCTAATTAGCATGGAGGCCATCACCATCTTTGTCAAGAGAAATCCTGTTCCTACATTGCTAGCTGACTTCTACTATGGAGTTCACCACCGAAATGAAAAGAGGAAGGGACATGTAAACTGTTGTGCTCCCATATTTGTTGATTGGTTTGTAAGGCAACTCCCTAAATCAGGACCCTTTCAGGATTAGAAACAATCTTGGAAGTGGTCCAAAAGATTAATGGGCTTAACCTCAGCTGATATTGCTTGGGGATGCAACAGAGATTTGGTGGGCAAAGAAATGTTGGTCAGTTGTGGTAGCTTTCCAAATGTGCCTTTGATGGGAAGGAAAGGTGGGATTAGCTACAATCTTATCTTGTCCAGGAAACAGTTCGGCTATCCTTTAAGAGATGTACCTTTGATTGACGATGCAAATGAGTCTTTATACTTTCCAGCAGAAGGAAATTCCAAGATGAGCATACTAGCATCCCAAGCTTGGAAAGTTAGGGTGATGAAAGGAAAGAAAGACTTTGGAAGAGTGGATCCTAACACTTATGACCCTTTTTCCAGCTGGTTGGAGGATCGTGTGAAGACCCATCTTCTACCATTTTCTAGAGAGAGACCTCTCTACCCTAAAGAGGTAGCACCAAGGACTTCAGTACCTTTGGAAGATTATCAGAAGTTGGAAGCTTTGGTCAAGCAGCTTAGGGTTGAGAATCAAGAGGCTCATAATTCTTGTCAGAAATTGATGATTCAGAATCGTCAGTTAGAGGATAGAGCTGTACAAGCTGAGGAAGCAGTTCGTCTCAAGCAAAAGGACTTCGAAGAGAGAGAGCTTTACTTCAGGAAAAAGGGGTTAGCTGAGACTCACAAGACGGCCCAGCGCCGAAGAGAGAAGAAAGATCTTAATGAAGCCAATGAAGCTGTTACCTTATGGCAAGAAAAATGGGCAGACCATTTGAAGAAGCAAAAGGAGTTAGTGTAAACACCCCAAATTTGCCCTCACCCATTCACACATGACTTGTGATCATCTCATATGCATAAACACAATCACAGCATCTCATGTCTCATTTGGTTTCACTGGATAGTTTCTAAGGCATCTGCACCTAGGGTTTGTGATCTGAGCAACCTCAGGGCATCTTGAGCCATTCCAAAGGCCACCAATCATCTCAAAGGGGTCCATGTGTGTTTCTTATATCATATTCCATCTCCTCAAAGTCAAAATTGTAGAGGGATCACAAGAACTAGGGTTTGAGTGGATGCAGAGCCAGGATGAACTGCACAGTTGACTGAAAATTAGGGTTTTGGTTTCAGAGGCCATAACTCCAAATCTCTTGGTCATTCTTGTTTCCATTGATCTCTATATGGTATAGGGAGTATGCATATCAATTTTCATGAAGAAATTCCATGGGGAAGTCATCTGATCAAGAGTTGACTTTTCAGACAAGTCAGTGTGAAATCAGGGCATCTGAGGCCCCCAATGACCCAACCAATGGGTGATCTTCATCATTTTGAGTGTATATGATCTTTATTTGATCATGGAAGAAGTTTGAAGTTCATGGAAATCAAGAATTTAGGGTTTTTGCAAAAGTTGACTTTTTTGGGTTTTGTTGACTTTTCAAGAATGCATACTTTTAGGTCAATTTTCAAGCTTTGATTTATGATCCAAAAAGGCTTCAAATGGAAAAACTTTGGTCATGAAAGTTGTAGATCTCATCTTTCCCTTTTCAAAAAGTACAAGAACATGATCTAACTCTTCATGGATCAAAAGTTATGGCCATGCAAAGTTGCCAAAAATCATTGTTTTTCAAGTTATGCACCAAGTGGAAATTTTGCTAAGTCTTGAATCAATGCATGATTGCTGCCTCAAATTCATGTCAAACCAGCATGTGAACATCCTCTAAGTCACAAAAATCAGAAATGGACCAAGTTTGCTCATGGTTTGGTTCATGTAATTTGACTTTTCTCATGAAAATCCATAAAGCTAGCCAACTTGCATTTTCACTCATGACCACTTCACCAACTTATGACATTGGCTGCTGAGCTTTGCTAGGCCTATCCATCACCTTTTGCTGCACCAGCCATGCCTTGTACTTGCTTAACTTTGAGCCATGCCCTATCTTACACAAAAGTGGATTTTTAGCAAAAGTAGCCTCACCTATCATAGCAGGCCATGTCACATCAAGCAACCAATCAGAATTGTTTATTGTATCCACTTGCAAGCTGAACATAACAAGAACCAAGGCTGAAAACATACCATTGACAACTTTCACAAAAACCTTCCATCTTGCAAGTTCATTCGAATTTCATTACACAGCCTGCAAACACCCAAACCTTTGCCTCCCTTCATCTCACCTTGATCTATAGAACACAAAGCATCAAGAAACAAAGCCAAAAACAGCCAGAAACCCTCACTGCCATTGCTCACCTTCATGCTGCAGATTCCATTGAATCTCTCTCCACAAGCCACAAACACATCAACCAACACCATAAACCTTCTCAACACACCTCATAGGTCATAAACAACCCCTCTTCACAGCCTGAAAGTGCCAAGAACTCATCTACCATTGTTGACTGAACTGAAGCAGCTCTCTTCGAAACTCATCATCCAACAAATATAAACTCCATTTGAGCATTCAAGCAACTTTGGGGGACCAAGAGGAGCAGATTGAGCAAGGAGAGGAGGCCTGAAAGTTCCAAAATCAAAGGTTGCAAATCTCAGGTAACTCCAAATTAATTTTTCCAGAAATCAATTTGATTGTTACAAGCTTGCTCTACATGTCTTGCTGATCATTCTGGTACCATTGGTTTTGAAAATGGTTGCGTTTTGAGAGTTTAATTGCTGTTTGAAGCTCACGAACCCTAGATTTTGTTTTCTTCGATTCAACTTGTTTAGGTTAGATAAATTTGTTTTGAGAGAGGGGTTTAGTTCGTGAGGTGTTGGGGATCATCTCCCATGTCTTAGTTTTCATTTACATTACGTTTTGAGAGGTTTTGAACTTTTTCAGGCAAGCTTCTGGCCGGAGAAGACGACCGGAAGTCTTCTCCGGCCACCTGAGATTAATTATGCCCTAATCCCATATTTAATGATAGTTTGAATATTGGCCGTTGATGTGCGTTGACCCATTGACTTCCCTCCAGATTGAGTGGTCAGGATGTGTTTGATTAGCCCTAATTCTCCATTAATTTTTAATTAATTATAATTAGCCCAGGACAAATCCCAGCCACAGGATTGCGCGCCAGTCAACTCATTTAAACTCTGGAGCAATCCTGGCCATCCACCTTGTTTACTTTTCATTTTATTTAAATTTAATTCATTTTTCTTTCATTTATTTTGTATAATTATTTTAAAATAGTTAAAAAATCATAAAAATTATGAAACTTTTTCTTTAAAGTTTTATTAATTTTTATGACACAAAAACATTTTTATTTTATTTTTTATCATTTGAAAAGTATTTTTAAATATTTAAAAGATTATTTTTAATTGATTAATGAGAATTAATTAATTAAAAATACTTTTAGGTATTTAAAAATTACAAAAAAATTCATGAAATGTTCTAAGACATTTAGAAACATTGTCCAACCTTCAAACCAAATTTCTTTTTTGATCTTGATGCATTTTAAGAATTTTTCATTGAATTAAATCATTTTTGATGCATTATTTTGATCATATGTTTAAAAATTCATTTCTGCCTTTTGGTGAAGGTTGAGACATTGATTCTTTTTGCATTGTTTTCCATTTAGCATGAACTTTCAAAGATAAAAAGGCCAAGATTTGATCTTACATTTTCCAATTGATTGGCATTTCTTTTGTTACAAACCCTAAAAAACCCTAATAACTTGCAAAATTCATAACTTGAGTTTGGTTGAGAGTTGAGACCTCCCCTTTGGGCAGTGGTTCATTATAGGTCTAGGGTTTCTTTGAGTGCCATTTTCCATTTTTTATCATGAGGTTTGCTTCTGTTTTGGGTTTTTGTTTGATGTTTGATCCATGAACCCTAATTTGGGCTTTCTTTTGCATCTTTCTTGCATTCTCTAGCATAACATGACTTGCCATGACATTCCATGCCTCCATTTGATTCATTTGACATCATAAGACATATTGAAAGCATGTTTGATCATTGCATCATGTATTTGCCATGTCATTTGTCTTGCATGCTTCATAACATTCCATGTTTGTTCATGCTCCTTAACTTGCATCATTTGCATTCATAACTTTGTATGAACATCTCATTGTCTTGTCTCATGTTCATAGCACTCCATAGCATCATCATCATCATCAACATGCTTCTGGTTTTTGCTTATCATATCATTTCATCTCATTTAGCATTGTATTGCATTTGTTTCTAACATTTCAGGTGGTAAGTAAAACTTGAGAGGTGAATTTGCCTTCACTTCTCATAACTTTTCTTTTCATCTCTCTTGCATCCATTGCTGCATTCTTATATGTGTTTGAGTTTGAGCTTGCTCATTCTTCTTCCTCCCACTTTCTTTCTTCAAGTGACTTGACTTCTTGAATGAAGCAAGTCACTTTGCTTCTCTTGATCTTGTTCATCTGCTTCCTGATGGTTCATCTGAAGATTGTTCTTGCAAACCTCACAAACCTTAGGACCAACCAAGCATGATAATGAATTAGGGTTTTGATTAGTCCCCCTTCATAGTTTTTACCTTTGTGTCTCTCTTTGAGTCTTCTCTTCTCACCTCATAATCAGGGACTAAACCCTCAAGGCTTTAAGACTTTGTGATTAAGATCATGCCTGCATCCTTCTTTTAGGATGGAGTGTATAACTTTAATCCTAAGTCTTGGACCCTTAAGGTGTTGAACTCTCTTAAATAATCCATCTAATAATCATCAAGACATTACACTTGTAACTTGGGCCTTGCATTAGGGTTCTAATTCTTCCTTAATTGGTTAAGAAGGACTAACCCTAAAGTTAATGGACAAGTCCCCCTCAAGTTGTCTTACAAATCAAAAAAAAAACACTTCATCATCATATCATTAATAAAATCCACTTAATCAAAGGTTTGTTCTGTCATGGGTTTAATCCCTAATCATGGATTAAGCTGAGGATCCTTCCTCAGCTTAAACACCCTCATCTATTATCCTTCTTTTAGGATAGTGTAATGAGCCTGTTAAATCCCTGATTATGGCTTAACCTCATTACTTAACACTAAACAAAAATCACAAAAACATCTAATTAATCACAAGTAGGTTAATGATCTTAACCCTACATCAAAGGTGATTAAGTGTGAGAATCTGACTTCACACTTAAGGTAATTCTCATTACCCCTAATCAGAGGGATGATGTGATGAGTTTACCAAATCCATTGATTTAGGTTTAAGCTCATTATCTTATGACAAACTCAAAAAAGCAATAAAAGACTGAAAACTCAAAAACAAACAATAATCGTCTCCTCCGGGATTCTTTTCTCATCACCTTCACTCACAAACGAGAACTTGCTTCTTCCGTCTAATGCAAGACAGTTTGCATCTGTGCCAGACAGATCATACACTTGAGCATAGACAAGCAAGCAGTTCACCAGTCAATCCTTTCAGTCTCTTTGGGTCGAACTACGGTGTTCTGACTTCCTCATTGCACGAGAGGATACGTAGGCATAACTTAACAGTTATCGAACAAAAGTCTCTGTCCATTCCCCCTCTTTCCAGCTTCATTCTTTAGCCTCATTATCATGAGCATCTCATCTTTGTTCCTACACTGACACTGTATATATCACATTTCACACTTCTTTTACACTGACACTTGTACATCCTTTTCCAGCTCTTTATGCACAGATTGCACTGACACTACCCCTTTAAAACACAAATCTTTTAAGCGTGGATCCCGTCGAGTACGGCGGACAATCTGGGTGCTAATACCTTCCCAGGTTGTAACCAACCCCCTTTCTCAGTCTCTCTGGTTCGCAAACCGTCTTATCCATCTTTTTCTAGGTCTATGCAGCATTACCTTTCCTCCGGGATAAAAATGCCTAGCTGGCGACTCTTTTCATTCTCCAGTGAGTTCACGGCTGTGTGTTCTCACTGTTCCCTTCGCCGACCGTTCGCGTCTGTACCTTCATCTGACCCGGTGTCACTTGTCGGGAGCGACAGCTTGGCGACTCTGCTGGGGACCCTTATACTGCAACCAGGGCTTCTGGTTCTTTTCGTGGGTTCCTCCTAGCGCTTGATTGATTTGTGTTTACTGGGGTGTTATGTGCTTGTTTGTGCTTGTATTTATTTTTGTTTATTGCTTTATGTACAGTTACTTTACTGCTTTCTTTACTGCTTTTATATATCATACTGTCATACTGTGCTGGCTGGATCTGGTTTTTTCTTTGGTGGGTGGGTGTTCCATTGAGAGTTAAGGTCCTATACCTGGGACCTGAGTGACACCTAGGCTAGAGTGAATCATATTCTTTCCCATTCCATTTCGGTCTGGTGCGGGAATATGAAACACGGTTCAGATATGGGTTTCTTCTTGAGAACTCTGTGCTACGGATTTCCTGTAGTGCTAGGGGGATCTGGGAAGCCTGCTAAGTCTGGATGACCTTTTAGTATTGACCTTCAGAAATTGAGGTGAATTAGAGGAGGAATTGTTATGGTTATTGTAAACACTGTACCTCCGGGTTAGAAGTGTTTACACTTCTCATAACTGATCCAAGTCTGAGGATCCTTGTTCTAGATCACTACCTGTGAGGGGGTTGGGCTGTTTACAGGTTTGCAGGTACCTTGACCTCAGAATACCCTGTTACTTTGACTTTGTTAAGAATGCTCCATGTTGGATAGTTCTTGTGATTCTAAAACCCTGGACATGTGGCTCTTTATTTGAGTCCCCCACCTTGGTTACTGGATTTATAGACCTCCATCCGGAATTCTTGAACACACATGGATCTATACCAAGGCAGTTTATCCAGATCCAGCTCAGTCACAAACCCTTTGCATATCATTTGCATACATCCTCATTGCATCATATTAACATGTGCTTATTTGTGTTTCAGGGTATCCATTTTTCATCAGGTTTTGGTTTTGACCCCATCTGCAGCTTTGACCCATCTTCACCAGCATCTGCTTCAGTTTAGCTGTCTGCTTCAGCACCAGCCAGTCAGTGGTTTTCTCTACTTCAGCATTGTCGTCAGCACTCTACCCAGTCTTCAGCATCATGGCTCCAAAGAAAAGCAATATCACCTATCATTTCTTCCAACCAGACTTGTCAGACATTAGGAGGGTCCAAACCCTGATCACTCCAGAGCACATACCTTTGTTCAGGGAGCATTATGGGGATATACTTGACTTGGTTATAGACATGGACCCATCTCAGAGGAGCCTGATCCATACCTGCATCCAGTTCTATGACCCCCCATTGAGGTGTTTCACCTTTCAAGACTTTCAGTTGGGACCTCTCTTAGAAGAATATGCATCTTTGGTTGGTTTGCCTATCAAGAGAGAAATTCCTTTTAACCCTGAAATGGTCTTTCCCAGCAATGGAGAGATAGCAAGAGCTTTGCACCTGGAACCTGCTTTGATTGAGCAGCATATGACCTCTAAAGCTGGGATCCCTGGTTTTCATCTGGACTTCCTGATTTCTCAAGCTAGTTTGAAGGCCTCCCTGGGGGATTGGAAAGCTGTTTGTGCATTGTTGGCCTTGAGTGTATATGGAATTGTGTTGTTTGCAGATGAGCCCAGATTCATCAGCAAGAATGCCATCCACCTGTTCATCCTGAAGAACCCAGTGCCAACCTTGTTGGGTGACCTCTATTACTCAGTACATCAGAGGAATGAGAAACAGAGGGGTAAGCTAGTGAGGTGTTGTGCTCCACTATTCCATGCTTGGCTTCTCAAGCATCTACCCAGGACAGATGCATTCCTGAATCCTCATCAGCAAAGCAACTGGGCTAAGAGGCTCACTACTCTCACTGCAGCAGACATCAGATGGTGCACTCAGAGCACCAAAGGCAGAGATATGATCACAAGCTGTGGGCACTTTCCCAATGTACCTTTGGTAGGAGTTAAGGGAAGTATCAACTACAACCCCCTGCTGTTCAAGAGGCAATTAGGCTATGCACTGGTTCATGCTCCTAGGGAACAAGACCTGGTTGAGACCCTCTACTGTGAGAACAAGATCAGTTTGACTGTTGTTAGGCAGGCTGCCTGGGCCTGGGATCATGTTCAAACCAAGGGAATCACCATTCTGGGGAAGTGCAATAATGTGGCATCAGCCCAATACCATGAGTGGTCCTATGCTAGGGCCCAAATCTCAGGATTGCCCTTCACCATCAAAGACATGCCTGAGTCATCATCAGCACCACCCCCTGCTACTGTCAGTTTGGAAGAGTTTGAAGGCTTGAAAGAAAGAAATGAGAAGCTATCCCAAGCCCTGCAGAAGACCCTCAGGGAGAGGAGTGAAGGTGTAAGGGAGATTGAAAGATTGGAGAAGCTGAGAGTGGAACACTTGACTAAGATTGAGAAGTCTGGAGACTATATCAACAAGTCTAAAGCTGGTGAGCAGATTCTGAAAAATGCTTGTAAAGAAGCCCAGTTCCAAAGAGCAAGGACAGACTTGTACTTGAAAGAGAGTCAGGCCAGGTGGGTCCGGATCACTGAAGCCCGTACTCTAGAAGACAAGAGAGTTCAAGATAAGATGGAGCAGATGGAAAAAGCCCTGGCAGCAGCCCAGGAGGAAATTTCAGAGTTAAAAATCAAAGCTGGAGTGAAGAAATCCAAAGACCAAAGCCAGAACAAGAAATTGGCTACAGCTGTTGCAACAAGAAACCTTCTCATCAGGAATCTTACGGAGCATCCGGCTGATCCTGTGACCGAAGCACTTCTTAAGGAAGTTCGCGAGGATGAGTTTGGCCTTGGAGTCTGATTATTTGCTTGTTGTTGTTCCTTTTCCATGTACTTTTGCTTTTGGTGATGTATTTTTGACCCCTTAGAGGGCTAGTGTTGTAAAAAATGAACAATTTGTATTATTTTACCTTTGTAATATATTTGTGTTTGTTTCCATCTGGGTTCACTTCAAAAGCAACTTCAACAGCATCATCTTCAAGGGTCTGGACGGGTCAAAACTGAAGACCAAGCCGGATACCTTGATAGCAAATAAGCATACTGCATTGCATACTAACCCTTTTGTTTGTTTTGTAGGTTTTGTTTTATTGTTTCTAACCTCTGTTGTGACATTCAGGAATTATTGCTCGCCGCAGGCTATTCCCTCTCAACAGGCCACACAGGTACCCTACAAGAAACAACCTTCCGGGCATCCAGATGGACCAGTTGCAGCAAGACCTCAATGAGGCCAGAACCCAGATGGCTAATGAAAGGGTGGAGATGAGAACCCAAATAACTCAGTTCATGGAAGTGATGAATAATTTAGCTCAAAGCCAGGAGAGGCTTAGAGTTCTGGTAGAGGGGAGAACTCAAGATGACCCCCATGTGGGAACTGCTGGCACCAGTAACAATGAAAGGGTGCAACCACATGTTAACCCCCCTGTGTTTGGTCCACATCTACATCCTGAGATTCATATTCCTGCAAACGTTCAAGGAACGGCCACTGCAGCCAGAGTACTTCAAGAGGATCCTCAGGAGGATCAGTTTACAGTCATGGGTGCTGGAGAGGAAACCTATGATAGGAGATTGGATGAGTTGGCTGAGAAGTTGAGGTCTTTGGAATCCCAAAATTCTTTGGGGTTCGATGTCATGGACATGGGTTTAGTAGAGGGGGTCAGGATCCCTCATAAGTTCAAGCCTCCTTGTTTCGAAAGATATAATGGGACTTCATGCCCCCGGACTCATTTGCAATCGTTTCTGGGAAGGCTGAAGGCCTATACAATGGATGAGAAGCTCTGGATGTTTTACTTCGAAGACAGTTTGACTGGAGCATCAAGGGAATGGTATTCCCACTTGACAAGGGCAACTGTAAGATGCTGGAAGGACCTGGCAGAGGCCTTCATCCGACAGTATCAATACAACTTAGACATGGCACCCAACAGGACTCTCCTAATGGGAATGTCGCAGTCGTCAAGAGAGAGCTTCAGAGAATATGCTCAGAGGTGGAGGCAATTGGCTGCTGCTGTTCAACCACCAATGTCTGAGAGAGAAATGGCAGATATGTTTATGAACACTCTCCAGGGAACGTATATTGACAGGTTGGCTGCTTTCTCGTCCACTAGCTTCGCAGATGTTGTTATAGCTGGGGAGAGAATTGAAAGCCTGTTAAAAATGGGTAAAATTTCCGATAATGGCGCCAGTTCGTCCAGCAGTACAAGGAAGCCTTTTGCAGGCCCTAGAAGAGCTGGCGAGACCAATGCCGTTCATACCAACAGGGGTAGGCCCCAATATGTTCAAAGGTCCATAGCAGCAGTCACTATCCCTGCTCCAGCACATCCTCTGCCAGTCTATCAACCTCCTCAACAAAACTTCCAACAACAACCTCCGTATCAGCAGAACCAATATCCTCCAAGGAACTACAACAACAACAACTCCAACAACAACAATCAACAGAGGCCATTCCAACAAAGGCCATCTCAAGCTAACCGAGTGATCGACCCAATTCCAATGCCGTATGCTGCTTTGCTGCCACAGCTTCTGAAACTCAACCTAGTTGAGCTAAGAACGTTGGCACCTCCGGATCCCAACAGTTTACCAAGAAACTATGACTCCAATGCTAGGTGTGCTTTCCATTCAAACGCACCTGGTCACAGTACAGAAAAATGCAGGGCTCTGCATATGAAGGTACAAGACTTGGTAGACTCCAAGGCTCTGAACTTTGCACCTCCGCCCAATGTCAATAAAAACCCAATGCCACACCATGGTGGTCCCCGTATTAACGCAATTGAAGAAGACACACCGTCTTATTTCATAACCAGTGTGGATCAGATCAGGACACCATTGGTAGAAATCAAAGCTCAACTCCGTGAAAACAATATATTTCCGGGGTGTGAACTAGGGTGCCCCTACTGCAATATTTCTTGGAATGGGTGTGAAGACTTGAGGAATGGCATTGACAGCCTTATTCAGAGTGGCTTACTGCAGATCACTACATCATTCCCGGCAAACCCGACGACTTCATCAGCAATGGTTTCAGATCCTCCTACAAATACAGCAACAATTGTTCCCAACAATTCATCAGCAACATCAGCAAGTACCTCATCTGTTCTACCCAATGATCAGTTTTCAACAGTTCCTCCTGCTACAACTTCAGCTTCAGTCCACTTCGACTCCCCATCAACAACAACAACAGTTCTTCCAACAGAACCTTCTACAACACCAGCAAACAATCACGAAGATGTCTCCACTGTTACCATATTCTACGATCCAGAAAACAATTCCGCTTATCATTCAGAAGGTGCTGCTCCCACTAGAGCACCAGTTACAATCTTTTATGATCCACAGACAATAACAGTCCCCTCAGCAGCAGCAATCAGTCCAGTCACCGTCACGGTACCTGGACCTGTACCATATGAAAGCAATAGGGCCATCCCTTGGCACTATGGCTCTGACTTGTACTGTGAAGGGAAAAGAATCACTCTGGAAACATCATCACCTGCACCACAAGTTGATAATGTGGGGGGAGGCGGAGGCTTCACTCGAAGCGGACGTCTCTTCGCTTCACAAGTCCAAAGACCCACTGCCGAAGCAGAAGCTGCTGCCAAGGCAAAGGGTAAAGGACCGGTGCAGGAAGATCCAACTGCCAAAGAAGCCCTGAAGACTCCATTTGATCAGGAAGTTGATGAGTTTATGCGGATCATCAAGAAGAGTGATTATAAAGTTGTGGATCAACTTCACCAAACTCCATCCAAAATCTCCATCCTCTCACTACTCATGTGCTCCGAAGCCCATCGGAATGCACTACTGAAAGTCCTGCACGCAGCTTACGTGCCAGAGGAGATTACTGTCAACCAGTTGGAAACGGTGGTTGGGAATGTTACTGCTAGCAACGGGCTAGGGTTTACCAATTCTGACCTGACAGTGGATGGCCGCAATCACAACAAAGCCTTGCACATAACCATGGAATGCAAAGGAGCTGTCCTTTCGCATGTGCTGGTGGACACAGGATCATCCCTGAATGTCTTACCAAAGAAGGCTCTGGTGAAGCTTGAATATGATGGACTGGCATTGAGACCCAGCAACCTGGTGGTGAGAGCTTTTGATGGCTCAAAGAGATCGGTTCTGGGAGAGATTGAGCTGCCCGTGACAATTGGCCCGCAGACTTTTAAAACTATCTTTTATGTGATGGACATTCAGCCCGCCTACAGCTGTTTGTTGGGTAGACCCTGGATTCACGCCGTCGGCGCAATAACGTCTACCCTTCACCAAAAGTTAAAATTTGAGTGGGAAGGTCAAGTTGTCACAATCTGTGGAGAGGAGGACATTTTTGTCAGCCACCTGGCAACCTACAAGTACATTGAAATGGATGGAGAGATCCATGAAACAATGAGCCAGGGGTTTGAAGCGTTGAATGTGAATGAAGCATCTGCTGTATCTGGTACCCCAATGTCGTCTTATCAACAAGCCCGGAAGGTTGTTGAAGAAGGAACTGCCCAAGGCTGGGGCAAGGTCTTAGCTGTGGAGGAGAAGAAGGACAAGTTTGGGTTGGGTTACAGACCAACTCAACATCAAGCAAAGGCTACTGCAGAGCCAGGTTTTGTCAGTGGGGGGATGCTCACCCCCGATGCTATCAACTGTCTGGAAGACGAGCTGGAAGAAGAACGCAACCTGGAGAATTGGATTCGTCCAAAGGTCCCGGGGAGCAGTGTCTCGAACTGGTCTTCCCAGGAAATTATAAGTGTTACTCGAGCAGAGTAATTATTATTTCCTGTATCTTTTATAGCATGCATCAAAGTCTTGCATCTTGCCCAAGATGACAAGACTCATTTTGTAACCAGGGCCATCTGTACTTTTGTGCAAACAAGATTAAATTAATGAAATATCAGACAATCTTTTTGCAAACGAGTCTTTTTTCTTTTCTGCTCACTGTTTTTCCATTTTTCTTTTTGTACAAAAATAAATGGCGGTGTTTTCAAAATGATAACTTCATTTCACCTTTTTCTAAAGCAAGATTAAAATCAATCACTAAAATGAACCGACTTAACCCTTGCAGAGAGTGCCTTCCAGACAGCACCGACAACAGCACAGCTATGACATCGTATGGCTTTGACAATCCGATCAATCAAGCTGATGAAGGGGTTGATGAAGAATATGAGCTTCCTGAAGAGCTAGCCAGGTTGCTGAGACAGGAGGAAAAAGTTATTACTCCTCATCAGGAGGAGATTGAAGTGATTAATCTTGGTACGGAGGAAGACGTGAAAGAAGTCAAAATCGGGGCCTGCCTGCAAGACTCAGTGAAGAGACAGCTGATAGATCTGCTTCAAGAGTATGTTGATGTGTTTGCTTGGTCCTACCAAGATATGCCAGGGTTGGATACCGATATAGTCGTGCACAAGCTGCCTTTGAGGGAAGAATGCCCACCAGTCAAACAGAAGTTGCGCCGAACTCGCCCAGACATGGCTATGAAAATCAAGGAAGAGGTACAAAAGCAATGGGACGCCGGGTTCCTTGCTGTGACTAGCTATCCTCCGTGGGTTGCTAACATAGTACCTGTGCCTAAGAAGGACGGAAAAGTAAGAATGTGTGTTGATTACCGGGATCTGAACAGAGCCAGCCCGAAAGATGACTTCCCATTACCTCACATTGATGTATTGGTCGACAACACAGCTCAGTTCTCGGTATTTTCTTTCATGGATGGATTTTCGGGATACAATCAGATCAAGATGTCACCTGAAGACATGGAGAAGACAACATTCATCACACCTTGGGGCACGTTCTGTTATAAAGTGATGCCATTCGGACTGAAGAATGCTGGTGCAACGTATCAACGGGCTATGGTAACATTGTTTCATGACATGATCCATAAGGAAATAGAATGTTATGTGGATGATATGATCGCCAAGTCCCTTACAGAGGAAGACCACCTGGTGAATCTGCTCAAATTATTCAAGCGTCTGAGGAAGTACCAATTGAAGCTGAACCCCAACAAATGCACATTCGGGGTGCGATCCGGTAAGCTGCTGGGCTTTATTGTAAGCGAGAAGGGGATTGAAGTTGACCCTGATAAAGTCAAAGCTATTCAAGAAATGCCTGCGCCGAAAACTGAGAAAGAAGTTCGAGGGTTCTTAGGTCGATTGAACTACATTTCACGGTTCATATCTCACCTTACAGCAACCTGTGAACCCTTGTTCAAGCTGTTAAGAAAGGAGCAAACGGTCAGGTGGAACGAAGACTGCCAGAAAGCTTTTGACAAGATCAAGGAGTATTTGCAAGAACCTCCAATCCTTATGCCTCCAGTTGAAGGAAGACCTCTGATTATGTACTTGACAGTATTAGAAGAATCGATGGGGTGTGTACTAGGTCAGCATGACGAGTCTGGTCGAAAAGAGTATGCGATATACTACCTAAGCAAAAAGTTTACCGACTGTGAACAGCGTTATTCACTGCTCGAGAAAACTTGCTGTGCTTTAGCGTGGGCTGCTCGCCGACTGAGACAGTACATGTTGACCCATACTACTCTATTGATCTCAAAGATGGACCCAGTCAAGTACATTTTCGAGAAGCCAGCTCTTACCGGACGGGTTGCAAGATGGCAGATGATTCTCACAGAATACGACATACAGTACACATCTCAGAAAGCCATCAAGGGCAGTGTACTATCTGAATATCTTGCTGAGCAACCCATTGATGACTACCAGCCTATGAGGTTCGACTTCCCTGACGAAGACATCATGTTCATTAAAGCAAAAGATCATGAAGAGCCTATTCACACTGAAGGGCCTGACCCAGAAGAAGAATGGACTATGATGTTTGATGGGGCTGTCAACATGAATGGCCGTGGTGTTGGTGCAGTACTCATTACACCTAAAGGGGTTCACCTGCCTTTCTCGGCAAAGCTCACTTTCAAATGCACTAACAACGAAGCTGAATACGAAGCTTGCATTATGGGTCTTGAGGAAGCCATTGACCTCAGGATCAAGACATTGACCGTATTCGGAGATTCAGCTTTGGTAGTCAATCAGGCCAACGGAAAATGGTACACCCACCAAGATCATCTGATACCTTACAGGGATTATACAAGAAGGTTATTGACTTTCTTCACAACAGTCAAGCTTGAGTATATCCCTCGGGACGAGAATCAGTTTGCGGATGCTCTTGCTACCATTTCATCCATGATCAAAGTTCAAGCTGCTAACTTTGTACCTCAGATTTCAGTATCGAGACTTGATAGACCAGCATATGTATTTGCAGCAGATATTGCTAAAGATGATAAGCCTTGGTTCCATGACATCAAGTGCTTCTTGGAGGATCAAACGTACCCACCTGGGGCATCTTCCAATGATAAAAAGACTTTAAGAAGGCTTGCTGGAAGTTTCTTTCTGAACACTGATGGATCTTTATACAAGAGGAACTTTGATATGGTACTCCTCAGATGTATCGACAAGACAGAAGCAGATTTGTTGATGCGTGAAGTGCACGAAGGATCCTTTGGTACCCATGCAGGAGGGCATGCCATGGCTAAGAAGTTGTTAAGATCAGGCTATTACTGGATCACAATGGATGCAGACTGTTGTGCTTACGCCAGAAAATGCCATAAATGCCAGATTTATGCAGACAAGGTGCATGTGCCTCCCAATCCCCTGAACATAATGTCTTCACCATGGCCCTTTGCTATGTGGGGCATTGACATGATTGGCAAAATTGAGCCAACTGCTTCGAACGGCCACAGATTCATCCTGGTCGCCATCGATTATTTTACAAAGTGGGTTGAAGCAGCCTCATATGCAAATGTCACAAGGCAAGTGGTAGCCAGATTTCTGAAAAGGGATATCATCTGTCGGTATGGAGTGCCCGAGCGAATCATTACTGATAATGGTTCCAACTTGAACAACAAAATGATGGCAGAGCTGTGCCGGGACTTCAAGATCCAACATCACAATTCTTCTCCTTACAGGCCAAAGATGAACGGCGCTGTTGAGGCAGCAAATAAGAATATCAAGAAGATTGTGCAGAAGATGGTAGTCACTTACAAAGATTGGCATGAAATGCTACCGTTTGCCTTGCATGGGTACCGCACATCAATCAGGACGTCCACTGGGGCAACACCGTATCAACTTGTGTATGGTATGGAAGCAGTCCTACCTGTTGAAGTTGAACTACCCTCCCTACGGGTACTGATGGATGTTAAGCTAAACGAAGCAGAATGGGTTCGGGCCCGATACGAACAACTAAGTCTGATCGAAGAGAAAAGATTGGCTGCAATCTGTCACGGGCAGTTATATCAGAAGAGAATGAAGAAAGCCTTCGATCAGAAAG
Organism: Lathyrus aphaca; assembly: GCA_963966055.1. Taxonomy (NCBI): domain Eukaryota; kingdom Viridiplantae; phylum Streptophyta; class Magnoliopsida; order Fabales; family Fabaceae; genus Lathyrus; species Lathyrus aphaca. The sequence goes on from OZ014519.1 coordinate 142,756,840, forward strand.
TCAGGCACCGAGAGTACCGGGTGGGAGATCTTGTGTTGAAGAGAATCCTCCCTCCTCATACAGACCACAGGGGCAAGTGGACTCCCAATTACGAAGGACCATTTGTTGTGAAGAAAGTCTTCTCTGGTGGAGCACTGATGCTCAGCACCATGGATGGTGAAGATTTCCCGTCCCCTGTGAATTCAGATGCAGTTAAAAAATACTTCGCATAAAATGACCCGCTGGACATAAAAACAGAATGTAAGTCCAGGCAAAAATAGGGCATCCCGGCGAGTCAAAAACAGAATAAAAGACTCGGGCAAAAATAAGGGAAAATAAATAAAAAAAATTGTACACCCGCTGAGTTGAAAAGCCGCATTGGACAGCTCAGGCAAAAATGGGTATCCCGATGGATTGAAAACCCGAAAGGGCGATCCATGCAAAATAAGGGAATAAGCGAACAACTGCATTTTGAATTCGTCTGTGTCACCTACAACTTGGTAAGCTCCAAGGGATCAAGCTGCAATCAGAATCAACTCTCTCCAGAAAGCAAGACGAGAAGAACGTCATTGTCATACGAGTCATAGCAGGAGAGGAAGCTCCTTGAAAGCATCGCCAGCACCGCCAGCACTTTATTTCTCAATTTGTAACAGTCTCTTCATTTCAGGAGATATGTTTCTTTGACTGTATCTTGCCAATTCAGGGCACACGAATTAATATAATCAGATTTTCAGTCATGACTCGTTTTTTACATTTATGTTTTGCAAAGAGTTGTCTGATGTCTCTAAAAACACAATTGCATAAGTACAGATGCTTCTCTCTAAAAATAAAACACATGCTTGCAGGGAATATACTCGAAAGTACTTATTTCCTATGACGGAATCTCAGTAAAAGATACCTCGGGACCATTTGTGCGTTTCTTTATCTTTGCAGGATTGCAGGTATCCAGAACACAACTTGGGGCATACAAGTTACGTCTCAGCAAGCTGGCAAATCTACAAAAGATATCGGCATCCGAAATGCTCTATCCCCAGTAGAGTTGCTTCCCATTGCTCTCCCCAGCTGAGTTGCCTCTCACAATTCCCCAGCCGAGTAGCCATTATTCCTCAGCAGGATGTGAGAATCGAGGAATCATCTCCCCACAGAGCTTCAGGCCTCTATTCAGAAGAGCAGCACACGAAGAAGTCACAACAGAGAGAGAGAAAGCTTCTACAAACCCCAGCTGGGTCCCGCATTATAAGGATACGTCAACCAGTGATCTATATCCCCAAGCAGATACACCAATAGATCTACCAATGATCCCATCCCCAGCTGGGATGTCTTCCTCAGCAGATCGACCAGAGATCTCCGCGGCAACGGGATCCGGATCCCGGATCGGTGCCTCTTTGCATAATCATAGCATTCGCATCATATTCACCCTCAAAGCGTAGCATTCCGTCTAATACGGAGCATTACGGCAAAAAAATCAAATGCATAGCATAATCATAAGTCATGTTGTGAGTTGAACACTTGTAAAATATTGACAATCTGTCGGCATACAGAATACATCCCCATCAGAGTCCCAGCAAAAGCAGTTGCCCCATATCACAAACACCAGTGGATATCTCCTTTTTGATACCCGTCCGTATCATCATCTCCCAGCAGGTTGCCTGAATACACTTTACAAACCAAGATCACCAGTATTGCAGATACATCCTGACACTCGTCCGTGTCGTGTCACCAGCAGAAAGCCAAAGACACCCTCTTTGCACTTACATATACCTATACACTTTCTTGACACCCGTCCGTGTCATATCCCCAGCGTGGTCGCCTATACTTGTATATACACTTTCCTGACACCCGTCCGTGTCATATCCCCAGCAGATAAACACTCACCTATACATTATATACTCACTACTCATTGGTACACCTACTCAGATACTCGTCCGTATCTTATATACACCATGTATATCCCCGCAGATTCGACAGTAGTCCTTGTTCTTTGTTAACCAGTTGGTACTCGTCCGTACCATCATCTCAGAACATTGCGTCTAATGTTTGTTTCTACATGATACTCGTCCGTATCATAGTCTTAAGGATGCTCGTCCGCATCTTTAATCCATACACCGTGTCAAACACTTATGTCTTCGTGAATATAGATGCTCGTCTGTGTCTACTATTCCCCAGAAGGATACTTTCAGATGCAACACTCGTCCGTGTTCCTTGTTAACCAGTTGATACTCGTCCGTATCATCAGCTCTGAGCACGTGTCAGTTTGTTTCTACATGATACTCGTCCGTATCATAGTCTTAAGGATGCTCGTCCGCATCTTTAATCTATACACAATACCAAACACTTATACCTTTTGTTTCTTGGATGTAAACGCTCGTCCGTATTTACTATATCCCCAGTAGATCGCAGTCAAATTTCCTTTTTTATCTAACACTCGTCCTGTGTTATGATAAACTTTGAGAGCAGCCGTCCCCTGCTAAGTGGTCGTCCTCCACTTCTTGATGGTCGTCCTCCATCATGCTCATCCGATGGCCGTCCCCATCGTTGATTTTAGCAGCCGTCCCCTGCTAGGTGGTCGTCCTCCACCTTTTGATGATCGTCCTTCATCACTTTATCCAATGGCCGTCCCCATTGTTGATTCTAGTTGTCTAACACTCATCCTGTGTTATGATAAACTTTGAGAGCAGCCGTCCCCTGCTGAGTGGTCGTCCTCCACTTCTTGATGGTCGTCCTCCATCATGCTCGTCCGATGGCCGTCCCCATCGTTGACCTTTTCTATCCGATGGCCGTCCCCATCGTTGATATTTTGGCAGCCGTACCCTGCCAGGTGGTCGTCCTCCACCTTTGATGGTCGTCCCCATCATATTTCTTTTATGCCCAACAGAGCAGCCGTCCCCTGCTAGGTGATCGTCCTTCACCTTTGATGGCCGTACCCCATCATCTGTTTATTTCATTTATTCTTTAACCCGATGGCCGTCCCCGTCGTGGTCCCTTTTCTTTTTAACCCGATGGCCGTCCCCATCGTTGGTTACTTTACCTTTGTGAACTTGATGGCCGTCCCCGTCATGTTCCACCAATCCCCAGAGAATGTTACTACTTTATCTTGATGGCCGTCCCCATCATATTATCTTAGTTTTCCCAGCTAGTCGGCCGTCCCCGTCTAAGCTTTATCTTTTTATCCCCAGCATGTCGGCCGTCCCCGTCATTGCTTTATTTCCTGCACTTTACCAGCATGTCGGCCGTCCCCGTCATCGCTCTTTACCCAGCAGTCGTCCTCTGCTCGACGGTCGTCCTCCGTCGCCCACACTTTACAATATACTTTATTTGCTTTTACGATCTATATCCCTTTTCTTCTTCATTTCTGTGAGTGCAAATTTTGGACTGTCTTTGGTATTCAACCACAAGTTATCTTGTTTGCCTGTTAAGCCGCCGCTTACAACCTGCACAGCTAACTCATGTTTGAATAGGGGCAGCTGTAAACACCCCAAATTTGCCCTCACCCATTCACACATGACTTGTGATCATCTCATATGCATAAACACAATCACAGCATCTCATGTCTCATTTGGTTTCACTGGATAGTTTCTAAGGCATCTGCACCTAGGGTTTGTGATCTGAGCAACCTCAGGGCATCTTGAGCCATTCCAAAGGCCACCAATCATCTCAAAGGGGTCCATGTGTGTTTCTTATATCATATTCCATCTCCTCAAAGTCAAAATTGTAGAGGGATCACAAGAACTAGGGTTTGAGTGGATGCAGAGCCAGGATGAACTGCACAGTTGACTGAAAATTAGGGTTTTGGTTTCAGAGGCCATAACTCCAAATCTCTTGGTCATTCTTGTTTCCATTGATCTCTATATGGTATAGGGAGTATGCATATCAATTTTCATGAAGAAATTCCATGGGGAAGTCATCTGATCAAGAGTTGACTTTTCAGACAAGTCAGTGTGAAATCAGGGCATCTGAGGCCCCCAATGACCCAACCAATGGGTGATCTTCATCATTTTGAGTGTATATGATCTTTATTTGATCATGGAAGAAGTTTGAAGTTCATGGAAATCAAGAATTTAGGGTTTTTGCAAAAGTTGACTTTTTTGGGTTTTGTTGACTTTTCAAGAATGCATACTTTTAGGTCAATTTTCAAGCTTTGATTTATGATCCAAAAAGGCTTCAAATGGAAAAACTTTGGTCATGAAAGTTGTAGATCTCATCTTTCCCTTTTCAAAAAGTACAAGAACATGATCTAACTCTTCATGGATCAAAAGTTATGGCCATGCAAAGTTGCCAAAAATCATTGTTTTTCAAGTTATGCACCAAGTGGAAATTTTGCTAAGTCTTGAATCAATGCATGATTGCTGCCTCAAATTCATGTCAAACCAGCATGTGAACATCCTCTAAGTCACAAAAATCAGAAATGGACCAAGTTTGCTCATGGTTTGGTTCATGTAATTTGACTTTTCTCATGAAAATCCATAAAGCTAGCCAACTTGCATTTTCACTCATGACCACTTCACCAACTTATGACATTGGCTGCTGAGCTTTGCTAGGCCTATCCATCACCTTTTGCTGCACCAGCCATGCCTTGTACTTGCTTAACTTTGAGCCATGCCCTATCTTACACAAAAGTGGATTTTTAGCAAAAGTAGCCTCACCTATCATAGCAGGCCATGTCACATCAAGCAACCAATCAGAATTGTTTATTGTATCCACTTGCAAGCTGAACATAACAAGAACCAAGGCTGAAAACATACCATTGACAACTTTCACAAAAACCTTCCATCTTGCAAGTTCATTCGAATTTCATTACACAGCCTGCAAACACCCAAACCTTTGCCTCCCTTCATCTCACCTTGATCTATAGAACACAAAGCATCAAGAAACAAAGCCAAAAACAGCCAGAAACCCTCACTGCCATTGCTCACCTTCATGCTGCAGATTCCATTGAATCTCTCTCCACAAGCCACAAACACATCAACCAACACCATAAACCTTCTCAACACACCTCATAGGTCATAAACAACCCCTCTTCACAGCCTGAAAGTGCCAAGAACTCATCTACCATTGTTGACTGAACTGAAGCAGCTCTCTTCGAAACTCATCATCCAACAAATATAAACTCCATTTGAGCATTCAAGCAACTTTGGGGGACCAAGAGGAGCAGATTGAGCAAGGAGAGGAGGCCTGAAAGTTCCAAAATCAAAGGTTGCAAATCTCAGGTAACTCCAAATTAATTTTTCCAGAAATCAATTTGATTGTTACAAGCTTGCTCTACATGTCTTGCTGATCATTCTGGTACCATTGGTTTTGAAAATGGTTGCGTTTTGAGAGTTTAATTGCTGTTTGAAGCTCACGAACCCTAGATTTTGTTTTCTTCGATTCAACTTGTTTAGGTTAGATAAATTTGTTTTGAGAGAGGGGTTTAGTTCGTGAGGTGTTGGGGATCATCTCCCATGTCTTAGTTTTCATTTACATTACGTTTTGAGAGGTTTTGAACTTTTTCAGGCAAGCTTCTGGCCGGAGAAGACGACCGGAAGTCTTCTCCGGCCACCTGAGATTAATTATGCCCTAATCCCATATTTAATGATAGTTTGAATATTGGCCGTTGATGTGCGTTGACCCATTGACTTCCCTCCAGATTGAGTGGTCAGGATGTGTTTGATTAGCCCTAATTCTCCATTAATTTTTAATTAATTATAATTAGCCCAGGACAAATCCCAGCCACAGGATTGCGCGCCAGTCAACTCATTTAAACTCTGGAGCAATCCTGGCCATCCACCTTGTTTACTTTTCATTTTATTTAAATTTAATTCATTTTTCTTTCATTTATTTTGTATAATTATTTTAAAATAGTTAAAAAATCATAAAAATTATGAAACTTTTTCTTTAAAGTTTTATTAATTTTTATGACACAAAAACATTTTTATTTTATTTTTTATCATTTGAAAAGTATTTTTAAATATTTAAAAGATTATTTTTAATTGATTAATGAGAATTAATTAATTAAAAATACTTTTAGGTATTTAAAAATTACAAAAAAATTCATGAAATGTTCTAAGACATTTAGAAACATTGTCCAACCTTCAAACCAAATTTCTTTTTTGATCTTGATGCATTTTAAGAATTTTTCATTGAATTAAATCATTTTTGATGCATTATTTTGATCATATGTTTAAAAATTCATTTCTGCCTTTTGGTGAAGGTTGAGACATTGATTCTTTTTGCATTGTTTTCCATTTAGCATGAACTTTCAAAGATAAAAAGGCCAAGATTTGATCTTACATTTTCCAATTGATTGGCATTTCTTTTGTTACAAACCCTAAAAAACCCTAATAACTTGCAAAATTCATAACTTGAGTTTGGTTGAGAGTTGAGACCTCCCCTTTGGGCAGTGGTTCATTATAGGTCTAGGGTTTCTTTGAGTGCCATTTTCCATTTTTTATCATGAGGTTTGCTTCTGTTTTGGGTTTTTGTTTGATGTTTGATCCATGAACCCTAATTTGGGCTTTCTTTTGCATCTTTCTTGCATTCTCTAGCATAACATGACTTGCCATGACATTCCATGCCTCCATTTGATTCATTTGACATCATAAGACATATTGAAAGCATGTTTGATCATTGCATCATGTATTTGCCATGTCATTTGTCTTGCATGCTTCATAACATTCCATGTTTGTTCATGCTCCTTAACTTGCATCATTTGCATTCATAACTTTGTATGAACATCTCATTGTCTTGTCTCATGTTCATAGCACTCCATAGCATCATCATCATCATCAACATGCTTCTGGTTTTTGCTTATCATATCATTTCATCTCATTTAGCATTGTATTGCATTTGTTTCTAACATTTCAGGTGGTAAGTAAAACTTGAGAGGTGAATTTGCCTTCACTTCTCATAACTTTTCTTTTCATCTCTCTTGCATCCATTGCTGCATTCTTATATGTGTTTGAGTTTGAGCTTGCTCATTCTTCTTCCTCCCACTTTCTTTCTTCAAGTGACTTGACTTCTTGAATGAAGCAAGTCACTTTGCTTCTCTTGATCTTGTTCATCTGCTTCCTGATGGTTCATCTGAAGATTGTTCTTGCAAACCTCACAAACCTTAGGACCAACCAAGCATGATAATGAATTAGGGTTTTGATTAGTCCCCCTTCATAGTTTTTACCTTTGTGTCTCTCTTTGAGTCTTCTCTTCTCACCTCATAATCAGGGACTAAACCCTCAAGGCTTTAAGACTTTGTGATTAAGATCATGCCTGCATCCTTCTTTTAGGATGGAGTGTATAACTTTAATCCTAAGTCTTGGACCCTTAAGGTGTTGAACTCTCTTAAATAATCCATCTAATAATCATCAAGACATTACACTTGTAACTTGGGCCTTGCATTAGGGTTCTAATTCTTCCTTAATTGGTTAAGAAGGACTAACCCTAAAGTTAATGGACAAGTCCCCCTCAAGTTGTCTTACAAATCAAAAAAAAAACACTTCATCATCATATCATTAATAAAATCCACTTAATCAAAGGTTTGTTCTGTCATGGGTTTAATCCCTAATCATGGATTAAGCTGAGGATCCTTCCTCAGCTTAAACACCCTCATCTATTATCCTTCTTTTAGGATAGTGTAATGAGCCTGTTAAATCCCTGATTATGGCTTAACCTCATTACTTAACACTAAACAAAAATCACAAAAACATCTAATTAATCACAAGTAGGTTAATGATCTTAACCCTACATCAAAGGTGATTAAGTGTGAGAATCTGACTTCACACTTAAGGTAATTCTCATTACCCCTAATCAGAGGGATGATGTGATGAGTTTACCAAATCCATTGATTTAGGTTTAAGCTCATTATCTTATGACAAACTCAAAAAAGCAATAAAAGACTGAAAACTCAAAAACAAACAATAATCGTCTCCTCCGGGATTCTTTTCTCATCACCTTCACTCACAAACGAGAACTTGCTTCTTCCGTCTAATGCAAGACAGTTTGCATCTGTGCCAGACAGATCATACACTTGAGCATAGACAAGCAAGCAGTTCACCAGTCAATCCTTTCAGTCTCTTTGGGTCGAACTACGGTGTTCTGACTTCCTCATTGCACGAGAGGATACGTAGGCATAACTTAACAGTTATCGAACAAAAGTCTCTGTCCATTCCCCCTCTTTCCAGCTTCATTCTTTAGCCTCATTATCATGAGCATCTCATCTTTGTTCCTACACTGACACTGTATATATCACATTTCACACTTCTTTTACACTGACACTTGTACATCCTTTTCCAGCTCTTTATGCACAGATTGCACTGACACTACCCCTTTAAAACACAAATCTTTTAAGCGTGGATCCCGTCGAGTACGGCGGACAATCTGGGTGCTAATACCTTCCCAGGTTGTAACCAACCCCCTTTCTCAGTCTCTCTGGTTCGCAAACCGTCTTATCCATCTTTTTCTAGGTCTATGCAGCATTACCTTTCCTCCGGGATAAAAATGCCTAGCTGGCGACTCTTTTCATTCTCCAGTGAGTTCACGGCTGTGTGTTCTCACTGTTCCCTTCGCCGACCGTTCGCGTCTGTACCTTCATCTGACCCGGTGTCACTTGTCGGGAGCGACAGCTAGATGTCAAGCATGAGCTGGAAATTAAGAGTCTTCAGGATTCTTTGGATGAGCAGAAAGAACTCCTTCGGAAGGCTTATCATCAAGAGAAGGGTCATCTCCAACGTTTAGCAGAAAGTCAACAAGCATTAAAGGAAGCTCAAAAGGAAATAGAAGACTTGAAGTTGAAAGCTGATGTGAAGAGGTCAAAGGCCGAGCCGAGTCTAAGCAAAGAGAATGAGACAATGTTCCTGCAGCAGATTGAGGAGTTACACGCTTCTTTTGATACGAGGGACCTCCTCATCCAGAGACTCATCCAGGAACCCGATCACCCAAATATTATTCAGTTGTTCCAGGATGTCAAGCCCCTTAGCTGGAGATTGCAAGACTTAGAGTTCCCTAGGGTTTAATTTCATGTTATTGTACTTGGATTACCCACAGGCTTGTTGTGGGATTCCTAATATTTGATGTACCTTTGTTGTTATTGTGATTGGCACCCTTCGGGGACTTTGTTATTTCAAACTTCAGTTTATGTGATTGTATTGTTCTGGATTTCTTGTTCGTTATGTGTTGCACCGACACGGGGTAATGAGCGCCAATTCTCCACAGCCATCATTATATTTGAATATTGCTTGGGTCTTCTTCCCAATTCTTATCTTCTCTTAATGCCAGGACCAGAAACAGGGAAAGACTTGGGAATAAAAGGAACACATTGCATTTCATACGCATCATTTGCATTTTGTCTTTGTCTTTGCAGGTTTTTCTACGGGATGCTTAATTTATTTGTGTTTCAGGCAAAGATTGCGAGAGCTTCCAAGACCCGGTATCTCCGACAAGATATCCTGCATCGCTACGCGACCCGCAGCAATCAAAGGACAGCCATGGATGTTATGCAGACAGAGCTTAATGAAGTTCGTACCAAGATGGCAGAGTTCATGACCCTGATGCAAGGGATGGCTCAGGGACAGCAAGAGCTGAGGAATGCAATTCAAGGGCTAACCCCTCCTAATACTAATACTCATGCGACCACTTCTGACGGGCTAGGGGCTCCTCCCAACGCCAATAACGGCCCAGGTGGACCTCATATTCCAGATCCAGCTATGGCAACTTTTGCTCCAGTGCACGACAGGCAGGAGGATCAATTCCAGTATTTCAACAATGACATGGGACTCGGCGGAGAAGGAAATCTTAATGACTTTTTGGTGCTTGCTGAGAAGGTCAAAGCCCTCGAGTGTAGAGACACTTTGGGGATTGATGTGTCGGACATGGGTTTAGTACCTGGGGTGGTCATTCCTCATAAATTCAGGCCACCAGCTTTTGACAAATACAACGGTAGCTCCTTCCCGAAGACTCACTTGCAGGCTTTCTACCGGAAGATCGCTACTCACACCCGAGATGAAAAACTATGGATGTACTACTTCCAGGATAGTCTCTCCGGAGGATCCTTGGAATGGTACATGAAGCTGGAGAGGAGCTCTGTAAGAAGCTGGAAGGATTTGGGAGAAGCCTTCCTCAAGCAGTATCAGTACAACATCGACATGGCACCCAGTCGCACTCAACTTCAGAGTTTGACTCAGAGGAGCTCGGAGAGCTTCAAAGATTACGCACAAAGGTGGCGTGAAGTAGCCGCTCGAGTGCAACTACCTTTATTGGAGAGAGAGATGGTTGAACTTTTCCTGGATACCCTCCCAGGGCATTTCATGGAAAGGCTGGCTGGTTGTTCCTCAAGTGGTTTCTCGGATATCATCTTGACTGGAGAAAGAATAGAAAGTTGGCTCAAGCAGGGGAAAATTCAGAATGGAGGTGCTTCAGGGTCTGGTATTAAGAAACCCTTTGTGAAAAGGAGGGAAGGAGAAACAGGTGCAGTGTACGCACAGAGGGGAGTGATTAACCGAGGATATTATCAGCAAGTGGCCCCTGTCACTATTTCAACTCCACCCATTCAACAGCAGGTCCAACCACCACATCCGCAGCGCACACAAGGGTATCAGCAAAGAGCTCCCCGTTCATATTACCCTCAAAGACCGAAGGATAGACATTTCGAAGCTCCACCGATGTCCTACTCACAGCTTTTGAAGAATCTTTTACATCTTCAGATGATTCAACTCCGAACACTACAACCTCCGAAGCCAGGTCAGATCCCTGAGGGTTATGACTCAAATGCTAGATGTGAATTCCATTCCGGAGCTCCCGGACATACCACAGAGAACTGTAAAGCATTGAAGCATGTTATTCAAGACCTACTGGATACTAAAGCAATCAACTTTGCTCCTTCTCCTAATGTGCTTCAGAATCCCATGCCTCCTCACAGGGGTACGGTTGGGGAAATTGATGAAGGGGAGAACTTGAATTTGGTGTGTGATGTTGACGACTTGCAGACTTCGTTGATTCCTGTTAAGGTTTGCTTGTTAAAGAAAGGTATCTTCCCTGGATGTGAAGAAGATTGCCCGGAATGTGCCGAAGCTACAAATGGTTGTAAGCGGTTGAAGGCCGGAATCCAAAGCATGATTGATGAGGGAATGTTGTAGTTTGACAAGGTTGTAAAAGAAAGTGAAGTCTCCACAGTAACTATCTTCTATGATCCATCTCAAGTTCCTTCACGGGCCAGAGTGGCGCCAATAACCATTACCACTGCCGGACCAGTAATGTACCAAAGTGACAGAGTTGTTCCTTGGAATTATGGTGGTGAAATATACTGCAACGGCCAGAGGCAAGAGTTGGTCACGACTAGTATAACCCCAGCTCAAGTAGAAAACGTTGGAGTAGGGGGCTTTACTAGAAGTGGAAGGTTGTTTTCACCGGAAACACTGAGAAACAATGTGATACCACCCAGAGATATTGCAGAAGTCCAAGCTAGAGCAAGAGGGAAGCAGCCAGTAGTTGTCAATGATCATACACCATCAACTGATCCATACCTCACCTTTGATAAAGAAGCTGAAGAATTCCTGAGGATCATCAAGAAGAGTGACTACAAGATTGTGGACCATCTGCAACAGACGCCGTCGAAGATCTCCATCTTGTCCTTGCTCATGTGTTATGACTCTCACAGGAAGGCTCTCCTGAATATTCTGAACAAAGCATACGTACCTCAGGATATTTCTGTAAATCAGTTAGAAGCGGTGGTGTCCAGCGTCAATGCCAGTCACGGATTGGGTTTCACAGACTTGGATTTAACTTCTGATGGGCGTGCTCATAATCGGGCATTGCATATCTCTCTAGAGTGTAAGGGTGCAGTACTCTCCCACGTGTTGGTAGATACTGGATCATCTCTGAATGTCTTGCCTAAGAAAGCACTGATGAAGCTGGACTATGATGGAGTGGTTCTAAAGCCCAGTGACCTAGTAGTTCGAGCATTTGATGGGTCAAGGAGATCGGTGTTTGGAGAGGTGGAATTACCCATCAAGGTAGGTCCACAGATCTTCAATACCACGTTTTATGTAATGGATATCCAGCCTGCATATAGTTGTTTACTCGGAAGACCCTGGATACATTCGGCATGAGCGGTTTCGTCTACACTCCATCAGAAGTTAAAGTTCGTCTGGGAGGGTCAAGTTGTGACTGTCAGTGGGGAAGAAGATATCTTCGTTAGTCATCTAGCTTCATTCAAATATGTGGAGATGGATGGCGAAATAGTTGAGACCCCATGTCAGGCTTTTGAGCCCTTGAAGTCTGAGCAAGCATCCGCAGTGGCAACTTCTCCTGAAGTACCGAAGAAAGGGGTTTCCATAGCCTCTTATAAGCAAGCGCTTGAATTGGTAGAATCTGGGGTACGAGAAGGCTGGGGCAGCCCAGTAGAAGTGCCGGAGAAGAAAGATATGTTCGGAATTGGCTATCATCCTGGGAAGTCATTGTCTGGACCAAGTGCTAAAGGTTGTCAGAGCCCAGTCACTTTCACAAGTGAGGGAGTGGTAGACTACGGAAACATCAGCGCAGTGCAGGATGACGCTGTCGATAGTGATTGTGACTTAGATGAATGGATCAGGCCTGCTGCTCCAGGGACTCAGCTTAGCAGATGGATGTCAGAAAGGCTTATTTCAGTCACCTCTTTCGAAGAGTAATAATTTTTTGTTTCTGTTTTCCTGTATTAAAGCACTATGTCTTGCCCGGGGCATAGTGGCTCTTTGTAAGGGTTCATTTGTTCATTAACACAATCATAAATAAAATTGACGCTTCACATTCATTCATGTTGTTCTCTATCTTCCGTTTTTTACTTTTGTTTTTCAAAAAGAAAGAAAAGTTTTAAAATGGCAATGTTTCTCATTTTCTCAAGTTGTTGCTAAAGCCTTGCATGAATCACCATTCATGCAGGTGCTCGTCACCGGATCTTATCAATGACGACCCTGTTATGGCTGAGTATGACTTCGACAATCCAATTTATCAAGCCGATGAGGAAAGTGAAGAGGATTGCGATCTACCTGAAGAATTGGCCAGACTGCTTAAACAGGAGGAGAAGATGATTCAGCCGCACGAAGAAGATGTCGAAGTAATAAACCTGGGTACTGAAGAAGACTAGAAAGAAGTCAAGATCGGAGCTGCATTAGAAGAATCTGTCAAGACTCGTTTGATTGCTATGCTTCGAGAATATGTTGACGTCTTCGCATGGTCCTACCAAGATATGCCTGGTTTAGACACTGACATTGTGGTACACAAGCTGCCTCTCAGAGAAGAGTGTCCTCCGGTAAAGCAGAAGTTGAGGTGCACGCGTCCAGACATGGCAATTAAAATAAAAGAAGAAGTACAAAAACAGTTTGATGCTGGCTTCTTGGCCGTGACCAGTTATCCTCCGTGGGTTGCTAACATTGTGTCGGTTCCCAAGAAAGATGGCAAAGTAAGAATGTGTATGGATTACAGGGATTTGAATAGGGCCAGCCCAAAAGATGATTTCCCTCTACCTCACATAGATGTACTTGTCGATAATACTGCTCAATTTTCCGTGTTCTCCTTCATGGAAGGATTCTCAGGCTATAATCAGATTAAGATGGCTCCCGAGGACATGGAAAAGACAACTTTCATCACTCCTTGGGGCACCTTTTGTTACAAGGTTATGCCATTTGGTTTGAAGAATGCAGGAGCTACCTATCAACGGGAAATGGTGACGTTATTTCACGACATGATCCATCATGAAATTTAGGTTTATGTTGATGATATGATAGCAAAATCCCAGACGGAGGAAGAGCACTTGGTTAACCTAGAAAAATTGTTTAACAGGCTTCGGAAGTTCAGATTGAGGTTGAATCCGAATAAGTGTACCTTCGGGGTTCGTTCTGGCAAGTTACTCGGCTTCATTGTTAGTGAACGAGGAATTGAGGTTGATCCAGCCAAGGTGAAAGCTATCCAAGAAATGCTTGAGCCGAAGACTGAAAAGCAAGTGTGTGGCTTCTTAGGGAGACTAAACTACATTGCGCAGTTTATTTCTCACCTAACGGCCACGTGTGAGCCCATCTTTAAGCTTCTGAGGAAGAATCAGGCCATTAAATGGAACGAAGACTGCCAACAAGCTTTTGACCGAATCAAAGAATACTTGTTAGAACCACCAATTCTTATGCCTCCAGTGCCAGGAAGACCTTTGATTATGTATCTTACTGTGCTTGAAGGATCGATGGGGTGTGTGCTGGGTCAGCAGGACGAGTCTGGTCGAAAAGAGCACGCCATTTATTACCTTAGCAAAAAGTTTACCGATTGTGAGACGCGATACTCACTACTCGAGAAAACTTGTTGCGCTTTGGCATGGGCTGCTCGCTGACTAAGACAGTACATGCTGACTCACACTACTCTCTTAATTTCCAAGATGGATCCTGTGAAATATATCTTCGAGAAGCCGGCTTTGACAGGAAGAGTGGACCGTTGGCAGATGATACTAACGGAGTATGACATACAATACACTTCACAAAAGGCAATCAAGGGGAGTGTGTTGTCAGAATACTTGGCCCAGCAACCGATTGATGATTATCAACCCATGAGGTTTGAGTTTCCGGATGAGGACATCATGTTACTCAAGTCGAAAGACTACGAAGAACCACTTCTGGAAAAGGGGCCCGACCCTAAATCCAGATGGAAGTTGATGTTTGACGGGGCTGTAAACATGAATGGAAGTGGAGTGGGTGCTGTTATTATCTCGCTAGAAGAGGTTCACACACCTTTAGCCGCTCGGTTGACTTTTGAATGCACTAACAATGAGGCGGAGTATGAAGCTTGTATCATGGGGATCGAAGAGGCAATAGACTTGTGAGTCAAGAACCTTGAGATCTTCGGAGATTCTGCTTTGGTGGTAAATCAAGTCAATGGCAAATGGCTGGTTCATCAAGCCCGTTTGATTCCTTACAGAGATTATGTCAGGAGGCTGTTAACCTTCTTCACCAAAGTCAGGTTGAACTATATTCCTAGAGACGAAAACCAGTTTGTCGATGCTCTAGCAACTTTGTCGTCCATGATTAAAGTTTGTCAAGAGAATTTCGTGCCTCGAATTTCAGTCTCTCGTCTTGAAAGACCTGCTTATGTCTTTGCAGTTGATGATGGTGAAGATAACAAGCCTTGGTACCATGACATCAAACAATTCCTGAAGGCTCAAGAATACCCGGATGGGGCATCTAGTAAGGATAAAAAGACTCTTAGAAGACTGGCAGGAGGTTTCTTCTTGAATCAAGACGGTGTGCTGTACAAACGGAACTTCGACATGGTACTGCTCAGATGCGTGGATAGACACGAAGCAGACCTGTTAATGCAGGAGGTTCACGAAGGCTCCTTTGGTACCCATGCTGGAGAACATGCCATGGCCAAGAAATTGTTGAGATCGGGATACTATTGGATTACCATGGAATCTGATTGCTGTAAGTACTCCCGTAAGTGCCACAAGTGTCAAATTTATGCCGACAAGGTCCATATGCCTCCGAATCCGTTGAGTGTCATGTCTTCACCATGGTCGTTCGCTATGTGGGGCATCGATATGATTGGCAAGATTGAGCCAACAGCTTCTAATGGTCATCGCTTCATCCTGGTTGCTATTGATTATTTCACGAAGTGGGTTGAAGCGGCATCCTACACCAATGTCACTAAGCAAGTGGTCGCCCGATTTATTAAGCGAGACATCATCTGCCGATACAGAATTCCTGAAAGGATCATCACTGATAATGGTTATAATCTCAACAACAAGATGATGACTGACTTGTGTCGAGACTTTAAAATAGAACAGCACAACTCTTCTCCATATCGTCCGAAGATGAATGGCGCTGTCGAGGCGGCCAATAAAAACATCAAGAAGATTGTGCAGAAGATGGTTGTGACGTACAAAGACTGGCATGAGATGTTACCATTCGCGTTGCATGGGTACAGAACATCAGTACGCACTTCAACTGGGGCAACTCCATTCTCATTGGTATATGGTATGGAGGCAGTCCTACCAATCAAAGTGGAAATTCCTTCGTTGAGGTTGATGATGGATATCAAGCTAGATGAAGCTGAGTGGCTCCGATCTAGATATAATCAGTTGAGCCTCATTGAAGAGAAGCGTCTTGCAGTTGTATGCCATGGACAGTTGTATCAGCGACGGATGAAGCAGGCTTTTAACAAGAAAGTGCGACCACAGAGGTATATGCCAGGGGACTTAGTGCTGAAAAGGATTCTTCCTCCTCTTAATGATCACAGGGGCAAGTGGACACCCAACTATGAAGGATCGTTCGTGGTTAAGAAGGTTTTCTCAGGCGGAGCCTTAATGCTGACAACCATGGACGGAGAAGACTTCCAATCCCCTGTTAACGCAGACGCAGTAAGAAAATACTTCGTGTAAAAAGGACCCGCTGGATAAAAACAGAATAAAGATCCAGGAAAAAATGGGCATCCCGGCGAGCCAAAAACAGAATAAAAGGCTCGGGCAAAAGTTAGGGAAATCTTGAAAAAAATGTACACCCGCTGAGTTGAAAAGCCACATCGGACAACTCAGGCAAAAAAGGGTATCCCGGTGGATTGAAAACCTGAAAGGGCGATCCACGCAAAAGAGGGATTAACACGAACGACTGCGATCTGCGAGATCCATGACCTACCTACAGTTGAGGCTATCCTAAGGGTTGAAGATCAGTTCACTTACTGTTTCTCAAGAGGAAGAGTGAGCGGAGCGTCTTGAAGACATACGAGTCATAACTAGGTTGAGACTTGATGAGATTCACTTCTCACATTGCCAATAGGATAGTTTGTTTTTCTTTTTAGTTGTTCCCTCATTCCAGGGAGCTGCTTCCTTTGTATCGCCTATTCAAGGCCACCTTTCCAAATCAATAAGAATTCAACTTCAGTCAATTTGACTACTTTGCTTCTTTGTTTTTGCTTTTTCTCATCTAGCATTGATTGATTGTGAAAACGTCTAGCAAATTGTGACTTGCATTGTGTTGTGAACATTTGAATGCTTTCTAACACGTGCAGGAGAATAGAAACATTTCATACAACTTTGAAAGGGTGTCGAGATGCCCAGATAATGACTCATACTATGAGCCTGGGGCAAGCAGGTCCCAAACTAACTCTCTATGTTGCAGGTACTATCGATTGTGTTCATGCAGGTACAGGTACTGGTGTTGCTAACAAAGCTAACAACTATTATCCAAGAGGAGCATCCCTTTTTGTTTGAACAGAAGCAGTTGTCTCCCAGGGTGTCTCCAATCATCCCCAGCCATATGGAAGTTGAAATTTCGCTCAAGCAAGGTAGAAGGAGGTGGGTGTCATCCCCAAGCAGAAGTTTCCCTTCAGACAGGGGAAATTCTCAGCAGTATAAGGAGTGTTTTGCCTCCCTAGCAGTTGCTTCCTCAGCAATATCATGCCTTTGGTTCTCAGCCAAGCCAGAGGGGTCTTCACTTCCCCACCAGAGTTCAAGAAGAGTCCATCTCCAGCAGGGTCTTGGCACTCCAATCTCAAAGTCCAATTTATTTTTGGCAGTGGCGGTTGTTCAGAGTCGGTGAATTATTAACAGCTTTCCCCGCAGAGTTGTTTCCTCCTTATCAGGATGGGTCAGATCAATGCAGTGATCATCGTTCCTCCCCAGTCAAGCTATCTGGGATACCTGCAGTCTCCTTATCAGGAGATCCCTTTTTGCATTCGCATACGCATAATCATCATCACATTTGCATCCTCCAAAGCGTAGCATTTCCATCGTCATAGAGCATCACGCCATAAATTCAAACATATGCATACCAGCATGGGCCAGTTTTGAGGTATGTTACGTACGATCTATAATATCTTCTCAACCTGAAGTACTCCACACAGAGGATACCAATATCATTTTTCAGGCATCCTTGTCTTTCCAAGTCGATGTTTGTCACTTATTCTGCGTCTTGTTTGGTACAACAGTCGCGTCGCAAGTTCCCGTTTTGTACAACGGTCCTGTTTGCTTGGGCTCTCATTTATGTACAACGATCCCGTTCCATCTTGTCCTATTTTCTTTGTTTCTGGTTACCGCCTGCGGCCGGTATACCTTTGCGTCTCCATTCGAGGATGGTTTCGTCTTAGATCCGAGTATCTTTTGGATTGTCATTCGAGGATGGCATTTCCTTTCTTCAAGTCCTTCTGAGGTTGGTCTTGTTGTTGTGGCTATTATTTGAGGATAGTAGTTCACTTTTTGAGCTTATTGATCGAGGTCAATTTGTCTCTTTTGCAAAGTCTGTCTGAGGTCAGCTTTGTGTTTGGTTACCGCCTGCGGCCGGTATACCTTTGCGTCTCCATTCGAGGATGGTTTCGTGTTAGATCTGAGGATCTTTTGATTTGTCATTCGAGGATGGCATTTCTTTTCTTCAAGTCCTTCTGCGGTTGGTCTTGTTGTTGTGGCTATTATTCTAGGATAGTAGTTCACTTTTTGAGCTTATTGATCGAGGTCAGTTTGTCTCTTTTGCAAAGTTTGTCTGAGGTCAGCTTTGTGTTTGGTTACCGCCTACGGCCGGTATACCTTTGCATCTCCATTCGAGGATGGTTTCGTGTTAGATCTGAGGATCTTTTGATTTGTCATTCGAGGATGGCATTTCTTTTCTTCAAGTCCTTCTGCGGTTGGTCTTGTTGTTGTGGCTATTATTCGAGGATAGTAGTTCACTTTTTGAGCTTATTGATCGAGGTCAGTTTGTCTCTTTTGCAAAGTCTGTCTGAGGTCAGCTTTGTGTTTGGTTATCAGTCGAGGCTGGTATACCTTTGCGTCTTCATCCGAGGATGGTTTCGTGTTAGATCCGAGGATCTTTTGGATTGTCATTCGAGGATGGCATTTCCTTTCTTCAAGTCCTTCCGAGGTTGGTCTTGTTGTTGTGGCTATTATTTGAGGATAATAGTTCACTTTTTGAGCTTATTGATCGAGGTCAGTTTGTCTCTTTTGCAAAGTCTGTCTGAGGTCAGCTTTGTGTTTGGTTACCGCCTGCGGCCGGTATACCTATGCGTCTCCATTCGAGGATGGTTTCGTGTTAGATCCGAGGATCTTTTGATTTGTCATTCGAGGATGGCATTTCCTTTCTTCAAGTCCTTCCGAGGTTGGTCTTGTTGTTGTGGCTATTATTTGAGGATAGTAGTTCACTTTTTGAGCTTATTGATCGAGGTCAGTTTGTCTCTTTTGCAAAGTCTGTCTGAGGTCAGCTTTGTGTTTGGTTACCGCCTGCGGCCGGTATACCTTTGCGTCTCCATTCGAGGATGGTTTCGTGTTAGATCCGAGGATCTTTTGATTTGTCATTCGAGGATGGCATTTCTTTTCTTCAAGTCCTTCTGCGGTTGGTCGTGTTGTTGTGGCTATTATTCGAAGATAGTAGTTCACTTTTTGAGCTTATTGATCGAGGTCAGTTTGTCTCGTTCGCAAAGTCTGTCTGAAGTTAGCCTTTGTTGTTGATGGTTATCGCCTACGGCCGGTATACCATTTTGTTTCTATTCAAGGATGGTTTTAGTACTAGATCCGAGGATCCTGTGTGAGTGGTCATTCGAGGATGACGTTCTTCCATGGAAATTTTCTAAAACATGAAAGTTGTAGGGTATGTTCTCCCATTTTCAAAAAGTACAAGAACTTGTCCATAGCATGTGTGGAACTCAAGTTATGACCAAATGAAGTTGGGATATTTTTAGGGTTTTACATTATTTTCAAGTTTCCACCAAGTTGCAAAATGGCATGTAATTTATTTTCAAGTTGTTTTAGGAATTAATTGAGGTCATAATACTCCAAGGCATTGCATAAGAGTCATGTTTGCCCAAAGAAGCCAAGAAATTTGTGGGTGGAATGTAAGATATTTTTCAAAGTGCAAAATCACAAGTAATGGATGACTCACTTAAATCCAATGGCCAAGATTGATCTAGAGGTGAATTTTGAGTGAAATGGAATTAGATTATGCACTCAAATAAGGGAATGCACGTGGGAATGCATCCATGTGAGGTTTCATGCAAATTTGCATAAACACCCCTAACACACTTCCCTTGCCACAATTGCTCCAAAAACCCTAATGAGGTGTTGGTACAAGTGATATATAAACACCTCATGCACTGAATTCGTGAGGACTCTCTCTCATTGCTCACTTTCAAATTTTCATGAACAAAAGCTTTTTCCATCGAATCCTTCTTCACAAGCTTTCATTGCTTCATTTCTACACATCATCTTCATCCTTGAACTCTAAGGATCTCATTTCAACCATCAATTCAAGCAGAGAGTGAAGATTTCTTCCATTTCCATTCAAGTGAAACTTGGTTCGAGCTTCAAGATCTAGAGCAATCCAAGCTCTCTCTTGCATTTATTTTGCAATGAGAGGTTAGAAGGGATAAATCTTCACCATTTGGAGGCTTTTCTTGGTGGATTTCAAGATCTGCAAGCTTCAGGTAACTCCTAAATTCGCAGATCTAGAATTGAAATTAATGGTGTGCATTATGATTTACTTGCTTTGCTGGTAATCCTGATATGTTTAAAATGGAAAATGGATGAATATTGAGCTTGTATTTGTGAATTGAAGTTTGATGTATGAAACTGATTTTGCTCGATCTGCTTTGTGTAATACCTCAAAATTTGCCCTCATATTTATTCCCTTGACTGGCATATCGTTTCGCATTCATCTGCATTACTCGTCAGTCCATTAGCATCATAATAGTGCATTTCATTTAATTTATAAGGCATGTGATTCAGGCCCTTCGAATCTAGGGTTTCGTTCCTTATCTGTATCTGCCAGGGTTGGAAATGATGGAGAATATTCACTGGACAATGATTCCACTTCAAATGCGGTTATTCAGTTGTGTTTCGATCCAGATAGGAGCTTGACCTAATTTTGGTCAAACTACCAGAAGATTATTGCAACTGCAAGATTATTTGGGCCACTGGTCCATTTCTTAGACAATGCATATCCAAAGTTCATGTCCTTATGTGTTAATGGCAAACTTGTATGCTGATAAAGGAAGTGGGATTTAGTTGGGTGGATGTTGCCAATGTTGATTTCTGGGGATAAGTCACACCCAGAGTTTGAAACTATTTGTAGAATGGCAGAGTTTTTGGGATTGCAATTGATATTTTCAGAACAGAGTAAAGTGAAGGAAGGTGGTTGGTATCGAGAGTTTGAACAGATGAGTCATGGATAGCTTACTTGATTGTGCTCATTCAAAGAAACTAATGTGTGCTCCATTCAAAAGAGTATGGGAAAGGGATAGGGACTTTGTTGAAAGAATTCCTTCGAAGCCTTTATCTCTTACATTTTGGAGTTTTCCCTAATTTGAGGTGGTTATTATGGTTGTGTAGCCTCGTTTTGTTTAAACACCAAATCACAACTTTGCAATTTAGTTCAGAGTTGTAAATCCCAACTTCTCTCCCCACTATTGGCCCGGCCTTTTCCTCTCTCAAGTTGCATATCGCATCAGTACAGATATTTGTTAATAGCTTGTTTGATTTAGATTATACTCTCGAGTATGCTTATGGAGTACACGAGTATTCATCAATAGGGATAATTGAAGGGTAACTTGAGAGATGTGTATGGTTTAGATTTACAAAGTTAGTTTTAATTGAAAAAAATAGATAAGGGAGTTGGTGAAGTAGGGTGTGATGGAAGAATTTGTTGTTGAGTGAGAAGAAATGCTTACAACCTCGTTACAAAGAATTTCAGCCATTACTGTGACTATGCTTGTGTTAAACTCACTAAATTCTATACCATTTTTGGAGTTTTATACAAGAAGAGAAAAAGGGAAGCATTGGTGACTAGCCATGTTTATCATAGGAAATAATTAGTTACATACATAAACCAGAAAAGAACAAGAAAAGTTTGTTACAAAACTGATAAATTCAGTTACAAAAGAGGAGATTTCAGTTACAGTTACAAAACAAAAAAAAAGAAGAAAAACTCAAGAAAGGGGGATCTCTCCTAAGCTGACATCATGTCATCAATCTCTTGTCATTCTCTAACTGCAAACCATCCATGCCTCTAAGGGAACTTTCATAATTATTGGCTTGAGAAGCATTTCTTCCAGACCGTGTTACTCTCTGAGGATCAGAAGACCCGATCGGTGAACTTCTTTGTCCGCCCAAAATTATGTGTGCTGCTCCAGGGCTAGCCTCAGCAGTGCGTGTACGGACATCTGATTCAGCACCAATAAATGCATCAAGACCACTAGAAACAGCAACTGCACAACAAGAAAATGATATAAGTAGAAGAAACAGAAGAGTGCAATAATTGATAATCACAATCTCAAATTCACATTTGAAGAAAATGGATCATCAACATTACCTTAACCTTCATCAACAATCTTCATATGTGGATTCCCCTTAGATCAAAAATTGCACATTATCGATGTCAATTTCATCTTCGATCCTAATCTTATTCAATCACAGAATTTCATCATCATCTAAAACTTTCTCAACAACATCAACTAGTTTTCACCTTCATAACCTCTCATCAATCCTATCAGAATTTCAACAAAACTTTAATCAACCTCACTGAATAATTTTCCTTGAGCTTAAATCATCACCTGAACCTCCGCCCTGTATTGGCATCCCACAACAGCAAAACAAATTGAAAATCAGTATATGTTCAAGAGAAGGAAAGAGCATAGATTCATAACCACTC
The DNA here is from genome assembly GCA_963966055.1 of Lathyrus aphaca. Classification (NCBI taxonomy): domain Eukaryota; kingdom Viridiplantae; phylum Streptophyta; class Magnoliopsida; order Fabales; family Fabaceae; genus Lathyrus; species Lathyrus aphaca. Next base: position 142,779,420 of record OZ014519.1, read on the forward strand.
AAAACAGAAATCAAATCCTAACCGAATTCACCAACCTCATAACAGAATCAAAACTGAATAACTGAAAAATAACAAACCTATAACTGATTGTTTCTAGAAGTTTCATCTGGATTCTTCACAAGAGCTTGGATTCTCATTTCTATAGAAACTGAACACAGCTTCTTCTATTCGGATTCTTCTTTTTTCCTACCTCACAAATTCTTCAATCTCCTTCTTCACAACTTCACCATATTTTCCCTCTTCTCTTCCCAATTCTTCAACCTCTCAGCCTCATCAATCTCAGTCTCTCTCTCACGTCCTTCTCTGTCTCCATAGCTCCCACCAATCCTTCATCACCAACGATTACAACATCTTCTTCAACCATTAATCTGCAAGAACAAGAATTAACATTGGTTCAGATTCACACAGAAGAAGAAGCATAAGCATACACCATAATGAGTTCATAGCATACTCCATGAATTGAGAAACAGGATCACGACTGAAAAGAGAAAGGGGATTTGAGATACTCATACCTAAGTGCCGAATTCGATTCTCGTTAAGGAGTTCACCGTCGCCATCACAAATTTGGACTCCCGGCGTCTTCATCTTTTCCATCGAACAACATCGTCATCGAGCTCTCAATCAGTTTCTTCGAAGTTTGGACTCGAGCTCTTTTGTTGGCGAACGACTGTCTCCGATTGTGCTTCATCCGTCTGAGTATTCTTCATTGCCGTCCCCTCAAGCGGAGCTTTTAATCGTTCGTAACTACCGTCAAATTTCTTCGATCCAGGTACGAATCTGGACTATCTTTAGACGTAAGATCGTTGTTTGTTGTTGATACGTTGCGCTCATAACGTTAATTAGGTAAAGCCGTTTGTTTCCGCTCTTTTTTTTTTGTTTCGGATTCGGGAAGAATGGAGATTAGGTTAGTTAGGGTTTTGTTTCGGATTTAGGGAAGATGAAGTTTAGGATTTAGGTTGCGGTTAGGGGTAGACGAAGAAGATGAGGTGAGGTGAATTCGAAGAAGAGGCGGAAGTTGAGGTGGTGACGGTGGTGTTGGGTTTCGGAAAGAAGAAGGAAATGGAAGAAGGTGATGGTTAGGATGATGATGAATTCGACGGAGAGGAAGGTGTTTTGTGGTGAAGGAGAAGAGGCGATGGCGGCATCATGAAGAGAAGAAGGAGGATCGATGATGGTGATGATGGCGGAGAAGGAGGAGTCCGAGAGGATGCGCCGCGGGTGCTTTAGGTTCTAGGGTTTGCTGTGTTTGATCCTCATATTGTATCATTTGTTTTTTAGGTTTATAAAAATAAATAAGATTTAATTATTAGATTTATTAGGTTTAAATGTGAAGATTAGGGTGGATCAGGTTCTAATGTGGATTTATTTGAGATTAAAGGAGATTGATACAGGGATTAATGGACCGTTACATTCCTCTAGGTGATAGAATTGAGATTGTTTTTCCCCAGCCATACCGGCGGTGACACTTGTCACCGTCCGGTAGGTTACTACCTTTTCTGCTAACCACACCCTTCTCTCAAGCCCATACAGGAAAACAAACCAAAAATAACGTTATCTACACCTCCCCCCAGCTTCCAGCGAATTGGGCCTTGCCCATTGCTACCAGCACCTCATTTCTAAGTCCAGTAAGAAAAACAATTGAAAATAGTTGCTACTACACCACCCACTGACTTCTTGCGAAATTGGGCCTATCATATTTTTGCTATCCCCACCTCATTCCTGAGCCCATACGAAAATTAACTAGAAAAATCACTAACAACACCCCATCCTTTTTTTCTTTCTTTTAGATTTTTCTTAGTTTTTTCTAGTTTTCTATAGTTTAGGAATTAATTAATAAAAATAGAAAAAGAATAGAAAAATTATATAAAAAAATTAAGTAGTTTTTTTAATTCAATAAAATTGTTTAGCATTTTATTTTCCTGAATTTGCTTTATTTTTTATTTTTATTTTGAATTTTTCATGTAGGTAGTTTAATAGATTTTCTTCAAATGTATCTAGTTTTGTAGATTTTATTTTTAAGGCTTCCAATAATATTTTTGGCCCATTTTTTTGACTGTAGTTAGAGGACTCATAGTAGTACTTAGGCTAATTTTAGTGGAATTTTTAGCTCATTTTATCTTAGGTTTAGAGGCTTAATCTTTAGAAATTAATGAATAATTCTTAGGCAAAAATAAACAATTTTTAGGCATGGTAAAAATTTGATTTTTAAGAATTCCTTTTAGCACAATGTTATAGATAATCTTAGGACCCCATAGATTAATTCTCATAATTTTTCCAGAGGTTTTGCTATTTTTAGGATTTTTGGTTCTTAGGCTTTATGCATGTAATTTCTATTAGCTTAGGTTAGTACATTAAAATTCAATAAAAAAAATAGTTGGTTTAGAATTAGTTCTAGGATTTAATATGGACTTAGGCTAGTTTAGATTTTGATTTTTTGAAGAAAAATATTAGGTATGACTTTAGTTTAGGACTTAGACTTAAGTTCCATTTTAATTAGAATTAGAATAAATAAATAGGACTATTTTAATTCATGCCTTTATTTGAATTGTTTAGCTTTGAGCTTTATTTTGTCATTCATTTTTTAAGGTTTTGTTATGTTGATTAATATCACTTGTATAGGTTCCCCTTGGCTTTAGAATCAACTTATCTTCCTTAGGAAGTAAGTTGCATTCTAGTAGTTTTAAGTTCCTTTCTCCATTAGGTTTAGAAACCTCATTAACCATAGGACCTCATTTGTAAATAAACGAAAATTAGGGTTGTGTCTTAGTTCCCATTAGTTTGTCCTTTTTTCAATTTGAGACATTATTTTTTCATCTTCAAACAAAATCCAAAAACACTTAACAAATAAATGAAAGGATTCCTTGTGTATAGCCTTATTCCATGAAGCACTTGCATTCATTCCATCTTGGAGTGGTGTAAGCTCGTCTATCATGATGCACAAGTCTCATCAAGGGATTGTTTCATAAAACAAACAAATTCAAAACACTTCTCATAAAAGACAAAAAAACAAATAATAATCGACTATCCTGCGGGAACTTCTCTTCTCATCTCATTCATTCACAACGCGAACTCGCGACGACTTGTCTCGCATGCAAGACAGTAAATGCACTCGTACCAGACGAGCCTGCAACACCTGAGCATAGACATACGCAGTTCAAGCTGTAAAAAACACAAACAAATAGTTCCCGACTTAGTTAGGCGAACTACGTCGACTCTGATCCTCATTATCCCGATGAGGTACGTAGGCAGCGGGGTAGGGCCCGTTCGAGCACATTCTTTATTTTCCCTACATTTCCCCCCTTTCTTTTCATTCCCTTTCTCATTTCACTTCCATTCCAGATAGCCATTATTTCATTTCAGCAGCGTATTATTTCTCACCCTTTGAAACAAAACAAGCAAGTGTGGATCTCGTCGGGTACGGCGGACGATCTGGGGTGCTAATACCTTCCCAGGTCGTAACCGACTCCCGAACTCAGATCTTTGGTTCGCAAGGCCTTGTCATTTCCTTCTTCCTTAGGTTTGTGCAACATTACCTTTCCCATTCATTCGGGATAAAAATGTCTGGCTGGCGACTCTAACCTTTCCGCGCCACTTTCGCGTTTGTACTAGGATGAAAATCCCGGGAGCGACACTTTGTTCTTTGATCTTTTGTGAATTCCATTGATATATTCTTAATCAGCATGTTTTAATTGTTATATCTGGAGATTTATGTTCATTTTCATGAAGATTTGTATGTGTCTCAATGAAGAAGATATAATCTAAGTCGTTCGTATTTTGATCTGAACGTTCCATAGCGCGCCAACACATTAAAAAGCCCACCTCCTTGTCACATGCTTCTCTTTTATAATTTGAATCTGAATAATGCATTATGTTTGGCACCTTACCATAACTATTATGCACGCGCGCTTCATGAATGTTTGTTTAGTTGACTTGCCTCAATTTGTTGACTTCATCACATGCGTTGGATTGATCCTTTAGTCATCGTTTTTTTCCTGATTTATCTGAATTCCCATGGTAGTGTTTATGGATTGTGTTGAGAACCTGGGCCTTCCATTTCTATTCCCACCCCCTGGATGTGAGCCCAAACCATTTGAACTAATCTAGATTGCTATTCCTACCTCCCTTTGTTTGGTTAATCTTATTTTCTTTTTTCTTTTATTTGTTTCATTTTTAATTTTTAAAAATAGATATGATCATCTAAAAATCATCAAAAAAAATCATGTTAACTTCTTTTAGTTTTCTTTAATTTTGTAGGATTTTATTTTCCATTTATTTTAATTTTCCACAACCGAATTAATTGTTGCTTTTATGTTTCTTTATTTTAATTCCTTTAATGCATGATCTGATTTGTTGAATTTGTATCTTGAGCATGAAAATAGATATGGACCTGTTTCTTTTTGCATTTTATTTCTAACATGTTGAGGATCATATGAGATTTATTTCGTGAATTTTAGACTTTATTTGCTTGACTTTTGCCTTGTTTCTTTGCGATGAAGTTTGAAAACCCTAATTGAGCTTTATGCATTCCTTTGACCTAGTTTGCCTCTGATTTTGATATTATCCTTTTGGTATGATGATATTATATGTTTGAGGAGACTTTGTGATTATTTGTGAAATTTTTTAGTATGATTTCCATTTAATGTGAATTTATGTGCTTGCTTGCCCTATTTTGAAGGTATTCTTGATGTATGCTTGCTCATTAGGTTAGGAGGGCACTTGTGCCAACTCCTAGAGGTTGATTTGAGGTCATTTAACATGTGGATAAGCCCCTGGTCTTTGTATGATGATTGTACCTTGGTTTTTTTAGTTGTTTGATCTTTAAGTCTCACACTTATATGCATGCTCACATCACTTCTTATGTTCATTTGCTTCTTATGTTTGATGCCAATTGAACTTGTAGGATTTCTTGTGTGCTTCTACTTGTTTCTTAGACACTTCTTTTCCATGTTAGGGTTCTGGTCTTGGGTCTTATGTAACATGTTTAGCTTGCTTGATCTCTTTTCATCTCATGTATGCTTTGTTTTCTTCATGGTAACTTGTAATGCCTTGTAATGGTTTGATTGCTCCAATTCTTTTATGATGTTGTTTGATTGATCTTGGTATATAAATTAAAGGTTCTACTTCTGGTTGTAGTGGTTTGATTTAATTTCTTGCTTGTTTGAATCTCACTTGACATTATTTTCTTTCATCTTGTTATTTGCTTTTGTTGTTAACCTTGTAGGTGCACATGGTAAGTGAAGTGTGGATGTTCTCCACATTTCAAATCTTCACTTCCTCTCTTTATTGCTTTCTTATTTGTCTTTTTGATGTGCCTTATGCCATCATGTGTATAACTTCATTACCTCCCCTTTAGAAACAACTTAGCTTCTTTAGAGAAGTAAGTTGTTTTCTAGCTTCTTTCTTCCTCCTTTCTTCTTCTTTTCTTCTTTCCTTCTTTTTCATTAGGATAGAACTCAAACCATACTAACCTAGGACCTCCATGCATGATAACATTTAGGATTGTTTTAGTTTTTACCTTTGAGATTCTTTGGTGCTCTCTCTTTCTTATCTTCATACAAAAACCTAAAAAACACTTAATAAATGGTTGAAGTAGTCTCTTGTGTATAGCCTTATTCCATGGGGGCACTTGTAGTCTTCCCATCTTGGGATAGTACAAGCTTGTCTAGCATGATGCACAAGTATGATCATGAGACTATTTTCACAAAGGAAAATCATAAAAAACAGTTCTTCATCCAAAAATACAAAACATCTAATAACTTCAATGAGTTAGTAAGATTATGCCCTAGTTCATGGAACCAAGCTTTGGGGATCTTCTCCTTGTTTGGGTGTGCTTGTTCTATTATTCCATCTTAGAATGTAGTAGCAAGTACACATTCCATGGAAACGGATTTAAGATCACTTTCTTGTGCCACACCAAGAAAAGCTTTTAAAAGCCACAAACAAAGAATAAATGTCTCTCCTTTGGGACTTCTTTTCTCATCACCTTCACTCATTACGTAAGAACTTGCTCCTACTTGTCACTCTACAAGACGGTAACGCACTCTTCGTCCGAGCCTGCAACACCTAAGCATTGACATAAGCAGTTCAAGCTTTTAAAATACAAGCAATATTTCCATCCCTGGTTAGGGGAACTACGACGACTCTGATCCTCATGTCCAGATGAGGTACGTAGGCAGCGAGATAGGGCCCGTTCGAGCACTCTTTTATTTTCCCTACATTTTACCCCTTTCTTTTCTTATCCAGTTTCAGTCGTTCTTTTTTGTAACAACTTTCATTCTTATACCCTTTGAAACAGTTTCTTTGCAAGCGTGGATCCCGTCGGGTACGACGGACGATCTGGGGTGCTAATACCTTCTCAGGTCGTAACCGACTCCCGAACCCAGTTCTTTGGTTTGCAGGACCTTTGTCCTTCCTTTTCATTTCTTTTGGTTTGTGCAGCATTACCATTCCCATTCCTTCGGGATAAAAATGCATGGATGTCGACTCTACCCTTTTCCGTGCCACTTTCGCGTTTGTACCAGGATGGAAATCCAGGGAGCGACAGAGTAGATGTTTGATGAGTTTTATGATGTGATGGGTGAGGATTATGATGTGTTTCTATATGATGAATGTTGCTTGATTATCTTTACTTTATGTCATTTATATTGATTCGTGATTACTCACCCTGCCTGCCTTTGGTGATGGTCTATTATGTCATCCTATAGATACTCAAGAATAAGATTGGTGCATAGATGTAGCTTGAAGTATTGTTTTTATGTTGCTTATTAGTGATATGGTGTCTTGCTCTGGTAGATGTAACATTGGGTGAGACACGCTTAAGTGGATATTATGTTGTCTATTAGGATGATTTTTATGAATTACTAGTTTCTAATTTTTAGTTAATGATGATAGTTAACAATGACCGAAGGTCTTGTTATTTTGATGAAATAAATGAAGTTCTATGATGATATGATTCTGTTGCAAAGTTTAGTTTGATTATTGATTATAAAATAAATGAATATTCTAAATGTTTTAAAAACCCGTGTTACAGAGTATTAATGTTGTTAAGACGTTTTCTGAAGGAAATGTAGCACCTTTCTGGGATGTAATCTGATTTATTTAAGTGATTATTGTGTTTTATTCTGTGGGGATAGAAGGGTGTCACATTAGTGGTATCAAAGCAGGTCGGTCCATCCGGCCAAGCTGTCTAATGATGTTTATTCCTTAGTATGCGACATGTGTGTGAAATCATGTCGGTACTTGCTTGTTTTCTAATAATTTGTCTCTAGGTGTTGGTTTGAAACAAATGGGGGAAAAGATATTGTTTCTCCAAGATATTTTGGTTGTGGAATGTTGGCTTAGTGTGTATTGGATTATAGGAGTGCAAATGTTATTAGGACGATGTTTTTCTCGATTCCGGAGGGAATGTGGAGATAAGGCTTGAGTCAACTAAGGAATTGCACATGAGGTGACTTAGTGCACAATATTGACAAGAACGCTATATGAGTTTGGAGGCATGGTTTATGCCCTTTCATGATTGTCGACTATCTATTGACAAATTGAACAACTGATCACCTTTAATCTCTTGTTGATAGTAGATGGAATTGTGTTTTATGGAATAGACATGTCTTACCAACTTAGATGGTGTGTACGGTGAAATAGAATGGAGTTATGCCGAGTGCTTACATATGGTTTTGATGAGTCGATGCAGATTATTATAATTGATGATGAAGAAAGTTTGAGTTTCGTATCTGTCGGTCAAGTTGGAAGGTCTTGAGAGAGAACGATTAGGTTATGTTGATATTTGCTTCTTGGGGCATAAATAACAATGTGATAGTCAGCGATATGCCAGTGCGTGAATCTAAGTTCGATGAAGGTAGACACTTGTTTGTTTCGTTTAGCAAGTGGTTAAGTTTATGAAAGATGGTGCAAAAGTGTTTACGACATGAGTTTCATTGAAGGCATGAGGAAATGCAGTAGTTGGTGATTTATCTAAGGTGTGTTACATTTGGATGTGTTCCCATGTGATATCAAGGGTTTTTTATTGAAATCGTAGAGGATGCTTGGCGCGGGTAGAAGTTCGCTTAACACAGGTTACAGGACTGAAAAATGTGTTGTAATTGATGAAATTGAGAAGAACCATGCATGTATATGTTTTATAATGATGTGGTGTTACAATAACTTGTGATATGTGTTAACGTATGATATGACGGTTAGTTAGTGATGTAAGTGATGAGCTACGTTATGGTTGAGTTATACGAGTATTTTTTATAAACATGATGTTGATTATGAAGTCCTATTGTGGTGAATTGTTAATGATGTTGTTGTGACGTAAATGAAGTGATTATAAATGATAATAGGATAGTCTATTTGGTGATAAAATGAGGAATTAAGGATATTTCGAAGACGGTTATCAGGACAAGGTACAATCACCATGAGAACACTGTGATTCTGTTTGGTGTATCCAATGTACATGGCGTGTTTGTGGAGTATATGAATTGGATTTTTCATGAGTATTAGAGGGCAATTTTGTGGTGGTCTTTGTTGGTGATATTTTGACATATTCAAATTCTGAAGAAGAACACACAACACCTTTGCAAATTGTGTTGCAAGTATTGAGATAAAGGAAGTTGCATGCCGGATTGTCGAAATGTGAGTTCTGGTTGTAGGCAGTAGGTTTCCTTGGTCAGGTGATTTCTAGTGGTGCAATAATCGTTGATCTTTCTAAGGTTGATGTTGTGATGTAGTAAGAGACTATGAAGTGTGTCATTGGATTAAGAAGCTTTATGAGATTAGTAAGTTGTTATCGCAAGTTTATTGAAGGTTTTTCTAAATCAGTATTACCATTGACCTAGTTGAGTTGGGCGAGTCAGAAATATGTGTAGGATGTTGCGTGTGAGGAAATTTTATAGGAATAAATAAGGAGTTAGTGTCTGCTCCGATGTTGATTTTTCCTAATCCAGATGAGTCTTTTGTGGTTTATTATGATGTTTCGAGGATGAGTCTCGGTGAAGTGTTGATGCAGAATGGTCCAGTGGTTGCTTATACTTTCCGACAATTAAGAGTTCATAAAGGGATTATCCTAGCTATAAATTAGAATTGGCAACCATGGTGTATTTGTTGAATATTTGGCGACATTATCTTTTTGGATCTAGAATTGAGGTGTTCATCGATCATAAGAGTTTAAAGCACTTGTTGATTATAAAGAGTTGAATTTGAGATGAAGGAGACTGATGAAATTACTGAAGGATTTAGATTTGACTTGAGTTACCATCCGGGTAAAGCAAATGTGATTGAAGATGCCTTGAGTAAGAAGACATTTCCTATGTCGATGCTTATGGTGAAAGAAATCAGAATGACTGAACAGTTTGGAGACATGAGTTTGTTGTGTGGGACTACTTCCAATAGTGTGAAGTTAAGAATGATGAAATAGACTTGTGGTATTGTGGATAGGATCCGAGTAGGACAACAATCTGATTTGAAGTTGGTTGAATTTGTTTGATATTGTGGAGAGGATCCGAGTAGGATCCAATTTTTTTCTCAACTCTAATTGCCAAAATAAAAACCAAAGTTATGTCAAATTTGATTATATGACTTAAGTTTCTTTTCTTTGGAAAAGGAACATGATTCACCATACATTGAATTGAACAAATATCCAGACGTATTATACCAACGATGAAGGAAGTGGGAATGATGGAGGTTCAATCAGTCATAAGAGAAATAACAACATCATCACAATTAAATTATTTACCTTCTTCAATGTCATCATACTTTAAGTCTCTATAGGAAAAATTGCAAATTTGTGTGAATTCTTCAAGGCTTAGTCGGATTGGAAACCTCTTTACTTTATAGATGAAGGTTTCATCTACATAATTAAAGTTGGAATAAAATAATCTTACTAAGGTGGGAAATATTTCTTGGGGAACTTCATATATTAAGTTCTTTAATATGGCCTCTGCAAAAAAATCGACAAAGTTATAATATTCAAAGATTTTCTCATCCAAGTAGTGAGACTCAAATATTTCTCTTTCGATATAGTATCAGTTGAAGTTTGTTTCTTGATATTGGGTTGAGAAGGTTTCAGAGTAGGATGAGGCTTCATAGGTGTGTCCACTTTTAGGTGCCATTGATGAAGAGAAAAAGATGAAGAAGAAAATTTAATCTAAAAAATACCTAAGTATGCAAACAAGTGAAGGTAGAATGAGATGAAAACGAAGAAGAGAAAACACTTATTTACAAAGATTGTCAAATTGATTAGAACTACCGTCTAATCAATTAGTTTATTGAATGCAATAGTCGAACATTGTGAACTAATTGTTATGTTGTTTTCCAAAGTCCTAATCAATTATTTCCTCCACCTAGTCTATTATTTGGTGCATGGCACGCCATTTTTGAAATAAATTATTCTAATTAATTAGGTCATGAATCTAATAAATTAGTTAGTGAATTTTCAGACTCTTCGATGCTTTTGGGCCTTGATTTGAGTTTTGTTTTTGGCATGCCGCTTTTTACACCATTTTCATCATTTTTGCACCCATTTCTTCAAAACATGCTAGAAACTCACATTTTATTAGCACTTATAATTTTTGAATGATGAGTAAATATAAACAACTTCTTAGAGGGTTAATTAGAGTTTTACGATTATCCAACCTTTAAAAAACTGTTATACCTTAAATATTAAGTGATCTTGATAAAGTCTCTCCCATTTGAGGGAACGACAAGATAATATTGTAAATCATTCCTTGAAATTTATTGGATAAGAGAGTTGTTTAAGGATAACGAGATAAATCAATCCATCACAAATTTATCTTCTCAACATACTAAGTGGTTAACATATCATATAGATCATACGTTCTGATGTCATCCTCGATGAAAATATCTTTGATCTCATCCACTGAAATACACTATCAACGAACATCCTTGAATCACAAGCTTATGTATCATTAAAAATCATGTATACTTAAGAGCATATATCTTTCTTTACACAACTCCATTTAATTGACCAAGGCTTCATTAAAGTTGTAAAACATCTTGCAAGGCAAATCAGGTTTTCACCTTTAGTACCAATTTTTTTTGGGTCCTGGTGCATTAGTAGTTCTAAGAGGTCTCAAATTACTTCCTTTAGACCTTCTTAATTTATCAAAACAAATATCTTGTAAGTGGCCAAACTTATCACAAAAGGAGCATTTACACATAAGGCGATTTACTTTCTTCCAATTAAACCCTTTAGTATGTGATCAACTATATTTAAACCCTAATCCAGTTTTGTTCAAGGAATGCCTTTGATTTTATTTCCATTTAGTAAATTTACTTTGGGTTTCATGTAAATCTTTCACTTAATTTTTCATCGGGACACATGTCTCACATATTTAAGCTTGGTTTATAATATTAGTTATTTCATGCTTAAGCATTTCGTTACTATTTTCAAGAACCGTTGTAGAGATTTTCATAGGCTAATTTCCATGAATAAAAAAGAGCTTTTTCATAGGAGGGGCTAAAAAAAACTTATATTAATCCTAAAAAACAAACAAGAGCTTTTACCATGGTTTAACTCCCAGACAAAATGATAACTTCCTAAGGAAGAATTATTCACTCAAGAGAAAAATTCCACTCTTAATAAATTTATAACTATGCCATCATCCTAAATAATATCCCTTATAGACTCAAGAACACTCTTAAAACACCATGGCTAAAACATGTGAGAAAAGTATAAACAATTTAAAGAGGTTATGAGAGAAATGAAAAATGGGGTTTTTCACGTTTTCTAGATGTTTTGAAATGATAGAGAATTTCTCTGTTTATAGGACAAGACATGGTGTAAATTTGGAAAAACATCAATGGGCCAAATGAATGACTTAATCAATTAGGCAGTGTAAATAATCGATTGTTATTGTCCAAAATGGAAGGATTATATATATAATCATTACTAATATTTAAGAGACAATCATAGTTTATTATAGACTCAATTATCCACCATCTAATTGATTAAGGAAAATATATAATGAATTAGGTAGTTGCAAAAAGTCTCATAATCACTTGAACAATTTCCTAATCAACTGGTTAGGCTCCAAAAGCATTTTTTGTGATTTTAATAAAAAAAGAGATACTTAAAAATATTTTTAGTGTGTGTGACTAGCCATAATACTTTTAGAAACACCCTTCTGTCTTTACAAAATACAGACCACTTAAGCAGACACGATATGACGAGCTTTCACACTTCATCTCTTTCAAACTATGAAGCTTCAAGTCTTGGCATCATTATCTTTGACTTTAGAATCAAATAAGAGCCTTAAATCTGCTTGATGAGGCTTGAGATATCTCCATGTTAATTACCATCATCTGAGAGATTAACATTTAAAATCATCGGTGGTTATAAACCCTAAGTCTTCACTTGAGAGTCATTAGACTATAATGTTGACTTTAAGCAAATGTCTTTCTTTATTAGTAAGGATATCCTGATCAACCATCTTGTACATCTTTGATCGCTTTAGTTATCTTCGAAAGTTGCTTGACTTTAAATGTTGTCATCATCCAAACTAAGCGGCTATTGGTTGGCTTATATCTTTGTTAGCATATGCTTCACCATACTGGATCACTTCTTTTTTATACATGCAAACACATAGATCCACATCTTTAAATGCCGTCTTTATTTTTTCTTGAATGAACATTTAAATAGGCATTTTATTGGGAGCTAATTCATTTAGGTTATGAAAAACTTGTTATGCTAACTTTCGTCTAAGTTGAAAGTGTATTGCCGCTAATGGCCTTTGAAGCGCACCCAACAACAAAGAATTAGACATAACACTTTCTTGCCTTATTTATTAACATACTGAAGTGTCTTGAGTTGATTCATTTATTTGTTGTTTCAAATTCATCATGCCGACTATCATCATTTCAATTTGAGGCTAATAAAATCTCCCAGGAAAACACCTTTCTACTTTTAAAATTTTAAAATTTGTTTTAAAAGGTATACTTATAAAATTTACACCTTAAATATAAAAGAAAATATTTGAAAATTCAAACATGCAGACCAACATATTGAATATCATAGTTAAAGGTGCAAGAAACAAAAGAAAAAGGGGTTTGAATTTAGTTTCTGAACTTAAAACTTTTTGCCACAAAATATATCAAACAACAAAGATAAAGATAAGAACACAAGTATTTATCCTGATTCACTGTTAACGAACCTACGTCTACTTCACCTGCCTGAGTTATTTCACCTTCAAAAAAGACTTAATTCAATAATCAAATTGATTATAAAACTCAAGGAAAAATCGTCTAAGACTTCTTGAGAGTTATGACTATACCTTAATATCTCAATGAATTACAACTTAAATACTAACCATCAATGACCTCTAGAGAATTCTAACAATACTTAGTGTCTCAATAAAATTAACCAAAGGTTAGGATAAACAAGTTTGTGTTTACAAGATGCTTCTAAATAATAAAAATACACACAATGAAATTCTCGTATTTACACTTGAGAATATTTTAAATGAATCTCTAAGTGTTTCTCTCTATTTACTCTTAATGTTGATTTTCTTTATTGAAATTCTTTCTAGCGTAGAGTTTCTTTTTCTCTTCATAACATCATTGTTTTCATAATACTTTTTCCCTATTTATATAGATGAAGAATAAATTTGTTAGAAGGTAGAATTGGAATATTATTTAAATCCACCACAATTGTAAAATAGGTAGGTTCAACTATAAATCAAAGGTGGTGGTCAAAAAATCATTTATAGTCGTTTGAAGTACAATCCTTTTTAGAGAAAGTAGATATTCTTTAGTACTTTTGTCACTTCAATCAGTCTTAGGATATAAACTTCTAGTTAGAGGCTTCACTTTAAATTTGATGAAGCTTGGGTAGAGTTTAAAGTCTAACATCAAACCTATTGAGAATGAGACTTCAAAGTTTGTAGAGATCAAAGTTTTGAGACTTCAGATGCTTTAAAAGTCATAATCTTTATCAGAGTCTATTTGGATAGTTTCTTTGCATAAACATTGACTTGGAAATTCAGATGCTTGACATTAATTTTAGAACTTCTTCATATTATTATGATTCTGGGACTGATGATGTCTAGAGTCTCTCTTTGTCGAAAGTCCAGAGTTCAAAGTTCAGAGTCTCTTAATTAGCTTTGTTTAACGGTTGACTTGTTCAGACTTTGCTCTATTCAGGATCTCGCTTGTCCAGAGTCTTCTGTACTCAGCTTTTGACTTTATCATATTGTACTTTACTCATATTTTAGCATGTTCAAATTATGCATACTCAACAAACTATCATAGTACAAAATTGTTCTTTTACACTTTGCTATCATTAAAACTCAAGGAAAATAGATGTAAAACAAAACTTTTTCCAACATGCCCATAAATGCTTCTTCATAAGTGTTTCTTCATTATGTCTGAATGATTATCTAGTTCGTCTTGGTTCTATATTTTACCCAGAATAAGACTTTAGAATGAGATAATTTTGGCTTAACTTCCTCAAAGGTTCTGATGTGTCAGCAACTTCTGGTTCAAATTATTTTCTTTCTTGTTGAGTACTTTCAAAAGTTATATCCCTAGAGTTAGAATAACTAATCTTCAAATCAATTGAATTTTAACTAGCTTTGACTTTTTAGAGTCATGCTTATCATTAAAATCAACATGATTTGATTCCTCAATAATGTGAATTTCAGTAATGCATACTCTATAGCCTTTTGAGCGTCCAAATTATCCTAACATGATACGTTTTTTAGCTTTAGAATCAAACTTGTTAGTGTCAAGCATAAACCACATACATCAGAAGTAGAAGGGGGGAAATCATTACAATAGTCCTTAAAATAATGATTTTACCCACTCCGATCTCCTTTAAAGCCTACAAAGGCATAAGACTTAAGTTCTAAATCTTGGAACATATGTTTTCTTCCCTCTAAGTGCTGAGAGCATCCATATTCCAGGCACCATGATAGGTGTCTTAACTTTGCTGCTTATGATGTTTGCAACATACATAATTTTATCTTTTAGTACCCATATCTTTTTGGACCCTTTGTGGTTAGTTCTCCTGGAGGTTTTATCAACCCAGAGTTTACGCACATAATAAACTTTGTGTTTGTAACATAGGTGAAATAAGAATATAAAATTTTTTGCTTTATCACATTCTCTTTGGATTTAGGCTTAAACTTTGAGTTCTTTAATGCCTATTTTCCTGTTTCCAATTGCCGTACCACGAAAAAAAATACGATCCTCACGATGGACGCGAAAAGAGCAACAAAGTCGCCACCTAATTCTATTTATTCTAACGAGAGAAAATGAAGATTTAGACACAACCTAATATGGATAATAAATGGTCAACGAAACCAAATTCTAAGTTCGGGAGTCGGTTACGCAAGGGGAAAGTATTAGCACCCCCACGTCCGTTGTATCCAACGGAAACCTCTTAGTCTAACTATGCGATTACATGTTGATTTATGTCTTTGTCTTCTAAATGGTTTGCTAAGATGTTTGTTTAAAAGGAAAAGAATATTTTAATTATTGTAAAGGGGAATTTTTTTTTTTATTATTGTGTTCGCGAAGGATTAAAATCCCTATGCCTACGTATTTCCTTGTGCAATGGGAAAGTCAGAGTTTCGTAGTTCGTGCAACTACGATTTGTTGGTGTTTTTTAATGAATGATTGTTTAAACTGCTTTCTAACTGCTAAGTGTTGGCTTATCTGCTCACGATAAGAGGCTGAAGTGCTAGCTTGTCTGCGAGATATAAAGAGCTTAAACAATGTTCGTTTAGATAAAGAGTTTGATCTTATTTAAGGCGTTTTAAGATGAAAGAGAAAATGAATCACGTCTCATGGGGCGGGCCTCAGGAATGATTCATTTAAGAATTAGTGGAATGCTAGACTCCAGAACTCAGTTCTTTCATTTATTTGATATATAATAAGTGTCTTGAAATACGAAAGGGTGAATGAATCACGCCCCATGGGGCTGGCCTCAGGAATGATTCATTCAAGAACCCGTGGAATGCTAGACTCCAGAATTCAGTTCTCTCGTTTTACTTATGAAAATGATTTTTTGTATTTGTTGGGTAGGTTTTAAGTTGGATTTGAAAGAAAGAGACAAGTCGTCATCTTTGAGGGAAATATCTCACCTATTCCACCATAAACATTTAAGGGAGAAAATAGAAGATGGAAGAAGCTTTGAACTTGGATATATGATTAACAAGTGATTGCCACATTCTTCCTTGAGAGAAATTGTTTGAGAAAATTGATTTGTTTGTGTTTGTGGGAATATGAGAAATATCTTTCCTATAGGGATGAATCATGTCTCGTCTTTTCGAAGAAAGTTGAATGTTTTAAGTATTTTAAGTACGAAAGAGTGAATGGATCACGTCCCCGGGGGCTGGCCTCAGGAATGATCCATTCATGAACTATGTGGAATGCTAGACTCCAGAATTCAGTTCTTTCGTATATTTATTAAACGTTCGAACACTCGTTAAGTTAGAAAAGTTAGATGGAGATGCGCGAAGCACTCGACTTACGAATGAAATGAAAATAGAGTTCAATTGTTTGATTGATTAAGCGGATTCGATTCCTAGTCCTTAGGGGTGCTCATAGCAATACGATTGTAACTGAATGAAATGTGCGAGTGTGCAGGTGAAACCACTAGGCGTTGGACCAAGGGTTAACGAGTGAATTAAAAGCGATAAATAAAATGCGTACAAGATTTCGGGAGAGGGATACAAGTAAGTTACACGGGATTGCGATGAAATAAAGGGTCTCGTTGTAATTTTCCCAAGAGAAAGCGTGTGTGCAGTGTCTTAATTATCCGAAATCGTCAAATGTAGCTCTTTTACTACCTTAGAACCGATTCAATTGCTAGAATGGTTCTATGAGGAGTAGAGCGTTTTTATTGTATTAAAATGCGAAAAAAAACTAAATAAATTGAAATAAAATAAGATGGTCTCATAATTTAATCGAGATGTCGAGTCGGCTTGCGACGATTCTCAAGACTATTTATGTTCATTGACCATAAAAATTAAAATGAGAAATGAAATGAAATAAATTAAATTAAATGACGAAACGGAAAATAAACCGAAATAAAATGGTAAATAAATAACTAAATTAAAGTTGGCCACATATTGATCGAGTTTCGCCGATTTAATGAAATCGGGTAAATCTCGACCGTTTGTTATATCATCGGTCCAAAACAATAGAGTGATAAAGTAAAGTGAAAAGAAATCTATATAAAAAATGAACTAAATTATTTATGGAAATAAAATAACAAATATACAAATAATCATTGGGAAACAATAAAATTAAAAAATGCCTTGATCCAGGCCTATAGAGGAACGTTGTATGGGCTTAAAGGGTTTGTGAAGGCCCAAGCATCATCAACACATTTTTTAAACAACAAATTACGCAAAGAAAGAAAACAATCTTAAAAAACTCAGAAAGCACGAATCCACGATAAAAATAAGATGCAGGAGCACACTGAACAAACAGAGCAAAAATAACGACAACCTCAACGATTCACCACTTTTCGCTTGAATCTCAACCTCTCATTTGATTCTCAATCACCGATCTCTCTCTGCGATGCGGTCTCTCGGGTTGTGGCGGCGATGGTTGAAGTTTAGGTTTCGTTCGACCTGGGTTACGCGATTCGGGGACAGTTTCGATGCAGTCTCAGATTTTGGTTTTGAACGGTGGTTCGATAGTTTCGTCACTCTTCTTGATCTCTCAACGACGACTTTTCACGGTGGTGGTGTTTCGTCACTCTTCTTGGTCTCTCGACAACGGCTTTTCACGGTGGCGGTGGGTTCAGGTGATTTGAGGGTTTATGGCTCTGTTGATGAAGGCGGTGAAGCTACAAAAGTTGTAGGCTTTGACCTGTTCGGTAAGTTTGGCTCCTTTTTTATTTATTTTTGGTGGTGGTTCATAATGTTGTCGATGGATGGGTGCTGATGTTGTTTCAAGTTCTTTTCTTAAGGTTCTTACAGCTAGGGTTCTTTGTATGACATTGTTGGCTCCTTTGTGTGTTGTATGAAGTGTTGATAGGGTTATCCTTTTTTCTGAGTCTTTTTGGTTTTTTCTCAGTGACTACTGAATATTTTTTCTGTGTTTTTTAGTTTGGTTGTTGATGTTTCTAATGATTTTTTGCTAAGGTTTTTGTATTGATAAGGCTCTTTAGGGTGTTTTTGTGTTAGTATGCGGCTAGGGTTTTTTGATATTGTTGCCCCCTATCAAACTGATAAAACAGTAGATATATATAGAACCAAGATTAGGATTTCTGTATTTTGAATTTGTAAACTTGTTGAGGAAGGGTTGTGGGGAAATCCGAGTTTTGATAGAGATGGGTGAAGGTAGAGCAGAATGCTATTACAGCAGGTGTGTTGTCCTAAAAATTTCATTTTTTTGCTTGAAATGGTCTGTTATGAAGCTGCTTTGCAGAAGAAGAAAAAAAGTCATGTGCAGAGTCTGCTATAAAAACAAGTGGTCCATGTTTTTTTTATATACTGATTTTGAAACTTTGTTTCTGTGGAATTCTTTTTGACAGTGTAATGCATATGCTATATGATAGTAAGTAGAATGATGAATTTGAAATTTTATGGTTAATGCTTGGATGATCATGAGTTGGTTTGAATGTAACTCATTATGAATGAATTGGTGATGTTTGTTAATCTTAACATATAACGAATAAATGAAAATTTGATGTGAATGAAAATGATTATGAGAAAATGGGTACATGATGAATAATGATGAAATTAAATTGATATGAATTGAAATTGGTGAATATGTGAACTTGTTGTACTTTGGATAGATTGAACAAGGAATTTGAATATTGAATGACATGAATGTTAGAATTTATGGGAATAAAATTGAATAATGATATGCAATAAATGTATATGTAACATGATTATCTATGATTTTGATGAATGATGAAAAATGGTTATTATGATGAATAAAATTGAATGATTTGGAACATGAACTTTGAATTGGATTATGCTTGGATTGATATGTTGGAAATTGTATGAATTATGTATGTTTAGATTGAAATTTGTAGCTACTATGAATGCCATGATGTATGTAACTTGAATGTGAATTATTGACTTGATAATGAAACTTGAATTAAAACTAATCCTTGTTTTTTTGGATTTTTTCATGTGGAAATGCTTGGACTTGGCATGAAGGTAGAGATTTGGTGGCGATGAAGTTAAGGAATTTGGAGTTGAAGAAAAAACTTCAATCATGAAGTAGTGCAAATAATTCATCAAAATATCTTAGATTTAAACTTGCTTTTTTTTCTTATTTTTGTAAATATTCTAGACTTAGAAACCATGTAAACATTAGAAATTTAACTTTGACATGAGTTGGAATAAACTTAAATATGGAATTCAATATTTTGGAAACTTGGATTTATCATGAAAGGTATATGAATTTACAAAGGCAATTGATGACTTGGAATGAGAAATGAGAATGGAAGTTAGAGTGAATTTACCACCTTAATTTGAATCTTTGAAATAAACAAAAATTGAATTGATTCATGAATGGAAATTTGAAACAAAATTGGAAAAGGATTTGAAGTTTAGACAAGGAATTTGATTTGGGAAATTGTATTTGAAACTTGAATAGGATTTAAAATTTAGGAATGAACTTGGGAGTAGAAACTGAGATGGAATTTAGAAGTTTGGAATGATTATGAATTTAGACTTGAAACTATGAAAAGAATTGAATAGGAGTCGGAATTAAGTTGGAAATAGAAATTGGATTTGGAAAGAAATTTGAGATAAAAATTTGACATATGAACTTAGAATTTTGAAATTGAAATTTGGAATTGAAACAAAATTGGAATTAAACTAAATTGGAATTAAAGAAATTGGGGAGGAATTGAAAAATAAAATGAACGAGAAATGAATTTTAAAAAGATAATTTGAATTGTAGTTTAGAAACATTTTTTTTGGATGATTTTGACATAGAATTTGAGATAAGGGATTTGGGACAAAAGAAAATTTGGAATGTATTTGAAGCTTGGGTTTGAAATTTGAAGTTTAAAGTGAATGAGACTTGAAATTTGACTTTTGAGATTGGATGGAAAGTTGAGAACTTAAACTGAAATTTGGAAAGTTCATATAAACACCAAAATCTATAAGTAGCCCGAAAAATCTTTTCAAAACCAAAATCTTTCCACATGCTTGAATATGCACCATGATATGATAATGATAAAATGATATGGCGAGTTAGGGGTAAAATTTGGGGTGTGACACCAATAACTCCCTAGATCATTGAATCCATCTTACTTCTATCTATGTTAGCTTTTTTTGAAAAGATGTTTCATATCTTATGGAAGCACATTCAGAGTTCATAAGAGCTTCTGAAATATTTTTTTTCCAAGTTTGCCACTCTTGTTTTTTAGGCTTGGGTTCTTTTTTTCTAAATTGCTGACATTTCTTTTAAAAATGAGTTTTCTTTCAGCATTTCACTATGGGCTTCAGAATTGACTACCTGAATCTTTTTCAGATTCTTGCATCTTTGCTGAAGTTTCTAACTCTTTTTAAGAATCTCATTAAAGGATAATTCTAATTTAGAACGAGATAAATGAGAAAATGCCTCGTCAGAGTCTGAATTTGATTATGATCGATCATTTAGAGGTGATTGCCTTAAGTGTCATATAAGCTCGTTCTTCTTCAGAGCTTTTTTTCTTTAGCTTGAAGAGCTTTAACATTCAGAACCATAGTCTTAACTATCATCTGATGCTCATCCTCTTTTAGATATATCTCGTGACTCTCCAGAGAGCTTACAAGTTCTTCTATATTTGTACTGTTCATATCCTTTGACACGCCGAGTGTTGTCACCTTTGCCCTCCATTTCTTGGGAAAGTTTCTGATGATTTTTTTACATGATTTGCAATAGTGTAACCCTTATTAAGAACTTTTGATCTAGTCACAAGAGTTTTAAATCTTGAGAACATATGCTCAATCATTTCACCATCTTCCATTTTGAAGGATTCATACTTTTGGATTAAGTAAGGTCAGAGCCTTAGTCTCCTTTACTTGCTTATTTCTTTCATGAGTCATTCTTAAAGAATCAAATATAGACTTAACACAGTCTTTATTTGTAATCTTCTCATACTTTGAATAGGAAATAACATACAACAAAATAGTTTTGAATCTTTGATGATTATTGTGATCCTTCTTTTGTTGTTTATTCATCTGGTTTATTTCAAGCCTTATACCATTTGTGTCCACATGATATATGTAGTCATCAATAACCATATCCCATAAATATGAATCATGTCCAAGAAAGAAACTTAATATTTTGTCTTTCCAGTAATCAAATTTATCTCCATCAAAGATTAGACGTTTGACAAAATAATAATCTTTATCATTGTTTGCATTTGCCATATTGTGTTTAAAAAATATGGATCTTTATCTAACACGGTTAAATATTTGATACAAATAGTCAATATCAGAACCGAAACTCTGCTACCAATTGAAGGTGCAAGAAACATAAAAAAATGGGGGGTTTGAATTAGGTTTATGGATTTAAATTTTTTTTCCACCCAATATATCAAACAAGAAAGATAAAATAAAGATAAAAACACAAGTATTTTTACCCTGATTCACTGTTAACGTAGCTACGTCCAGTCCACCCGCATGAGTGATTTTGCCTTAAAAAATGACTTAATCCAATAATTAAACTAACTATACAACTCAAAGGCAACATTCTAAGATTTCTTGAGAATTCTGACTATACCATAGTCTCTCAAGGAATTACAACTCAAAGGCAAACTGTCAATGGCCTCTTGAGAATTTTGACTACGCTTAGTCCCTCTAGGAGATTAACCAAAGGCTAATATAAGCAAGGTTGTGTTTACAAGATGTTTCTAAATAAGCAGAATACACACAATAAAATTCATGTTTTTACACTTGAGAATATTTGAAATGAAGCTCTAAGTGTTTCTCTCTATTTTCTCTTGATGTTGATTTTTTTAATTAAAATTCTTCTAGTGTATAATTTCTTTTTCTCTTCAAAACATCATTTTGTTTTCACAATTTTGTTGACGTCTTTATATAGTCGAAGAATAAATACTTTGGACGATAAAATTAGAATCTTCTTTAAATCCACCACAACTGTAAACTAGGTAGGTTCAGTCGTCGTAAATCACGGGCGATGGTCAGAAAATCTTTAATAGCCATTTGAAGTACAACCATTTTTTAGAGAAAGTATATTTGTTTTTGTACTTCTAACACTTCAACCAGTCATTGAATTTTGGATATAAACTTCTAATCAGTGGCTTGGCTTTAAAGTTTATTAAGCTTAGGTCAAGTTCAGAGCCTGACTTCAAAACCTATTGAGAATGAGACTTTATAGTCTATGAAGATCGAAGATCTGAGACTTCAGATGCTTGAAAAGTCATATTCTTTATCAGAGTGTATATGGATAGTTTGTTTGCAGAAAAGTTGACTTGAGAATTCAGATGCTTGACTTTAATTTTATAACTTTGTCATATTATTACTTTGGTTCTAACACTGATGATGTCCAAAGTCTCTCTTTGTCTGAAGTTCAGAGTTAAGAGTCTCTTGATCAACTTTGTTCAGCGGTTTTCTTGTTCAAACTTTACTCTATCCAGGAGTTGTCTTGTTCCTCTGACTTGATCAGATTCTTCATACTCAATAAACTATCAGAATACAAAAATGTTCTTTTACACTTTTGAAACTTAATCTAATAAGTAACTTTTTTTCAACTAAGCTCCTCTTACCTGACCAATTTTTTCTTTTTCCAGTATGTTTAAATTAATTGTTTTAAATAAGTAAATGTATCTTTAAATATCATGAGTTTTATAATGTTTTTTTATAGAAAAGCTTGAATAATATTTAAAAATTATTTTTAAAAAGTGAATTATATTGTAACTTTACTATTTTTAAAATTTTTAACTAAGCATTCATTTAATCAATACTATACCAAAAAAAATTAATACATGTTTTATATTTAAAAAGTAACCTAATTAATGTCATTTATTCATCATTAATTATAATTAACAACGCAATTGTAACACAAACACCCGTGCTCAAATAAGTGATTGAATTCAAATAAAGAATAAATTTATTTTGACTATGGCGTGAGAATAGCAGAAAAATATTAGCAACATTTCTCGAACAGTGTTTTTTAGTGTACAATAAATAAATTTACTATTAATATAATTTTAATCCAAAAATATGTTTAATCGTAATTTTGGCTCTTCTATTTTTATTTATTTTTTAGTTTAGATCCTTTTATTTTAAAATCTGAAATTTTTATTTCTTTATTTTAAGTTTTTTGAACTTTAGACCCCCTATTTTAAAATCCAGAATTAATGTCTCTTTTTTTTTATTTTTTTAAGTTTTTATCCCCTTATTTTATTTATTTTAATTTTTGATCCCCCTATTAAATTAATTCAAAATTGAAAAATGGACTAAAATTCAAAATAAAATTTAAAATAGAGGATCAAAATTCAAAAAAATAAAAATAGATGATCAAAATTTCGGATTTTAAAATGAGGATTAAAAAAATTGGAAATAGAGAAACAAAAATTCCGAATTTTAAAATACGAGAATCAAAACTAAAAAAATATAAAAATAGTGGGAACAAAATTGCAATTAGACCTTAAAAATATTATTAAAAAATTAAATTTTAAAATATCTCTTTATACAATTTTAAATTTCTCATTTAAACTTTTTTTTTGTCCTATATAATTAAACAAAATTTAACCTCTTAAATTGAACACTATTATTTCCTTCATTTTAGTTCCTCTTTCTTTTTACCCAAACATATCCTGTATTTTCTCCTCCAATCTTAAAAAACAAAAAGAGTATAAAGCTGGATACGAATTTTAGATTATACAAAGCACTTTCTTATGAGAATTATATACCTAAAAAAACTAGTTTTTCAAATCTGATACAGTAGTCTTTGTTTATTCTGTTACCTCACAGTCAAAAGCTATATAACATGACTTTTAGATGAACATAGAACTCATCTTTAAGTTAAGAATCAAGCTACCTATATGCTTGCTCTCTTTTCAAGACTCATATATATATATATTTATATATATCTTACCATACTTTCAAATCGCATGCAATAACCATCATTCATTTGGTTAGATTGACACATATGAGGAATTAAGAGAGTTGAAACAACATATCCTTCTTGTGGTTTCTGCAAAGGGAAGTAATTATCAAGGTTAGTGATCTTCTTTAGTCTTTTTATTTATTCTGTTTTCATCTTAGTTTTTATATGCAAACGAAGAAATGCAAAATAAGGTGAGTAAAAGAATAAAAATTACTTGTATTATATTGATGATGATCAAGAGAGAACATACGTGACGTGATAGATGAGGGTTTGGAGGAGGTTCATGGACCCATTTCATTTGGCTTCACTTACACAAAAAAAAAAAAAGAAGTTTTAGTTACATAAGAAACAACAAAGTTATGAAAGTGCTTCTGAAGAAGACATATCAGAATGGAATTAAAGACGAGTTTCGTTGTTTGTTGTCTCTAAATTAAAGTTAGGACCACATGACACCGAATTAAACACAATTTTATTAGTTTGCAAATCCATTTAAATATAGATTATACTATTTATATAAATAAATTCTTATAAAAAAACTTTTGATTTATCTAACCAATTATATTTAAATATAGATCTTAAAGATTTATAGGTGTATATTAATACTGCCTCTTAAACGATATCGAAGTATGCAAGTAGATTGAAACTGAAAGGCAGTTGGAGTAAAATATCATGATTAATAATGAATTTGTGTTAATGAAGGATACTTAGATGCTGAAGGTGGATGGGTGTTGGTTTATGCAAGATTTAAGATGAAGTATTTATGGATATTGAGATTTTCAGGTGAGTAAGGTCCATGTAATAGAAAACTCCAATAGTTTGATGAAATTCAATAACATTAATAGAGTGAGAGATGCGTTGTGCAATGTAAGTTGAGCAAATGATTATAAAGATTTGCAAATGATGGTTTTTCCACCTCCGTATCAAATTGTTGAATGATGTAACACATGTGTTTATGTTGAAATAAAAATATAGTCGAGGCAATGAGAATGGTATTTACACATAGTAAATAATGAGGTGATCCCATATTTTTCAAGGAGAGTTTTGAGATAGAGTATTGATGAGGTTGAAGAGACATGATCTGTCATTCCCATTTAGAAGCAGATCATCGAAATAAACAATGAAATATTTATTTATTATATTTGAAGAAGAACAATGATGGATTACTCTTGCTTAAGTTTGAAACTCAACACTAACAATAAGATGATTCAACACATCATGTCAAGCACAAGGTACCTAGAAGTCCAATACACGATCTATGAAACATGCATACACAATATTTCTCGTCTCACATCGATAATATGTAGCTCAGACATATGTTTATAAGTGAGAGTAATCTTACAATCCATTTTTGTAAGATTATGTTTGGTTTAACCACAATTA
This sequence comes from Lathyrus aphaca, assembly GCA_963966055.1. Classification (NCBI taxonomy): domain Eukaryota; kingdom Viridiplantae; phylum Streptophyta; class Magnoliopsida; order Fabales; family Fabaceae; genus Lathyrus; species Lathyrus aphaca. The sequence continues at coordinate 142,804,851 of OZ014519.1, forward strand.
TAAAAGATGTTGAATAAATGTAACATATTACATGGTGAAATATGTGTAACAAATGGACCCTAACGAGTAAGTGATGGTTGTGGCGGGGATGTGTGTATGGCGAGGATGAAGTATAATTTGGTGATGGACTTTTGATAAGTTGGAAAGGTGACATGGATCGAGATTGTTGGGTAATGTTACTTAGTAAGTGGTTGAATATTGAAGTGTAGTTGATGTGTTCAATGTATTGAAAAACATGGTGAAAAAAGTTGACATGTCTGAGAGGTATACATTTCTTGTGATACGAAGGGTTAAAAGGAAGTGACATGCATATCAAGATTTGACATAACGTATAAATATGCATGTTTTTGAGTCCAGGTGAAGTGCATGAGGTTCGGTAGGGAAAAACCAATAAAAGTATAAAGATAGTTAAATTGTTACCAGGATTTGTGATGCAAATACGAAACCCATCTCTTACCAAAAGTTTGCCAATACCATGATAAGATTAATTAGGTGCATATTATTGAGAGCATTTGTGATGTGATAAGTTGCACACGATTCTACAAAATAATTTTTGGTAATGGAACGATAAGCCTTAGTTACATGATGTGCAACCAAATTTTTAGGTCATTTAAGATAGGCACGAAGCTTGCAGCAAACCTTGAGTGTGTGTTTAGGTTTGTCACAATATTGACATATAACCTTTTTAGAATTGTGTGGATAAATGGAACATATTGAGTTTGAGTTATCTCGAAGAGATCCACATTTGTAGTTTTGTGGTTTTATTTTAAATGTTGCACATATTAAGACAATAACGAAATTATTTCAGTTCAGTTGTAAGTTATGAGTCCATCTCTTTGAAGACAAATTTTAAAGTATGCGAGGAGTAATTGGACTTTCTCTTATGTGAACACCAATAGAGATATCACAATATTCCGAATCTAGTCAATTCAAAATGTGGATGTCCAAATCCGCATCATCTCAAGGCGAGTTAACGATGGCTAACTATAGGAAAAAAAATCCAAGTCCTACGTTGATTAAAGATGAAATCTCATGTCATGAAAAGTTAATGATAACTAACTATTGGAAAAATATCCAAGTTTCACAATGATTAATGATAAAGCTTGTAAAGAGTTTATGAAAAATGTCATTTTTTATCTTACTGGTTGATTTTGTAGGGATGAGTTAGACTAAATTTAAATCATATGATATCAAAGTCTATTGATTCGAGCCACCAAACATTTATATATTCACAACACAAGCCAAATAGTGATAGGTGTGATCGGCTGTATTGGAAAAATCAAGTTTCACATATTAACAATTCAGACTATCCACTGTTTATACTAGGTGTCATGAGGTGTATTAAAAAAAATCAAGTTTCACACATTGACGTTTCATACTATTTACTATTTATATTTACACACCAAACCAAATAATAATAGGTTGAGGTGTAGTGAAAAGTCTTATATTGATTAAAGATAAAATTTATAAATAATTTATAAAAAGTGACACCTTTCATCTTTTTTTCTTACAAGAGAAAACTTAATTCATTTCATTAATAATAAGAGTTTGGATACATGTTGGAATTATATCAGTAAAATTCTGAAAACTAGCATAAAATGGAGTCACCTGTGCTAAAGCATGAGCAACTTCATCGGCTTCTCTTCTAACTAACTTAACATGAGAATTAGAGGTGAGTTAATAGACACTTACATTCTCGAGTGATAGAGCCAAAATCTGTATGATTAGGATGATGAATATTCACACAATCGACGACGGTTTTTGCATCCATCTCAAAATCGACATTGTCATAACCGATATCATGCACCCACTTTATAGAGGCTAACAATCCTAGGGCCTCCCCTGTCACAACCTCTGTGATGGGAGAGAACCATTCTGTACGGGTCGTAATAAGGAACCAGTTTCATTTCAGATGCAAGCACCAATACCAACTTTGTCATTAGAAAAAGAAGCATCAATGTTGCACTTCAAACGACCCACTGATGGTTTACTCCACTTAGAATCCGGTAGAGCTTGAGAATGGTGTGCATTGATTACCTTCAACTGTTGGTATCCTGAGTATCCACCACTTGGTTCCAAACCTGATTATCTATGCTTTTCCATAAACTCCAAAAAATGGTAGCGAAAGTCACCTACTGGTCTTGGTTAGATGCCTGTAAGACAGAAAAACAATAGCAATCGATACATGAATGTTTTGCAACTGCTGTAACTTTGCCCATGATCTGACTTTCTCCCGAGAATCCTTGCTTTTCGGTCACTGCAAGAATAAGTGTTCATTATTCTCCTCCTCGACGCCACAAACGCCACAAATAATAGGACAATCTACACCTTTAGCCCTAAGGCGAACTCTAGTAGGAACACAATTCATGCAAGGTCTCCAAAGAAAGTTCTTCACTCTTGGCGATATTTTAATTTTCCAAATTAAGTCTCAATTTGCATCTATTTTGAGATGAGATGTATCAATAGCTTCGTCAATGCAGAAACGATTGCGTACTGAGTAATTGCCATCCCTTTCAAAATTCCAAACCATTTTATCAACCTAGACCGACTCGAAAATCGCAATATTCAGGATTTTATTTGCTACTTCCTCACATACAAAAGGCAATATCAAATCATAGTTCCATTGCTTACTATGATTGCTAATTAAATCCACTACTTTCAAATTAGATATATATCAAGAATATGCGGCTATGGATTAGTCAAGAAAGTACGATCGTGCAACCAGTTTTGGTTTCATATCGAAATGCTCTCTCCGGAACCTATGTTCCATTTATAACCTCCACGAACCACAAATTTAGCATTCCAAATACTCTTCCACACATAGCTTGGATTGTGGCCCAAGACGAAATCAAGAAAGTCACTCTTGGGGAAGTAACGAGCTTTATAGAATCTGGATACAAGATTATTCAGATTCGTCATGAGATTTTGTAAGAATGAATTAATTCAAACTCAAAATTTACCACCAACTCTTTAAAAATAAAAATAAGAAAATAGCAAATATAATATTTTAGTTTTCTTTTTAATTATACAGTTTTTGACATCCTTTTTAAATTATTCAATCGTCAAATATATTGTTTTATTTTTTTCTTTTGAGCATAAATCCGTTGTTCTGTGTTATACAAATAAAATTTGAAACTATTATTTTAGAATAGTAATTTAATGATCAAAATTTTATTATTTAAAAATAAATAAATAAATATGTCAACTATTCAATGCCAATTAATTACGTTATATCTGTTTACATTATTTTATAAGTTGTTAAAATAAAAGTCAAATTTTTTCCAATATCTAACATTAATAATTAACTGACTATTTATTTAATTAACTGACTATTTATTTCAATTAAATTCTTAAATATATCTCATACAAACTGAATTATGAGATTAATTTTATCTCCAACAATTATTACACAACAACATTTTCATAAATTTGAACATAAATATAACGTAACTAGGGTCAAATATTTTTAAAAAGCCAGCAATTATACGCGGAAAATAAATTAAATACCAATAGTATATGCATGTTTTAAAGAAAAATATGAATACCATCATTAATTACTTCCTGCTTTTTAATGATTTTGAAAATTTCACGGAATGTTCTATGGTTCTATTTATAAAAAAAAGTTGTTTTTTAAATTTATTAATAAATAATATATCCAAATAAAATATAAAAATATTTATTATTGAATGAATCTAAAATATAAACTTTGACTACAGGCAATAGTTACCATAATTTCACCTCGTAAACTTTGACTATAGGCAATAGTCACCATAATTTCAACTCTCCATCACCATTGCACATGGAGATTACAATGCTATAGATTGCTATACATACCAAACATTGTATCACAGGGTTTGGGGTATGTTTCAGTACTACTATTAATTTTGTGATTAGGTCTGAGATTCTTTTCCACTTAATTGATTGAAAAGTTTTCCAACCACTTACTAAAGAGGTGAGTCATCAACATCTGGTACCTCTTGTTTTTTACTTCAAAATAGTTTAATAGTAGTGTAGAATCATATTCACGGTTCTTTTATTTTCCATGTGTTAATATTCTCATCTAAATTTATGTTTTCTTACCAAATTCTCATCTAAATTATAAGTATGAAAAGAAAATTTTGTCGGCAGAGTGATTCACATTATTATTAAGTCTAAATGAATCTTTCGCTCTCTTAATACAGGAATAATATACTCTTTTACACAAATTGTCAAAAGTTAAGGTCACTTGTAAAATAAGCATTCTCTTGACTTTATATCTTATACTACAATTATTAAAGTAATTGAATTATTATTGAGTAGAAAGAATAATTATCATCAAAAGTGAGATTTCGCATTCTTGCGACGCTGGCTATAAACACTAACACCTCCGATCTATGTCGACAGCCGACACAGAAATTGAAACCGCTGGAAAGGTTTGTGCTGTGGGTGGGTGGGACAAACATCTTGAATATGGTACAACTGTCTCTACGTGGGAAATACATATGAAGATGTGGATAAAAATAAAATATAAATTACAGAAAAATACAAAGAAACGAAGCCAGCACAAAGAAGCAATAAAAAAAGCACGTTACACACGTCACTTCCAAACCCACTCTCTTTTTATTTCTCTTCCAAATAAAATTACTTAAAACGAAAATAAAGTACATATTCTTAACTTCTTTCACTCGCTAACTAGTGTTTTAATTATTAATTAACTTATTAATTACTAAGCGAGTTTTTAAATTCTAACGGTTTCTAAAACCCTTATATGATGCACTTAGGCTCATGTTTATTTCCATTTATAATTTTTGTGTGTGCAGGTTTTTAGGATTTAAAGAAGAAAGTGCTTTGCCTATTTGATTCTTTCCCTTATCACACGGCAATTAGTCAAATAAAGAAATCGGTTTCTTTTTTTTTGACGGTGAAATATTTTATTTTATCTTTTTATTACTTTTATTTTATTACAGTATTATTTATTTTGAAAACTTTTAAACAAAAACTGAAAACCATGTGAGTGAAGTAAACATTACCCAATGTTCACAAGGATTAGTGAAACTTGAAAAGAACTCATAAACGCACTATTAATTTGTGCTCTTTTCAAATAAGTTTCAGGGTTAAGTTTCAAACGGATTATCCAATTTTTTTTGTACTCATCTACTCATATATAAGAGATATTTTCTTTTTCTACTGGCTTTGTTTGCGAGGTGTGGGATAGGGTTAAAGAATAGATTGTTTATGTTATGATTTGGTGCGAAATAGCTTTACAGTGGTTGTAACGGTTTCATCTCTCCTGCGACAGTTATTTTAGGGAACTATGAGTTTCCTGAACGGTTCTTCACCGCGCCGGAATCCGGCGGAGAATATTGATATTGAAGCTGGTCCGTTGTCTCGCCGTTCTTCGGATATTGATGATGACGGTGATTATTCCGATCCGTTTGATATTGCTAGAACAAAGCACGCTTCTATTAATCGGCTGAAGCGCTGGAGAGTACGTTTTCTGTTTTTCTCATGCTCTTAGATACTGTTGTTGAGTTTATCTCTATCTATATGTTTGTTTTTGAAGTGTTTCTGAACTGGATACACTGATTGCTGTTGATGTTTCTATTTGTGGCAGATTTAGGGTTTATAAGAGTGGTTTTTGCATGCTGTGTTTGAAATTCATTTCCTAGGGATTTAGTTTTTGATTCTGTGTATTGACGAAAACAATGGAGTATTGTAATTGTAACTCCTGTTATAATCTATGAAATTAATGAAATAGTGTGGGTTTTTGGATAAGGATTTTTGTTGTTGTTGAGGATGGAGTGAGTTAATGGCCGGAGGATGAGGAAGTTAATGGTTTTTGGATATTGTCTTCATTTATGGGAAGTGTTTTTGATTCACATTTTGTTTGTTGCAAAATTTTGAGTTCAAATTCTTTGATCTTTTTAGGAACATGTAGGAAGAGAAAAGGAAAAGAGATTCTTAGAACACTCTAGAAAGATAGAGTTACAGCTTAATTGTTCTGGTTGTTATCACATTTAGGAACCAAATTAGGGTTTTATTTCATTATTATATAGGGGAAATTGATTAGGGTCCGTCATTTGGTGCTGTGGAAGAAGTGGAACTTCTGTTCCTTTTCGTATTGGAGTACAAGCTTTAGCTTTCAAGTAGCTGATTGTTGTACTAGTTCATATACAATTTTGATTGGAGTTGTGATGACTCGAATTCCAAGTTTGTTTCAACGGAGAACAACATTATCCGTTCTTTTACAATTGGTGTTGGTCGGAAACCACCCTGCCTGTTGGGTCAGTGGGTGGAAATAAAGGAGGCAGTACTTTGTCTTAAGTTGAAGTAGAGTAAATGTTGCGTGTTCTGTGGCAATGTTGCTGCACAATAACCAAAATTTATCAGTGTCATGAATCCTCTAGCATTTTCTTACTAGTAAAATTTTCTTCTTTCTGCTGTACAAATGTTGTTTACTTATTTACTTCACTCAGACAATGACTAGTTTCATACTTTCATTTGATTATTCTGTATTTCTATTACTGACATGGGAGCAATCCCTTGTGTCTTCAGCAAGCAGCGCTGGTACTAAATGCTTCCCGTCGATTTCGTTATACCTTGGATTTGAAGAAAGAGGAAGAGAAGAAACAAATACTGAGGAAGATTAGAGCGCATGCACAAGCCATTAGAGTACAGTTCCTTCATTGGACTTCCTTGTTATGTTTATGTTGCGTATGTGTAGTGCACTACTTATTAATTTTGTCTTAACAGGCAGCATATCTTTTCAAAGCAGCTGGGTTGCACGGGCAGCCGGGACAGGGACAAGTGGAAGGACAACCGGGTGGTGAGTAATTTGATGATGTTCATTGTTATTTGTAAATATCTCTGTTATTGTTTGGAGTAATTTAGTCATTCTGAAACCAATGCTATTATCTCTTTTATTTGTTTAACATTTTCTGCTTATAAATTATTGGTCTGTTTGACTAGGTGAAATTTGAGAGAAAAAGAGAATTTGAGAGAGAAATATTATGATAATTGGATTTTCATTATCTAACTTTATGTCAATAAAATAGGTATTATTGTAGTAAGCAGTTGCCAATGTTGACTAAACCAAATTGCAACTACTCTCACGACTAACTGACAGCGATTTGGCAACTACTTATAACCCTTTGTAATACTGACACTCTAGGTTGAAGGTGTGTTTGACACGTGTCGAAAGCCCAACACCCGTACCCCTTACATGTCATTACATTCAATCACTCACTTCTATTATCTTTCTCTTATTATTACCCATGTCAGTGGTAGTTAGGAAGACTGTATCAACTTCAGTGTTCAGAGACTTTGTGTGGAAGTACTGATACTGTTACCTTCCCCTCTCAAACTCACAGTGGGGATGATGATGGTATCACCAGGAGTACAAATAGTGAAAGTGAACCAGAGAGTGAACTGAGGCTTTGGGAGTTGAGAGCATCTGCAAGTTGATAGTATGCTGTTAGTACAGGACAATGAGGGACTTAGCTAGAGCTCGTTCTCGAACAAAGTTAAAAGTCTAGCACCATGTGTTTTGTCCTTGAGTGAAGCACCAAGCTGTATATATTGATTGCAGCTCTACTTTGATTGTCACAGTAAGCTACAAGAGTTGTGCACTGAATTTTCACTTCAGAAATAAGAGACTGAATTCCAATGAGTTCTATAGCCATGAGAGCCAGACTACGAAACTCTTCTTTGCACAAGAATGTATAACATTGTTTTGTTTCCGTGCTTACAAAGACACCAACTTTGTGCCTAAGAAAATGCAAAAGCCTGATGTTTGAGTGTCTGCCTCTGTCCTCAATGTTAGAGGCCCAATAGTATCATATAATGTGTTTTGATAATATTCCAGTGCTCCAAACAAGTGGCACACTTTTTTCTGCATTAGATATACTTTCATTTTGTGATACCTGCTTCATGGACTTGCCCTGGTATATTATATTGATTCAGTATAGATAACTTCAGAGACTTTTTTTTGTCTTTCCTTAATATTAATAATCAATTATTTTAACTGTTAGAAACTCCAAAACATCTTCCAACCTCTACTGGTGAATTTCCAATTGGACCAGAGCAACTTGCGTCCATTTCAAGGGAGCACGATATTGCCTCATTGCAGCAATATGGAGGGGTATGTTTGCCAAGAATAATTTTTTGAACTGGGAGATATTATCAATGGAAGTCATAAAATTCATGATTTTTCTTTCTAAATTACTATCAGGTTGCAGGGGTATCTAATTTATTGAAAACCAATTTAGAGAAGGGAGTTGATGGCGATGATGCTGACTTACTAAGACGGAGGAATGCATTTGGTTCCAACAATTACCCCCGAAAGAAAGGAAGAAGTTTTATGGTAACTTCTATTGTTCTTGGACTATTGGAATCATAAGTGTTTTATGGTTATATGGTATAACTCAGATTTGCTAAACACGTTAAACTGGTCCGCTCAAAGCATAACTAGTTATTTTTGGGGGGTTGGATTACATTACATATATTAACCTGCTTAACTGCGGGTGGGAAGTGGAGTGGGTTAACTTGTTTATTTATTTTTTATTGAACTTCTTAATATCAAACTTCTAAGACCAACTCCAAATACAATTTTTCATTGTTTTCATTTCCTAATACCATTCACTTTTTTTACCTCAACATGTTCATTTTTTTTCCTATTTAATTTCTTCGATTTCTATTTCTTAATATTTGGGCAGGTTGACTGGCCAGCCCATTATAAAACATCGGGGGTTGATGATATTACCAATTTATTTTTAAATAAGGTCAACCTGCCAATTTTTATGGGTTGGTGATGGGGCCGAGCGGGGCGAGTTAACTTGTATTGCAGCAACTTCATTATGTTTTACCCGGGGGAATATTGTAGTGACTTCTTTGTTTTTGATGCCTTAACAGATGTTTATGTGGGATGCTTGCAAGGATCTGACCTTGGTTATTTTAATGGTAGCTGCAGCAGCTTCATTGGCACTTGGGATAAAATCTGAGGTGAGAGTGGCTAAGACAGTTCTGGCGCAGTTCTGTGCATTATGTTTGGTGCCAACAGTGATTATGTCCTTCCATTTGTAATTTAGGATAAGTGGTATATATTTTATTAATTTTGAAAATTTTTCATACCATTCATAAATATTTTTGTTGCAGGGTATTAAGGAAGGATGGTATGATGGGGGAAGCATTGCTTTTGCAGTTATTCTTGTTATTGTTGTTACAGGTATCATATTATCTTTTTGGGTACTAAGATTTAAAATGGATGGAACATGGACTCGGATCCCTTAAAACGAGCCTTCACTTTAGAGGGGAAAATAAAGCATTTCAGCTGTTGATGACAACCTCAATAATCGAAATTTTCAATACACATGTGGAACAAATCATTGAACTGTTGAAATATCAGCAGTTGGTTTTCTTATCGGGTTTAGATGTTTTTCTTTCCCCTCAAATTTGAATAATGAATCATTTGAGAGGTGCCAAATTCATAATGCATAAAAGCTGGTTTTTATTACAAATTTTAGACTGTTTTGTACTTTCCTATTTGGTATGAGGTCTTTGGTGATGCAACTCATTCACGATCCACTGCCCACTTTGTCCGTGTAGAATTTGTCAGTAATTTCTCCATTGAACAGCCCTCACCCAATTTCATTAATTTGTTTTGTTTTTTTAAATGACAAGTGTTGTTATTTATGTTGTGAGAGTTAAACATTTGGCCTACTTATCCACTCTAATCTTTATGTTCCCCCCTAAATCACCAAGCCACCTTATCTCTCTAATTTCATTAATCATATCTCCCTCATTTTGTAGCTGTAAGTGATTATAAGCAGTCTCTTCAGTTTCGAGACCTAAATGAAGAGAAGAGAAATATACACTTGGAGGTTTGCTTTTTATTTTATTTTTTTATAGATTGTTATTTTTTTGGATGTTTGATTTGACTTTTTTTATATTCATATTATATTTTACTAATAATTTTCTTGTCACATTTTAACTATGTCTGAATTTGTGCTTGAGAAGGTTGTTAGAGGTGGTAGAAGGGTTGAGATCTCAATATATGATCTTGTTGTTGGGGATGTTATTCCTCTTAATATTGGTAACCAGGTACATGATCTTGTTCATTTGTTGTTTTGCTTTTCTATACTTAACGATTAGATTTCCTTTTTCTATTATTAAATTTTTTGTTTTTTCCAGGTCCCTGCTGATGGAATTGTGATCAGTGGTCACTCTCTTTCCATTGATGAATCGAGCATGACAGGGGAGAGCAAAATTGTTAGTACTTCTTTCAATATTGTCAGAATTTTAGAATATTGCTTTATTCTAATGGATTTTGTTTTTGCAGGCCCATAAGGATTCTAAGGATCCCTTTCTGATGTCTGGCTGTAAGGTTGCAGATGGCAGTGGTACTATGCTGGTAAGTTAGACTTTGTTAAGAGTCCTACATCGGACAATATATGGCCTGAACTTGTGTATATAAGTGGGGACAATCCTCACTCTACCAACCGGTTTTGTAGGGTTGAGTTAGGCCCAACCACATTTCTTAACATGGTATCAGAGCCTCGTTTAAGATCCGGTGAACCACCTTCTATGGTTTCCACTATCGGGCCACCCATAATTTATTTTCACGCTCCAGATGTCCAATCCTGGGCGTGAGGGTGTGTGTTAAGAGTCCTACATTGGACAGTATATGGCCTGAACTTGTGTATATAAGTGGGGACAATCCTCACTCTACCAACAACCGGTTTTGTAGGGTTGAGTTAGGCCAAACCACATTTCTTAACAGACTGAATTTTTCCTTATTTTCTCTTCTAATTTTATCTGTCCTAGTTTAATTTATGTCGGAAGTTTTGAAAGGGTCATTTAGGTAGTTAAGGGCATGCAATAGTTGCTTTGCTAGAAGTGTGGGTGGTAATTTTTCCAATAGCGAAAAGTTGTGTACTAACTGGCAAAGTATTTCTGACTTGATTCATAACAATTTATTCATTCATCAAATGTGAATAAATTTGTATTTATTTATTTTTTGTGTAAATGACGCAATTATTTTGCAAGGGTTTTTGGTTAGAATTTGAATTCTAATACTGAAACAATTGAGTTGTAGAGAAATTGGAGTCGGTAAAATATGATTTGATTAGTACTGAACATCTCACAACAATTCAATACATCTAATTGACTGTATTTTCTTGTTCAATCTGTTTTGTTGATTAAAATTAGCATGTTGGTGTCTGTTCCCTCACTTGTTTACATATTTTTTTTTCAGGTAACGGGTGTTGGAATTAATACTGAATGGGGCCTTCTAATGGCTAGCATTTCAGAAGATACTGGTGAAGAAACACCTCTGCAGGTCTTCTTCTTTTCTGTGGTTTCTGGCTCTGCTCTTTTGTTTCTTATAATTCAATTATTCTAAAGTTCTCATTATAGGTCCGCTTGAATGGCGTAGCCACATTCATTGGTATTGTTGGACTCACTGTTGCTGTTATTGTCCTGATTGTGCTACTGGCCAGGTAATTAGTGGATGGCTCGTGTTTGCCATATTTTTCTTAGTTTGAATCATCAAAGGTGTTGTTTTGCATGCTTCTAAAGTGGAAACTTCTTATCAGATATTTCTCTGGGCATTCGAAGAATAATGATGGGACAAAACAATTTACAGCTGGCAAGACCACAGTTAGTAATGCTGTTGATGGAGCAATTAAGATAATAACTGTTGCGGTAGGTGCCTTGCTAAATACCAATTTACCATAGCATGAGTGATGCAGTTACCCATAGTTATTAATTGACTGGCCTTCAAATTTAATATCTGTTATTATTGTAATTTGTAACCCATTGAATATTTAGGTCACCATTGTAGTTGTTGCAGTGCCCGAGGGGCTCCCACTTGCAGTCACTTTAACGTAAGTATTATAATTCTTGTCCAAGCATCTAGTTTTTACTTTGTTTGTTGTTGTGAAGTCTTACCACTAGTCTGTCTTTAAAGTTTTACATTAGTACCATTGCACATAATGATAAATTTGCTATGGTTTTTGTTCTTCATTATGATTTGAATTTGCTTCAGTAGGATTTTATTTTCTCATTCTTCTAGTTCTATCAATTGTGATCCGTATTCATCTTAGAATATTAATATGCTCATTGGGATCTGTAATACATTTGTTTTCTATTCTTTTTCAATTTTCCTTTCTCAAATCATTATAATCTGTACTTACAAATTTTTTCCATCAATTTTGTTTTAGTCTGGCCTACTCAATGCGGAAAATGATGGCAGATAAAGCTTTGGTATGCCAATTTATGTGTGTGCTTTGACTAGGTTTTGATATGATTATATGAGTAGCATAACACAATGAATTGTAGGTGAGGAGGCTTTCTGCATGTGAAACAATGGGTTCTGCTACAACCATATGCAGCGATAAGACCGGCACATTGACTATGAATCAGGTTGGTTGTGGTGCAGTATTGGAACCATTGACTTGCATGATAACTTTTTATGACAAGTTACTTAAACTTGCCGGAGGGTACTTGTTGCGGACGTTTTTCTCTTTAGTGGCTTTCTTGCTTGGCATCTTATACAATAAATCACAATAATCAAAGAGTTTTACATGTAAACTATTGTATCAATATGATGTTATATCCAATCAAACTTTTGTTTATATCTTGATGTAGTTCATTAATGTTGTTGGCATTGGTTGGCACTGGTTGGCACATACTTATGTTTGTACAGAAGGTTCTCACGGATTCTTGATTCTTATGAACTCTGACAGATGACTGTGGTTGAGGTTTATGCTGGAGGCAGTAAGATTGATCCACCTCACCAGTTGGAGAGTTCTCCTAAGCTACGCACTCTACTCATTGAAGGTGTTGCACAGAACACTAATGGCAGCGTTTTTATCCCTGAGGTATGCTTGAATTGATTCTAGTGAGCTGTTCTCCTTCCCAAAAAATTATTCTTAGCAGAAAGTTAGCTCGTTCAATTACTTATTGCATACTATTGTCTTGTACAGGGTGCTAATGATGACTTATTGCATACTATTGTCTTGTACAGGGTGCTAATGATGTTGAGGTTTCTGGATCGCCAACAGAAAAAGCAATTTTACATTGGGCACTGAAGGTCTGTTTTGGAAAAGCAGTTATTTCTGATTTTTTTTCAGGGTGATTTATGTGCTTACAACTACTTGTGACTTGTATTGAATCTCAGGTTGGGATGAATTTTGTGAATGCTCGGTCAGAATCATCAATTCTTCATGTCTTTCCATTCAACTCAGAGAAAAAGAGAGGCGGAGTTGCAATACAGACGGTACTATCTTATTGGCATTTAAATTCAAATATGTAGATATTTTACTTCCTTTGAAGCCACATTGGTGCAATATTAGGTTACAAATTCATGCATATATGATTCACTATATCTGCCAAATCAAGTAGTTTTATACTTTTTTTTTTGCAGGCTGACTCTGTTCATATACATTGGAAAGGTGCTGCTGAGATTGTTCTAGCCTGCTGTACAGGGTATATTGATAGAAATGACCAGTTGGTGGAAATAGATGAAGAGAAGGTTTGACAAACTCATTGCATATTATTGGAGCATATTTAATATCGATATTTGGTTACTGCAATTGTTTCTTTTCTCGATATTGGAGAATATTTAATATCGATATTTGGTTAGTCATTTCTACCGATTACACCAGATGCTTCTAGAAACGCTATATGAAACACAGCCAGTTAGTGATAGTTACATCGTATGATAGTTATCTCTAAGGCTGAACCTAGGTATGAGTTTCTTCTCACTAAAAAATCAGATTCAAAGCACATGAAATTATCCTTACCATCATCTCAGTATGGTATCATGCGCATGAATTTATCGAATATGGCCTCATTTTTTTCATTCTCTTGATACCATACTATTCTATCTGTCTGCTACACTATTCTATTTGTCACAGACTACATATCTCTACATGTCTGCAACACCTTTTACCCAGCTCCGCTGCAAGATAGCAACCTCAATTTTGCCATTGCCGTCTATTAGAGTAAACAATAGGCCTAGACTTAAGACTGACACATGTCAGATTGAGTGATGTCAAAACCTGCTAATTCAGGTCAACTGGTTTGCAACATATAAACAAACACAGTTGCAACTTGTTGTAACTAACAATTCAGAAATTCAAGAGTTAGTTAGAAACAGAAAATGCATCTCTCTACTCTACCTATCAATTCTATCACCGTCCTCCAAAATGCAATCCCTCCTTTTTGCAGGAAGCTGCCTTCTTTTTTCCTCATAGCTGAATCAGTTAGTGGCAACTAGCTGAATCAGTTGGGTAATGACATTTTCTTTAATTTTGTTTTTCAGTTTTCTCTCTGTTCCCAGTTAGTGGCAGCTTCCTCTGTTCTGTTTTTTTGTATCTTTTCCATTTCATGGATTCTATTTTTACAGAGTCTTGTGTGAGTATAGAATTTTGAAAGTTAACAATTTATAGTACAGGGCAAAGCAAACATATATAATTTTTTGCTACCTTTTTGATTCTTAACAGTAATTTTTGTTATTTTGCCAAAGTTAAGTATAATTTTCTGGGCATGCAGATGACTTATTTCAGAAAAGCTATTGAGGACATGGCTTCTGATAGTCTACGTTGTGTTGCCATTGCATATAGACCATATGAGGAAGAAGTTCCAGATACTGAGGAACAACTTGCTCACTGGTCTTTGCCAGAGGATGGACTTGTTTTACTAGCTATTGTTGGGATCAAGGTTTGTATTTTCTCTAGAAACATGCCTACCATTTTCATGTTTGCTATTCTTTTTCTAATTATGTATGATAGTATACTCACATCAGTTATATTTTTCTCTAACTTAAAGTTGAAGCTCGTTACCATTCATTCATTCATGAATGGCTTTTACACTTGCGTACTTTCTTTACTTGGGAGGCGGCAGGGATTTTTATTGTAGTTTATTTTCTTTGTTGTGCTTTTTTCCTTGCTATTGACATTACTATATAGTTGGGGATTTATCTACCTAAAACTTACGAAAGGGATGCCTGTCTTTAGATTAAGACTTCACAAAGAAGTGTAGTTTCTGACGCTTCCACTGGTTAAATTTATATTGCTCTTTTTTGTATATCATTTGTGTGTTGAAATACAGGATCCTTGTCGACCTGGTGTCAAAGATTCAGTGCAGCTTTGCCAAAAAGCCGGGGTTAAGGTATTATAAATCTTTGGTTTTGAAACGATTTTTAATGTCCAAAATCTGCTTATTGTTGAATGAACATGTTCAGTTTTCATTTCAAAGCGTTACCATTGGCATGATGGTGGCACAGTCTACATGAATGTAGACATATGCATGTCATGTCAGAATTGTGACGTGTACAATTGAACTTGCATAATGCAACTAATATAACTCTAGCCACTTACATTGAACATAAAATGTTCTCTATCGTATTGAGCTTTACTAAAACTGTCAATTTAGGGTACCTTTGAGAGGACATTTCTCTTGTGGAACATCATTTGACGGATTGCGTCCATATATGTATTTATTTTTTTAATTTTTTGATCTCAAACCTTGCAAATTGATCATCTGAAACAAGAAAGTTTCCTTGTGCAGTTTTATATATCATTTTTTAATTTCACTGTTTCGATTTCTAATCTTAGGTAAGGATGGTCACGGGTGACAATGTCAAAACTGCAAAAGCAATTGCTGTGGAATGTGGAATACTTAGCTCACTAGCTGATGCTACAGAGAGAAATGTCATTGAAGGAAAAACATTTCGAGCCTTGTCAGATTCAGAGAGAGAAGAAATTGCAGATTCAATATCGGTATAGTCCAGCTACTATGGGCCTTCTAGTTATTGTGCTCGTAGTGATATAAATTGTAAACGAATATTGTCTAACAGGTTATGGGAAGGTCATCTCCCAATGATAAACTATTGTTAGTACAAGCATTAAGGAGGAAGGGTCATGTTGTGGCTGTAACCGGGGATGGAACGAATGATGCTCCCGCACTTCACGAGGTTTGTGTAACTTTCTTTTTTGGCTATATGATTTTTATGTCTAGTTCAAGAACACATTACTGATAATCAAAACCAAAAGGATACATTGACTGAGTATGTGACTGCAACCATACTTTCTTTCTATCTTATGCTGTAGAATATAAACACATTCTGTTGCTTTTTTAAATTTCAATAGTTTGACTATATTGTTAAATGTAGAGACATCCATGGTTCTTTTTTCCCCAAAGATTAAACTTTTCAGATAGTTGGCTCATGACTTGGTATCCATTCCAAGTCTCTAAAGGCCAATTGGTCATGGATTTGATCTTAGTTGCCCCATTCTTTTCTGAAGAAAATTAAATTTCAGTACAATGGATGGTAAATTTCAAAACCAAAGGATAATTGATTGAGGGTAGATGCTTAATGAAATGGCTTAAACTTCAACCCATTGTTGTGCTTTCTCTGACAGCTCAAACTTTTGAAATTGTTAGTTCATGACATATTCTATACTGTATTCCATTGCTGGGATTTTTTGTTACAATGAAGTTGACTATTTTTTTGTGCGTATTGTAATTATCTACCTTTTGGCACATAGGCGGATATTGGGCTTGCTATGGGTATTGCTGGCACGGAAGTTGCCAAAGAGAGCTCTGATATCATTATATTGGATGACAACTTTGCTTCAGTTGTAAAGGTAGAATCCTCTTGTATTTGGGTGCTTGTGCTGCACACACGCCTGAATGCACGATAATTTGTTGGTGATTTAATTTATTCTTAATGAATGAGTAGCTTTTTGTAGCATATTGAAAAACTATTTATGTTATTACTAGAATTAGAATTGTTGTTTTTCAATATCAACTGCAAATGAAGGGTTTGTAGAGATACTTGAGAACTGATGCTATTACATATTTGCATAGTTTGGATATTTAGTTGAGTAAATTGATTTTTGAAGCTTAACTGGCAACAACTTTCATGGTTTTCTTCAAATTTAGGTTGTAAGATGGGGTCGGTCTGTTTATGCAAATATTCAGAAATTTATCCAGTTTCAGCTGACAGTCAATGTGGCAGCTCTTGTTATAAATGTTGTTGCCGCAGTTTCCTCCGGTGAAGTTCCACTGAATGCAGTGCAGGTATAACCCCCACCCTCTCTCTCTCTCTCTCTCTCTCCACTCCTCTGGCTTGTATTGCTGACATTTATGGGACATTCCTATCTCTCTGTTTGTAATGTTACTGTCTTTACAGCTTCTCTGGGTGAATCTTATCATGGATACTCTGGGAGCACTAGCTTTGGCAACTGAACCACCAACTGATCACCTCATGGATCGGACTCCTGTGGGTCGAAGGTCAGAATTTAATGTTTTTTTTTATTATTACACGGTAGTCAAGATTCTTGGGTTAGTGTTTTGAAAAGAGGAGAAGCGATTCAATATGATTGGGATCAGGAATCCAATTTTAACCATATGACATACAAGCAATTTGTTGTGGTTACACAATCTCACATCAGGAAAAAGAAACAGTTTCCCATAGCTACTGAAGGTTGAATTTTTGTGCACGCATTTCCTGAATCATGGGTTACATAGTGGTTTGAAAATTTGGAGGAGTGATTCAATACGACTGCTTTTAGTTCTTGTAACAAATTTGTAACTATCTGCCGGGAAATGGAAAAACTGTTGGTATAACCATAACCATTTGAAATAATATCAATTTAGTGTGGTTACACAATCTCACTTTAGAAAAAAGGAACAGTTTCCCATAGCCATGAAGCTTAGCCAGTGAATGCTGAATTTGTATGTGCATGCATTTGCTGAATGAATTGATGAATTGTTGTACAATTTCATCCCGGGTTTATAGTCATTGCAATAGGTTTGGACTGTGAGAGTATTTTACAAAACCATTGAGGAAATGCCCTTAAAATAATACAAGAACATGCGGGTGTATTTATATAACGTAACTGTAAAAAATGGCCTTTTTTTTGAGGTGTAGTTAACATGCCTTTGATGCTTTTCAGGGAACCTCTCATAACAAATATCATGTGGAGGAATTTGCTGATACAGGTGGATTCTGTTTCTCATTTATTAGTATTCCTGTTTGATATTTGTTGGATATGCTAGGAACTTGTCTGTTGGCTCATCCACATGCGGCCTGCTAAATGATTTCAAGAAAACAGTCTGGATTATTAATATATATATTCTCTTTTGGATCTAACTCGGCAATAATAATTGGAAATTTTCAGGCGATGTATCAAGTGTCGGTTTTGCTTGTTCTCAATTTTCAAGGTGTACGCATATTGGGTCTTGAGCATCAAAACAGTGAACATGCTATCAAAGTAAAGAACACTTTGATCTTCAATGCTTTTGTTATCTGTCAAGTAAGTTATTATCTTTGTCCTTTTATTGCTTCTAAATCCCTTTTCATGTCATAAAAGGTCATGTCATATGAATTATTATGTTATGCTGCTAATTCCTCTGCATGCTTTCAAACTGCAGGTCTTCAATGAATTTAATGCTCGTAAGCCAGATGAATTCAACATTTTTAAAGGAGTCACTAGAAACTTTCTCTTTATGGGGATAGTGGCATTTACTGTTGTACTTCAGGTTAGTCTTTTCAAGTCATCTTGTTGTTTAGCTTTGTCTGTAACTTTTTAGCACCACTATATAATTTACTCCTGTTCTTCAGGTTATCATTGTTGAATTTCTTGGGAAGTTCACTAAAACTACAAAGCTTAATTGGCAGCAGTGGCTCATTTCTGTCGTTATTGGATTCATTGGGTTAGTTGAATAAACAAATTGAAAATTGAAAACCTGATTCTATCTTGTTCTTTTGTGATTTTCATCTTATTATAGCCTACTGTATTAACAAATATTACAGGGTTTGGTTGTGCACAAGTTATAACAGAAATTTCTCCTTACTATAGTCTTTTTTTCACCCCATTTTTCAGTTGGCCTCTTGCCGTGGTTGGGAAATTGATACCAGTCCCAGCAACTCCCATCAACAACTTTTTCTCCAAGTTTCGAAGAACCAAAAATAGTAAAGAACATGTGGCTTCTCAATAGGCGTGTACATAGGCGTCGTACTGTTTCAGACACTGCTGTTTCATTTGTTTTTCTACTGATGATGGTTTGTATAGGGAAATAGTATATATTACTATATACCACATTTCTTTTGCTACTAGCCAACATTAACATGCTAATTTCAGGAGAAATTTGGATTTGTTTTACACTTAGGTTCTAACAAATATACGGAATTTCAGCTAGTTTTGGTTTTTGTGGATTGTATTTGTTTGATATCAATACTTTCTTGGATTTGATGAGAAAATATTGGTTATCACTTCAAAATCTGCTTGTTGTTTGTATGATTGGATTTTGATTGTTCCTGTTATCCTTGATTGTAAGGATTTCTTTTTTTCTCTTGTTCAGTTTATCAGTAGTGTCTGTAATGAAGCTGTGGAGCTGTTAACGTTTTTTCTTAGGCTTCAAAATTATTGGGTCACATTCCTAAATTCAACATTCTTTTCAACATTTTCTTTTCAATACTTTTATTACATAAAACTCATCCGAGTCTTACCACTTTATGAGACTCATTTTCAAATTAAGACTTACTTTCAAATTAAGGGATCCACATGTCTTTATCCAGTAAGAGACGAGTTTTTGAAAGAGTGTAGCGAGAGTTTCTAGTCCTCCTGATCCTAAAATATGAAGTCAAAATAGTAATTGCAATCTAGAAAACAACTAAACATTGAAAACTTTATGCCAAGAACTATTCATTCTTGAAAACTGATCTGATCAGAAGAAACTTTTTAGTTATGAACAGTTACGGTGGTGAATTGGGGGGTGTACTTGCAAGTATACGGAATACATAATAGATAAGAGTAGAATAGAATAGAATAGAATACCTGATCTTCTAGTAAAAGAGGATATTTATATTGTGTCCCTAATGGGTCAAAAATTTTCTCATGGGTTGGATTATTTAGGCACAAGGAAGAACTGTCAAGGATTGCGTAGGACCATAGTGTGTGGTCTTCCCCGCGTTCCTATGCGGTAGGTCATGCGTCTGCCTGACTGACTGGACATCTGTCCGACACGTGTTATGTTTGTCCAGTCCAAAACAGGAGTCCTTTGGACCAGACCGTGGACCTATGCCCGACGGATTGAGCCTCTGCCCGACATGGATTGCGTCGGTCTAGTTCAGAACAGGAGTGTAACACTTAAATTACCCCACATAATTATTTGCAGTTATCAGTTAAATTTCATAAGGAAAAAATTATTTGAGTGTCACAATCAACTACAAAACATCATAAATGGCTCAATGATACTTTTTCAAAAATAAATATTCAACATGCAGCAGAATTATTTTTAAAAACAACAACAATCAACTTCAATTACAAAAAAAATGTTTTTCAAAAGAAAATAACAAGTAAAAGCAACGTTGTCCGATGTATTAGAGCCAACACTCTAAAGACGTGAAGTGCACCGATTTCACTGACCACCACTCGACTTATGCTGCTCACTTGTACATACCAACATAAGGATAACATTCAAACAAAAAGGGTGAGATACTTACATCACAAAAAGTAGTATAATAGGAATCAAACAAGTATCAGAAAACAATGCACCACTTCTCACCAATAACTATTCAACAACATCGCTTACAACAACAATTATCACACACCTTAGCAACATCACATACAACAATAACGCAATTATAACAACATCATATACTACCACAATATCATATACAACAACAACAATCATGCAATACGACTTTACTTGACTCTATGCATGCGGTACCATATCCGATCTCTATTTCAAGATCCAGTTCCCGTCGGAACTCTCGACCCCTCTTTCATGGTCCAGTATGATCCCTATTTCATGATCACACCCTCGACCCCTATTTCATGGCCACGTACGATCCCTATTTCATGGCCGCACCAACATCACAACGACGATCATACCCCACCTTGGTATGTTATTCAACTATGCAACATGTCATGTAACATCAATGACATACATGCATACTCATAATGACTACATCATACAACATCAACAACAACCATTTATCACAACATCGATCAATATACGACTAGTCATTACCATCACGATTATCATGCATTCTTAACATATAATCACATAATTTAACTCATACCACGACAAGTAACACAACATATATTACAACATATCACATACTCATATATTATTAACAAGCATATGAAGCACATCATCACAACAATTACTCATCACAACAACAACGTCAACGAACATATTGATTATGTTTATAGTCAAGTTATACTAATTATCCCTACAATTGTGTGTATAACTCTTCTTTCACACCTCCAGCTACACTCCATCAATTTCTAGACATTAATAAGTAATTAAATAATTTTTCAGTAATTTTTCGGAATTTAAAAATTATTTTTCACGCCCCAGGGCTCGGTAAGCGAGGGTCACTGCTCGCTAAGCGACGAACTCACTGACTCTGCTCGCTAAGCGAGCTCTGTAATTTCGCAAATCGCACTTCTACGCTCAACACCCAACCTGCTACGAATTTCTCACCAGAAATCACCAATATCAGCTGATCTTACCGGATCAGGATGGCCTTCCAGTAGTTGAACGCGAACAGCAAACGTGCCTGATGAGTGAAAATGGGGTGTACCTGTAAGGCACTCCGATGCCAAAGTAAGTAAGCGGTACAAAAATATGATAAGTAAGAAATGTTTCAGAATACCTGACCCTTTGGTGAAAAGGTTTTATAGTGAGTCCCTAGCGTTGGGCCAAGGTCCTTTCTTGGGCTGGATCAGCTAGGCCCAAGGAAGAACTACCAAGGTACGTGTCAGGAGCGTGCAAGACCTAGCACGTGGTATTTTCCTTGGTCCAACTGTTCCTATCTTTCAGGAGATAATAAAGGGCAGTTGAATGATGTGTCAAGTGGGATAGTGGATCTGTCACTTGCCCGATGTGTCAAGCGTATGCTCGTCCTATGAGGAGTCTGCTCGACAGCATAATATGTTTGCCCGAGTAGATGGGCATCTGCTCGACGTATTAGGTCACGGCTCAATGTAGTCTCTGGAGGCCCAGTCCAGAACACCAGCCAGATAATTTCAGAACAATTCATCTAATCACCTAATTCACAACATTATCAACTAATCAACATCATCTACCAACTAATCAACATGATTTATTCCCAATTCATCACAACATCAATCCATAATCCTCAACCTACCTAATTCTCATTATAAAACCCTTAGAGATGGAAGAATCCTACCCTTACCTTATATTTTATCGAGAATTCTCTTATTCGCGAACTTTTCTTCACGATCGAACATTTTCCTCTTCTTATCCTCTTCACAATTTCCACGATCGTTTCATGTTCTCTCACAAATACGATTATGTTTTTCCTATTTCCTTATTTCCAACATAACCCATAAGGCCCAACTTATGATCTTCCCCTTTTACCCTTACTACTTTTACCAATTGACCACATTGTCCTTATCTCTTATTTAATTTGATTTAATTTATTTATCACATAATAATACGATTATCCACCACAATATAATTCTCAATTACAATTATATTTATTTAATTTATTATTCTATACACAACAACACACAATAATACGAATAAAATAATTTAATAAAATTCGGGGCGTTACAACTCTCCCCACTTAAAAGGTTTTCGTCCTCGAAAACTTACCTCAAGTAAAAAGTCTCGGAGTAACCCTAAAAAATACATGGTCTCCTTCTTGAAACTCAAGATCTTTTATTCTCTTATCATGGTAACTCTTCTGCCTACTCTGTGAAGTCTTCATCTTATCTCGAATCAACTTCAGCATCTCAATAGTCTGTTGTACAATATCAGGTCCAAGTACAACACTCTCACCTAACTCATGCCAACACAAAGGTGTTCTACATCTTCGACCAAACAAATATTCAAACGGTGTCATTCCAATACTGGAATGATAACTTGTTATACGTAAACACGATCAACGACAAGTGACTATCCCAAACACCTCCTTGTTCAAGCACACAAGCTCTCAATAGATTCTCTAAAGATTGTATCGTCCTTTCTGTTTGTCCATAAGTTTGAGGATGATAAGTTGAACTCAACTTCAACTTCGAACCCAATGTCTCTTGCAAACTCTCCTAGAACCTTGAAGTAAACCTCAGATCTCTATCCAACACAATGTTCAAAGGTATTTCATGCAACTTCACAATTATACCAGCATATGAATCAATGGTGCATGGATGATCGTGTCTCAGTAGGAGCGTAAGCGATGCATCCGGGGTTTGAATTGATGAACCAATGTTGATTCGGTACCACATTTGCATTGTGTCATAAAATCACTTTGCATTTGATTGAATGAATGACATATGATACATGTTGATAGATTGTGTGAGATTATCCTTTAAGATGTTATATGCACCGCTTAAATATTGAATTGTTTTCTCACCCCTTTGTTATTGTTGTTGTGTATATATTTCTTAGGAAGTACATATAAACCAGGTACTTGAGAGTGATTTGGAGTTGTGTTGCTTGTTCGAGTCATAGGACGCTCTGATACGCAACACAAGAATGGGAAACTATCGTTGTCTTGTTTTATTCTATTTTTCTGAAATTGTTTTGTTACGTATCCATATAGTAGACCAATGACATATTTTGAATTTGTATTGTCGATGTTGTTGACCATGAATTATGCTGAATTATTTACATTCCGCTATTTTAGTAAAAAAAAACTATATTTGTTGGTTTTTGTTAAAAAAGTAGCATTCCACTTTTGTTAAAACTCAGTTTTTTCTTAAGAAAACAGTTATTTTCTATTTTGGGTAAAGTGGGTGTTACATCTGCAACATAAATAATTTTATCTTTTAGTACCCATATCTTTTTGTGGTTAGTTCTCCTGGAGGTTTTATCAACCCAAAGTTTATGCACATAATAAACATTGTGTTTGTGACATAGGTGAAATAAGAATATAAAGCTTTTGGATTTATCACATTCTCTTTGGATTTAGGCTAAAACTTTGAGTTCTTCAATTCCTATTTTCCTGTTGCCAATAACTCAATAGATCATTGAATCCATCTTGCTTCTATCTATGTTCTTAGCTATGTTTTTTTGAAAAGATGCTTCATATCTTATGGAAGCACATCTATAGTCCATAAGAGCTTCTGGAAAAAAAAAATTCAAGTTTGCCACTTTTTTTTTAGGCTAGAGTTCACTTTTTCTAAATTGCTGACATTTCTTATAAAAATGAGTTTTCTTTCCGTAGTTCACTATGAGCTTCATAATTGACTACCTGGATCTTTTTCAGATTCTTGTATCTTTACTGAAGTTTCTAACTCTTTTTAAGAATCTCATTAAAGGATAATTCTAATTTAGAACGAGAGAGATGAGAAAATGCCTCATAGAGTTTGAATATGATTCTGATAGATAATTTAGAGGTGATTGCCTTAAGTGTCATATAAGATCATTCTTCTTTAGAGTTTTTTTCTTTAGCTTAAAGAGCTTTAACCTTCAGAGCCATAGTCTTAAGTATCATCTAATGCTCGTCCTCTTTTAGATATATCTTGTGACTCTTCAGAGAGCTTACGAGCTCTTCCAGATTTGTATTGTTCATATCCTTTGACACGCCGAGTGTTGTCACATTTTCCCTCCATTTCTTGGGAAAGTTTCTGATGATTTTTTACGTGATATGCAATAGTGTAACCCTTATTCAGAACTTTTGATCTAGCCACATGAGTTTAAAATATTGAGAACATATCCTCAATCATTTCACCCTCTTCCATTTTGAAGGATTCATACTTTTGGATTAAGGTCAGAGCCTTAGTCTCTTTTACTTGCTTATTTCTTTCATGAGTCATTCTTAAAGAATCAAATATAGACTTAGCACAATCTTTATTTGTAATCTTCTCCTACTCTGAATAGGAAATAACATACAACAAAATAATTCTAAATCTTTTTATGATTCTTGTGATCCTTCTTTTGTTGTTTATTCATCTAGTTTATTTCAAGCCCTATACCATTTGTGTCTATATGATATATGTAGTCGTAAATAACCATATCCCATAAATATGCATCATGTCCAAGAAAGAAACTTTCTATTTTGTCTTTCCAGTAATCAAATTTATCTCCATCAAAGATTGGAGGTTTGACAAAATAATAATCTTTATCATTGTTTGCATTTGTCATATTGTGTTTAAAAAATATGGATCTTTATCTAACACGGTTAAATATTTGATACAAATAGTCAATATCAGAACCGGAACTCTTCTACCAATTGAAGGTGCAAGAAACATAAAAAAATGGGGGGTTCGAATTAGGTTTATGGATTTAAATTTTTTTTTCCACCCAATATATCAAACAAGAAAGATAAAAATAAAGATAAAAACACAAGTATTTTTATCCTGATTCACTGTTAACGGAGCTACGTCCAATCCACCCGCATGAGTAATTTTGCCTTCAAAAAGGACTTAATCCAATAATTAAACTGACTATACAACTCAAAGGCCAACATTCTAAGATTTCTTAAGAATTCTTACTATACCATAGTCTCTCAAGGAATTATAACTCAAAGGCAAACTATCAATGACCTCTTGAGAATTCTGACTACACTTAGTCCCTCTAGGAGATTAACCAAAGGTTAATATAAGCAAGGTTGTGTTTACAAGATGTTTCTAAATAAGCAGAATACACACACACATAATGAAATTCATGTTCTTACACTTGAGAATATTTGAAATGAATCTCTAAGTGTTTCTCTCTATTTTCTCTTGATGTTGATTTTTTTAATTAAAATTCTTCTAGTGAATAATTTCTTTTTCTCTTCAAAACATCATTGTTTTCACAATTTTTTTGTCGTCTTTATATAGTTGAAGAATAGATACTTTGGGCGATAAAATTAGAATCTTCTTTAAATCCACCACAACTGTAAACTAGGTAGGTTCAGTCATCGTAAATTAAGGGCAGTGGTCAGAAAATCTTTAATAGTCATTTGAAGTACAACCATTTTTTAGAGAAAGTATATTTGTTTTTGTACTTCTATCACTTCAACCAGACATTGAATTTTGGATATAAACTTCTAATCAGTGGCTTCACTTTAAAGTTTATTAAGCTTAAGTCGAGTTTAGAGCCTGACTTCAAAACCTATTGAGAATGAGACTTCAGAGTCTATGAAGATCGAAGTTCCGAGACTTCAGATGCTTGAAAAGTCATATTCTTTATCAGTGTATATGGATAGTTTGTTTGCAGAAAAGTTGACTTCGGAATTTAGATGCTTGACTTGAATTTCATAACTTCGTCATATTATTACTTTGGTTCTGACACTAATGATGTCCAAAGTCTCTCTTTGTCTGGAGTTCAGAGTTAATAGTCTTTTGTTCAACTTTGTTCATCGATTTTCTTGTTCAGACTTTACTCTATCCAGGAACTGTCTTGTTCTTCTGACTTGATCAGATTCTTCATACTCAATAAACTATCAGAATACAAATGTTCTTTTACACTTTTGTTATCATCGAAATTCAAAAATAATAAATGTAGAACGTAACTTAATCCAACAAGTAACTTTTTTTCAACTAAGCTCCTCTTACTTGACTAATTTTTTCTTTCTCGAGTGTGTTTAAATTAATTGTTTTAAATAAGTAAATGTATCTTTAAATATCATGAGTTTTATATTTTTTTTTATAAAAAAACTTGAATAATATTTAAAAATTACTTTTAAAAAGTGAATTATATTGCAACTTTACTATTTTTAAATTTTTTAATTAAGTATTCATTTTAATCAATATTATACCAAAAAAAAATTAATACATGTTTTTTATTTAAAAAGTAACCTAATTAATGTCATTTATTCATCATTAATTATAATTAACAACACAACTGTAACACAAACACCCGTGCTCAAATAAGAAATTGAATTTAAATAAAGAATAAATTTATTTTGACTATGGCGTGAGTTTGAAGGAAAGAGAGGAGAATCCTTAAAATGAGAATAGCAGAAAAATATTAGTAACATTTTTCGAAAAGTGATTTTTAGTGTACAATAAATAAATTTACTATTAATATAATTTTAATCTAAAAATATGTGTAATTGTAATTTTGATTATTCTATTTTTATTTATTTTTGAGTTTCAATCCTTTTATTTTAAAATCTGAAATTTTTATTTCTTTATTTTAAGTTTTTTGAATTTCAATCCCCTTACTTTAAAATCCATAATTTTTGTCTCTATTTTCATTTTTTGAGTTTTTGTCCCCTTATTTTTATTTATTTTTAACTTTTGATTCCCCTATTAAATTAGTTTAAAATTGAAAAGTAAACTAAAATTCAAAATAAAATTTAAAATCGAGGATAAAAATTCAAAAAAATAAAAATAGATAGATCCAAATTTCGGATTTTAAAATGGTGGATCAAAACTCAAAAAATTGGAAATAAAGGGAACAAAAATTCCGAATTTTAAAATATGAGAATCAAAACTAAAAAATATGAAATAGTGGGACCAAAATTACAATTAAACCTTAAAAATATTATTAAAAAATTAAATTTAAAATATATCTTATACAATTTTAAATTTCTCATTTAAACGTTTTTTGTACTATATAAACAAAATTTAACCTCTTAAATTGAAAACTATTATTTCCTTCATTTTAGTTTCTCTTTGTTTTTACCCAAACTCATCCTCTATTTTCTCCTCCAATCTTAAAAAACAAAAAGAGTATAAAGCTGGATACAAATTTCAGATTAAACAAAGCACTTTCTTACGAGAATTATATACCTAACAAAACTAGTTTCCAAATCTGATACAGTAGTCTTTGTTTATTTTGTTACCTCACAGTCAAAAGCTATATAACATTTTAGATGAACATAGAACTCATCTTTAAGTTAAGAATCAAGCTACCTATATGCTTGCTCTCTTTTCACGACTAAAATATATATATATATATATATATATATATATATATATATATATATATATATATATATATATATATATATATATATATATTGTGATAACCAGAGAAAATCTTGAACCAAATGAGGAAGATGAAGATCTTGCTCATGGAGGAAAAGAGAGAAAATACAGTTACAATTTTGTTAGAGCTGAAGGATAACATAAACTTTTTCTTATTTTCCTTACTCTATTATCTAGAGTATATATACAAGTACATATGAGTGGCTATTAAGTGTTACACGTGTCCAATAATTTGATAGTAACAGAATAAACTTAAAAGCTATATACAATTATATGTTAATATCCCCCCTCAAGTTGGGGATTGGATGCTACAAATCCCAACTTGCCTAAACTAACTTTAAGAGATAGAGTGTGCAGAGGCTTGGTAAACATATATGCCAACTGATCATGAGTAGAAATAGGCAAAAGATGTATTAGCTTTGAAGTAATCTTTTCGCGGACAACGTGACAATCTAATTCAATGTGCTTGATACGTTCATGAAAGGAAGGATTATGAGCCAAATAGATTGCAGATTTACTGTCACAAAATACTGAAGCAGGTTGTTTGAAATGAACATGCAAATCCTGAAATAAGTAGCTTAGCCATTGAATTTCACAAGTAATGGATGCTAAAGCCTGATATTCAGCCTCAGTGGATGATCTAGAAACTGTTTGTTGCTTTTTAGATTTCTAGCACAACAAAGAAAAGCCAAGCATAATACAATAGCCAATGACTGACTTCCTAGTATTAGGGCATCTAGCCCAATCTGAGTCAGCAAAACCAAATAGTTGAAGTTGGCTGGAAGAAGAGAAAAGTATACCTTTGGATGGATTAGACTTCAAGTATCTGAGGACATGAATGGCAGCTTGATAATGAGGCATACGAGGTTGAGATACAAATTGACTCAGATGTTGTACAACAATGGAGATGTCTGGTCTAGAATTTGTGAGATATATCAATTTGCCAACTAATTTTCTATAAGAAGAGGGATCATCTAATAGTTGGCCTTCATCACTTGTAAGCTTAGTAGTGGGATTAAAGGGGACTGCAGAAGGTTTGACTGCAAGTAAACCAACATCTTCCAACAATTCAAGAGTGTATTTTCTTTGATTAAGAAAAATACCAGTTTTAGATCGAGCAATCTCAAAACCTAGAAAGAATCTCAGTTGTCCAAGATCTTTAATCTTGAATTGTTGACAAGAATATGTTTAACCTGTTGAATCTCAGAAAGTGAATTGCCTGCCAAAACTACATCATCAACATAAACTAATAATGCAGTAAACTCATGGTTTGTGGTCTTAACATAGAGAGAATGCCCAGCTTGGGACTGATGATAACCAAGTGAGATGAGAAAAGAGGATAGTTTTGCATACCATTGTCTGCTGGCTTGTTTTAGCCCATATAAGGATTTCTGCAACTTACATACTTTGGATGCATCAAATCCAGACAAACCAGGAGGTAAAGTCATGTAAACTTCCTCATTCAGATCACCATGGAGGAAGACATTGTTGGCATCAAGTTTCTCCAAAAACCACCCTTTGATAGCTGCTAAAGAGAGAAGTGCAAGAACCGTAGTAATTTTAGCCACAAGAGAAAAAGTATCAAAGTAGTCAACACCCTCCATTTGTGTATAACCCTCGAAGGATTTTCATTTGGATGCAGATAATAAGGGTTCGATGAATTTGTGGAAAAACCGGTGAAGCTCTGTGTAGCCATTAGAATCAGAACAAGAATCAGAACAAACAATCTTGAAAGAAAAAGGAAGCAACGATCGAAGAAAATGGCTACCAGAGCTTGTTCAGCTCTGATACCATGTTAATGTTGTGATAATCAGAGAAAATCTTGAACCAAATGAGGAAGATGAAGATCTTGCTCATGGAGAAAAAGAGAGAAAATGCAGTTACAATTTTGTTAGAGCTGAAGGATAACATAAACTTTTTCTTATTTTCTTTACTCTATTATCTAGAGTATATATACAAGTACATATGAGTGGCTATTAAGTGTTACACGTGTCCAATAATTTGATAGTAACAGAATAAACTTAAAAGCTATATATATATATATATATATATATATATATATATATATATATCACCATACTTTCAAATCGCATGCAATAACCATCATTCATTTGGTTAGATTCACAACATATCCTTCTGGTGGTGCAAAGGGAAGTAATTATCAAGGTTAGTGATCTTCTCTAGTCTTTTTTATTTATTCTGTTTTCATCTCAGTTTTTATATGCAAACAAAGAAATGTAAAATAAGTTGAGTAAAAAAATAAAACTACTTGTACTATATTGATGATGATCAAGAGAGAACATAGTGACGTGATAGATGAGGGTTTGAAGGAGGTTCATGGACCCATTTCATTTGGCTTCAAAGAAAAAAGTTTTAGTTACATAAGAAACACAAAAGTTATGAAGGTGCTTCTGCCTAATGAAGAAGACGTATTAGAGTGGAATTAAAGACGAGTTTCGTTGTTTGTTGTCTCTAAACCTACCATCTATTTACCATTCGGAGTAGGTTTGTCAATGGTACGCCCATCTTTAGAGAATTTTGTTCCTCATTCCATTTCTCATCTTTAAGATTCCAAACAACAAAATATCTACCCGGCGATCTTTGTGTTTTAAAAATAAATCTATTTAGCTAAAAATATAATATTAAAAAATCAACACTCTTGCATCCTGGGATTCTGTTGGATATAGATAGCCTCGTCTAATAAAATATTATTGAATACCATATTATTTTTATGTATATTTTATTTAAAAATAAACATTCAATTTATTAGTTTGCAAATCTATTTAAATATAGATTATACTATTTATTTAAATAAATTCTTATAAAAAAACTTTTGACTTATCTAACCAATTATATTTAAGGTTAATAAGCATTTACCCATGTAATATAGGCGGATTTTGATTTACCGCTTAAAAAAAAAATTGGATTATCCCTGAATTTTTTGGGTACCCCTATACGTATAAAATCAGAGGGTAAATAAAATATATATATTTTACAGGGGATAATTTTTCTACCTGAGATCAAATGACTTATAATTTTAAAATTATAGGGGGTAATTCAAAATTATTTTTTTAAATGGATAAGTCAAAACACGCCTATGTCATTTTCAAAGTCAAAAACTAAACCTATGATATTCTATCATCCAGATGTAGACCTTAAAGATATGTAGGTGCATATTAATATTGCCTCCTAAATAATATCAAAGTATGCAAGTAGATTGAAACTGAAGGGCAGTTGGAGTAAAATATCATGATTAATAATAAATTTGTGTTAATGAATGATACTTTTGAGATGCTGAAGGTGGATGGGTGTCAATTTATGAAAAATTTAAGATGAATTATTTATGGATATTGAGATTTTCAGGTGAGTAAGGTTTAGGCAATAGAAAACTCTAATAGTTTGATGAAAATCAATAACATTAATGAAGAATCCGAAGGATTGATCTAGTGGAAGGATATTTGGATCTCAAGAATTTGCTCCCTTTAAGATTCTAAGTTTGAAGTAGCCTTGAGCAAATGAAAATAATGGTTTGTAAATGATGGTTTTTCCACCTCCGTATCAAATTGTTGACATATATGAGAGGTATACATTTCTTGTGATACGAAGGGTTAAGGAAGTGACATTTATATCAAGATTTGACATAACATATAAATATGCATGTTTTAGAGTACAGGTGAAGTGCACGAGGTTCGGTAGAGAAAAAATCAATAAAGGTATAAAAAAGTTAAGACTCTGTTTGGTAAAATTAGCTGATAGCTAATAATTAGCTAGTTGGTAGTTGGTAACTGATGACTTATAGCTGATGACTTATAACTTAAAGCTGATAAATTAATTTAAGTGTTTGGTAAATTAGCGGTTAGACTAGCTAATAAATGTAAAATGACATAAAAGAACATTATTAATTAAAAAAAATAGTGGTCATATTTATCAAATTAATTTTCATTCAACAAAAATAAACGTATTAACAATAAAATGCAAATTTTAAATATAACTATAAAATTAAATATAACACAAAAATATATTAAAACTTACACATAAATTTTGTAATGAAATTTAAATATCTAAAATAACATATTTTCATTTGATCTTATATTTCAATAGAGTGCATACTTTTATCTTCTTTTTTTCTCTCAAAATTTATGATATGCCTACTAATAAACAAATATATGAAATCATTCATTATCATATTTATATTAAAAAAATATTAATAATAAAAACTCAAGTATTAAATAATTAAAATAATAATTTAAAAGTAATAAAAAGAATTCATTTTAATGAATCAAAATATCTCATTAATAACAAAATGGAAGATAGATTGCATCTTGAATTTGTTCCTAAAAATAATGACTAATCTTTTTTATTCTCTCAACTAAAATGCAATTATTTTAATTTAAATTATATTAATATAAAAAGTGAAATTGAGTTTTTGATAAAATAACGAGGGTATAAATGGAAGAAAAAGTCATAAGCTAAAAGCTATAAGCTCAAAAGCTACTTCAAATAGCTTTTAAAAAGAAAACTAAAAGCTAGTAGAAAAGTTAAAAGTTAAAAGACAGTTACCAAATAGAGTTTTTTCATTGATCTGAGCTGAAAAGCTAAAAGCTTTTTTTATGTCTTACCAAACAGACCCTAAATTATTACCAGGATTTGTGATGCAAATACCAAACCCATCTCTTACCTAAAGTTTGTCACCCATGATAAGATTAATTAGGGGCATATTATTGAGAGCATTTGTGATGTGATAAATTGCACATGTGTCCACAAAATAATTATTTGTAATGGAACGATAGGCCTTAGTTACATGACGTGCAACCAAATTTTTAGGTCATTTAAGATAGACATGAAGTTTGCAGCAAATCTCAAGTGTGTGTTTAGGTTTGTCACAATATTGACATATAACCTTTTTAGAATTGTGTGGATAAATGGAACATAATGAGTTTGAGTTATCTGGAAGAGATCCACATTTGTACTTTTATAATTTTATTTTAAATGTTGCACATACTAAGACAATAATGAAATTATTTCAGTTTACTTGTAAGTTGTGTGTTCATCTCTTTGAAGACAAATTTTAAAGTATGCGAGGAGTAATTGAACTTTCTCTTATGTGAACACCAATAGAGATATCACAATATTCTGAATCTAGTTCATTCAAAGTGTGGATGTCCAAATCCTTATCATCTCAAGGCAAGTAAATGTTGGCTAACTATAGAAAAAAATCTAAGTCCTACATTGATTAAAGATGAAATCTCATGTCATGAAAAGTTAATGATAACTAACTATTGGAAAATTATCCAAGTTTCACAATGATTAATGATAAAGCCTGTAAAGAGTTTATGAAAAGTGACACTTTTTATCTTACTGGTTGATTTTGTAGGGATGAGTTAGACTAAATTTAAATTATATGATATCAAAGTCTATTGATTCGAGCCACCAAACATTTATATATTCACGAACCAAGCCAAATAGTGATAGGTGTGATCGGCTGTATTTGAAAAATCAAGTTTCACATATTGACAATTTAGACTATCCACTGTTTATACTAGGTGTCATGAGGTGTATTAAAAAAAATCAAGTTCCACACATTGACGTTTATACTATCTACTATTTATATTTACACACCAAATCAATAATAATAGGTTGAGGTGTAGTGAAAAACCGAAGTCTTACATTGATTAAAGATAAAATTTATAAATAATTTATAAAGAGTGGCATCTTTCATGTTTTTTTTACAAGAGAAAACTTAATTCATTTCATTAATAATAAGAGTTTGGATACATGTTGAATTATTAGTAAAATTATGAAAACTAGCATAAAATGGAGCCACATGTGCTAAAGCATGAGCAACTTCATTGACTTGTATTCTAACGAACTTAACATGAGAGTTAGAGAATAAGTGAGTTAACAGACGCTTACATTCCCGAGTGATAGAGCCAAAATTTGTATGATTAGGATGATGGATATTCACACAATCGACGACGATTTTTGCATCCATCTAAAAATAGACATTGTCATAACCGAGAGCATGCACCCACTTTATAAAGGCTAACAATCCTAGGGCCTCCCATGTCGCAACCTCTGTGATGGGAGAGAACCAATCCATACGGGCCGCAATAAAGGAACCAATGTCATTTCTGATGCAAACACCAATACCAACCTTGTCATTAGAAAAAGAAGCATCAATGTTGCACTTCAAACGACCCACTGATGGTTTACTCCACATAGAATCCGGTAGAGCTTGAGAATGGTGTGCGTTGATTACCTTCAACTGTTGGTATCCTGAGTATCCACCACTTGGTTCCAAACCTAGTTATTTATGTTTTTCATTAAACTCCATAAAATGGTAGCGAAAGTCACCTGCTGGTTCTGGTTAGATGCTTGTATGACAGAAAAACAATAGCAACCAACGATACATGAATGTTCTGCAACTGCTGTAACTTTGCCCATAATCCGACTTTCTCCCAAAAATCCTTGTTTTTCGGTCACTGCAAGATTAAATGTTCATTACTCTCCTCCTTGACGCCACAAACACCATAAATAATAGGACTATCTACACCTTTAGCCCTAAGGCGAACTCTAGTAGGAACACAATTCCTGCAAAGTCTCCAAAGAAAGTTCTTCACTCTTGGCGATATTTTAATTTTCCAGATTAAGTCCCAATTTTCATATATTTTGAGATGGGATGTATCAATAGCCTCGTTTATGCATAAAAGATATGTAGATTCAGGATAAGCCTAAGAGGGGGTGAATTAGGTCTTATAAAATTTTCTCGGTTATTTGATCGGTGGATGGATTTTTGTCATTGAGTTTCTATGTTATGAAAGCGGTAAAGTAGAAAGTAAACGACACCAAGAGTTATCCTGGTTCCCTTCACAAACCGAAGGTACAACCAGTCCCCTTACACTTCGTAAGTGATTTTATTATAGTTTTAGATTGTACATCCTATCACACCATAAATCGGTGAAGCCTACGTTCTAACAACTATACAACAATCAAGTGTGCAAGAATAATCCTCTTGCCACACCAACCCTTGTATCCAACAATCCTGGTAGACGTGGAACTCGTGCTCGACCCAGTGTCACTCCTCCCGGTAGCGATCAAGAAGGTGGTGATGGGAATGCTCCTATGTTCCAATTTATGCAGCAGATGCAGCAACAACATCACCAATTCATGCAAGAAATGATGCATCAGATAAGTGGGGGCCTTCACCTTCACGTGGTTGCTCCTGAAGCTGTGGGTGGGACATTTAGATACTTCTTCCGCATGAACCCTCAGGAGTTCATGGCGGATTGGACCCGGTTAAGGCTCATGAATGGGTGACTGGAATGGAGAGGATATTCCAGATTGTGATTTGTAGTGAACAAGACAAGGTGACCTTCGCGTCGCATTTACTAAAGGGTCCTGTTGCTGGGTGGTAGGAGAGCGCTTCCAATTTGATGATGGTACAAGGGGTTCCGAGAGTGTGGCAACAATTTAAGACAATTTTTATGGATAAGTATTTCCCGAGTTCCTTGAGGACACAAAAGGAGTTCGAATTTCAACAATTGAGGCAAGGGAGCATGATTGTGGCTAGTTATGTTGAGAAGTTTGATAACATGGCAGCCTATTCTAGGCAAGCTATGTATGCCCCTGATGAAAGGTGGAAAATGACCAGTTCTTGTTTGGATTAAGGGCCTAAATCTCGCATAGTGTCTCTCAAAGGGATTTCACTACCTACTCTGAGATGTTGAGACAATGCTATGTTGCAGAACATAGTTTGATGAAAATGCAAAGAAAAGAAAGTGTCGGAAGGACGATTCAACGAGATAGGGGGAGAGCTAGTCAATCTTTTAGGCCGAGGCCTCAACCCTTCAAGGGGAAACATGTGTCAAGTCCTAGATCCAGTGTTCCTCCTTCTTGCTCCCGATGCTATAAGAATCATTTTGGAAGATGCAATCTGGGTGTCGTGATTTGTTTCCTTTGTCAGAGAATGGTATTTTGCTAGAGATTGTCCCCAAAAGAAGGACCAAGTGCAAGCGAGAGTTTATACTATGGACGCTAGGAAGACGAAGGGCGACAATTCCTTGATTGCGGGTAATTGTCTTGTTAACAATCATCCTTGTCTTGTTTTATTTGATTGTGGAGCCACACATTCTTTTATATCTACTAGTTGTGCGAAACGACTTGGGTTGCGGGTATTTCCTTTGTCTCCTCCGATGGTGGTTACTACCGCCATGGATGAAACTGTCGAGACGCCCCTTAAGTGCGAGAATTGTACATTGTCCGTGGATGGTAGGATCTTTCAGATTGACCTTATTTGTTTGCCTCTTAAGAAAATTGACGTTATCCTAGGAATGGATTGGCTGTATGCTAATTCGGTGTTTATTGGATGTGAAGAAAAGTTGATCCTTATTCCCTCCGTTGAAGTGCCTCCGAAGGATGTTTTGACAACGATCTTAGAAGGTACAGTTGGAATGGTAAATTTTCTATTTGAACAAGAGAAGTCTGTTTTGCTTGTCCTTACTAAAGAGGAGAGTAATGACCAGCAAGTTTTGAACATTCCGATAGTTTGTGAATTTCCTGATGTTTTTCCTGAAGATGTCACTTCCTTACCTCCGGTGAGGGAAGTTGAGTTCTCAGTCGACCTGATACCGGGAATGGCTCCTATATTTGTTTCTCCTTATTAAATGGCTCCGCTCGAGTTGAAAGGGTTCAAGCATCAATTGGAGGATTTGATGGCAAAGCATTTTGTAAGGCCTAGTGTTTCACCGTGGGGAGCTCATGTGTTATTGGTAAAGAAGAAAGATGGTGGTATGTGGTTGTGCATCGATTATCGTAAGTTGAACAAGGTTACAATCAAGAATAAATACCCCTTACCGAGGATAAACGATCTTTTAGATCAATTAAAAGGAGCCTACGTGTTCTCGAAGATTGATCTGAGATTGGGCTATCACCAGATTCGTGTGAAGAGTTCTGATGTTCCGAAGACTGCGTTCAGAACCCGTTACGGTCATTACGAATTCTTAGTGATGCCTTTTGGTGTGACGAATGCTCCAGCTGTTTTTATGGACTACATGAATTGGATATTTATGAATTATTTGGATCAATTTGTAGTGATCTTTATCGATGACATTCTTATCTATTCTCGTACTCCGTAAGAGCACGGAGAGCATCTAAGGATTGTTCTATCGATACTGCAAGAGAAGAAACTTTTTGCTAAGTTTAGTAAGTGTGAGTTCTGGATGTCGGAAGTCAAGTTCCTTGGACATGTTATATCACAAAGAGGTGTAGCAATGGATCCGTCGAAGATCGAAGCTGTAATTAATTGGGAGAGACCGAAAAATGTTTCAGAAGTGAGAAGCTTCCTAGGTTTGGAAGGTTACTACAGAAGATTTATTAAAGGTTTTTCTCAGATGGCGTTACCGTTAAATAAACTCACTAGGAAGGACTTCGCTTACGAATGGGATTCTAGTTATGAGCAAAGTTTCGTGTGGTTGAAGGAAAAATTGACAACTGCTCCAGTTTTGATTATTTCCGATCCTAACAAATCTTATGAAGTGTTTTACGATGCTTCGAAGATGGGATTAGGAGGTGTTCTCATGCAAGAAGGTCAGGTGGTAGCCTATGCGTCTAGACAGTTGAGAGTTCATGAGAAGAATTATCCTACTCATGATTTGGAATTAGCGGCCGTGGTGTTTACCTTGAAAGTGTGGCGGCACTATTTGTATGGTGTGCATTTTGAGATGTTTAGTGATCATAAGAGTTTGAAGTACCTCTTTGATCAAAAGGAACTGAATATGAGACAGAGGAGATGGATGGATTATTTGAAAGATTATGACCTTGAGTTGAATTATCATCCAGGAAAAGCAAATGAAGTGGCATATGATTTAAGTAGAAAAGTGATTCATAGTGCCGAATTGATGGTGTTGGAGTATGCATTGTTGGAAAAGTTTCGAGATCTTAATCTTCAGTTTGTTTGGACTCCAAATGGTGTAATCATGGGAAACTTGAATATTAATTCTACTTTGAGGAATGATATTCAACAAGCGCAAGTTTTAGATGAGAAATTGCAAGGATTGTTACTCCAACCGGGTTTCGTAAGAGCGTTAGATGGGATTATCCTATTCAACCAAAGAATTTGCATTCCGGATGATGATATGTTAAAGAGAAAGATTCTGGAAGAAGCACATAAAGGTTCTTTTACGATACATCCGGGTTCTTCAAAGATGTATCAAGACTTGAAGAGAGAGTATTGGTGGTCCGGAATGAAAAAGGACATTACGGTATTTGTGTCTGAATGTGCGGTGTGTCAGCAAGTGAAGATTGAACACCAACGACTGGGCGAATTGTTACAACCTTTGGATATCCCAATTTGGAAATGGGATAGTATCTTTATGGACTTTGCAGTAGGTTTACCGAGTACTCAGGGTGGCTATGACTCTGTTTGGGTGATTGTAGACCGACTAACGAAATCTGCGCATTTCTTAGCCGTGAAGACTATGTATAAGGTAGGTCATCTTGCGAGGCTGTTTATTGCTGAAATTGTGAGATTGCATGGTGTCCCGTCTAGTATTGTATCGGTTAGAGATCTAAAGTTCACTTCGAGTTTTTGGAAGGTGTTCCAACAAGCCATGGGTACGAATTTGCGTTTGAGTACTTCTAATCATCCTCAAACGGATGGTCAGACGGAACGTACGATTGAAATGATGGAAGATATGTTGAGAGCCTGTGTCTTGGAAGGTAAAGGAAATTGGAAAGAACTTTTGTCGTTGATCGAATTTTCGTAGAATAACAGTTACCATACGAGCATCGGAATGGCTCCGTATGAGGCTTTGTACGGAAGAAAGTGTAGAACACTATTGTGTTAGTCGGAAGTGGGTGAAGATAGGATTTTAGGACCGGAAGTTATTCAAGAGACTACGGAAAAGATTCGTATGATCCGAGAAAAGATTAAACAAGCCTAAGATCTTCAGAAGAGTTATGCTGACAATCGAAGGAGACCTTTGGAATTTGATGAAGGTGATCATGTATACTTGAAAGTCACTACGAGATTGAGGTTGAAAGGACCGTTTAAGTCGCGTAAGTTAAGTCCGAGATACGTGGGACCATATCATATCTTAGAAAGGATTGGTGAAGTTACTTTCCGTTTAGCCTTACCGCCCTCTCTATCTGAAATGCATGATGTTTTTCATGTATCTCAACTTCGTAGGTTCGTTCCCGGTCCTCTTCAGCCTATTCTACCGGATTCTATAGAGATAAAAATGGATTTGACTTTTGAACCCCAACTGAGCCGTATTGTTGGGAGAGAAACCAAGGTGTTAAGGAATAAAGAGATACCACTTGTTAAAGTGCAATGGGATGAGACGCATCCGGGCGATGCTACATGAGAGTTGGAATCAGAAATGCGGGAATCATATCCTCACATGTTCAGGTAATCCTTTAAATTCGTGGAAGAATTTTATTTAAGAGGGGGATGATGTAATACCCAGTATTTTATTTAAAGCTCTGAATAATATTAATTGGTAATAATATTATTCCGGATTACTCTAAGAAATTTTAACGCAACTAAATAGAGTAATCAACAGGATATTATTTTATTAATTGATGTTAGTTGGCTCAGAGGTTTTATAAAATATCGGATTAAGAGACATTTTTGGATACTCTCTAATTTTGGACACAATGGTAAAATATATGTTTTTATAATTATTAATAGGAAGGAAATAAGAAGAAGAAGAAGTTAGTAAGGAAAATAATAGAAAGAAGAAGGAAGAAAAGAGAGAGAAGAGAAGAAAAGGAGGAAAAACCCCAAGACTTCAAATTCATCTTACTTCACCATCCGTCCGTCGAATCGACTCAATATTTCTGCCAATCTTCATCTCCCGAGGTGGGTTCTTAGTTAGAAGCTTTTACCTTTGATTTTGGTTGAGTTTTAGAGATTTTGTGGTTTAGGGTTTTATTGGAAAATCTAAGAAATTGAAGATCTAACGGTTAAAACTCGATTAAGACTTAACTATAATACTCACATTATGTATCCCCCGTTAGCTTGAGGTAGGTATTACATTGAGTCCCACGGGAAGTAAGTATAAGCTTGAGGTGGGTATTACATTGAGTTCCACGGGAAGCGAGTGTTAGCTTGAGGTGGGTATTACATTGAGTCCCACGGGAAACAAGTGTTAGCTTGAGGTGGGTATTACATTGAGTCCCACGGGAAGCGAGTGTTAGCTTGAGGTGGATATTACATTGAGTCCCACGGGAAGCGAGTGTTAGCTTGAGGTGGGTATTACATTGAGTCCCACGGGAAGCGAGTGTTAGCTTGAGGTGGGTATTACATTGAGTCCCACGGGAAGTGAGTGTTACTTGAGGTGGGTGTTTCACGGAGTCCCACGGGAAGTGTTGTACAAAGTGTTGCTTGTATGTTCCATTTTGGTTTGGTTACCTTTGAGAGGAGTCTTTCGTATTCGTGGAATTATTAGGTTCGACCCTTAGAGTCGAGAGAACTCTAAGATAGGGAACTCACTGAGATGTTTTATCTCACCCCATGTTGATGTTGTTTTTCAGGTACTTCAGGTTCCATTAAGGGTAAAGATAAGGCGACTTGATTATCCTTACTAGTTGATGGCTTTGTCTTCCGCTATGGATTTTGAGATCTTCGGATCTAGTTCTTAGACTTTTGTAGTTTGAACATCTTGTATTATTCTATAACCTTATTTTAGTACCTTATATTGTAGTGACTATACTTATACAATGTGTTGCTAAGAACTTATTTGTATTTAAGTACCAAATTTTAAATATTTATATATGAAGAATATGCTTTATGTATGTCTTTTGTATATGGGTATTACACTTTAGGTGTGTGACCTTTGATTCCACAATAAAAACATGTAGGTTGAAAATGACTTCTATATCTAGGAACATAATTCTTCTTCTTAACAATCATTTTCTTTTTATGACTTTGATGCACACTTTTAGAATTATTTACTTTATCTTTAACAATTTGTTCACTTGCTTTAAAAAAATGGTCTCATTTGTGCTTGGTTTAGAAAACTTAGAATATCCTAATCCACTTTTATCATTAGGATACCTTTGGTGCCTAAGAATTTCCTCCAAGCCAATTTGACCTTTTTCATATCTTTCTAAAACTCTTTTAAGTTGAACAATTTGGAAAGATAAAGACTCACAATTCTTACATACAAGACTTTGTTTTTCATCCATCAAATTTTGTTTTTCACTTTCAATATTTTTTTCCAAAGCAATATTATTTTCTTCTAAAGATGAAATTTGTTTCTTTTGGGATGAAATACTTTTATACAACGTCTTGCATTCTTTTAAAAGTTCATCTATATCATCTTGTGCGTCATTGTCATAAACTGAAAAGTTGCTACCAACCTCATCGATTTCTTCATCAAAGTGATGTGAAGCCATAAGAGCCATGTTCACATATTCATTGCTTTCCGACTCTGAAAATGAACTTATCTCATTATCGTCCCAAGCAACATAAGCCTTTTTGTTCTTGAATTCCTTCTTGCCTTTGAATCCTCCTTTCTTTGCAAGTTTCGGGCAATCCGGCTTTATGTGACCTTGCTTCCCATATTCATAACAAGTGATGTCTTGCATTGATGTGGATGCTTCCTTTTTTCTTGAAATGTTTATTCTTTTTAGGATAAGAGGAATTTTTATTTTTATTTAAAAACTTACCAAGCTTCTTCACAAGAAGCATAAAGTTCTCATCTTCGGACGGCTCATCATCTTTGTCATCTTTTGAATCAACCTTCAAGGCAATTCCCTTGGACTTATTTTCTTTAATTTCGTGCTTCTCGAGCCTTCCAAGTTCCAATTCGTGTTCTTGAAGTTTTCCAAATAGAGACGCGGATGTCATCGTTGAGAGACTCTTCTTTTCCGAAATAGCGGTCACCTTCGGTTGCCATTCTCTTGTCAAAGATCTTAGGACTTTCAGGTTGAGATCATCATTGGTGAAGGTTTTACCGAGAGCAATCAAGTGATTTGTTATATGGACGCATCTCTTTTGTAAGGCAACTATAGATTCACCGGGCTGCATGCGGAACATCTCATTTTCTTGACTTAAAGTGTTTATCCTCGATCTCTTCACTTCGACGGTTCCTTCATGTGTTTCTACCAAGGTGTCCCAAATCTCCTTTGCCGATTTACATTGAGATACACAGAAGAACTCGTCCATACTAAGAGCGCTTTGGAGTATGTTGATTTCCTTCTTTTCATTTAGAATCTTTTTCTTATCGTCTTCGTCATACATATTTTTCAACTTTGCGGTTCCAATGCCATTGATAACATCCATGGGATTATGTGGACTAT
Source organism: Lathyrus aphaca (assembly GCA_963966055.1). Classification (NCBI taxonomy): domain Eukaryota; kingdom Viridiplantae; phylum Streptophyta; class Magnoliopsida; order Fabales; family Fabaceae; genus Lathyrus; species Lathyrus aphaca. The sequence goes on from OZ014519.1 coordinate 142,847,042, forward strand.
TCTCAACTACTTCCCATATACCTTCTCCTTGGGCTTCAAGATGTGCCTTCATTCTGATTTTCCAGAAACCGAAATATTCTCCAGAGAAGAGTGGGGGCTTGTTGCTACTTCCACCATCTTTGAAAACCGGATTTGTGCTTGCGGAAGCCATGCTGGATCTCTATGAACAAGTTACCTATAACTTGCTCTGATACCAATTATTAGGTCTTATAAAATTTTCTCGGTTATTTGATCGGTGGATGGATTTTTGTCATTGAGTGTCTATGTTATGAAAGCGGTAAAACAGAAAGTAAACGACACCAAGAGTTATCCTGGTTCCCTTCACAAACTGAAGGTACATCCAGTCCCCTTACACCTCGTAAGTGATTTTATTATAGTTTTAGATTTTACAACCTATCACACCATAAACCGGTGAAGCCTACGTTCTAATAACTATACAACAATCAAGTGTGCAAGAACAATCTTCTTGCCACACCAACCCTTGTATCCAAAAATCATGGATCACAAGTGTAAACACCCCAAATTTGCCCTCACTTTTTCTCACACCATGGCTTATGATCTTTCATATTGCATTTGCATAAGCATATCATCTCACATTGCATAGTTTATTTCATTGCATAAGTTGCATAGCTAGGGTTTAAGATCAGATGAATTTTAGAAGGAGTTTGAGCTATCTCAAAAGCCATGGAGCATACCCAGAGGGTCCTTGAGTGTCCTATGATGGTTTTATGCCCCCAAGGTTCTTAAAAGTCAAAATGTCACAAAGCACTGCAGAGGCATAGAGGCAGACTGAAGATTTCCCACACAGATGACCTAAAATTAGGGTTTTAGGTTTGAGGCCCTTAATCTCAAATTTTTTGGTCATTATTGATTCCATTGGTCTTAATATGTTATAAGGAGCATGTGTACCAAATTTGATGAAGAAATTCATTGTGGAAGTCATCTGATCAACTGGTAACTTATTGTGCAAGAAAAGTCAAAATCAGGGCATCTGAGGCCACCACCAATGGTACCAAAGGGTCATCTTCATCATTTTGAGTTTCTATGATCTGTATGTGATCTTATAAGTGGTTAGAAGTTCACAAGATTGAAGAATTTCAAGCCATTTGCAAACATTCCATTTTTGGACATGACTTGTAATGAAAACTTTCCATTTTGGGAAAGATTTTCAACCTCCTCTTTCTTGATAAAAAAGGCTTCAAATGAAAAATCTTTAAACATGAAAGTTGTAGATTGTATCTTCCCATTTTCAAAAAGTACAAGAACTTCTCTTGATTCATCCTAGAACTCAAGATATGATGTTTCAAAGTTGACAAAAATCACATAATTTTCAAGTATGTGCCAAAGAGGGAATTTTGCAAATTTGATTTCCAAGACTTCTAATGCCCTCTAATTGACATCTACACTTCATAACATGTTCATACAACATTGCAAAATCAAAATCATGCCTTGGATCACAATTTTCGATGAGCCATTTTCACCAATTTTTCAAAGAGGGAAAAATGCAAAAGTCTTGCTATCTCATGAATCAAGTGGTACAGATCATCAAATTCAATCCAAGGGCTCTCCACAATGCTAGTTGAAGTAGATCCACCCTTTGGATCTACTCTGACCCGTGCCATGCTTGTGGTACAACACTTTTGACTTTTTTGCAAAATCACCCATACTAATCATACTATGCCACCACTCACTCTCTCGCCAATCAGTATGACTTATGTGAACCCTAAGGACCTCAAAGCAGATAACACACAAGCCTGAAACCTTCCATGGGCTGAGAATCACAAAAACTTGAAAATTATTCAAGTCTTCGAATCTCACTGCCTAGCCACTCAAACTCACTCATTCCTTCACCAATCAACTAAACTTCATTCAAGGATCACAAAGTACCACTTACAATGGCCTGAAAACCCCCATAACTAAAACATGATTCCTGCACTATCAGAACCGAATCTTCCAAGCCAAGCCATTTAAACTTCATTCAAGCCTTCCATAAGCTTCAGGGGATCAAGTGGAGTGGATTAGCATCAAGGGAAGGTCCATAAAGCACCAAAATGCAAAGTTTCATCTCAGGTAACTCATTCAAAACATTTTTCCAAAACTTGCTTTTTAAGTTATAAATTGGTTCTACTCCTTGCACTGATCATCATGATATGATTACTTTTGAAAATGGTTAAGAAACGAGTGTGTATGCTTGCTCTGAAATTTTGACCTAAAAGATGTTTTGATTCGATTCCTGCTGTTCTTGAAAAATAAATTAATTTCATGGCTTGATTCTAGTTTAGGGTTGTTTAATGAGTGATTCTGGAGATTTTGGTGTGTTATCATGGCGTTTTGAGTGAGTTCAGGGGAGGGGGTGCCGGAGAAGACGACCGGAGCTCTTCTTCGGTCGCCTGAGTTTGTTTAGCCCTAATCCATAATTAGTTTGCCAATTTGATTTGTAGCCATTGGATCATGATTAACTTAAGACACGCACGGCCCAGATTGCTTCACTTAACCCTAATCCATTTTAATTAATATAATTAAGTTAATTAGCTAGGTTTAAATCCCAGCCACAGGATCACGCGCCAACTCCGGTTTTGAATCCCAACCCTTAGATGCACATACCCTAGGTCACGTGGACTTTGCATCTCAGCCTTAGATCCACTCAACTTTCAATCCTGACCTCTCCTTTTGCATACTTTTTAATTTTCTTTTATTTTCTTGCATTTATTTTCATATAATTATTTAAAATAGCAAAAATATTTTTAAAATCATCATTTTCTGCATTTTCATTTCAAATATTTTTCTAAACTCAAAAACATTTTTATTTTTAATTTTTGCATTAAAAATTTATTTTTAAATCATTTAAATGTTTTATTTAATTAATTGATTTTAATTAATTAAAAATACATTTAGGTATCTAAAAATCACCAAAAAAATCATGAAGCATTCTCATACATTTAGAACAATTTACAAACCCATCACACAAATTTTTTTTTAGGTTTGATCATGTTTTCACAATTTACTTTGAATTAGGGTTTATAAAATTCACATTTTTCTAACCCTAACTTGAAAAAATCATTTCTGATCAACCATGATGAGTTTGCATTTGGTTCTTTTTGCATTGTTTCATACTTTGCATTTACTATCTAGGTTATTTAACTCATAATTTTGCATTGCATTTTCAAATTGTTTGGAATTTTTCATGAAGAATCACCCAAAAACCCTAGTTAACTTAGGAAATTCATAACTTTCTCTAGGTTTAGCTTCTGACCTCCATCTTTGGGGAGTGATCTTGTGTGTGTTTAGGGTTTGTTTGAGTTCATTTTCAAATTTTTATCATGATGTATGCTTCTGTTTTGGTCATGTGCATCTCATACGTTCATAAAACCCTAATTTCTCATGTTCATTTGCATTCATCTTTGCATATCTCAATCACATGAACTTGCCATGACATTTCATGCACTTGTATGTCATCCTAGACATCTTAGAACATGTTTGAACATTGCTTGATCATTTTTTCATTCATTTGGTATGCTTTGCATTCATTGTTTTTCATGTGTATCCATGTGTTTCTAAGCTTCTAACATGCCTTGTTTTGCATCTCATCTCTTGTATGATCACACATAAGCATCTCACATGTCTTTGCATCATCTCATGACACATTTACATTGCATGATTGCTTCTGGTCTTGGTCTTTGCACTTTCATTTGCTTTACTCCCTTTTGCTTTGCATCTTATACATTCACAATAACATTTCAGGGGCTTATGGTAAGTTGTTTGGGATGTGGATTTGCCTTCACATCCCACCTCTTCTCATCTTTTCATTTGCATATTTTATATGTCTTTGAAGTGAACTTGCTTCACTTGTGCTCTCTTGCTCGTTTCTCTTTCTCTTAGGTTACTTATCTTCTTCAGGAAGTAAGTAACCTATTATCCTTTCTCTTCTCTTTTCATCTGCTTCTTCTTCCTTGGTGGCCTCCCGAAGATCCTTATCTTTAAGCCTCACAAGCCATAGGAACATCCAAGCATGATAATTTTAGGGTTGTACATAGTCTCCCCTAGTCTTTTACCTTTGATTCTCCTTGAGTCTCTCTTCTCATCTCATAATCAGAGGCTAACCACTTAAAGCTTTAGGACTTTGAATTAGGGTTATGCTTGCATCCTTATCTTAGGATGGAGTGTATAACTTTAATCCTTAGTGTTAAATCTTTAATTTGTTTACACCTTCTAATCAAAACACCTGATAACTATTAAGACTTAAGCTTTTAACTTGGGCCTTATATTAGGGTTACATCTCTTCCTTTTGGTTAATAGGGACTAACCCTAGTGTTCAATGGATAAGTCCCCCTCAAGTTGTCTTACAGACATAAAAATCATTTCTTAATCCCACCTTTAATTAAAATCCACCTTAATAAAGGCTTGTTATCTAATGAATTTAATCCCTAAACATGGATTAAGTTGAGGAGTCTTCCTCAGCTTAAGTGTTCTCATATATCATCCTTCTCTTAGGATGGTGTAATGAGTTCACTAATCCCTGATTAGAGATTAAACTCATTACTTAACACTAAACAAAAACCCAAAAAAATCTTTATAATCACAAGTAGGTTAATGATCTTAATCCTGTATCATTAGGGTTGAAATTCTGTGATCAGGTATGAGATGTCCTAAGATATGTTCCAACACTTAATAGGACATTTGACAGATTTAACCAAAACTTAAACAGCAAGAAAAGTAAACAACACAGAAGTTTGTTAACCCAGTTCAGTGTATAACCACACCTACATCTGGAGGCTACCAAGCCAGGAGGAAATCCACTATTAGTAATATTAATTCTAGACTTAAACCACCCTGTTTAATCTATCACTTAATACTTACCCAATGCAATTTCTACCTAAGACTCACTTAGATAAGAGTACCCTACTCACTCCCCCTCAATCACCCAGTGATCAAGTTTACAAGTTTACAAAAGTTGAAGACATCCTTCAAACAATAACAGCTTGATCTTACTTCACAGTTTCAATCAAGTCACAAATGCACTTTTGCTTAAAAGCTCATAAAGTGGTACATAAAAACAACCTGCTATTAAAACACTAGACACCCTATTTGTTCTTCTGAAATTCGTACTCAATTCTATGAGTTTCTGTTGTTTAAATAGGTATCTGAATTTTGGGCTTTCTGTAGAATGATCCAGCCCTAATGTGCAGCAACTGTCACCTTGAATTTAGGGTTTGTTACCTCCTATATTCTAGGTGCATTAGGTCTTCTGTTTTAATCTGAATCTTCAATTTAAAACTCCCTACAGATGCGCCTTGTTCTGTTTTTATCCAGCATTAATTAATCCCAGATAGTTCTCCTTAAATATCTCTGATCTGTTAATCAATAATTAATTCTGGTAGCAGGTCTGAGATGTCTCAACATCTGTTGGGACATCCTGACAAAACTGAACTTAGTCATTTATACAATGTCCCAACATCTGGTAGGACATCCTGAAATAAGTTCACATACTCTGTTTGCTAATGTCCCAACATCTGATAGGACATTCTGAACTGAATTTAACATTTCTTGTTTGGTCAAAAATTCTGCCAATTCTTAAACATCTACAAACTCCCCCTTTGGCTAATTTTTGGCTAACATCTTTTCTGGTTTTCAGAGTGCAGCAGAAGTTCTTTTTATCAGAGTATAGCATTACTTTTCTGTTGATTCTTATTTGAGATTACTCCCCCTCAAACATATATGTGCCCAGTCTTGTTCCAACAGAATTATTTATTAAATCACACTGATTCAGTTCAGACAAAAACAAACAGATTTCATTCAAAATAACCAGCAGTACAAATTTGTTGTTGTTCTCCCCCTTGGTAGACACAAAATTAAGGGCCAAAGAACTATTATCCAGAATTACAAATTATTGTTGTCATTACAAATGCCTCACAGATCACTCAGATTCATCACTCTCAGTAGTTTCCTCCACTTCAGTGTCTTCATCTTTATCAGCTTCACTTTCAGCTTCACTGTCTTCATCAGATGCAGCTGTCTGATCTTCTTCACTTTCCAACCTCTTAATTATTTCCTCCAGCTTCTTCTTTCTAGCTTCAAGCTCTTTGCAGGTGCACTTTAGCTCAGCAATTGATTCTTTCTTGGAGATTGGATTCTTAGCAAAGGAGGGACCAGCAGATGTCCCAGCAGGTGTTTCAACATCTGCAGCATGGTGACTGAGAAATAGTTTGTAGTGAAAAGCTAGGGGGCTCTCTCTTTTGCATGCTGTATCCTTGTCAGTGAGAATGCCAGGGTATTGATTGAGCACTATCCCACACAGCAATGATGGAAAAGCTATTGGCAGCTTTGTTGCAGTAGAGATGGCATGCTTCATAGTCTGATCAAAAATATATGCTCCATAATCCATCTTGGTTTGAGTTCCCACAGCATAGATGAATCTGGCCAGACCAGTTGAGATTGATGAAGTGTGGTTGGTAGGCACCCAGTTAGCAGTTCCAATCCTGTTAAGCATGGCATACTTTCTGGTAAGCATGCTCACAGAGAGCTTTCCCTTCACAGGCCAAGCTTTGACCTGGTTTGCAGTGATCACCTTACAGATTTGATTATCTGTCTTGCCTAGCTCATTGGGTCCATCTGTGTCCCTTCCTAGATACTGATTAATGATTTGGGGAGAGAACTCAACACACTTACCTCTCACAAATACCTTTCTGAACTCTGAGGACTTACCATTTGAGCAATCCTCCTGAAGATTCACAATGAACTCTTTGACAAGAAGTTCATAGCAGGGAGAGAACTCTGAGACTGTCTTGAATAGTCCTGCAGCAGAGATTAGGTCAATGAGTTCTGTGCACTCAAGTGCATTGCTGCTCAGTTCTCTTTCTAGGGCAACTCTTCTTTGGTACACAAACTTCCACTTGTTCACACTAGAGACATGGTGGAAAGATATGTTGTCTAATGGAGCTTCTGGAACAGCTGTTGGAGCCCTAGATGGGGCTGGTCTCTTCTTGGGAGGAGATGTTGGGACATCTGATTCAACATCTGAATCTGATGGTGTGGCAGCTTTCCTTTTCTGAGTTTGGACTTTACTCCATTGTTTTGATGGTCCAAAGGTGACTTTAGCTTTGCCTTTCTTTGGAGAGGCTTTCTTCTTCTCAGGAATTGCTGCTTCAGCTTGCATCTTGCCTTTCCTGGACCTTAGCCTCTTGGCTATGCTTGGTTTAACAGATGCTATGATTTCTGCATCAGAGTCCTGCTCCAGATTAACCACTGGAGGAGATTGAGCAGTCTCTTCTTCAGTTCTTTGATCAGCAGGGATTTGATCTTCATTTGATGCTTTGATCTGATCCTCAGAGGTTTCTTTATCACTTTCACTTGAGGCCTTTTTCTGGTTCTCAGTCTGTTCAGCATCAGATGAATTTTCTTTCTCTTCTGCAGATGTTCCAACATCTCTTGGGACATCTTGTTCTGCAGGAGTGTCCTCTGTAGTTTGAGCTGGTTCTTCTTGAGGTGCAGGCATGGTGTTCAAAGGAACTGAGATCCCACTCACCACTCTTTGTTCAAAGAGAATTTGGTTGACAATCTCCTTGATGGAATCATCAACATATTTGGAGGATTTTGGGGGGATGTTAGCAGGAGAGGGAATGCCTTTAGCTTTGCTTCTGACTTGATCTTTACCTCTCTTTGGAGTTCTTGCCTTTTTAGTGTGAGAAGCGCTTCCCCTGAGTTCGTCCAATGGTGTTGATTGCATTGGTACCACAGAGATGGGAGTGGCATGAACTACGTCTTCATGGTTGAGAACTTCCTCAGTAGTTTTAGGGTTTTGAGACATTGTAGAGGAAGATAGATGAACAGCTTTAGGGTTTATGATTTCTGAAGGATTGCTAGTTAATGTGATTCGCTTGTGATAGTATGATGAGAATCTTGATAGCTGCTTATAAGTAGTTACTAAATAAGTAACCGTTACAGTGCAACTGATTAGGGATGGAATTCCCAAGGATCTAGTCCAGACTAGATTTGCCATCTGGAACTTATGCCATGCAATGTCATATGACATGTTGGCACATCTCATTAACTGCTAGATATCACATAAACAGATTCCAAGTTTGCCCCTTAAGATCTCAAATTGTGTAGCATCCAATGCTTTGGTAAAGATATCAGCTAACTGCAGATCTGTAGCTACATGCTCCAATGAAATCACCTTTTCTTCTACAAGATCTCTGATGAAATGATGTCTGATATCAATATGCTTTGTCCTGCTATGTTGGATAGGATTCTTTGATATGTTGATTGCACTTAAGTTATCACAGTACAATGTCATGACATCCTGTGGGACATTGTACTCAGTGAGCATATGCTTCATCCAAACCAACTGAGAACAACTGCTACCTGCTGCTATATACTCAGCTTCAGCTGTAGATAAGGATACACAATTCTGTTTCTTACTGAACCAAGAAATCAGATTGTTTCCTAGAAAGAAGCATCCTCCTGAAGTGCTTTTTCTGTCATCAGCACTTCCTGCCCAATCAGCATCACAGAAGCCAGTGAGAATTGGTTTGCAACCATGAAAGTACATTATGCCATAGTCACAAGTACCATTAACATATTTAAGGATTCTCTTGACTTGATTGAGATGACTGACTTTTGGATCAGCTTGATATCTTGCACAAACTCCTACTGCAAAAGCAATGTCTGGTCTGCTAGCAGTCAAGTATAACAAGCTTCCAATCATGCTTCTGTATAAGCTTTGATCTACATTCTCACCCTTTTCATCTTTAGTCAGCTTTAAATGTGTGGGGGCAGGAGTTCTCTTGTGAGAAGCATTTTCCATTCCAAATTTCTTCACTATGTTCTTGGAGTACTTGCTTTGTGAGATGAACATTGAGTCTTCCATTTGCTTAACTTGCAGACCAAGAAAATAGGTTAATTCACCTACTAGACTCATTTCAAATTCAGCTTCCATCTGCTTGACAAAATGTTTGACCATCTTATCAGACATCCCACCAAACACAATGTCATCAACATATATTTGTGCAATCATGACATTTCCTTCTTCATCTTTAACAAACAGGGTTTTATCAATCCCACCTTTTCTGTATCCTTGCTTGATAAGAAATGTGGTAAGTCTTTCATACCATGCCCTTGGAGCTTGCTTCAGACCATAAAGTGCTTTCTTGAGTTTGTATACATGATTTGGACAGCTTGGATCAACAAATCCTTTAGGCTGTTCTACATATACCTCTTCATTAAGATAACCATTAAGAAAGGCACTTTTCACATCCATTTGAAATAGCTTGAACTTTAAGATACAAGCAATTCCCAACAGTAGTCTTATTGATTCAAGCCTTGCTACTGGTGCAAAGGTTTCATCAAAGTCTACTCCTTCAATTTGAGTGTATCCTTGAGCCACAAGTCTAGCTTTGTTCTTTGTAACAATTCCTTGTTCATTTGACTTGTTCTTGTACACCCATTTTGTACCAATCACATTTATGTCATTTGGTCTAGGAACAAGATTCCACACTTCATTCCTTGTGAATTGACCTAATTCCTCTTGCATAGCACAAATCCAGTATTCATCAGTGAGAGCCTCCTTGATGTTTTTAGGTTCTATTTTGGACACAAAACAAGAACCTGAAATTACTTCTCTTGATCTAGTGCTCACACCTCTGTTGGGATCACCAATTATTAAATCTTTGGGATGATCCTTCTGTATTCTGATGGAGGGAGGTTTGCTTGAATCTTCTGACCTTGTATCATTTTGAATGAAGTTATATTGATCATTCTTTTCTTCAGCTTCAATCTTGATATCAGCAGATGTTCCAACATCTTCTGGGACATCTGTAGGAGCATCATCAATTATCACATTTATGGACTCCATGATAACATTTGTTCTGTAGTTAAATACTCTATATGCTCTGCTGTTTATAGAGTATCCAAGGAAAATTCCTTCATCACTTTTAGGATCCATTTTTCTCCTTTGCTCCCTATCTGCCAGAATATAGCATTTACTTCCAAATACATGAAAATACTTCACTGTGGGTTTTCTGCCCTTCCATACTTCATATATTGTGGACAAAGTTCCTTTCCTCAAAGTAACTCTGTTATGGATGTAGCAGGCAGTGTTCATAGCTTCAGCCCAGAAATACAGAGGTAATTTTTTAGCATGGATCATAGCTCTTGCTGATTCTTGAATGGTTCTATTCTTTCTTTCAACAATCCCATTCTGTTGAGGAGTGATAGGAGAAGAATACTCATGGTTTATTCCTTCTGAAGAACAGAAATCTAAGAACTTTTGATTCTCAAATTCTTTTCCATGATCACTTCTTATTCTGATCACACAGCTGGATTTTTCCCTTTGCAATCTTTGACATAATTCTTTGAATACATCAAATACATCTGACTTTTCTTTGATGAAGTTTATCCATGTATATCTTGAAAAATCATCAACTACAACATAGGCATACCTTTTACCACCAAGACTTTCAACTTGCATAGGTCCCATAAGATCCATATGTAGAAGTTCCAAAACTTTGGAAGTTGTCAGATGTTGGAGCTTTGGATGGGACATCTTGGTTTGTTTGCCTATTTGACATTCACCACATATTTTGCCATCATCAATCTTCAGTTTGGGAATACCTCTTACAGCATCCATAGATATGATCTTCTTTATGCCTCTGAAATGAAGATGACCTAGCCTTTGGTGCCATAGTTTTACTTCTTCTTCTCTAGCTAGAGAACAAGTTGAAGTGGGACTGAAGTCTAATGGCTCCCACATGTAACAGTTGTCTTTTGACCTTGCACCTTTCATGACAACTTCTTGCTCTTGGTTAGTCACTATGCATTCAGTTTTTGTAAAGTTTACACTGTATCCTTGATCACATAGTTGACTTATACTGATCAGGTTAGCAGTTAACCCTTTAACTAGCAATACATCATCTAGTCTTGGAACATCTTGACAGTCCAAGGTTCCAACTCCTTTGATCTCTCCTTTAGCTCCATCTCCAAAAGTTACATACCTGGATGAATGTGATTTTAAGTTCACTAGCAGATTCTTCAACCCAGTCATGTGCCTTGAACATCCACTGTCAAAATACCAGTCTTCTTTAGCTGATACTTTCAGTGATGTATGTGCTATGTATGCAGTACTTTTCTTTGACCAGATGAGTTGAGATTTCTTTTGATGCCTCTGCCCTGTGTGTTGTTCAGCTGATCTCAAAGCTTGATTGTTGATCTGGTTCTTGGGACTGTGGCTTTGATCAGTCTGAATGTCAGCTTTTGGTCTCCAAACCTTCTTGATGACCTCTGTCTTCTGCTTAGGAGGTTGCTGATTTCTTTGATGTCTAAGCACTTTCTTGGTACCTTCTACTTTCTGTTTGGAGGGTTGCTGATACATCTGATTTGGATATCCATGTAGCTTATAACAGTGAGGTTTGATATGTCCAAATCTTCCACAGTGATGGCATCTCCATCTTTGATACTTCTTCTTCATCTTGTTCTTTCCAGAATGTTGAGACATCTGTTGGAACATTATGTTTGTCTTTGTGTTCTGATGTTGAAGCATCTGTTGGGACATCTTGTTTGACTGTGTAATTTTTGAAGTAGCTTTGCTAGAGCTGGCTTCATCTCTGTTATATCCCAGTCCACTTTTGTCCCCAGAATGTTTATTATTGCAGAGAATAGCATCCAGTGTATTTGAGCTGCTGTTCATCATTCTCACAGATTTGGACATATGTTCCAGCTTAGAATTGAGAAGAGTTACTTCACTTTTCAAGGTATCAATGATTTCTTGATCACTTGCTTTCTCCTCTTCTAGTACTTCATTCTGCTTCTTTAGCTTTATGACCTCACTGCATATTTCAGTACTTCTCTTGTACAGATCCTTGAAAGCTTGCTCAAGATCTGCATAAGTAAGCTCTCCACAGCTGGAATCACTATCATATTCACACAGTCCAGCTAAAGCAGTAATGTGCTTAGCTGATTCTTCTTCTGAATCTCCTGAGTCTTCATCAGGCCAGGTCACAGAGAGTCCTTTCTTTTGCCTCTTTAAGTAGGTAGGACATTCAAACTTGATGTGTCCATATCCTTCACATTCATGGCATTTGACTCCTTTATCTTGACTGGTCTTTTCAGCATACTTTAATCTTTTGTTAGCATCATAAGGTCTTCTGTTCTCAGAGTTTGTGTTTCTTCCACTAGGTTTGGATTTTCCTTCCATTCCTCTGAGAATCTGTTTGAATTGTCTTCCAATCAAAGCAAGGTTTTCTGATAAGCTTTTATCATTTGCTGGTTCATCATCTTCTTCTTCATCTGTATTTGAAACCAAGGCTATGCTTTTGTTCTTTTTAGCATGTGTGTCATTCATTCCCATTTCAAAAGTTTGAAGGGAACCAATGAGTTCTTCAGCTTTCATGGAGCATATGTCTTGAGCTTCTTCTATTGCTGTGACTTTCATGTCAAATCTTTTTGGCAAAGATCTGAGAATCTTCCTTACAAGCTTTTCATCAGTCATCTTTTCTCCCAAGGCTCCAGAAGTATTGGCTATATCCAAGATGTTCAAGTAGAACTCATGAATTGATTCATCTTCCTTCATTCTTAAGTTTTCAAACTTGGTGGTGAGAAGTTGAAGTCTTGACATTTTTACTTTTGATGTTCCTTCATGAGTTGTCTTGAGGGTATCCCACACATCTTTGGTCAGCTCACAATGATGCACTAGTCTGAAAATATTTCTATCAATGCCATTGAATAAAGCATTTAGGGCTTTTGAGTTGCCTAGTTCTGAATCTTCTTCCTCTTTACTCCATTCTTCTTCAGGTTTCAGAACTATTGATCCATCTTTGGTGTCTTGAACAGGATGTTTCCATCCAACATTTACTGCTCTCCATGCCCTGTTGTCAAGTGACTTTAAGAATGCAATCATTCTTGGCTTCCAGTAGTCATAATTAGAACCATCCAGTATAGGTGGTCTATTTACTGACCCTATATCTCTGTCCATGTTACAGAATTTGTTTTCCCTAGATCTCACCCAGTATAAACAGGCAGGGTGCCTGCTCTGATGCCAATTGAAATTCTGTGATCAGGTATGAGATGTCCTAAGAGATGTTCCAACACTTAATAGGACATTTGACAGATTTAACCAAAACTTAAACAGCAAGAAAAGTAAACAACACAGAAGTTTGTTAACCCAGTTCAGTGTATAACCACACCTACATCTGGAGGCTACCAAGCCAGGAGGAAATCCACTATTAGTAATATTAATTCTAGACTTAAACCACCCTGTTTAATCTATCACTTAATACTTACCCAATGCAATTTCTACCTAAGACTCACTTAGATAAGAGTACCCTACTCACTCCCCCTCAATCACCCAGTGATCAAGTTTACAAGTTTACAAAAGTTGAAGACATCCTTCAAACAATAACAGCTTGATCTTACTTCACAGTTTCAATCAAGTCACAAATGCACTTTTGCTTAAAAGCTCATAAAGTGGTACATAAAAACAACCTGCTATTAAAACACTAGACACCCTATTTGTTCTTCTGAAATTCGTACTCAATTCTATGAGTTTCTGTTGTTTAAATAGGTATCTGAATTTTGGGCTTTCTGTAGAATGATCCAGCCCTAATGTGCAGCAACTGTCACCTTGAATTTAGGGTTTGTTACCTCCTATATTCTAGGTGCATTAGGTCTTCTGTTTTAATCTGAATCTTCAATTTAAAACTCCCTACAGATGCGCCTTGTTCTGTTTTTATCCAGCATTAATTAATCCCAGATAGTTCTCCTTAAATATCTCTGATCTGTTAATCAATAATTAATTCTGGTAGCAGGTCTGAGATGTCTCAACATCTGTTGGGACATCCTGACAAAACTGAACTTAGTCATTTATACAATGTCCCAACATCTGGTAGGACATCCTGAAATAAGTTCACATACTCTGTTTGCTAATGTCCCAACATCTGATAGGACATTCTGAACTGAATTTAACATTTCTTGTTTGGTCAAAAATTCTGCCAATTCTTAAACATCTACAAGGGTAATTAAGTTGAGATTTCCATCTCATACTTGAGTAGGCTCATTATCCCTAATCAGAGGTGATATAATAAGTTTACAAACCCTTGATTAAGGCTTAAGCTCATTATCATATGCAAAACACCAAAAACAATAAAAAAATCTAAAAACACAAAAAACAAACAATAAACGTCTCCTCCAGGATTCTTTTCTCATCACATTCACTCTGAAAACGAGAACTCGCTTCTCCCGTCTAATGCAAGACAGTTAGCACTCGAGTCAGACAAGTCACACACTTGAGCATAGACAAGCAAGCAGTTCACAATAAATCATCCAGTCTCTTTGAGTCGAACTACGGTGTTCTAACTTCCTCATTGCACGAGAGCACATGTAGGCATAACTTAACAGTTATCGAACAAAAGTCTCTTTGTCTCCCCTCTCCTTCCAGCTTTCTTTCTAAGCCCCAGTCTTGAGCATCTCACCTTTCCTTTTGCACTAACACTCTATACATTCTTTTCTCCCTAGCTCCTTATGCACAGTTTAGCACATATATTATCCCCCTTTTAAACACAATCAAGTAAGCGTGGATCCCGTCGAGTACGACGGACAATCTGGGTGCTAATACCTTCCCAGGTCGTAACCAACCCCTTACTCAGTTTCTCTGGTTCGCAACCGTCTTATCCATACCCTTCCAAGTTTATGCAGCATTACCTTTCCTTCGGGATAAAAATGCCTAGCTGGCGACTCTATTCAAACTCAACCTCCAACATCGCCGACCGTTCGCGTTTCCACCAGGACGAAAGTCCGGGGAGCGACAACAAGTCAATACAAAAAATAATTCTTGAATAGATTGAAATGTAGAGATGATGAAGTCTTTGTAATATCAAGCAATGTTGATCTTCTCCTTTGATTGATATTTCTCCCTAAAAAATAATGAATATAAGTGTCCACTAAAGTGTATGAAAAGTTTAACTTTGTATACAATTGAATTTAGTGCACTTTGATAGATTTAGAAAATTTGAGATTTTGAGCAAGAAAATGTTTTTGAAAAATTATAGGAGGTGTAGAAAAAAAAATTATGCACAAAATAATTTTTATAATAGACAAGACACCTCTTTAAAAAGGTACAATTTATGAAGACATGTCTCAATTCAATTTAAAAACACAAGACATAATTTAAAATTTAAATAAAACAATTTTCTGAAAATTGATCAGTGGTAACCGGTTACTACCCCATGGGTAACCGGTTACTTTGCTGTAACGTTAAAAAAAAATTCAAACTGAGGCTGAAGTAACTGGTTACTGTAACACCCCAAAATATGCCCTCTTATTTATCACTACTAAATGCGTTCTCGATTAGGTGATTCATTCATTCACATTGAGATCATAAGGCTTGAGATTGAAGCATTTTTTTGTGACGTGAATATTTCTATTCAGAAGGGATTTATTTGGTTATTGCACTGAAGATCAAGGCAAAGTTTGAGTCCCAAAGACATGAGTGTATTCTTGTAAAGGTTCATAAAGTGTCAATGCTATATGCTTCAAGATCTCTTAAAAGGCGCCAAGTAATTAGGGTTTCACCGGGGTTTCAGCTAAGAACATCATTGGACCAAGGTTTTGGTTTCTTACCAACTAAGTATATTCCTCGTTAAAGATACATATCAAGAGGATTAGGGCTTCATGTTAGAGGTATCATGTTATTTATGGTGCAAGAGATCAAGTGGTGGATGCATGGGATAATCAGGTCATTATGAATTGTTAATAGTTCGTTACTTGTAATGCAAGTTAACGAGGTTTGAGTTTGAAGCTTACAGAAGGTTATGAACTCCTGGAGGATACAAATTTGAAAAAATAGTTCTAAAACCAAATTAATACCATATCCAATTTCCTTTTCTTTTTCACGTCCAACCTGAGCCTGAGTGTTCATATCACTATTTCTTTTGCCAAGTCCACATTTTATTTCCATGTCCAATTTATTGATTTGAGTTAGATTCAAAGTTTAGGCCAAATATTTCACTCTTCTTAAAACCATTGTTTAAGATTTAAGTCATTTCAATCTAGGTCCACTACCCCTTTTATTGTTTTAAAACTCATACTTATTAACTTAAATCCAAGGATCCTTGCCAAGGATCGCAATAAAAGTATTAAGAAAAAAAACAGAAAGTTGAGAACAAGTTGCTAGGGGGGTTGCAGCTCAATATGACAAGGCATAGGATACATATTAGGATAACAATTGAACTGCATAAAAAACGGATTGATCCTTTCCAATTCACAATAGCTTATTATATCAAAAGGATAATCAGTTACACCATAATAAAATGTGGACTTGGCATAGATACATTAGCTTATTATATCAAAAGGATAATCGGTTACACCATAATTGATAACGATAGTTCAATTACAAAAACAGGAAAAAGAAAAAACGAGAATTCGACAAAAACTGATAATAGACTTTTGATATCAGTTTACAGGAAGGGGGAAACATAAAAAGGGAGAAAAGCTCTTCTTCATGAATCAAAAAACAACTTCAGCACATCTTCAATGAGTAAAACCATCTCATTATATCAAACCAAAACCTGCAATTTCAAAAAAAAGATTCTCAGATTCACAATTGAAAGAAAAAGGGGAAAGGATACTAACACAAATACGGTTACAAATCCAACAACCTCTAACAAATCATAACAGAAAATTACTAATTTTTTTTACCTGAAATCTCCAACTGAAACCTATATAGATCAGAAGCATCTTCATCTTCAGGGGGTGGTGGCCATTTTTCTGATTTATCCTTCACAATCACCTGGATTCTTCACCATTCATGATCCAATCTTGACCCTCATTCTCCCTCATTTTCTGATTCATTCATTCTACCCCTTCAACCCTCTTCCTGATTCATTCCACAATCCTCTAAAATCTCTTCTTCACCCTCACATCTTCAGGGATTAGCTCCTCCAATCTGATTCAATCACACTTCACCATTTTCATACTATCTCCATAACCTCTTCAGCCTTCAATTCATCCACACAAAATCTGCAATCATAACACAACAATTCAACATGATTCATCAACAACAACTCATTATCAACTCAGAATCGCAAGAAAGAGAGGAAGAATTTATCAGAGAATTCAGTTATAACAGAAAAAGAAGCAGTTACAGAAGAAAGAGGTGGAAAGAAAACGCAAAACCTCTTCATCAATAAGCCAACTATCTTCTGTGAATTCAATAATCACCTTCAACTTATCTTCATCTTCAAACTTCATCAATCTATTCTTCAAGCACCTGCACATTACATTCTCCACAAATTTACATTCCAAAATAGATCACGCGACAAGATTCTGCAACCGCAAATTCAAGAGCTACAATGCAAATTCGTAACACCGAGAAATCAACAATTCGATCGTAATTATAAGAACAAGAAAAAAAGGAATTCAAGAACATGTGTGAAACTATAACAATGACAACAAAAGCGGAGGAGAAGACAAGAACGAAAGGAACCTTACCGGGAGCATCACGTCGTCGCCTTCATTTTCATTTTGCATTCACGGCTGAGTGAACCTCCACAACCATCTCAGAGTATTGCATCGCTTCGAAACGCATCACCGAGTCATCATAATACACTTCATCGTCATCAATCCTTCATCTTCGAGAACCTGTAAAATGCAAGAACAATCAATGCGTTCAGAAGTCCACAAATCGATCAAGGTGTCCTTACATCACACAACAGTGCCACGACTCGATTGTATGAACAAAGAAGATTCGTGCAAGTTCGAAGGGGAAGAATCATGATCGAGAAAAGCAAATATGAGGGGTTTCAAATCGAAGTAAGCTTTTCTCTCGTTTTTCTTCGGTGACGGAATGTTAGATTTTATTTTCTTCATTTTCGGTTTTAAATAAGAAAGGGATTAGGGTTTGTGTGGAGATTGTGTCGTTTGGAGGAAGGCAAGACGGTGACCGCGGGCGGATTTCTCTGGTGACGGTGGTGTAGCAGCGGCGGATAGGGTTTTGATGGAAGAGGTGAAGTTTGTGAGAAGAAGAAGGATACACGGTTTATAGAAAGACTTTATTGATTTCAGCTTAAGATATAATTTGATGTTGTTGTTAATGTTGGTTTAATTTTGATTTTGGAAAATTAAAAGGTAATAAACCGTAGTAATCATAATTAAAACTCATAAAAATCTTGGGAAATCACCGTAGCATCTAGATAAGAAGATAAAGATTGGGTTGGGTGGTCTACTCCGGCGGTGACACTTTTCACCGTCCGGTAGGACCACCAGATTTTGTTCATGCGTGCGCCACCCCACCACAATAATCGTATTCTCTCACACAAAAGCTTTGCATCATATCATTGACCTCATCTGTGAAATCTAACGGCCGCGGTTGATTCTCCGAGTCAAAAGAGTTGACCAAAGACCCATGGTATAGACCCTCAGTCTAGTTACGTGTTTGGGCCTGAAACCCCTTCTTTTCGCACCCCCCAGATTAAGCTCATTTCGTATTTTAACTAGAAATAATCTCTTTTCTCACCCCCATCTATTTTCTTTCTTTTTATATTTTCTGTTTAATACTTATTCAATTTAAATCAATAAAAAATATCAAAAAGCATAATAAAATTATACTAAAATTATAGTAGCCTTTTAACTCATTTTAGAACCTTTCTACATTTTTACTTTCTGAATTTTGGTATTTTTCAATTTAATTTCGATTTTCTATTTAATTAGTTTTCTATTGAATTCTTGCATGAACACATGATTTTGTACATTTTATTTCTCCCACTTCCTATAATATTTTAGTCCCATTCTATTTTCTATGATTAGAGGACTCATAATAGAACCTGGAATAATTTTTGGTATATTTTTAGGCCATTTTATCCACTGTTTTGGTAGTATTGTTTGTGTAAAATTGTGATTGAATCTTAGATAGATTTAAGTGACCATTTGACATAGTTAGGTTATGAATCTTTAGGAGAGTTTTTAACAAAATATTATAGTCAGGTTAGAGACCCTCGGGAATTAATTTCATATTTTTTCCAGGACTTTTTCTATTTTTTAGTACCTTGATCTCATTCAACTTTTCCATTGTAAATTCACCAAGTTAGCTTAGGATTTTATGGTGCATTAGGACATAGATTAATTAGGCTTGATCTTAGAATAATAGAAGGCCTTAGTGTGAGTTAGCTACTGATTTTAGAATGTTGATATCATGCAAAATCCTTTAGATTTAGGACTTGGTCTTAGAAACCATTCAAGTGTGTTTCCATAAAGCGATTAGCCTTTATTTCGGTTTTATGCCTTATATGCTTTATAAATTCTTGCAAATTTTTGTTATCTTAATTCATTTTCGATATATTGTTGCATATGCATCTTCATTTCATTTACTAACATCTTCTTTTTGTGCAAGGTATTTTTCGAGGATTCGCTTATGGACTTGGATTATTTTTAATATGCTTTGATTATATTTTTGTGTTTTGTACTTTGTGATGTAATAGCTTAGAACTCTTATGCTTGTATAGTTCCTATAATTAGGATAGAAAAGATAAAATGAATCGCTAGAAAACCAAATCTCAAAAAATAAAGTAAAGAAATACTCAATCCAACGTCGAGTAAATTTTCAAATAAATAAATAAAGTTTCATGTAACTTTAGGATTCCTCGATTACCATCGCTCCACTCCATTACACCAAAAGCAAACCTTGTATGTTGCACACCATAAGTCGTGTGTCTCAACACCAAGCAACCGACCCACCTGATCCATCGTTTCATTTCATTTATGATTCATACACGTTTTCACCCACCATGATGTAGGAGGGCCATGTTATTCATTATTACTTTTTGTACTCGCATTTATAGTATAATATCCTCCTAGGTAGATTTTAATCTTTCAAGCTTCACTAACCATAGGCCACCATAAAACTCAATTAACTTAGGGTAAAGTCTAGTTTCCCTTAGAGTTTTTCCTTTCAATTTTAGTCTCACTTCACTCTAAGCTATACAGGAAATGACTTGTGAAGGTCTCCTTCACTCTTCTTCACAATGCGCCACGAGCCTTAAGCTATACGGGAAATGACTAGTGAAGGTCTCCTTCACTCTTCTAGGGTACTTTACAAATGTTCCATTGGGGGTGATCTTGGAAAGTATTCGCTCTTGTATCATAGTCTTTAGTGTTGTACCCACGATAAACACAAAATCAAGACATTTCTTCTAAAAGACAATAAACCAACAAGACATTGCGTCTTCTCTTCTCATCTCATACTCTTTGCGGACGAATACGACTTGTTTCGACAGTTCAAACTGCGATACATTAAACACCCTCGAGTCAGAGCCGGTAACACCTGAGCTAGAGCTATGGCAACGTAATCCTAAAAAACACAAACAAGTTTCCGCCTTAGTTAGACGAACTACGGCGACTATGATCCTCATTTTACCGATGAGGTACGTAGGCAGTGGGTTAGGGCCCATTCGAGCACATTCTTTATTTTCCCTACATTTTCCCCCTTTGTTCCATTTTCTTTTCCTTTTCTCATTTCACTTCCATTCCAGATAGCAATTCTTTCATTTAAATAACATATTATTCCTCACCCTTTGAAACAGACTAACAAGCGTGGATCTCGTCGGGTACGGCGGACGGATTGGGGTGTTAATACCTTCCCAATTCGTAACCGACTTCCGGACCCAGATCTTTGGTTCACAAGGCCTCGTCCTTTTCCTTCTTCCTCAGGTTTGTGCAACATTACCTTTCCCATTCCTTCGGGATAAAAATGTCTGGCTGGCGACTCTACCTTTTCCGCGCCACTTTCGCGTTTGTACTAGGATGAAAATCCCGGGAGCGACAGCTGGCGACTCTGATGGGGAAATACAACCCAGAATCTCTGGTTTCCCCTTTGAGAGTCAATCCTAGCGCTTGTTTGTTTCTGTTTTCTTTGGGTGTTTATTCGTTTATTGTTGTGCTTTAGTTTAGCTTTACTGTTTTATTTACAGTTTATCGCTTTACTTTACAACTTTATTTACAACTTTCTGCACTTTACTTTACTATTGCATATGCTGGCATATACTGTACTGGCTGTTCTGGTTTTCCTTTGCGGGATGAGATTATTGTGAGATAAGCCAAATACCCTGCTTGAGTATACACATAGGATTTAGAGTGGGGAGTCGTGTGGCTTTCATGGTTTTGAGCACGTGTAATTTTCACGAGTCTCACACCCAGATCAGGCTCTCTTGGGATATGTTCTATATTGCCTAGGCAGGCCATAGAATGTTCCCACCTGAGCTGCTAACACTGGGAACTGATCATCGAGGACCTTAGTGGAAACAACCCTCTCCAGTGGTGACAGTGGCAGACCATATTTTGTGGCAAACTCATTCGCACCCGAGGGCCCACTAGGAAATCGCATAGGATGACCTTGTTCTCTCATAGGAACCCTGTTAAAGTGACTGGTTGTATGATGATAGTATTGTACCCTTCGGGATGAATGTATTATTGTTTCTCGACTTCAGTGCTTGAAGCCGGGAACTTTTGAGGGATGCTTAATTTC
This sequence comes from Lathyrus aphaca, assembly GCA_963966055.1. Lineage (NCBI taxonomy): Eukaryota > Viridiplantae > Streptophyta > Magnoliopsida > Fabales > Fabaceae > Lathyrus > Lathyrus aphaca. The sequence continues at coordinate 142,868,544 of OZ014519.1, forward strand.
CCGGACTCAGCTGAGGCCTCCCTGGGTAGTACATAATTCCAAACCGATTCCCTAATTTGGTCATGAGCCATTTCTCGAAAATGGTGAACGTATTATTTCTACTCGGCTTTGAGAGTCCGTGATGTTGACCCGTAGTAGCACACCCGTGAGATTGGGAGGGGTTTACAGGTTTGCAGGAAAACTAACCTTCAACCTACCTTGTTCTTGATACTTGGGTTTTCTTTTGACACATACTTGTGATCTTGTATTCTTGACAATCGGTATTCAGGCAAATCAGAAGGCAATACAACAATACTCAGTATATGCAACAGTGATCACATGTTATTTCATTGCATCACATCATCCGCATACTTGCATTCCTAACACATGTTTATTCATTTGCAGGGCTGCATATCACATCCTTGATTCCAGTTATGGGTATTGTTCTATGAGCATGGAATCCAAGAAAAATACCAAGTGTATTATCTCCTACAAGGTTCATCAGCCTATTGTGAAAGAAATCCTCAAAGTGAAAGCCTTAGCTCCTCCAGAAGTTCTCAATGTCTTCAAGCATGATTACAGGTGGATTTTGTATTTCATAGAGCCCATCAGTGACTACGCTTTCAGAGGGATGCACACCTTGCTACAGTTTTATGTTCCACAGCTTAGATGTTTCGTACTTTCTGATTTCGTATTGGCACCTACATTAGAGGAGTACTCGAGCATCCTGAGAGTTTCCGTGAAGGACTGTGCACCGTTCTTTGGGTCCAAGATTGACCCCGACTTCAAAGATGTAGCAACTGCTCTTTATTTGAGCAAGTCATTATTGGAAGACCGGATTGATAGCAAATGAGGCTTCCGAGGATATCATTTGAGGTTCTTGTTAAATGAGGCTACTAAAGCTGCTGGAGCAAAAAGTTGGAGTACCTTCAATGAGATCCTAGCTTTGTGAATCTATGGAATCACTTTATTCACAAACATGCCGAACTTCGTGGATGTCGATGATATTCGCATTTTCATAGCAAAGAATCATGTTCTTACTCTCTTAGGTGATCTCTACCACTCTATGCATTATAAGAATGAGAAGTGAAGGGGTGGAATGTTGAATTGTTGCGCGACTGTATTCTATAAGTGGTTCACACGCTTTCTTCCACAATTAGGGGCTTTTGAGAGGACGAATAACTCACTTGAATGGTCGGAAAGACTGATGGGCTTGCAAGCAAACGACATTGTCTGGGTTAATCAGGGATTGCGGTGCATTGACATTCTTCATAGTTATGGAGGATTCCCTAATGTTCCGTTGATCGGGAGGAAAGGGGGAATTAATTATAACCCTTCCCTCACGGTTAGAAAGTTCGGGTACGCCTTAAAGGAACCACCAGCCGCTATGGACATCACAGAGTCCTTATACTTCCAATCAACAGACGGGTTCAAGATTGCTTAGAAAGCTTCCAATGCTTGGCATAGTCGAAAGACAAGAGGGAAGAAGACTTTGGGAGTAGGGGATTGTTGAATGTATCCACCGTTTGCAGAATGGCTAAGAGAACGGGTTGATGTGTTACTGTTACCATTTGGGCATGTGCCTCTTCTATATCTCACAGTCATTGAACAACCTACCACAATTAGAATTGAAGAGTTCAACAAGGTGAAGACGGAAAGAGACAGGTTGTTAAAGGAGAATGCACAGTTGAGTCAAGAGCTTGCTAAGGCTAATCACCCCAGACTTGAGATTGAGTGGAAAGCTCAAGAAGATGCTGAGAAGCATGCCATTACAAGGAAACAGTGTGAAGTTGAGTTAGCTCGGTATGCGAGGTTCGAGTTTGCTACTAGGAGTTATTCCAAGGAACATATTGACACTAGAAGGCAACTGGATTAAAAAACCTTGATGCTTGAGAACATGAAAAAGAGGCATGCTGCTTACAGGATCAAAAGAGAGGAACAAGATAAAGTTCAAGCTGAGATATCGTGAGTAAGCTAAAGGAGAAAGATGAAGAGATGGCCGGTAAGTTGAGAGAAAAGGATGCAAAACTTGCTAAAGCCTGAGAGGAAGCTGCTTATTACAAGCAGATGATGATCTACTATCAGAAGAATCTGAAGAGGTTTGAAGACAACCAGGTGCAGACAAAGGAATTGGTAGAAGTTCCAAAGGCCGGACCGATCGTTGACTCAGACTTAGATAGAGGATCACATTGACAAATACATCTTTCTGTTTGTTTGTATGTTGTGGGATTACCATCAGGACTATTGATGGAATCTTTTTTATCATTGCACTTCTGTTTAAAATCCATGCTTTGTGCGTTTTGACTATATCAACAAGTTCTTATCATAAAAAGATCTCTTTACTATCATTCTGTGTGCTCTCGCTTTGTGATCACCGACACATCTGGCACGTTTGCAAAGCATGTTGGTCTTCATATGCTTGGAATTGTTTGGCACGTCTGCTACACACATACACACACATCTTATATTATCAACATTGCTTGTTATTTGAAGCAAAAGGAGCTTTTGTCTTCATCGAACCCACAAAAATTGGAATCAGGGGATGGAATGCCCTAAGAATGAATAGACATGCCATAAGCATTCATTTCCTACATATCATATTCTTGTGTTTTTGCAGGTTACCCAGACTTTCTAACTTATTCAACTGCATGCAATATAGCTGGTCAACGCGTTCACCGATATCCGACTAAAAGAAACCGAGTAAGGATGGCTGAATGAATGCAAACTAATCTCAATGAGCTCCAACAGAGGATGGATCAGTTCATGGAAATGATGACTGGAATGGCCCAGAACCATGAACGTCTCAGGCTGATGGTTGAGCAACCCTATGGAAATGCTAATACTGGAACACCGACCGAGAATGTGGATCCTAACGCTGCCCGTAACAGAGAGCCTAATCCAAATAGGACCACAGCATGTAATGTAGGTTTAGAAGACAATCAAGAGGACCAATTCACTCTACTGGATGCTGATATGGGTAATATGAATGAGATCAACGACCGCAGGTATGAAGAGCTGGCAGAGAAGATTAAGGCCATGGAATGTCAGAATTCCCTGGGCATTGATGTAACCAGTCTCGGGTTAGTACCAGGAGTCAGAATCCCTCCTAAGTTCAAGGCGCCATCATTGGACAAGTACAACGGCACCACATGCCCTAGAACTCACATTCACGCATACTTTGGAAGAATCTCGGCTCACACTGATGACGAGAAGCTTTGGATACATTTCTTCCAAGATATCTTATCTGGAGCTTCATTGAGCTGGTACATGAAGCTAAGTCGGGTCTCTATTCGAAGCTAGAAAGATTTAGCCGAAGCTTTTCTCATGCAGTATCAATATAATATCGATATGGCTTCGAACCGCACTCAGTTGCAGAACTTGTCTCAAGGACCTAAGGAAAATTGTAAGCAGTATGCCCAGAGGTGGCGTGAGCTGGATGCACAGGTTCAACCCCCGTTGCTGGATCGGGAAAAGGCCGACATGTTTATGGGCACCTTGCAAGATGTTTACTTGGATCGTCTGGCCGCTTGCCCGTCCATCGGTTTTGCTGATATCGTCATCGCCGGAGAAAGGTTAGAAAACTTCCTGAAATTAGGAAAGATTCAAGATGCAAGCAGTGTCGGTTCTTCTGGTGTGAAAAGGCCTTTTAGCTATGGTCAAAGACGAAGAGAAGGTGAGACAAATGATGTGTATAGAGGCCGGGACAAAGGTCATTCTCAAGGTTACTACCAAGCAGGTGCAGTGACTATTACTCCACAGGTTCAACAATATCCTCAAGGTCAGCAACAACAGGCACAAAGACCATTTCAGGAGAGAACAAGAGCAAGGAACCGCAGACTCGATCCTATCCCATGTCCATATGTTGTATTGCTTCCAGAGCTGCTGAAGTTGAACATGGTCGAGCTGCGTACCATGAGCGCTCCTTCTCCTGACAATCTACCTCCGAATTTTGATTCAAATGCCAGATGCGAGTTCCATTCGGGTACCCAGGGGCACAATATTGAGAAGTGTTGGGCTTTTCAGAACAAGGTACATGACTTAATTGACTCTAAGGCGATTAATTTCGCTCCTCGGCCAAATGTACTCCAAAATCCAATGCCTAAGCACGGTGGAGCCGAAACGAATAAGGATGTCACGGTTGTTTTACCAGGTGGTCCGCGTTAAGCTGAAGTATTCAAATTAATCACCCAGATTTGCAAGGGTATTCACAGAAGAAATAAAGCCATAAGTATTCCAATACTCTCGGTGATGGCATTTGTGTGTTTGTCTTTCTTCATTGTTCATTTTCATCCATATTGAGGGGAACTACATCACTCTGATTCTTCATTGGTCTTGAATTAATGAAGATACGTAGGCAGAAGATCATCAGGTCTTTCCGAGCAATCTTATGGGGCAACTTTATTCCCCAGCTTCATTCTTTCATCCAGACGTCTCGTGTCAGAGTCAGAATAACTAGAAGAAGAGGTATGACTGCCGTGGTTGGGTATACAACTGCAACTTGTAGATTATAAGTCTGTGAAAGAGCTATTGATCATGGAAAGTATCCAAGACTGACAGGTCCAGACGGAGTCAAGCCTCCTCAACTACGGTAATATTCAGTTTCTTTACTGCATTTCCATTTGTAGTTTCTTTTATGCGCTAAACATTTGTCTACATGTATGAAATTTGTTTGCTTTTGAATGTTAGCAATAATAAAACTCACATGTTTTTCTTGAAGTAATTCATTCACATTCACTTATAATTTTGCATGTGTACATCGCAAAAACCAACTGTCGTGCTTAAACTCTTAAGGCAGAATGACGAAACAAAAACGCAAGAATCTCTAATTGTGTGCTCTTGAATAAGACCATGTTGACGATGTACAGGCTTTGTTTCAAATCCCTAAACACTGGAAATATAAGGAAGATAAACCCTTGCTAACCCCTTTGAGCCCTGAAGTAGGAGTTTCTTTTCGCATGAAAAACCCTCACATGTAACCATGGGGCAGGGTAGATATCAGCTAGTCGGACCAAGCGTCCAGGCTTTCATAAAGGAGTGTATTTGAGGGTCCATTACGTTCCAGTATGCTAATCAAAAGGTCCAAAGACCAGAAACCAAAATGGTTATCCAAGTCAAAAGGTCCAAAGATTGAAAACCACAATCGTTATCCTTCGCCGACCAAAGAATGAGGCAGTTACGACCCTCATGAGGTAATCAAGACAAACAGTGTCACACGACTTGTTCAAAAAGAAAAAAAAGAAAAAAGAAAGAAATGAAAAAGCCCGCTAAGTCGAAACTTGAAAGCAAGCGACATAGGCAAAAATTAGGGCATCCCGCTGGACTCCACAATCAAAGATTCACAAGAATCAGTCCAAGCAAAAGTTAGGGATAAGAAAAATTACGCAAAAGCTAAAGACAGAAAGAATTACATAAGAAAGATCCTTAGGCAAGAACATAGTCGTGTGGCACAGACACGAAAGAGAAAAGGGTGACTGACTCACAACGACAACCTTATTGGTGCTTGAACCGATAGCAGCAATGGTTCCTCAACCGACACGAAACCCTTATGGAAGGTGAGTGCTTGTGATAATTAGCTGAACATAGGAATGGAGAATATCACGAAGAGTGGGTGGGCACAAATAAACTTCGAGCCTATATCATTTGTTTCTATAACCGTGAACCAGGCCACAATACAACCCTCAAAAGTCCTAACTGAAACAGGGTTACTTCGAGAGCATACTACCACGAGGCCACGTTCTTGACTCCTATGAGTTGTGCTAAAAGATCTTTGTTGGTATTACATGTACATACTTTCATTAAAAAAAATAATGTCGTATTTTAACCAGTGATTCGCTCACAAAGGTTTGCAACACCCTTTTCAGTAAAGACTTCAAGATTATCATGTGTGTTGCATTAGAATTTTCATTCTAATAATAAACATCTTTTGCTTGCATACATTTGTTTGGCATCATATTTGGTTCACATGCGAAAATTCAGTCCAGAAGCTCAAGCTTGCCAAGATGAGAAGTTTAAAACTTCTGAAAGACGGTCACATCGAGGTACACTTTTCCGCAAAAGCTCCATTGAGTAAGGGCTTTCCCAACCAATCATGGCAAGAGCTATCCAATCCGGGGCAGTTACGTCTAGCAATCTCTTCAAAATTCAGCCAAACTGAGGCAACCACTTCGAGATTCAAATCTCTCCAAGAGTAAAGATTAGTCAGTCAAATACTAAACTATCTGAATACTCATACTGGGGCAGGCCACCCCAATAGTATGAAAATTTATTCTTTCCCGAAGACAGACAATATCAGAAGCATTTACCCGGAGTTCAGAATATTGCGGTCACTCGTCAAGCCAATTATCTCGTTCAGCGTTTCTTACAGCCCCAGGCTTATCTGCGTTGATAATGGTTACCTCATCAGTAAGGTTATTACACTAATTCAAGCAATCACTGCGATACCTAAGAGTTTAAAGACACCAAGTCTTTTGTAAAATCCTCTTAAGGTAAAGTCCCGACAAAAGCAAATGATCCCCAACATGAGACGACTTGAAATCTTTCCTCCTCAGCAGGACGTGCCTCGGTTTTGTCATCCCCAACAGACGAATGGAAGCTATCCCTAGTAAAGTCACCAAGTTTTTCCTTCAGCTGGTTTCCTTGATCTCGGTTCCTCAACAGATCTAAGGTAACTCCTATTCCCCTAGCAGATTTCAGATAAATCATTCTCTTCCCCAGTAGATCCATAAGAGTGGATAATCCCCAATAGTCGAGGTATCCCCTGGCACGGTCCTAAAATCTAAAGTCCAATTTATTTTTGGCAAAGGTGATAATTCAGGACAAATGAATTTTTCACGCTCTTTTCCAACAGAGATGTTATCCCCACAGGGCTTCTTGAGATCAAATCCGCGATCATTGTGTTTCCCCACAGAGTCAACAAGGACTTATTATTTCCGCATCAGGAACTCCCTTTGCACTTACGCCATTTCATTGACATGTTCAAAACCTAACATCCCCAGTGTCATGGGGCATCATGACATACAATTCAACATATGCGTACCCAGCATAATCCAAGTTTGATATCTTTAAAAGTCCAGTCGCAGACTGGCCAAAGTCCATCTTCGGGTGGCAAATTTCTAAAGTCTCCCGCAGTGAGCAAAAGTCCAGCCACAGACTGGCCAAAGTACATCTTCGGGTGGCAAATTTCTAAAGTCCCCCGCAGTGGGCAAAAGTCTCCCGCAGTGAGCAAAAGTCCAGCCACAGACTGGCCAAAGTCCATCTTCGGGTGGCAAATTTCTAAAGTCCCCTGCAGTGGGAAAAAGTCTCCCGCAATGAGCAAAAGTCCAGCCACAGACTGGCCAAAGTCCATCTTCGGGTGACAAATTTCTAAAGTCCCCCATAGTGGGCAAAAGTCTCCCGCAGTGAGCAAAAGTCCAGCCACAGACTGGCCAAAGTCCATCTTCGGATGGCAAATTTCTAAAGTCCCCCGTAGTGGGCAAAAGTCTCCCGCAGTGAGCAAAAGTCCAGCCACAGACTGGCCAAAGTCCATCTTCGGATGGCAAATTTCTAAAGTCCCCCGCAGTGGGCAAAAGTCTCCCGCAGTGAGCAAAAGTCCAGCCGCAGACTGGCCAAAGTCCATCTTCGGGTGGCAAATTTCTAAAGTCCCCCGCAGTGGGAAAAAGTCTCCCGCAGTGAGCAAAAGTCCGGCCACAGACTGGCCAAAGTCCATCTTCGGATAGCAAATTTCTAAAGTCCCCCACAGTGGGCAAAAGTCTCCCGCAGTGAGCAAAAGTCCAGCCGCAGACTGGACAAAGTCCATCTTCGGGTGGCAAATTTCTAAAATCCCCCGCAGTGGGAAAAAGTCTCCCGTAGTGAGCAAAAGTCTCCCATAATAAGCAAATGTCCACTCGCAGTGTGGCAAATTGTCCAAACACCACCCGCAGTGTGGCAAAGTATCAAAAAGTCCAGCCGCAGACTGGCCAAAGTCCATCTTCGGGTGGCAAATTTCAAAAGTCTCACATAGTGAGCAGCAGCCCCCGTAGTGTGGCAAGATTTCCAAGATCCACCCACAGTGTGGCAGATTATCCAAAGTCCGCCCACAATGTGGCGAAGTATTTGAATTCCGACCGCAGATAGGTGAAAGTCCGTCCTTAGGGTGGCAAATCATATCGTGAAGTCCAACCGCAAATTGGAAAAAGTTCATCCTCATGGTGGCAAAGTATCTTAAAATTCGATCGCAAATTGGTGAAAGTCCACCCGCAGTGTGGCAAGCCGTTAGTCGTCTGACTCCATCCGAAAGATATCATTAAGGCGTTTGTTGCAGCCTATCAAAGTCCACCCGCAGTGTGACAAGTCAGCAGCCTTCTGGAAATATTCAAAAGGCATCCCCTGTCTATTATTCTTCCCATCATAATTATATCCAAGCAGAGTTCATTCGGTTGAGGTTATTTCCCTGTTCTTCTGCCACAGAGTGCAAATTTTTTGGTTGTTTCTGGTATTCAATCTCTACATACCTCAAACGTCTGAAAGCAACTGCTATCATCCATTCAGGTCTACAGTGATTGAATAGGGGCAGCTGTAACACCCCAAAATTTTCCCTCTTATTTATCACTACTAAATGCGTTCTCGATTAGGTCATTCATTCATTCATTCACATTGAGCTCATAAGGCTTGAGATTGAAGCGTTTTTTTGGTGACGTGAATATTTCTATTCATAAGGGATTTATTTGGTTATTTCACTGAAGATCAAGACGAAGTTTGAGTCCCAAAGACATGAGCGTATTCTTGTCAAGGTTCATAAAGTGTCAATGTTATATGCTTCAAGATCTCTTAAAATGCGCCAAGTAATTAGGGTTTCACTGGGGTTTCAGCTAAGAACATCATTGGACCAAGGTTTTGGTTTCTTACCAACTAAGTATATTCCTCGTTAAAGATACATCTAAAGAGGATTAGGGCTTCATGTTAGATGTATCATGTTGTTTATGGTGCAAAGATCAAGTGGTGGATGCATGGGATAATCAGGTCATTATAAATTGTTAATAGTTCGTTACTTGTAATGCAAGTTAACGAGGTTTGAGTTTGAAGCTTACAGAAGGTTGTGAACTTCTGGAGGATACAAATTTGCAAAAATAGTTCTAAAACCAAATTAATACCATATCCAATTTCCTTTTCTTTTTCACGTCCAACCTGAGCCTGAATGTTCATATCACTATTTCTTTTGCCAAGTCCATATTTTATTTCCATGTCTAATTTATTGATTTGAGTTAGATTCAAAGTTTGGGCCAAATATTTCACTTTTCTTAAAATCATTATTTAAGATTTAAATCATTTCAATCTAGGTCCACTACCCCTTTTATTGTTTTAAAACTCATACTTATCAACTTAAATCCAAGGATCCTTGTCAAGTATCACAATAAAAGTATTAAGAAAAAAAAACAGAAAGTTGAGAACAAGTTGCTAGGGGGTTGCAGTTCAATATGACAAGGCATAAGATACATATTAGGATAACAATTGAACTGCATAAAAAACGGATTGATCCTTTCCAATTCACAATAACAGTTGGAAGGAGATTGCTCATAACAAAAATAACAGAAAACCAGAAATGAAAAGGGATAGCAAAAATTCAGAGCTAGTGATACATTAGCTTATTATATCAAAAGGATAATCGGTTACACCATAATTGATAACGATAGTTCAATTACAAAAACAGGAAAAAGAAAAAACGAGAATTCGATAAAAACTGATAATAGACTTTTGATATTAGTTTACAGGAAGCGGGAAACATAAAAAGGGAGAAAAGCTCAACTTCATGAATCAAAAAAAGACTTCAGCACATCTTCGATGAGTAAAACCATCTCATCATATCAAGCCAAAACCTGGAATTTCAAAAAAAAAGATTCTCAGATTCACAATTGAAAGAAAAAGGGGAAGGGATACTAACACAAATACGGTTACAAATCCAACAACCTCTAACAAATCATAAGAGAAAATTACTATTTTTTTACCTGAACTCTCCAACTGAAACCTATATAGATCAGAAGCATCTTCATCTTCAGGGGGTGGTGGCCATTTTTCTGATTTATCCTTCACAATAACCTGGATTCTTCACCATTCATGATCCAGTCTTGACCCTCATTCTCCCTCATTTTCTGATTCATTCATTCTACCCCTTCAACCCTCTTCCTGATTCATTCCACAATCCTCTAAAATCTCTTCTTCACCCTCACATCTTCAGGGATTAGCTCCTCCAATCTGATTCAATCACACTTCACCATTTTCATACTATCTTCATAACCTCTTCAGCCTTCAATTCATCCACACAGAATATGCAATCATAACACAACAATTCAATAAGATTCATCAACAACAACTCATAATCAACTCATAATCGCAAGGAAGAGAGGAAGAATTTATCGGAGAATTCAGTTATAACAGAAAAAGAAGCAGTTACAGAAGAAAGAGGTGGAAAGAAAACGCAAAACCTGTTCATCAATAAGCCAACTATCTTCTGTGAATTCAATAATCACCTTCAACTTATCTTCATCTTCAAACTTCATCAATCTATTCTTCAAGCACCTGCATATTACATTCTCCACAAATTTACATTCCAAAATAGATCACGCGACAAAGTTCTGCAGCCGCAAATTCAAGAGCTACAATGAAAATTCATAGCACCGAGAAATCAACAATTCGATCACAATTATAAGAACGAGAAAAGAAGGAATTCAAGAACATGTGTGAAACTGTAACAATGACAACAAAAGCGGAGGAGAAGACAAGAATGAAAGGAACCTTACCGGGAGCATCACGTTGTCGCCTTCATTTTCATTTTGCATTCACGGCTGAGTGAACCTCCACAACCATCTCAGAGCGTTGCATCGCTTCGAAACGCATCACCGAGTCATCATAATACACTTCGTCGTCATCAATCCTTCATCTTCGAAAACCTAAAAAACGCAAGAATAATCAACGCGTTCAGAAGTCCACAAATCGATCAAGGCGTCCTTATATCACACAATAGTACTACAACTCGATCGTATGAATAAAGAAGATTCGCGCAAGTTCGAAGGGGAAGAATCGTGATCGAGCAAAGCAAATATGAGGGGTTTCAAATCGAAGTAAGCTTTTCTCTCGTTTTTCTTCGGCGACGGAATGTTAGATTGTATTTTCTTCCTTTTCGATTTTAATTAAGAAGGGGATTAGGGTTTGTGTGGAGATTGTGTCGTTTGGAGGAAGGCAGGACGGTGACCGCGGGCGGATTTCTCTGGTGACGGTGGTGTAGCGGCGACGGCTAGGGTTTTGATGGAAGAGGTGAAGTTTGTGAGAAGAAGAAGGATACACGGTTTAGAGAAAGACTTTATTGATTTCAGCTTAAGATATAATTTGATGTTGTTGTTAATACTGGTTTAATTTTGATTTTGGAAAATTAAAAGGTAATAAACTGCAGTAATCATAATTAAAACTCATAAAAATCTTGGGAAATCACCGTAGCATCTAGATAAGAAGATAAAGATTGGGTTGGATGGTCCACTCCGACGGTGACACTTGTCACCGTCCGGTAGGACCACCAGATTTTGTTCATGCGTGCGCCACCCCACCACAACAATCGTATTCTCTCACACAAAAGCATTGCATCATATCATTGACCTCATCTGTGAAATCTAACGGCCGCGATTGATTCTCCGAGTCAAAAGAGTTGACCAAAGACCCATAGTATAGACCCTCAGTCTAGTTACGTGTTTGGGCCTGAAACCCCTTCTTTTCGCACCCCCCAGGTTAAGCTCATTTCGTATTTTAACTAGAAATAATCTCTATTCTCACCCCCCCCCCCTTTATTTTCTTTATTTTTATATTTTCTGTTTAATACTTGTTCAATTTAAATCAATAAAAAATATCAAAAAGCATAATAAAATTTTACAAAAATTATAGTAGCCTTTTAACTCATTTTAGAACCTTTCTAGATTTTTACTTTCTAAATTTTGGTATTTTTCAATTTAATTTAGATTTTCCATTTAATTAGTTTTCTATTGAATTCTTGCATGAACACATGATTTTGTACATTTTATTTCTCCCACTTCCTATAATATTTTTGTTCCATTATTTTTTTTATGATTAGAGAACTCATAATAGAACCTGGAATAATTTTTGGTATATTTTTAGGCCATTTTATCCACTGTTTTGGTAGTGTTGTTTGTGTAAAATTGTGATTGAATCTTAGATAGATTTAAGTGACAATTTGACATAGTTAGGTTATGATATTTTAGGAGAGTTTTTAACACAATATTATAGTCAGGTTAGAGACCCTAGGGAATTAATTTCATATTTTTTCCAAGAATTTTGCTATTTTTTAGTACCTTGATCTCATTCATCTTTTCCATTGTAAATTCACCAAGTTAGCTTAGGATTTTATGGTGCATTAGGACATAGATTAATTAGGCTTGATCTTAGAATAATAGAAGGCCTTAGTGTGAGTTAGCTACTGATTTTAGAATGTTGATATCATGCAAAATCCTTTAGTTTTAAGACTTGGGAATTAGAAACCATTCAAGTGCGTTTCCATGAAGCGATTAGCCTTTATTTCGGTTTTATGCCTTACATGCTTTATAAATTCTTGCAAATTTGTGTTATCTTAATTCATTTTCGACATATTGTTGAATATGCATCTTCATTTCATTTACTAACATCTTCTTTTTGTGCAAGGTATTTTTCGAGGATTCGCTTATGGACTTGGATTATTTTTATTATGCCTTGATTATATTTTTGTGTTTTGTACTTTGTGATGTAATAGCTTAGAACTCTTATGCTTGTATATTTCCTATATTTAGGATAGAAAAGATAAACTGAATCGCTAGAAAACCAAATCTCAAAAAATAAAGTAAAGAAATACTCGATCCAACGTCGAGTAAATTTTCAAATAAATAAATAAAGTTTCATGTGACTTTAGGATTCCTCGATTACCATCGCTCCACTCCATTACACCAAAAGAAAGCCTTGTATGTTGCACACCATAAGTCGTACGTCTCAGCACCACGCAACCGGCCCACCCGATCCATCGTTTCATTTCATTTATGATTCATACACGTTTTCACCCACCATGATGTAGGAGGGCCATGTTATTCATTATTACTTTTTGTACTCGCATTTCTAGTCTAATATCCTCCTAGGTAGATTTTAATCTTTCAAGCTTCACTAACCATAGGCCACCATAAAACTCAATTAACTTAGGGTAAAGTCTAGTTTCCCTTAGAGTTTTTCCTTTCAATTTGAGTCTGACTTCTCATTTTAAAGAAAAATCAAAATACTTAATAAAAGAAAATGTGTACAATGCGCCACGAGCCTTAAGCTATACGGGAAATGACTAATGAAGGTCTCCTTCACTCTTCTAGGGTACTTTACAAACGTTCCATTGGGGGCGATCTTGGAAAGTATTCGCTCTTGTATCATAGTCTTTAGTGTTGTACCCACGATAAACACAAAATCAAGACATTTCTTCTAAAAGACAATAAACCAACAAGACATCGTGTCTTCTCTTCTCATCTCATACTCTTTACGGACGAATACGACTTGTCTCGACAGTTCAAACAGCGATACGGTAAACACCCTCGAGTCAGAGCCGGTAACACCTGAGCTAGAGCTATGGCAACATAATCCTAAAAAACACAAACAAGTTTCCGCCTTAGTTAGACGAACTACGGCGACTCTGATCCTCATTTTCCCGATGAGGTAAGTAGGTAGTGGGGTAGGGCCCATTCGAGCACATTCTTTATTTTCCCTACATTTTTCCCCTTCGTTCCATTTTCTTTTCCTTTTCTCATTTCACTTCCATTCCAGATAGCCATTCTTTCATTTAAACAGCATATTATTCCTCACCCATTGAAACAGACTAACAAGCGTGGATCCCGTCGGGTACGGCGGACGGATTGGGGTGCTAATACCTTCCCAATTCGTAACCGACTTCCGGACCCAGATCTTTGGTTCGCAAGGCCTCATCCTTTTCCTTCTTCCTCGGGTTTGTGCAACATTACCTTTCCCATTCCTTCGGGATAAAAATGTCTGGCTGGCGACTCTAACTTTTTCGCGTCACTTTCGCGTTTGTACTAGGATGAAAATCCTGGGAGCGACAGCAGGCGACTCTGCTGGGGAAATACAACCCAGAATCTCTAGTTTCCCCTTTGAGAGTCAATCCTAGCGCTTGTTTGTTTCTGTTTTCTTTGGGTGTTTATTCGTTTGTTGTTGTGCTTTAGTTTAGCTTTACTGTTTTATTTATAGTTTATCGCTTTACTTTACAACTTTATTTACAGCTTTATGCACTTTACTTTACTGTTGCATATGATGGCATATATTGTACTGGTTATTCTGGTTTTCCTTGGCGGGATGGGATTATTGTGAGATAAGACAAATACCCGGCTTGAGTAAACACATAGGATTTAGAGTGGGCAATCGTGTGGCTTGCATGGTTTTGAGCACATGTAGTTTTCACGAGTCCCACACCCAGATCAGGCTCTCTTGGGATATGTTCTATACTGCCTAGGCAGACCATAGAATGTTCCCACCGGAGCTGCTAACACTGGGAACCGATCATCAAGGACCTTAGTGGAAACAACCCTCTCCAGTGGTGACAGTGGCAGACCACATTTTGTGGCAAACCCATTCGCACCCGAGGGCCCACTAGGAAATCGCATAGGATGACCTTGTTCTCTCATAGGAACCCCGTTAAAGCGACTGGTCGTATGATGATAGTATTGTACCCTTCGGGATGAATGTACTATTGTTTCTCGACTTCAATGCTTGAAGCCGAGAACTTTTGAGGGATGCTTATTTTCCCGGACTCAGCTGAGGCCTCCCTGGGTAGTACATAATGCCAAACCGATTCCCTGATTTGGTCATGAGCCATTTCTCGGAAATGGTGAACGTATTATTGCTACTCGGCTTTGAGAGTATGTGATGTTGACCCGTAGTAGCACATCCGTGAGATTGGGAGGAGTTTACAGGTTTGCAGGAAAACTAACCTTCAACCTACCTTGTTCTTGATACTTGGGTTTTCTTTTGACACATACTTGTGATCTTGTATTCTTGACAATCGGTATTCGAGAAAATCAGAAGGCAGTACAACAATGCTCAGTATATGCAACAGTGATCACATGTCATTGCATTGCATCACATCATCCGCATACTTGCATTCTTAACACATGTTTATTCATTTGCAGAGCTGCATATCACATCCTTGATTCCAGTTGTGGGTATTATTCTATGAGCATGGAATCCAAGAAAAAGACCAAGTGTATTATCTCCTACAAGGTTCATTAGCCTATTGTGAAAGAAATCCTCAAAGTGAAAGCCTGAGTTGAACACTTATTATCATTATTGATTTATGAGAAATAAAATCATACATTCCGATGAGAAAACCTTATATCTTTATGAAGACTCCATTTGAATGAATCTTGAATGATCCTTTTTGTTTGCTTTCAAGACTTGATTGTTTAGTTGTTATCATCAAAATATAATTTGAGAAGCTTGCTTCTACACGATAAACACTGCGTAATGAGTAATTGCCATCCCCTTCCAAATTCCAAACCATTTTATTAACCTGGACTGACTCGAAAAGCGCAATATTTAGGATTTTATTTGCTGCTTCCTCACCTACCAAAGGCAATATCAGATCATAGTTCCATTGCTTACCATGATTGCTAATTAAATCCACTACTTTTGAATTGGATATATCAAGAATATGCGACCATGGATTAGTTAAGAAAGTACGATCGTGCAACCAGTTTTGGTTCCATACCGAAATGCTCTCTCCGGAACCTATGCTCCATTTGTAACCTCCACGAACCACAAATTTAGCACTCCAAATACTCTTCCACACGTAGCTTGGATTGTGACCCAATACGAAATCAAGAAAATCACTGTTGGAGAAGTAACGAGCTTTATAGAATCTGGATACAAGATTATTTGAATTCGTCATGAGATTTTGTAAGAATGAATTAATTCAAACTCAAAATTTACCACTAACTCTTTCAAAATAAAAATAAGAAAATAACAAATACAATATTTTAGATTTTTGTAATTATACAGTTTTTGACATCCTTTTTAAATTATTCAAAATATTCAACTTATTTATTATCGTCAAATATATTGCTTTATTTTTTTCTTTTGAGCAAAAATCTGTTGTTGTGTCAACTAAAGAAAATTGTTTCTCGTGTGTTATACAAATAAAATTTGAAATTATTATTTTAGTATAGTAATTTAATGATCAAAATTTTATTATTTAAAAATAAATAAATAAAATATCAACTATTCAATGGCAATTAATTATACTGTCAATTCATTATTATTATCTATTTACATTATTTTATAAGTTGTTAAAATAAAAGTCAAACTTTTTCCAATATCTAACATTAATAATTAACTGAACATGTAAAATCTGTAAAATTTGTTCTGACAATTTATTTCAATTAAATTCTTAAATATATCTGCAATTACCATACAAACTGAATTATGAGATTGATTTTATCTATAACAATTATTACAAAACAGTATTTTCATAAATTTGAACATAAATATAACATAATAAGGATCAAATATTTTTAAAAAGCCAGCAATTATACGCGGAAAATAAATTAAATACCAATAGTATATGCATGTTTTAAGGCAGATATACATCTAATCTAATATCTAACTATTAAAATAACAATCCGTTAACTACCCATTAAATCCTTTTACTTAATCACTTATTACACTAACAGGAAAGGACTTTTCTGGCAAGTCAAAAATGATGTCTTATTATGCACTTAACATTACATTTTGCTGACGTGTATTTACCTCAATTTTTCTTCACTAAATCAACAAATTTAATTTTCAAATTTATAAAATCATGAAAACCTCTGGTGGTGCGAAGACGGAAGGCCATGGGTTGAGGGTCATCTTCTAAATAATTGTGCACACCCACCTTGGTCATTGAAAAGAGGTTTTGGAATTTGTAAAACCGTGATATAGTTCATCCATTTCTTTGGCTTTCCAATATCATCATCAACTAGGTTCACTGACTAGGTTCCTTGAGATCTCCGTTGATTCTTACAATTCCCACTTCCTTCTCAGCACCAGGTACATCTCCCTCCCTTCCTCTCTCTCTCTCTCTCTCTCTCTCTCTCTCTCTCTCTGATTCATCGATTCATAGGTTGATTAATTTCTCATTTTTTCAGACCTGGTGCTTCTTCCAGAATTCTACTTGGCGCAATCACTCCACCGTCTTTCATTCTCCCCAAATTGATACAATCATTGATTCTCGCTCCAGCTACTTCAACCTCAAGTTTTTTGTTATTCATTGATAATTATGTTTCTTCTATTTGTTGAATGTATTCATTGTTTGCTTTCTATGATTTTGTTTTTTTACTTAGTGAGATGTAGTCACTGTTTTAATTTGAAATAATTGTCTCATGTTTTGTTTTGTTTTGTTTTATTTCTTTGTTAGTTGATGCAGATTTTATTGCTGAAAAAGATGATGAAGGGTTTCCTACGGATGATTCTGGGTCAGATAATTCTGATGCTAGCGAAAATAATGATGAGAAACAGAGAAATTATAAAACTAGCATGAAATGTCATTAATAACTATACATTTATAAATAATGGTTGTAGTTTATATTCCAATGTGACTGACTCACTGCTGTTTTTTTTTTCTGTTCGGATGTAACTCAGGTTGTAAGAGAGAGTCAAGCACCCAAAGTTGTTTTGCCAAATTCCAAAGAAATACACACAAAAAATATATGCAGCTTCAAGTTCTAAACCTCAAGAATCAAGTGTCTCACTGTTGGAGGTATTAAGGAAGTCTTTAATTCATACAGATTGTTATGTCTAGAGTATCGTAGTTCAGCAAAATGAATCTGTTGTGTTCCAAGCATTTAAGTTAACCAAGAAGTAAATTAAGACGGGAGACAAAGTTTGATGAATGGTATGAAATTTTGGTCTTCATATGTTATTTATTCATACCGCTGGTTTTTGTTTATAGTGATGACTATATTCCCACTGTAGAATGTAACAATGTTTTATATTATAGAATGTAGTAATGTTTTTTCAATACCATTGAACAATTTGAAAGTTGGCACAAGGAAAAACATGGTTTAGGTGGATTCGTCCAAAATTGTCAATGCCACTTATCAAGATAAAGCAACATGGCAGGATAGAAACAACATTTCCTACAAAAGTGAGTTATCCAATAAGTGTCATAGTAGTTGTGATATTAACCTGTTATTTCTTTTTCTCATAATAAATTTTCAATCAACACATAAATCTATACAATATGTTTCAAAACACTATATCAGGTTTGTTTGGAAAATGATTCATAATGGAGGCGCCAATCATTTTTATATGCCGCAATAATGGATTGGCTATCAGTACCCCTACATCCAATCAATTTCGAAGTAATTTTTTGTACCTTCTTTTCCAATTTCTTCTATTATCTAGGTCTTTTCCATTGTCTCGCAATGTCTAACAACATATTGTGTTGGTTTCGTGTTTATAACTAGGTGATGGTATTGTTGTAAAAGGACAAGCTTATGGAGTTCATAATATTCGTGTGGATGGGAATGATGCTCTGGCCATTTATAGTGTTGTTCAAGCTGGTTTTTGTTTATAATGATGACTATATTCCCACTGTAGAATGTAACAATGTTTTATATTATAGAATGTAGTAATGTTTTTTCAATACCATTGAACAAATTGAAAGTTGGCACAAGGAAAAACTTGGTTTAGGTGGATTCGTCCAAAATTGTCAATGCCACTTATCAAGATAAAGCAGATAGCAAAAAGAGACCAATTTTGATAGAAGTAAAATGATTATAACCTTTGAAGCCAAATCTTTTGGCATGTTTAAAAAAATGTCGATATATGGTCTCATATAGAAGCATGTTAACGAAAGCTCTCTAGGAAGCCTTAAAATTTGTGAACAATTCTTTGAATATGCTCGAGGTATTTTACTCGGTGCCAGTTTTAGTATGTCTGGTGCTTACATGCGTCTGTCTTGCAGAAAACAACACAATTGCAATTGGTTCAATCTCTACTGGAAGTTGAGAAAGAAGTTATTAAAGTTTTGAGTGTACTAGGATTATTATCCTTTTTACCCTATGCCGAGGTGACAATTGTTTAAACGATCTTATCTTTCTTGCATAGTTTTTAGAAATGACTAATCTTTTGATGATTTTTATTTGTTCATTAGGTTCTGCAGCAGTTAAAGATAAGGCGTTAAAGAGAGGTGGTTTAACCGAAGACGAAGTGCTATGTCTGATTGAAGAAAGAAGACAAGCTAGGATTAATAAGGATTTTGCCAAGAGTGATGATGTTAGGATCGGTTTAACAGCAAAGGGTATTGCGCTTATGAATATGATGTTAGGACCGGTTTGAACTTGGAATTCATTTACTTATTTGATTTCTTAACGAAAAACTTTAGATGATGATTAATGTTTATAAGTTAAACAATCATAAAACGCAAAGATATAAGCACACCCCTTCATAGTTTACATGAGCCTTCTACAGGTTTGAATCAGAGCCAATTGAGCTCTCCAAATGTTTCTGCACAGTTTCTCCTCCAAATGTTTCCGCACAGTTTCTCCGTATTCCCGAAAACATCTGAGATTTGATTAATCTGTAATCTCAGTTCTGCAGAAAAAACTGGTTCCTAGAGACCAGTCAAAACATTGCTTCCTCCACCCACACCAGAAGTTTTTGCCTAAGCAAGCTTTTTTAAGATCTTGACCTACACTATGTAGGTAGTTCTAACTTTTAATAATTAAAACAAGTTTTTGACCTTATGATCTAATTATTTGATTTTACAATGCAACTAGTAAGATACACGTGCTCCCGTGATATTAAAAAGTTAATTGTGTATATGACTATAAAATATTATTTTAGTGATATTAAATAAATAAAATAATTAAATATATTATAAAAACAAAAAATTTCAAAATCACAATTATATATAAAATGTATATATTTTTGGATAAGCATTCATTCTAATTTAGTGCTAGTTTTTAGTTCCAAATAAATGATAAAATCTATAAACAAAATTAATGATTTTAGTAATTATATTTTCAAGTAAGTAATGAACTCAATCAATCTTTTAAATCATTAGAATATACTATTTGTATTTAGAGACTAAAATCTTTCAATCTTTCAATTTAGTGTTAGTGGCAACATGTATAAAGTAACAAATATCAATAAAATAAGAGAAATAATTTCTGATGTTTCATCAGAGAAAAAAAAGAAATATTATTATAATTGAATGCGTTTTTAAGTTTACAATTGTAAATTGAAGTTTTGAAGTCTACAACTCTACAAAACAACTCAACATCATACATAAATAAACTTACTCCTTTACTCTTCCATTACTTTACTCTGCAAGAACTGTCAAAATATATTGATAGGTGTGTAATGGTATTTTGAAAATATTGTTGATTATGAAAGTTGTAGATGGTACAACTTGCTCTTTAGGTCTGCTACACTGTCAGGCCGCAACTGCATTGAAAGGGCAACATAAAACTTGGTTGAAGTGCGCACGACAAGCTGAACATGTAGCTAAATAATGTTCAACATTTTAATGTTTTATCTGCTTATTTTCATATACAATGAGACTTTTCAATCGACACACCTTTCTATATTATTATAGCTCATAGCAGAATTTTTTACTTCATGTGGTGGATGGAGTGAAGTGAAAATAAAACATTGGATAGCCGAATTTTTTATAGTTCATAGCAGAATATTTTAGTTCATAGCAGAAATTATGATAGTTCATATTAGAACATTGGATTGCTGAATTTTTTAGCCAAATAAATTTCATAAAGTGATAACACATCGATTTTATAATGATTATTATTTTCTTTTAAGTTATGCATATTCCATGGCAAAGTATCACTTTAATGTTCTACTTCAATTATAGCAGTACTTACATAAAGTACATATTATAGTATAACTTTGATATTTGTTTATAGAAGAACTTATATATCTGTTTATATTTTCCACTAAGCAAAACTTATATATTTGTTTATAACAGAAGTTATACAAAATTTCTCCATTAAGCAAAACTTATATATTTGTTTATAACAAAAGTTATACAAAATTTCTCAATTAAAGTGTTGTCTATAACATAACTTATATATTTGGTTATATAAGAACTTATATTTTTTTTACAGCAGCAAAGTATCACTTGTGAAGCCAATTGGTTTTGGTCTATACAAAATTAATAGAAAAAAATCCCACAGAAAAAGTTAAGAGACCTTAAACAATTAGGAATGGAAAGACCTTAAACAATAACATACCAAAGGTTGGTTGTTTTGCATTGCTGGAATGTTGGGAAGAGTTTCTGCTTCAGCATTTCTAGAAGTGTGCTGAATTAAGAGAAATAAACATTATTAGCATTGTGTGGCAGCAGAGTTAAAAAATACTTGTTCATAAACCATATCATCATGTATATAATGTATTATCCATGTATTACCTCATCATGATTCATGATTTTACTGATCATTTTGTATACGTGCTCATCCCCGTTAAGCATAACAATGGAGCATTGTTTGTAGACAGTGGAATACTTGACACGTGTTAGAGTCATTGCAGCTCCATTGATGATGAGAGCAATGAGAAGCTACAATGGAAGAAGCTAACAAGAGTTTCTTGGAATCTCTTGTTGTTGAAGAAGAAGAAAAGCTATTGATTATAGTGATAAAGACTTAATTCATTGATTAGAAAAGTTACTACACATATTACATTATATACAGTCAGCTAATAAGCTGAGGTGGCAAGAAACAATTGGTTAGAGTTTGTTAAAACCTCTAACTAACTTAAAACTAATCTATCCTATTTAATTCTCTAATAACACGAAATGCAAACTTTTTCTTCAAAAGTGAATCAAGGTTGATAGGATAGATTTGTGGGTGATCTTCCCCAGCCTACACCAGAAACACATAAGTTAGTAACCTTCAATGATCAATTATTTTAGACAGTATATACGAAAAGACAAAACATATATGTGAGCAATTACTTCTTTCATGATATCTCTCAACTTGGCAACAATCATCCCTAAAATTGAAATTCATAAAGGAAAGTCATTCTTAGATATTTAGTGAATGATGAAACAATGATGAGAAAACAAATATATATACATAAAAGGCATAAACGTAACTGAAGCTTACTTGTAAAATTTGTTGATACGAAATGAATTTGTAACACATGGTATATAATAAAAGTGTCATGTGATAACAGCAACAACAAACTGTGAAAATACTCCTAAGATATTATCATCTACCTATGGAAGTCAAAAATATACTCAAGTCAGAAATATACTTTTCCAATATCTACCTTCGGTTAAAATTGAACTTCTACTATGGAAAGTTGGAAATCTCAGTGAAACAAAAGAAAACATGAATAACAAAGTGAAAAAAACCTTAAAATCAAAGAGCAGTAAATCAACAGAAAGTCACGGAGCAACAAAAAGTCAGTAAATCAAAGGAAAATACCTTCCAATTTTCAAACCTATCTCTCTCGTATTTGAATGACAAAAGATTCATCCTACGCAACTTTTCGAATGGACGAAGAAAAGTTGCGACGCTGGGTCAAAAAGAAGATTTGAAAGCTACCAAAAATTTGGCTTTTGTCGCTTCTCATAATTCATCATTGATTCTTTTTCAGAAAGCAGACCCTCTGATACAAAAGCAAATAATCCCCCAGCTCCATCAATCAAATACATGGTTCTTTTTGTGCATCTGCTATATATGCAACTCAAAGAGCATCCATAAAACGGTTTGTATTTAATGAAGAAAAGAAAAACCCAAACTAAAGTACATGCAAATGAAATAGCTAGCAGACTGTTGATATCTTTCATTTCAGGACACATTTTTTACACATAGACCGGAAAAAATGAACAACTGAACCACTGAATTATTTTAAATCTCAAGCATCTAAAGACAAAAGAAACTTAGAAACGAACAAAAGAGCTCATAGGAAACCACAAATTCATGTATTCATAAGTTTATGTAAATAAGAAAACGAAACAAACCTGATGAATATAGAAGGTGTGAAGATGAGCTTAGTACCAATGATTCTTAGAGGTCCTTCGTACATGCTTGAAGCAAGCTTTTGTGGAATAAACACCCCCTTCACATATACTTTTGGAATTGATTGGAACATGGGGGAAATGAATATTGTCATCTCAGAAATATTGTGTCACAATGTCTTAACGGGTTGTTAATAGTGCTCCGATCTGAAATTGGTGGTCGGAGATGGAGATACTGGCGGCGAATTTAGGGTTTGTGTGGAAAACAAAGAAACCGAGAAACTGAGAAAGAGAAAGAAAGAGAGTGGTATATGTTGAAATGAGGGATTTGTTTTTAGAAAGCCAATTGCTGATGGACATTTGGCAGGAAGGGAGAGCCCTAGTTTGAACTAATTGGTGTGTTTTGTTATTTACCAAAATGTCCAATTATTAATATAAATGAAAATGTATGAAAGGGCAAGTTGGTCAGATCATGCAATCTGATTTTGAAGGGTAGATAGTAGATATCACATTCTAATAGTAGTGTTATGTTAAGGGTGCCTATATGACTACATTAAAAAAAAAAAACATTAGGTATGCACCATCATCAATCCAATTATTCTCCTTAAGATAAGCTAGAGACCTGATTGGATAGAGAAAACCCTTACAATTGTTTTTGAAAAGAACCTGTTTCTATCAATTTTTTTGAAATTTATGAGTTCTACTATAATGTCCCATTTGGAATAAAGTTAGAATTGTATTTTGAAAAGAACCTGTTTCTATCAATTATTTTTGAAATTTATGAGTTCTACTCTAATGTCCCATTTGGAATAAAGTTAGCCAAAATCCCAAAGTTTCAAATTTGGAATAAAGTTAGCCAAAATCCCAAGGTTTTCGTTAAACGGAAGTATAATTTATTGTTATAGGAAAACACTCATCATACCAAACCAATAACTTCAAGAAAAAATATAAATGGTAGGAGTAATCATGAAAAAATATATGAATTTTATATATAAATTTTTTAAATAATTAATAAATTTACCTATGATTATCATACCATTTTATTTTAATGAAAAATAAAATTTATTTTTATCATTATAATTAATAAAAAAAAAAATTTATTAAATGGTATATATATTTATATTAGTAACAGAAAAATAACATAAAATATCAATATTAATTTATTTTTTCATAGATAGTTTTTTTTATAAAGATAGTCATAGAAAATTAAATCCACTCGAGTTGTTTTTATATATGTTTTTTTTTTCTCAAGATGATTGGTAGTCATGAAAATATAATGATAAATAATAATCATGAATAAATAATAATAAATGGTAATAATTTATACAATTGTTTTTTACTAAATTAAAAATAAATAATTGAAAAATTCAAATACTATAGTGAAAAGGAAAAAAAAAAACATAATAAGGTAAGAAAAAATGAATAATTTAAAAATGGAATGACTTTAAATATTTTAATATGAAATTTAAAATTTTGTAGAGTTAAACTTCTATTATGAAATTCTCCTACACAAAACATCGATAAAATATGCATTTAGAATTGAAATTTTAAGATACCATGGAGTGTAGATATTAATTTAGAACTAAAATTTGACGGAAATCTGTCATATATTGCAGGCTTGTAAAAAATGTAAATATGATATAATAAGAAGGATTTTAAAACTGATATCTGACGGGAAACTGTTATAAATTTTAGGTTTGAACAAATTGACTAATACCTAAATGATAATGTTATTTGAATTGGAAACATGATTTTATTCATGTTTGTGGTTTTAGATAGACCGATCATTTTAATGTTCATATATTAAATCTATAAGATAACAACTGTATTGTTTGTAAAAATTATAAATATGATATAATAAGAAGAATTTAAAACTGATATTTGACAGAAAGCTGTTATAAATTTTAGGTTTGTAATTTTTATTTTTAAATTTTATTATACTTTTATTTAAATTATTCAATGAAATATCAAATAATTTAAATTTTTTAAATTTACAGAATTTTGTAAAGTTAAACTTCTATTATGAAATTCTCCTAAAAAAATATAAAACTGATATTTTACGGGAAACTGTTATAGATTTTAGGTTTGAAAAATTGACTAATATTTAAAAGATAATGTTATTTGAATTGGAAACATGATTTTATTCATGGTTGTAGTTTTAGACTCATCTGAATTCAACTAAGTTTTGGTAGTTACTGAAATTGCATGCATGATACAGACATGATCCACGGATAGACATATCAGTTGTAGACTGACCACGAATAGACATATCAGTTGTAGACTGACCATTTTAATGTTAATATATTATGTATCAGATATAGACTGACCATTTTAATGTTAATATATTAAATCTCCAAGATATCAGTTGTAGACTGATCATTTGGTATTGAATGATATCATTATATATTTTTGAATATCATACTTAAAAAGTCTTAATTTGTATTTGTAATTTATCCATATTATTGTTGTTGGATTTATTAACCTATTGGTTACTCTGTACAAAATTTAGACCCTGAAAAAGTGATAGAATTGACAAGTGATGTTTCGCAACGTAGAGTGTAACAATATATATAGTTTAAATGTATTTTAGAATAATTAAATCAGTTTTAATTATAGTTAATTAAATCTACATGACTAAATTTGTTTTAATATTAATAGTATTAATAATTTTGGAATAACTAAATCAGTTTTAAATTGAATTAATTAAATCTCCATAACTAAATCTGTTTTAACAGTATTAATAATTTAATTTTATCATTTTCTTTTAAATATTCTTATAATTAAAAATGGTTTATATAATTAAATTTAATGTAATAATAGATATAGTTTACATGTATTTTTGGAATAACAAAATTAGTTTTAATTAGATTCATTAAATCTTCATAACTAAATCACTTTTAATAGTATTAATAATTTTATTTTGGCTTAATTCATCTTTTTGTCCCTTAAATTAATTTATTGTTTCGTTTTGGTCCCTCAGTTAAAAAATGTTACATTATAGTCCTTTAAAACGATTTCGTTATTCATATTAGTCTATTCCGTTAAATTTTGAGAAAAAACCTTAAAATATGCCTACATGGCAGTCTACATGGTAGAATATTCTCTTACTTGATTTTTTATTTTGTTTATTATCAATTTATTATTAAACATATTATTATTATCATTAAATATTTCCTTACTTTCTTAAATCCCTTTAAAACCCTAGGAGCCACAACAATGAATTTGATTCAGAAATACAACATAACCTAAGCAAAACCTCCATAAACAACATATCAACAACAACTCGGTGGAAATAGTAATGAAGGAGAGAGATTTGTTGCTTTCCCATCATCGGAAAACTCACACTTATTGCGTCACCGTTTCCGGCCAAATCCAACACCTATCTCTCACTCTTGTTCTTTCGGCAAAACAACACTTCTTTCGTGTCAGATTTGGGCTCTTTAAGGTATGATTTTGATTTTTCTTGGTTTCAGTTCGGATTTGATTTCATTGTGTGTTAGATCTTGATTTGGTGTTTAGAATAACTTTAACTGTTGTTTTAGATCTTGATTTTGGTATAAGCTTCAACGGTTCTGGTTTTGTGTTGTTTTCAGATTCAGTTTTTTTTACTGTTTAGTTGGAAGATTCTTATATTTTTTAGTTGAATTCAATCGATAACCATGCTTTCATGGCAGAGATGAAGATCAAAAAGCTTTTGCTAGTGGATGTTGAATCTCGTAGACTGATTGTTTGAAGGTTGCATTGCTTGTTTTAATTTGCTTAATTGCATTTATTTTCCAGGTGTTTGTGATGCTTTACAGAAGAAATACCTGAAGACACTTTTATTCTGTGTGTGCGAAGCAGTGGATGGACCTATGATTGAGGAATATGCATGTAAGGTTTTGACAAATCTGATTTTCATTTTAGGATTGCTGCTATATATGCTACTGATAAAATATAGATTCAAGTTTAATTTAATTTTAGGCACTTATGGAAGATTCATTAGCATAAAGAGTTTTCTCTTGCAGTTTCCTTTAGTTATTCGGATTCTGACAAGCAGGAGGTTTCCATGAATATCAACCGCACTAGAAGCAAGAAACAGGGGGGAACCTTCAAGTGTAACTCGAGTTTGTAATGATAAAATTCTGAGTTTGTAGGATAAAATTCTGATTTTGTAATGATATTGTAATGATAAAACTATGAGTTTGTAGGATAAAATTATGAGTTTGTAGGATAAAATTCTAATTTTGTAATGATATTTTTTGTGAAATTAATGAATTTATTATATAACAGGTCCGAGTTTCTAATAATAATTTTATGAAATTAATGATTAAAATAACAAAAGAATGGAACTTGTTATGTAAAACAAAATCTAATGAAAATAAAAGTTCAAAAACTGTTATAGTGACTCTCCAGGAAAAATGATTTTTTTCTTTAACAGAGAATATATTCTGTTAAAAGTCAAACAATGCATCATAATAAAAAAAATGAAATCTGAATATATATATATATATATATATATATATATATATATATATATATATATATATATATATATATATATATATATATATATATATATATATATATATATATATATATAATTTTTTTTTCAAAAATCAAAATATATAGTAAAATTAAAACAATAATATAAGTTTAAATTTGACATAATTAAAATTGAAACAATTTTATTAATAATTATAAAAATTAAATAATATGTCATGTCATATTTAAAATAATGTTTTATTATATATGATCTTACCTGATCAGAAGGACCTTCCAGCAATTGGGTGAATGCAGCAAGCAGATGGAATGGAGGAGGTGTACCTGCAAGGCACTCCGTTGCCAAAGTCAATAGAGGTACAGTGAATAGGTAAGTAGAAGAGTGGAATCAGAATACATAACCCTTTAATGAGAAATGGTATATATAGAGAGCCCCCAGCGTTGAGCCAAGGTCCTTCCTTGGGTTGGATCAGCTAGGCCCAAGGAAGAACTGCCAAGGAACGCGTGAGAAACGTGAAGACCTAGCTAATGGGTCTGGTCATTGGTTCAACTGCCCCTATCTTTCAGGAGATAATGGGGGACAGTTGGATGATGTGGCAAGTGAACTGGCGGACGCGTTCTTTGCCCGTTCTAAGTGTGTGTCCGACATCTAGGATGTGTGCCCGACCGTTAAGCGCGTTTGCCCGTCTATCGGACGTATCTGCTCGAGCATATGGGTATCTTCTCGGCATATTGGGCTGTAGCTCAATACAGTCCGGAAGCCCATTCCGGAACAGGAGCCCCCCAAGTCGAGTCTCCAAGTCGGAGCGATAAATTAGAGCATAGGCGGACCTATGTGCGTTGAAGAAGGTGTCGGGCATATACCTGCACGTGTTGTTGAGGATGCTCCTTATAGTCAGGGAAATTTGCAGTTGCTCAACGTCGTTCAGGATTCTTGTGGACTAACGTGTCTCAGCATTAATGGTGCGTCGCTTCGTTTCCCGTGCAAACGGCGGCGTAGGGTCTAGGTAATGATTTCATGGCGCGTCTGTCCACGCGCTTGAGGCTATATAAAGGGGGTGGTGCACTTCATTTGGACTTTTTTGCTCTCACGTTTGACCGGAAGCTCTGATTAGAACTCTCTTTTTGCTCGTCTCTGCCGTCTGCACCGCCGTTATCTGTCTGCGCGCCATCGTCTTCTCCTCGTCTCCATTATGTCAGGTAACAACTCAAATTCTCTGTTTTTGCATGTTTTTTCGTTTGGTAGGTAGGGAAATGCCTGATATGCCTGTGTAGAGTAAACAAACTTTAGTGTAGAGTAGATAAATCTGGGTTTAGGGATAGTTTTTTAGGTTTCGGGTATGAATGTCCCAGGCAAGATTAGCATGCCTCGGGCGGAAATTTCATATGTGTTTGAATATCCCGGGAAAAACTATCATGTCACGAGCATGATATTCATATGCGTATGAATACCCTGTGCAAGGCTAGCATGTCACGGGCGTAGAGTTCATGTATGTATGAAATTGTTGGTCGGATCTTTATGTGCTCGAATGCGTGCGGGGGTTGCCCCTTCGTCGGTCTAGGTTAGTCTAGTCAGATTCTGGGCGTTTTAGCTTTTCGACCTTTCACTTGACTTGCGGTGGAAGGGTGGATTTGATGCGATGTCGAATTCACTTTTTCTGTCTGCGTTTCAGGTACGACCGAGCATCGGCAGGTCGGGGAAGAGAATGTCGAACGTCGTCAAGCTGAGGAAGGAGAAGTCGCACATTGGAACCCCAACGAAAGGAATGACGAGGAGGACAACGAGCATGTTTCCTCGTCCGGGCGTAATGACTTGTCGTGGGTCGCAGACAAACCGTTGGAAGAAGAGTCATACTTTGCCGATGAGACGACCAATGTATATGCCGTGGTGGAAGACCTCAGTCCCGAGGACCCTGCGAATTGGCAATGCCTTGCTCCTCAGGAGTCGAACCGGATATGTCACCGCTTTCCGGGGAAGCAATTTGCTATGTATGAATTTGCCTTCCGAGAAGCGAGGGTCGGGCTTCCCTTCAACTCTTTTCAGATGGGGGTTTTCAGGTGGCTCAGACTAGCACCGTCGCAACTGCGTCTGAACGCCATCGCTTTTATTCGGGCGTTCGAGCTAGTCTTCCGTTTTCTAGGCATTGGGTGCACTTTGCCTCTCTTTTTCCATATCTTCCACCTGCAACAGTCTGGTGCCCGAGGACGTCACAGTTGGGTGTCTCTGAAGCATCCAGTGAGGTTATTCAAGACCTATGTAGATTATGCCTGACATTTTAAAGGGCGGTGGTATACGGTGAAGCCGATCACTTGTTCTACCTTAAACTCCCTTTACTATTAAAAACGGAATGTCGCTGGGGAGGAAAAACTTATGTCGAGGATCCCCTTGAGGTGGAAACCCGACCATTTCAATCTATCAACCAGTCACTGTAAACACCCTAAATTTTCCCTCACTTTTTCTCACACCATGGCTTGTGATCTTTCATTTTTGCATTTACATAAGCATTACTACTCATATTGCATATGTATTTCATCTGCATATAGGGTTTGTGATATGAGCAATCCAAGAATCAATCTGAGCCATCCCAATAGTCTTGAAGCTTTCCAAGAGGGTCCATATGTGTTCCATGATCATAATATGCTCCCCAAAGTTCATGAAAGTCAAAAAATCACAAAGAATGGCAAAGGCATAAAGGCAGAGCTAGGGTTTTCCTACACAGATGAACAAAATTAGGGTTTTGGTTTCAGAGACCTTAACTCCAAATTGTTTGGTCATTCTTGTTTCTAATGTTCTCAATATGTTATAAGGATCATGTGTACCAAGTTTGATGAAGAAATTCATTGTGGAAGTCATTTGATTATTGGGTAACTTCTTGAGCAAGTTAAGTCAAAATCAGGGCATCTGAGGCCCCCAACAAGAGTACCAAAGGATAATTTTCATCAAATTGAAGTTATATGATCTTTATTTGATCTTAGAAGTGGTTTGAAGTTCACAAAGTTGAAGAATTTTGGGCTAATTGCAAACTTGCTTTTTTTGGAAATAACTTGTAATGGAAACTGTCCACTTTGGGAAAGATTTTCAACCTCCTCTTTCATGACCAAAAATGCTTCAAATGAAAAATTCTTGGACATGAAAGTTGTAGATTAGGTCTTTCTCTTTTCAAAATGTACTATAACATGTCTTGATTCATCCTAGAACTCAAGATATGGCCTTTCAAAGTTGGCAAAAATCACATAATTTCAAGTTTCATGTCAAAGAGGCAAATGTGCATTTTTGATTTCCAAGCACTCTAATGACTTCTAATGTGCCCAAATGTGACATAATATGTATGTACACCTTGCCTAGACCAGAATTGAGCCTTGCATCACAAGTTTTCATGGCCAATTACTCAAGAAAATTCAAAGAGGGAAAGTTGCAAAATGCCTTGGATCCCTCCATCCACTTGTGCCAGCTGCATAACTTTGATTTTATGGCTCTCCATGAATCTTGTTAAGGCCAGACACCCCATTGAACAGCTCCTGCCATGACCCATACCTCCAAGTACACAAATTTGACTTTTTGGAAAAACCTCCCATACCAATCAAGCTGAGCCACAACCACTCTTCTGACCAATTAAGACTTCACATACATGCCTCATAGACCCCATTTCATAACATCTTGGAGCCTGACTCATCACACAACTCAGAATTCACAAAATCACCATAGAACTTCCTCTCTTAAAATCTCACTGCACAAGCCTTAAACTTCAAATATTTTTTTACCAATCAACTCAAAATCATCCATAAATCACAAAGCACCCACTCCCATGGCCTGAAAGCTCCCTAAACCAAAACACGATTTCTGCAAAACCAGAACCATACACTTCAAAATAGCCATCACAAGCTTGCTCTAAGCTCCTCATCATCATCAGGGAGCTCATTAGGGGTGATTTGAACCAAGAAAGAGGCCAGAAAGCTCAGGAATTGAAAGCTTCATCTCAGGTAACCATGAAGAACATTTTTTCCAGAACCTTTCTTTTAAGTTCTTAAATGATTCTACATGCTTCCCTGATTATGCTGATATGATTTGTTTTGAAAATGGTTGAGAAACCAGGATGTATTGATGTTCTAAAACTTTTTGATCTAAAAATGTTTTTCTTCGATTCATGCGTTTGATGTAAAATAAATGTTGTTTGTGGCCTGATTCTTGTTTAGAATGATTAAGGGGTTGATTCTGGAGAGTTTGGGGGATTTTGGGTAGCCTAGGGAAGAAGTTAGCATGAGTGACTCGCCGGAGAAGATGATCGGAGCTTGCTCCGGTCACCTGAAAGTAATTAGGGTTAGGATTAGGGTTAATCTCCCCAGTTTGAATCACAGCCCTTTGATCCAGTTTAGCGCGTGTTTCAGTGGTCAGGATCATTTCACTTAAACCCTAATTTTAATTAATTAATTTAATCAGTTTAATTAGCCAGTTTAAATGTCAGCACTTGGATAACACGCGCAGTCAACCCTCCCTTTTCCAGTTTAAATCTCAGCCATCAGATCTTCATACTTTTCCTTTATTTCATTTTTAATTCATTTTTATTCATTTCTTTTGCATAATTTATTTAAAATAGTTAAAAACATTAAAAAAAATTGATCTTTTGCATTTCTGATCCAAATATTTTTCTCAACCCAAAAATGATTTTTATTTTATTTTTTGCATTAAAAAAGTATTTTTAAAATATTTAAATGTTATTTTTAATTAATTAATGGATTTTAATTAATTAAAAATACATTTAGGTTTCTAAAAATCACCAAAAAAATCATGAACCATTCCAATACATTTAGAAACATTTTAAAACTCTTCATACAAATTTATTTTTAGGTTTGATCATAATTTCACAATTTTCTTTAAATTAGGGTTCTTTAAAAATCACATTTTCTAACCCTAATTTGAAAATTTCATTTCTGCCTAACCATAAAGAGTTTGAACTTGATTCTTTTTTCATTGTTTCACATATTGCATGTAGTTTCTAGGTTAGTTTCCTCATGATTTTATCTTGCATTTTCAAATTGATTTGAATTTTCCTTTAAGAATCACCCAAAAAACCTAGCAAACTTAGAAAAATCACAACTTTCAATAGGATTAGCTTTTGACCTTCTCCTTTGGGGTGTGACCTTGTATAGGTTTAGGGTTAGATTGATATTGGTTTCAATTTTTTATCATGTTGTATGCTTCTGTTTTGTTCATTTGCATCTCATATGTTCATAAAACCCTAATTTCTCATGTTCATTTGCATTCACCTTGCATATTCATCATCATGTGAACTTGCCATGACATTTCAAGCATTCATATGACATTTTAGACATCTTAGAACATACTTTAACATTGCTTGATCATTTATTCATTCATTTGTTATGTCTTGCTTTCATTTCATTTCATAAACATCCATGTGTTTTCAAGCTTCTAAGCATGCTTCCTTTGCATCTCATCTTTGTATGATCACTCATATGCATCTTGTATGACTTTGCATCATCTCATATACCATTTGCATTGCATAATCACTTCTGACTTTGGTCCTTACATTTCATTTCATTTCATTTCTTTATGCTTTATGTCTTATGCATTCATACTAACTTTTCATGAACTTTTGGTAAGTTATTTTGGGAGGTGGGTTTGCCTTCACTTCCCACTTCTTCTTATCTCATTCATATGCATTATTACATGTATTTGAAGTGAACTTGTTTCACTTATGTTCCATTCTTCTTACTTTCTTTATTTTAAGTTACTTATCTTCTTCAGGAAGTAAGTAACTTATTCTTCTTCTTCCTTCCCTTTTCATCTGTTTCTTCCATTGGTGGCCTTGAAGATCCTTTCTCTTAAGCCTAACAAACCATAGGATACTCAAGCATGATAAATTTTAGGGTTGTATATAGTCCCCCTTAGTCGTTTACCTTTGAGTCTCCTTGAGTCTCTTTCCTCATCTCAATAATCAGAGACTAAACTCTTAAAGCTTTAGGACTTTGAATTAGGGTTATGCTTGCATCCTTCTCTTAGGATGGAGTGTATAACTTTAATCCTAAGTGTTAAAACTTTAATTTGTTTACACCTCTTAATCAAATCACACTAATAATCACCAAGACTTTATCTTGTAACTTGGGTCTTACATTAGGGTTTTATCTCTTCCTTATGGTTAAGAGGGACTAACCATAGTGTTTAATGGACAAGTCCTCCTCAAGTTGTCTTACAAACCATAAAATCCACTTCTTAATCTCATCCTTTAATTAAAATCCATTTAATAAAGGCTTGTCATATAATGAATTTAATCCCTAACCATGGACTAAGTTGAGATATCTTCCTCAGCTTAAGTGTTCTCATCTATCATCCTTCGATTAGGATGGTGTAATGAGTTCACTAATCTGTGATTAGAGATTAAACTCATTACTTAACACTAAACAAAAACCCAAAAAAAGATCTAAATAATCACCAGTAGGTTAATGATCTTAATCCTACATCATCATGGTAATTAAGTTGAGATGCTTATCTCATACTTAAGTATGCTCATTATCCCTAATCAGGGAGGATATAATGAGTTTACAACCCTTGATTTAGGCTTAAGCTCATTAACTTATGAAAAACACCAAAAGCAATAACAAAACTGAAAACACAAAAAACAAACAATAATCGTCTCCTTCGGGATTCGTTTCTCATCACACTCATTCACAAAAGAGAACTTGCTTCTTCCGTCTAATGCAAGATAGTTAGCACTCGTGCCAGACGAGTCATACACTTAAGCATAGGCAAGCAAACAGTTCAAAGTCAAATTCTTTTTTCAGTCTCTTTGAGTCGAACTACGGTGTTCTGACTTCCTCATTGCACAAGAGGATACATAGGCATAATTTAACAGTTATCGAACAAAAGTCTCTTTGTCTTCCTCCTCTTTCAGCACTCTTTAAAAGCCTCAGTTTCCTGAGCAATTCACCCTTTTGCACTGACACATGTACATTCTTTTTTAGCTTTTGCACACAGATAGCACATACACTACCCCTTTAAACACAATCTTTTAAGCGTGGATCCCGTCGAGTATGACGGACAATCTGGGTGCTAATACCTTCCCAGGTTGTAACCAACCCCCTTTCTCAGTTTCTCTGGTTCGTGACCGTCTTATCCATCTCTTTCTAGGTTTATGCAGCATTACCTTTCCTTCGGGATAAAAATGCCTAGCTGGCGACTCTATTATTTTTCTTTTCGTCGACCGTTCGCATCTGCACCGGGATGTAAATCTTTGGGAGCGACAGTCACTACTGGGTCAAATTCTCGAGCATGGGGGTCGAGGATAGGATGACCTACAAGAGGCTGGTGGAGTATGTACAGATCTTCAACCTGGCAGTTTGGGTTGACCGGAAAGGTGACCCCTACGTCGATGAGGCTGGGATGCCTATTTATGAAACCCGTCTTATAAACACGAGGGCTCTGCTCGAGTGTAATACGGACGATGAGGCCTTGGAGTTACTGCGTAGGTTTTCTTTACTTATTTTCTTTTCTCGGTCTTGTGTCCGTCCAACCAATCTTTGTTTTTGTTTTGTAGGAACTATGCCCACTCATCGTGAACAATTTTTGAAGCTGGCGAACCAGGCTGGGGCCCCGGACAGGGTCCCTAAAAAGAAAAAGAAAATGACACCCCGTGTCCAGGAGGTGGCCACGGAGCTCGGGATAGGTAGCTCGGGTACTGCTAGCCCGGTGACCAACTCCCCTCAGCCCACTCAACAAACCTCTCTGATCCAGATACGGGACAGTCCCCCCCTTCCACCTCTCCTTTGCTCAAGCGGAAGCGTCTGGACGAGACTCTTGCCCGGTCTGCTGCTGTGGGGGGCAATGATTCTGATACCCCTGAGAGTTATCTGCTGCCTCCTTGCTATTTGGAGTAGGAGTTCTTTAGGGCCGAAGGTTCCGTCGTGGTGGCGGCGCCCAAGGCAAAGGCCATTCTGAACCAAGATGCCAACGCCCGACGAAGAGACCTAGCTGGGGACCTGGCCGCCGTTATCCAGGTGATGGAGACTGCCATGGTCCTGTCCGAGACTGTTGTTTCCATGACTTCTTTGGAGGATGCTCTTCTAGCTGCCCGGACTGAGAAGGATTTATTGTCTAAGGATCTATCCGACTACAAGGAGGAGCACCAATTGCAGGAGGGGCTGAAGAAGGAGCTGGAGGAACTGAAGCTCGAGCGGGACACTCTGAAGGCCGAGAAACAAAGTCTGGAGGATCAAGGTGTGGGGCACAAGAAGGTGGCTGAAGAAAACGTGCAGCTTCAGTTTCGGGCAGCTCTGCTCGAGGGCAAAATCCGCCTTCGGGATGATGAGACTGAGGAGGAGCTTGCCCTTCGTACCCGGGGCGATTTGGTCGGACATATCCGCGAACTCAACAAAGAGCTGATTGTAATGTTCAAGGATGGGTTCGACAACGTCACTGAGCAGCTGAAGGTGTTGAATCTCGGGCTAGTGACGGAGGGGTCGACCCACAACTACTGTGTGGTTGACGGGGAGATCGTGTGCCCATTTGAAGCTGAGGAAGAGCTGGAAGATGAAAAGGAGGATGGTCGTGAAGAGTAACTCCGAGTGAAGTCTTTAGAATTTTTTGTTGTCTTTTTGTAGGGCCT
Source organism: Lathyrus aphaca (assembly GCA_963966055.1). Taxonomy (NCBI): domain Eukaryota; kingdom Viridiplantae; phylum Streptophyta; class Magnoliopsida; order Fabales; family Fabaceae; genus Lathyrus; species Lathyrus aphaca. The sequence continues at coordinate 142,904,634 of OZ014519.1, forward strand.
ACGTGCCTGTTTATAATGGCCTTTTGTGCCCGTTTGAAAATTGACCTTCGGGCTCCTTTTGTATTTTTCTTGGTTGGTTGCGACCGTGTTTAATGAATGTTATTTTCGATATTAATTTGTTTTATTTATTTATTTTTGAACTGTTTGTGCTCGACATTGCGGGTCTCGTTGGTTTAGGGAATCGACAAGGTGGCGAGCGTTGTGCTCGCCTTAAATCGATGTAGGGTTTGCGATCGGAAAACTTTGACCTTGGGGCTTGGGCTTTCCCATCGCGAGCTGGGTGCCCTTCCAATGTGGTACTGCGACACTGGGGCTCGTTTGAGGTGCCCAACGTCTGGGAGGGTTGTGTTCGCCCCTGAGGAGCGTAGATCCTCCCTTTTGTTTTGGTGGTGAAGAGCGTGGTCGTACCTCCCATGTCTCCCCGAGTTATGTTTAGCTATAATATTGTCTAAGTTGTTTTGCATTCCATGGTCGAGCGAGTTCTTCGCCTTGCAGGTTTTCCAGATAATATGCCCCGTTACTCGTCTTGTCGCGAACGCGGTAGGGGCCTTCCCAGTTGGCGGCCAGTTTGCCCTCTCTTGGTTTTTTTTTGGTTTCTTCTGAGGACCAGGCTGCCCACCTGGAACTCTCTTTTTATGACCTTCGCGTCGTGGCGTAAGGCTATTTTGTTTAAGGGAGGTTTCCCTAAGGGCCGCTTTGGAGCGGATCTCGTTGACGAGATCCAGCTCGGCTCGAAGTGCCTCGTCGTTCATCTCTTCGTCGAGGGGCGCCTCCACGCGTCTCGTCAGCTCTCGAATTTCCACCGGGATGACTGCTTCGGTGTCGTACGTTAGTCTGAACGGGGTCTCCCTGGTCGTGGAGTGTGGCGTTGTGCGGTATGCCCATAGGACACCGTGTAATTCCTCGACCCATGCCATATTTTCCTCGCCGAGTCTGCACTTCAGTCCGCGCATGATTACCTTGTTGGCCGCCTCAGCTTGTCCGTTGGTTTGAGGGTGCTCGACGGACGTGAAATCTTGTTTAGTGCCTAGGCTGACTACAGAGTCCTAAAATTCTCCGTCCGTAAATTGTGTTCCGTTGTCAGTGATGAGGACCTGGGGTATGCCGAACCGGGCGAGGATGTTTCGTTTGAAAAATCGAAGAATGTTCTACGCCGTTATTTTAGCCAGTGCTTTTGCTTCGATCCACTTGGTGAAGTAGTCTACCCCTACAATGAGGTATTTGTTTTGGTAAGAACCGGTCACAAATGGGCCGAGGATGTCCATGCCCCACCAGGCGAAGGGCCAAGGGGAGGAGAGCATTTTTAGCTCGTTGGGAGGTGCGAGATGCATGTCGGCATGTCGTTGGCATTTGTCGCATTTTTTGACGTTCTCTTTGGAGTCATGCTGCATAGTTGGCCAATAGTAGCAGGCTAATAGAGCCTTGCGTGCCAGCGACCTTCCGCCGGGATGTTGGGCGTTGATTCCCCGATGCATTTCCCCTAACATGTCAAATACTTTCTCCTCCTCGACGCATTTGAGCAACGGGATGAAGAGTCTCATACGGTAGAGTTTCCATTCGAGGAGGACGTATGAGCACGCCCTCCGCTTAGTTGTGGCTGCCTCTTTAGGGTCCGCAGGGAGTTCGTCTTTCGTGAGATAGTTGTAGATGGGTGTCATCCAGCAATGATCGTCCTCGATCACGTTTACCTCGAGCGGGGGCGACGACCTTTCGGTGCTAGGTCGAGGAAGGATTTCCTGGATTACTGATTTGTTTCCGCCTTTCTTCCTCGTGCTCGCGAGTTTCGACAGGACGTCCGCCCGCGTGTTGTTCGCGGGGCACGTGTTGGGCCTCCCACTTCTCGAATTTTTCGAGTCTTTCCCTTACCAATGACAAATATTCGATGAGGTTGTCGTTCTTGGCTTGGTATTCCCCCCGTACTTGTGATGCCACGAGTTGGGAGTCTGTCGATATCTTTACTTCCTTTGCTCCTAGGTCTTCGGCTAATCTTAGACCGGCGAGGAAAGCTTCGTACTCGACTTGGTTGTTGGAGGCTGGGAAGGCTAATGCCAATGAGACCTCGATTAGGATTCCATCTTTGTTTTGGAGGATGATTCCTGCACCACTTCCAGCCGGGATAGAGGCACCATCGACGAAGATCGTCCATTTGTGGGCATCGTCCGCTGGCTTTGGGTTGTGCGTCATTTCTGCGACGAAGTCGGCCATGGCCTGAGCTTTTAGAGCTTTCCTGCTCTCGTATTGGATGTCGAATTCAGAAAGTTCCAGCGACCATTTCAACATTCTTTCGGCCATGTCTGGTCGTCCAAGGAGTTGTTTTATTGGTTGATCGGTTCTCACATTCACCGTGTGGGCGAGGAAGTAGTGACGTAATCTTCTCGCGACGTTTATGAGGGCTAATGCGACCTTTTAGATTTGTTGGTATCTGAGCTTGGGGCCTTGGAGTGCTTTGCTCGTGAAGTATATAGGCTTTTGTCCTTCGTTGGTTTCTCTGATAAGCGCGACACTGACGGTCTCGGTCGCCACAGACAAATATAGGTACAGGGTCTCCCTTTCCAGTGGTCGGGACAGGACCTGGGGCTCGGAGAGTGCCTTCTTCAGATGGAGCAGTGCCCGTTCGCATTCGTCGGTCCACTCGAAGGTGGCCTTTTTTCGGAGGAGTTTGAAGAAAGGTAAAGCGTGCTGAGCGGACTTGGCGACAAAATGGGAGAGTGAGGCGAGCATCCCGTTGAGGGATTGAATGAATTTTTTAGACATCGGGGTCGGGAATTCCGAGAATGCCCGACATTTGTCGGGATTGGCCTCGATTCCCCGTTCAGTGAGATAAAATCCTAGGAATTTTCCTGCCTGGACACCGAATGTGCACTTTTCAGGGTTAAACCTTATTTTGCATTGTCGCGCCCGCTCGAAGACCTGGCGAAGGTTTCATGCGTGATCGGTCTCCTCGTGTGATTTGACGATCATGTCGTCCATGTATACTTCGAGCATGTCTCCGATTTCTCCTCGGAAGATTTTGTTCATCATGCGTTGGTATGTGGCCCCGACATTCTTTAGCCCGAAGGGCATTACATTGTAATAGTAATTGCCCGTCGGGGTCATGAATGCCGTGTGTCTCTTGTCCATGTCCGACATAGGGATTTGATTGTATCCACTATATGCGTCCAAGAGGGACAAGAGTTTGAAACATGCAGAGTTATCGACCAGTTTATCTATGTTAGGGAGAGAAAAAACATCTTTGGGGCAAGCCCAATTAAGATCGGTATAGTCAACACACATACGCCATTTTCAATTATTTTTCTTAACGAGGACTACATTAGAGAGTCAGGTTGTATACTGGGCTTCAAAAATAAAATTTGCCTCTAAGAGGTCTTTTACAACTCGCTCGGCAGCCTCCGCTTTCTCGGGGGACTGTTTGCGCCTACGATGTGCTACAGGCTTAATCGCCCGGTATATAGCTAACTGGTGGCAGGCGACTTCAGGATCTAGGTCGGGCATCTCTGCAGCGTTCCATGCGAAGAGGTCAGCGTTCTCCCTTAGGCAGATTGCGAGTTACTTCCTTGTTTCCTCGGGAAGGCCTGTGCCTATCTTCACCGCTCTGTCGGGGTCATCGCCTAGCGGGACGAGCTCGAACTCTTCGTCCGGGATTTGGCGGAATGGGTGAGTGGGAGCTTGCCCCTCGACGGGTCTCTGTTCTTCAGTTTCGTCTTCGCCGATGCGGAAATCAAGGTCGATGGCGTTGATTCCCTGGTGGGGAGGCTCTTCGACTCTGGGCTTCTTGTTGTTTTTGGTGTTGATTGTGGCCTGTCCTTTTACTGCAACATCGTAACACCTTCGGGCGGGCTCGATGTCGCTGTGGATTGTGACCATGCGGCCCAGTTTGGTGTAGTACTTCATCTTCAGGTGAACGATGGATGGGACCGCTGTCAGCTCAGCTAGGGTCGGGCGACCGAGGATCCAGTTGTAAAGGGAGGGACATTATATGACCAGGAACTGAATCTTGATTTCTCTGGCCGTCTCTTGCTCTCCGAAGGTGACGAGGAACTCAACGTAACCCCACGGCTTTGTCGAGGCCCCATTGAACCCTTGGAGGTCGGATCCGACGTAGGGAGATAGGTTGGTCTTGTCCAGCTTTAGGGTTTTGAATAGGTGGATGTACATGATGTCCACCGAACTGCCTTGGTCGACCAGGATGCGTTGGACGTCGAAGTGAGCCATCATGGCTCTGATCAGCAGCGAGATGCTCGAGTTAGGGGAACCGCCCAAAAGCTCCTCTAGGAAAAAGGATACCGGATTGGACTTGCCTCGGTATTTTGTCAATGTTGCCTTTTGCTCGGGCGCAGTCAGCAGGAGTTCGTCGAACTTGCGCTTTACTGAAAGGGCAGCGCTTTCGACATTCATCCCTCCCCCCGATATGACAAGGGCGGTTGGGAAGTCTTCCCAGGGGCTAAGGGCAGTGATCCGCCCTTCTTGTGGCGAATCGGGGAAGATGAAATCCTCTGGTCATGATATGCATAGGGCCACTTGATAAGAAGAGTTGTCGGGGGGAGTGTCGTCGCGGGGTCTCTTCTTTTCTTGCTCTTCGTGCTTGAAAGCTTCGTTCTTCCTGGTGTACTGTTTGAGATGGCCCTCTTGGATCAAAATTTCTATTGCGTCCTTCAAGTGGACACAATCTTCAGTCACGTGCCCATGGCTTCTGTGGAACCTGCAGTACTTGGATTTAGACATGGCAACGGGGCGGGTCGGGGACGGTTTTTATCTCCCCCAAACCCAAACCCATATTTCCAGACATCCCCCGTTCCCCGCCCCAAACCCAAACGGGGATGGGGAATTAAAACCCAAACCCGTCCAAAATGGGTTTGGGTTGGGTTCGGGTATCCCCGCCCCGCCACTATCTATTTAGTAAAGTTATTTTTTTAAGAGAAATATTTAATTTTTCCAAAATAAATTACATTACAAATAATAAAATAAAACAATCTCAAAAAATTGCATACATACATTTCAAATATTTTAGATAATTAATAAAAATCAAAATATCAAAACATTGACCACATATTCAATATTACAAATTAACAAAACTAAATAATAATGTACATAATAAAATAAATGGGGCGGGTTCGGGGGTGGCTTCGGGGTGGATACTAGTGTCCCCATTACCCGACCCGTCCCCATATTTTTTAATCGGGGAAAACCCAAACCCAAACCCAAATTGAGTCGAAGCGGGTTTTCCCCATCAACTTCGGGGTGGGTTCGGGTGGATACCCGCGGGTATGAATTTTGTTGCCATGTCTACTTGGATTTGTCAGTGTGGGGCTTGGGTGCAGAAGGTTTGGGGAACTTCACCCTGCCCTGTTTGAAGTCGGAGTTGATGCATTCGGAGAGCATGCGCTCGCGGGGAGCTGTTAGCAATGTGTACTCGCTGTATCGGCCCGCGGGTCCTCTTCCTTCGCGAGGCTCGCGGGGTTTCTCCTCCCTTCGCCTGTCCCCATTGCGACGGGGAATGTTCGGGTCCTCACGTTTGGGATGGTCGGTCTCCCCGGCGTTGCGACTACTGCGAGCGTTGTGGGCGACCTGTTTTTCTTCATATCTAATGTAAGCATGGGCTTTATGCAGGAGGTCATTCAGGGTGCGAGAAGGTTATATCCTGACTGCCCTGCTAAGCTCACTTTCGGGAAGGAGTCCCCTCTCGAGGAGGTATTTCTTCATGTGTTCCGTGGTGTCCACCTCGACAGCCTATTGGTTAAACCGCTCAATATACGAGCGCAATGTTTCATTCTTCCTTTGCAATATGGCTTCGAGGGTCGCCTCAGTCTTGGGATGGCGTCGGGAGGCTGTAAAATGCCTCGTGAACATGGATCTCATGACTCTCCAGGATGTGATGGATTCATGGGCTAAGCTTTTGTACCAGGCAATGGCTCCCTTCCTGAGAGTTGTCGAGAACAACCTGCATTTGAGGTGCCCGATGATGTCATTGCGGTAGTCTAGCATCGCATTAACGTTGTCGACGTGATCGTCGGGGTCAGTGGTCCTATCGTAGATGGCCAAATTTGGGGGTTTCTTCATGCCCTTGGGGAGTGGAGCCTCCATTATCGCTCACGAGAGGGGGCAATGCGGGTCTTCTTCGTCGCTTCTCAGTGGGGAGAGCTCATTATTACCAGGGCTCTGGTCGTGCCTTGGCGAGGTCCCTGATCGTCCGGTATCACGGCGTGCTCGTGACCTGCTCTTGTTGGGTTCCGGGGAGCGTCGTCCCCGATTCCTCGTCGCTTCTGGACGTTGTTGCGTCCTTCTTTCCTGCTGAGGTCGGCTCTCCTGCCGGTCAGCCTCCAGGGCCATGATTTTTTCATGCTGCTGGTAGAGCATGGAGCTGGCCTGATTAAGGGTGTTCACCATAGTAATCATGGTGACATCCCCATCGACGGGCACGAGGATGGGCTGGAACGTGGTGATCGACTGGTCCTGAATCTGAGGTTGGTTCCCATTGTCCTCGGGTTCAGGGGATGGGGTGGAAGGGCGCCCATCTCGGGCGTCAGATTCATGGTAGTTCAAATTGTCCTCCATCGTGTAGTCGACAAGGGGATGGTTACGGTCGTTGGGTTGTTCTCCGGCCATGCTGAAAGGATGTAGTAGTTGAGCTTTGATCTTCTACTGTGGAAGAAGGGGAAGCTAGGTTCCCACAGATGGCGCCACTGATCTTACCTGATTAGAAGGACCTTCCAGCAATTGGGTGAATGCAGCAAGTGGATGGAATGGAGGGGGTGTACCTGCAAGGCGCTCCGATGCCAAAGTTAATAGAGGTATAATGAATAGGTAAGTAGAAGAGTGGAATCAGAATACCTGACCCTTTAATGAGAAAAGGTATATATAGAGAGCCCCCAGTGCTGGGCCAAGGTCCTTCCTTGGGCTGGATCAGCTAGGCCCAAGGAAGAACTGCCAAGGAACGAGTGAGAAGCGTGAAGACCTAGCTAATGGGTCTGGTCTTTTGTTCAACTGCCCATATCTTTCAGGAGATAACGGGGGACAGTTGGATGACGTGGCAAGTGAACTAGCGGACGCATTCTTTGCCCGTTCTAAAGTGCGTGTCCGACATCTAGGATGTGTGCCCGACCATTAAGCGCGCATGCCCGTCTATCGGATGTATCTGCTCGAGCATATGGGCCTCTGCTTGGCATATTGGGCCGTAGCCCAATACAGCTCGGAGGCCGAGTCCGGAACAATATATTTGATGACTCATCGCATATTTGGCATGCCACTGTAACACCCTAATTTTTGCCCTAAGATTTCTTCTCATATCATCTGCATTTTGCATACAAACAAGATCGCACTGGCCTTCGAGTTTCCTCTCAGATATAGGGTCTATGCTTCGCAGGGGATCACCACTGTTTTCATTTCATTATTTGTTTATATTTACTGATCACTAACCAAAATACAAAAAAAAAAATGCTGAGCGTTCTTCTTCTTCTTCTCTGTGGTGCAGGTTTGCGAAGATAAGACAGGGCAATGATTTCAATTCAGATGCGTTTGTTCAGTCACAATTCGATTTCAGATGGATGTTTGACCTAATATTGTTCAAACTATCAAAAGATTGTGATGACTGCCAGTTGTGTGTGCCAGTGGTTCGTTTCTCGGGCAATGCGTTTTCAAAGTACAAGTTGGGTTGTGTGACAGTGTTTTTTTGCGAAGTTTGGTTTGTTCATCAGTTCACCAGTGATTCATCTGAGGATTTATTTTCCTCAGTATGAATTCAGTGTATCAGGGAAATAATCAGACAAATTTTCAGATGACGGTTGTGGCTTGAGTTGCAATTTATTCAACTGTTCAGTGGTTCTTTGGTTGGCTGTGTCCATTTTATCAGTGGCTTGTGAAGGAAAATCGGGAGTTGGTCGTGGGCTTAAAAATCATCACCTCATACCCATTCATTCGTTCCATCCATTTTAATATTCGATCCATAAACATTCATTCTTTTTTTTCCGATTATCCCAAATCACCATCTTCCTAATTCACACATTATTTTCATTTTCGATCTATATTCATTTACATCCAAATTTTATTCAATATCCATTTTTTTTTCTAAGTTTTTTTTATCATCATATAATCTTTTTCTTTTATTCACCATTATATTCTTTTAACTAGAATCATAAGGTTTTTTTTTTAAAAACTCATATACATTTTGTTAAGCCCATTTACCAATATATTAAATAAAAATATAATCCCTCAAGTCCATCATACATTTTTTTAGCCCTTTCTATTATTTATTTTTTTTGTTACCAAATAAAATACATTCACATCAACCCCACTAGTCCCAAAATGCATGCCCAAAAATATCCAAGCCGCAAGCCTTCAAACACCTTGCCCACGCCTGGCCCAACTCTCCCAAAGCAACTTCCCATCAGCTCTTTTCCTCACATCATTCACGTGCAGCCTACAACATCAAGCCTTTTCCAGGCCCCACACCCCAAAGCAACACTCAAACTTTTTCAGCTTACCGTACAACCTCAAATCAACAACAAGCTTGGCCCCACATCAATCCATCTGCCACACCTTCACAACTTGCAAACCTCACGTGAAATCAAGCCAATGCAGCAAAACTCCCAAAATCCAAGGCATTTCCTAACTTTTCTTCCCATAAGCCAATCCGTACCGTACTGCACAAGCCATCAGCTTACAGCCAAACGCCCACAAAACAAACATCAGCTGAGACTCAACCGAAAACAAAGCAAAACAAAAACGGCTTGCCTTCACGCAGCAGGCCCTGCTTTAGCCTTAGCATCATGTTTCCGTACACGCAAGCCACGAAGCAACAACAGCCGAAGCAACAACAGCCGAAGCAACAATAACAGGCCCAACTTCATCCCAAGCCAACACGCTCACCGAAACAAAACAACATCAGCTCATCACAGCAACAAACAACTCCAAGCCTCTCACTTAAAGCTGAAGCCAACACCTTCGCATCCCGCATCACGCGTTACGCACACCTGAAAGCCAAATATCAAAACGCAAAATATCAAATATCAAAACGCAATGACTCCGCACCTTCACAAAGCACAAAACGCAAAAACTCAGAGCAAAACGCAAATTGAAAGGAAATTGAAACGCAATGGAGCACGAAAATCTCACTTCTCAAAACGAATATGAAAACCCCAAAACGGCAACCTTCTCCACCAAAATTCTCTATAAATACAAGCTTCCTCTTCTTCAATGCTAAGCTTCAATAGCCTCTCAAACCCCTGCTCAACTTAAAAATCAAATCTCAAAATTCCCAAACAAAGCAAATCTTCAATTACCTTTCTTCTATTTCATTTCACATCCTCAATAAACAAGAACAAAAAGTGGATCCGTGAAGAAGAAAAGAGAGATTGAGAGGAAGAAGAAGAGAGAAGAGCCGCGAAATTGAAAGAAGAGGAAAAATCTAAATCGAGAAGAAGAGAGAAGTGTTCTGTTTGTTTTTGATCTTGAAGGTGAGCCGCGGATAATCTCCCTTTGGTTGGCTCTGTTTTTCGCTGCCATTACTCCCCTTTTTGTTGCCCTTGTTTCCGTCGCGTATCAGAGAGGAAGAAGCTATGTTGCTTCTGTTTTTTTTTTCTTTTATATAATTCGTTTTCTTTGTTTTTTTCATTTTTTTAAAATTTTATAAAAGAATGTGATATGTGTTTGGCTTGGGTTAGATCCTTTTGGATCTATTTGATATCCATACCTCCCGCGGGTTTCTTCTCCCCATCCCCCATTGTTTAATTTTTTTTCTTTATTTTCGCTTAAGTTTGTTTAAAGTTTTCTTAAGAGAGAATTATTTTAATAATATTCTTAGAATATTATTAAAATAATTCTTTAAGAGAAAATTTAGAAAAAAGTAATTTTAGAAAAAGATTTTAGAAATGGATATTTTAAGAAAAGATTTAAAAAAATATTTTGATCTCTTTTCATGGATCTACTTTTAGATCCATTGTTCTTCATCTTTTTTCTCTTTTGGTCGATGACAATCTCCGATTCGTAGATTGTTGATTTCCGATTGGCTTAATCTTCATTATTTCAAATCTATGGATGAATGATCATTTGGATCATTCTCCATACTTTGAGATCGTGATAGGTTGCTTTTCGATGAAATTCAACGAAAATCTCGATTAAGATTAGACCTTCCTTTTTTCTTTTAGTGTGGCATGTTTTCGGAGAACGATCCATAATATCGCTTCTCTAACATGTATTAACACAAATATTTTCCACTTTAATTAGTGGTGGCCGGCCTCATTTGTAGGGTAATTACTTCGTAAATTACTCGGCGATTGCTTAACATAGACCTAAAGTTGTACCGATTCGAATTGAGATCCACTTGGATCCGGTTGCCTCGATTTTATTTTTCTTTTCGTGGTTGTGCTTGATTAAGTTCATCATACCACCTTATATTGTAAATATTATAATATTGTGAATATAATAATCCGTTTAAATTTAATCTCTCGCACCTTATCCTTTTATTTTAATCTCTTGCTCCTTTATCTCCTTTATTATGCTTTATCATATTATATCATATATCATTTGTTTATGTTTATATTGTGCTTGTGGTTTTTATTTTGTCCATTTGGATATCAAAACACTAATAAAGGATTGAACACTTAAAAGACTTGTGACTTCTAATTTTGGACTATGGTTACTATCCCTTTGCTTTTGGAGAATGGACTTAGACTTTAAGATCTTTCCCCTTGCTCAAGTTGGAATGGATTAGAAACCTCGGCCTCAAGTTATTTCATTAGCCTTTGAAGAGGGAATTCCGAACTTTGAAGAATTGTGCATATTATGGTTTGGTAAACTCTTTTATTAACTTTTAATTCAAGTATTAGGATTAGTCCCTTCATCTCCTCCCCATTCTTAAATTTTCAAAACTTCTCCCTATTTCAAAAATCTTCTTGTTTTCTCAACTTCAAACACTTTCATAATCAAACCTTGATTTCGGTCAAGCGATTTTACCTTTTCACTTTATTTCCTTAAACAAATGTTAATCCATGTAAATATATCAAAACCATTTTCTTACATACTTTAAAAAAACACAAAACTCACTCAATTGTTTTTGTGCCTTTGTGCACCTTTTCTTTTTTCATATGTTTAGATATGATTCATCTTTTCTAGCGGAATTATTCGCTAAAGGATGACGACTTATCTCTACATTTTAAAACTAATTCAACTCATTGTTCTTTTCAAATTTTGTACCATGAACTACGAGGTTTTGATCTCGCATTGTACTTTGTGGGTGCGTAGGCATGAGGCGTTAAAACCTTATCAAACACAAAATCATTAAAAAATATTCTTCTCCTTATCTCTTCCATCTTTTCAAGCAAACCAATTTCAGACCAAAAAGCAATAAATATTTCAAAGGGCTCCCGTGGAGTACCACAGACGAGTCGGGTGCCTAAAACCTTCCCGGTTCGTAACCAATCCCCTTACCCATTCTCTGTTTGTTTCTTTTAGCTTTTGCTTTTAGACTCCTAGGTTTTTATTCGTTCTTTTACCTTTCTCCTTTCGGAAATAAACAAAAGCGCGGTGGCGACTCTGTGTACATCGAGTTAAGTTAATCCATAACTTACACTCACGATTTTACCGCTACAGCCACCATGACATAACTAACAGCTAAACACTAAAATTAACGGTGGAGGATCAAATGTCTTAACGGAAACAGTATTATAGGACTAACGTGAAACGTTTTTTTATTGAGTGACTAAAGCGAAACTCAAAATTAATTTACGGGACTTGGGGACTAATTATGCCTTTTATTTAATATGAGATATAACTAAAAAATATTAAAACTGAAATAAAATATATACACTGGAAAGTGATTTTGATAACTAAACGTGTGAACCCAGACGAGACCCGTGCGATAACACCGATAAGTTATTAGGTATAATAAAAATATGAATATCATCATTAATTACTTACTGTTTTTTTAATGATTTGAAAATTTCACGGAATGTTCTATGGTTCCATTTATAATTTTTGTGTGTGCAGGTTTTTAGGATTTAAAGAAGAAAGTGCTTTGCCTATTTGATTCTTTCCCTTATCACACGGCAATTAGTCAAATAAAGAAATCGGTTTCTTTTTTTTTGACGGTGAAATATTTTATTTTATCTTTTTATTACTTTTATTTTATTACAGTATTATTTATTTTGAAAACTTTTAAACAAAAACTGAAAACCATGTGAGTGAAGTAAACATTACCCAATGTTCACAAGGATTAGTGAAACTTGAAAAGAACTCATAAACGCACTATTAATTTGTGCTCTTTTCAAATAAGTTTCAGGGTTAAGTTTCAAACGGATTATCCAATTTTTTTTGTACTCATCTACTCATATATAAGAGATATTTTCTTTTTCTACTGGCTTTGTTTGCGAGGTGTGGGATAGGGTTAAAGAATAGATTGTTTATGTTATGATTTGGTGCGAAATAGCTTTACAGTGGTTGTAACGGTTTCATCTCTCCTGCGACAGTTATTTTAGGGAACTATGAGTTTCCTGAACGGTTCTTCACCGCGCCGGAATCCGGCGGAGAATATTGATATTGAAGCTGGTCCGTTGTCTCGCCGTTCTTCGGATATTGATGATGACGGTGATTATTCCGATCCGTTTGATATTGCTAGAACAAAGCACGCTTCTATTAATCGGCTGAAGCGCTGGAGAGTACGTTTTCTGTTTTTCTCATGCTCTTAGATACTGTTGTTGAGTTTATCTCTATCTATATGTTTGTTTTTGAAGTGTTTCTGAACTGGATACACTGATTGCTGTTGATGTTTCTATTTGTGGCAGATTTAGGGTTTATAAGAGTGGTTTTTGCATGCTGTGTTTGAAATTCATTTCCTAGGGATTTAGTTTTTGATTCTGTGTATTGACGAAAACAATGGAGTATTGTAATTGTAACTCCTGTTATAATCTATGAAATTAATGAAATAGTGTGGGTTTTTGGATAAGGATTTTTGTTGTTGTTGAGGATGGAGTGAGTTAATGGCCGGAGGATGAGGAAGTTAATGGTTTTTGGATATTGTCTTCATTTATGGGAAGTGTTTTTGATTCACATTTTGTTTGTTGCAAAATTTTGAGTTCAAATTCTTTGATCTTTTTAGGAACATGTAGGAAGAGAAAAGGAAAAGAGATTCTTAGAACACTCTAGAAAGATAGAGTTACAGCTTAATTGTTCTGGTTGTTATCACATTTAGGAACCAAATTAGGGTTTTATTTCATTATTATATAGGGGAAATTGATTAGGGTCCGTCATTTGGTGCTGTGGAAGAAGTGGAACTTCTGTTCCTTTTCGTATTGGAGTACAAGCTTTAGCTTTCAAGTAGCTGATTGTTGTACTAGTTCATATACAATTTTGATTGGAGTTGTGATGACTCGAATTCCAAGTTTGTTTCAACGGAGAACAACATTATCCGTTCTTTTACAATTGGTGTTGGTCGGAAACCACCCTGCCTGTTGGGTCAGTGGGTGGAAATAAAGGAGGCAGTACTTTGTCTTAAGTTGAAGTAGAGTAAATGTTGCGTGTTCTGTGGCAATGTTGCTGCACAATAACCAAAATTTATCAGTGTCATGAATCCTCTAGCATTTTCTTACTAGTAAAATTTTCTTCTTTCTGCTGTACAAATGTTGTTTACTTATTTACTTCACTCAGACAATGACTAGTTTCATACTTTCATTTGATTATTCTGTATTTCTATTACTGACATGGGAGCAATCCCTTGTGTCTTCAGCAAGCAGCGCTGGTACTAAATGCTTCCCGTCGATTTCGTTATACCTTGGATTTGAAGAAAGAGGAAGAGAAGAAACAAATACTGAGGAAGATTAGAGCGCATGCACAAGCCATTAGAGTACAGTTCCTTCATTGGACTTCCTTGTTATGTTTATGTTGCGTATGTGTAGTGCACTACTTATTAATTTTGTCTTAACAGGCAGCATATCTTTTCAAAGCAGCTGGGTTGCACGGGCAGCCGGGACAGGGACAAGTGGAAGGACAACCGGGTGGTGAGTAATTTGATGATGTTCATTGTTATTTGTAAATATCTCTGTTATTGTTTGGAGTAATTTAGTCATTCTGAAACCAATGCTATTATCTCTTTTATTTGTTTAACATTTTCTGCTTATAAATTATTGGTCTGTTTGACTAGGTGAAATTTGAGAGAAAAAGAGAATTTGAGAGAGAAATATTATGATAATTGGATTTTCATTATCTAACTTTATGTCAATAAAATAGGTATTATTGTAGTAAGCAGTTGCCAATGTTGACTAAACCAAATTGCAACTACTCTCATGACTAACTGACAGCGATTTGGCAACTACTTATAACCCTTTGTAATACTGACACTCTAGGTTGAAGGTGTGTTTGACACGTGTCAAACACTCTAGGTTGAAGGTGTGTTTGACACGTGTCGAAAGCCCAACACCCGTACCCCTTACATGTCATTACATTCAATCACTCACTTCTATTATCTTTCTCTTATTATTACCCATGTCGGTGGTTGTTAGGAAGACTGTATCAACTTCAGTGTTCAGAGACTTTGTATGGAAGTACTGATACTGTTACCTTCCCCTCTCAAACTCACAGTGGGGATGATGATGGTATCACCATGAGTACAAATAGAGTGAAAGTGAACCAGAGAGTGAACTGAGGCTTTGGGAGTTGAGAGCATCTGCAAGTTGATAGTATGCTGTTAGTACAGGACAATGAGGGACTTAGCTAGAGCTCGTTCTCGAACAAAGTAAAAGTCTAGCACCATGTGTTTTGTCCTTGAGTGAAGCACCAAGCTGTATATATTGATTGCAGCTCTACTTTGATTGTCACAGTAAGCTACAAGAGTTGTGCACTGAATTTTCACTTCAGAAATAAGAGACTGAATTCCAATGAGTTCTATAGCCATGAGAGCCAGACTACGAAACTCTTCTTTGCACAAGAATGTATAACATTGTGTTGGAAAATATATTATTTACTGGTTTTATTATTGTTTTTAACATTGCCTTTATTTGTCATTATTTCTCTTTATTCTCCATTAAGGAGAATATTATTGTAATCATTATAACTCTTCTATATAAACCAGCCTAAGGCTGAGGAATAAAAACACAACAGCTTTTACCTATTTTCTTCTAATATGGTATCGAGAGCACTGGGTTAGGGTTTCCGCTTTATTACCCGACCCATTTCACATACCCGTTTTCCTTCCTATGGCGAATAACAACAACCAGTGGCCTTTCCCATCACAAGCCTACACCGGATCCAACCAAGGCGAACAACAAGAGTCCGGTGTCGGCCGCGGAAACGGCGGTGGCCGCGGAAACGGTGGTCGTGCATTTCAGGCGAGTAATTCTGATCAAGGGCAGCAATCCTCTCAAACTCAACTTCCACTCACTACGGAACAACTAGACAGACTGTACAAACTTCTCGAGTCTCCAACCCCTTCTTGCTCTATAGCAACAAAAGGTAATTCTGCATTTCTTAGTGTCAGTCCCAGTCATACTTGGATAGTAGATTCTGGTGCCTCAGATCACATGACAGGTGAATCTACTTTGTTCTTTTCATATAGTCCATGTGCAGGTAATCAAAAAATAAAAATTGCAGATGGCTCTTTTTCAGCCATTGCAGGTAAAGGGTCAGTTGTGTTGTCTCCAATGTTAACTCTTAAAAATGTCCTTCATGTTCCAAACTTATCGTGTAATTTAATCTCCGTAAGCAAATTAGCCCAAGATATAAATTGTCAAACTAATTTTTTCCGATCTCACTGTGTCTTTCAGGATTTGAACTCGGGGAAGATGATTGGCAGTGCTAAGGAGAGTGGAGGACTCTATTACCTTGACATTGGATCTGCATCACAACAACCTTCAAAAACAATAAGTTCCTGCTTTGAGTCTTTTTCTATTTTGAATAATAAAGATGACAACATTATGTTATGGCATTTAAGGTTAGGTCATCCTAGTTTTCGTTACTTAAAACACTTGTTTCCTAAGTTATTTCACAATAAGAATTTTTCTTCGTTTAAATGTGAAGCATGTGAGTTTGCAAAACATCATCGTTCCCAATTTTCAATGCAACCTTATAAACCATCAAAACCGTTTTCTATTATTCATAGTGATGTTTGGGGCCCTAACCGAACAAGTACACTCTCTCTCAAAAAATGGTTTATCACGTTTATAGATGACCACACAAGAGTATGTTGGGTGTACTTGTTAAAGGGGAAATCAGATGTTTGTCAGGTTGTAAAGAATTTTGTTTTAATGGTGCAAAACCAATTTCAAACAAATATCCAAGTCTTTAGAAGTGATAATGGCAAAGAATATTTTAATACTATTCTTGATGATTTTTTTCTAAAAAATGGAATTGTACATCAAAGTTCATGTCCTAATACTCCTCAACAAAATGGAGTGGCCGAAAGGAAAAACAGACATTTACTAGAGGTTGCTAGAGCTCTACTTTTTTCAAATAAAGTTCCAAATTATTTGTGGGGAGAAGCTGTTTTAACAGCTGCATATTTAATTAATAGAATGCCCTCCAAAATTCTCAATTTTCAAACTCCAATTAATGTCTTCAAAGATTATTTTCCTAGTACTCGTGTTTTATCTGATTTGACTTTAAAAATCTTTGGTTGCACAGCCTTTGTTCATGAGCATAAAAATGTTGGAAAACTTGAGCCACGGGCTATAAAATGCGTCTTTGTTGGATACTCCCCAACCCAAAAAGGGTATAAATGTTTTGATCCAAAAAATAAGAAAATGTTTGTCACTATGGATGTTACATTCTTTGAAAATAAACCTTTTTTTGATGACACTCATCTTCAAGGGGGGGAGATAAACGAAGATTCGTTTCAAATTGAGGACATGAGTTTTTTAAATAACTTATCTTTGCCAGTATCACAAAATTCTGAGATTTTTACACTTGCACCAACAGAAAATGGCCATGATTCTTTATCTGATCTTATTCCTGTTATGAGTAAGGAATCTTGTGAATCTGAGCCTACATTTTCTCTTGTAGAAGACAATGAGAATCCTAAAAATAATAATAATGATGATCTAATTGAAATGCCACAATATAATGAATCTCTTCAAGAAAATAGATTTGAATTAGGAAACAGGACTTGGAAAGGAAAGGTTTTTGTGAAAAAGCACCATAAAGGAAGGGATGAGTCCACATCTCAACACTGCCAGGAATCTGAACCGGGGGATGATCAACCTCCTAACAAACTGAAAGGTAAGTCTATCTCTATTTCTGAGAGTCGTATTTTGTATCCTGATATAGATGATCTTGTTGCCATTAGAAAACCTGTCAGATCTTGCACTAAACATCCCATGTCCAATTTTATATCATATTCAAATTTGTCTTCATCTATGTCTGCTTTCACATCAAAATTGTCTAGTATAGAAATTCCAAAAAGTGTACAGGTTGCTCTAGAAATTCCAAAGTGGAGGGAAGCTGTGCTTGAGGAGATGAAAGCCCTTGAAAAGAACAAAACTTGGAGTGTTATGTCACTACCAGATGGAAAAAAGACAGTTGGGTGCAAATGGGTCTTTACTGTGAAGTACAATTCAGATGGAACAATTGAAAGGTACAAGGCTCGTTTGGTGGCTAAAGGCTTTACTCAGACCTATGGTATA
Organism: Lathyrus aphaca; assembly: GCA_963966055.1. Lineage (NCBI taxonomy): Eukaryota > Viridiplantae > Streptophyta > Magnoliopsida > Fabales > Fabaceae > Lathyrus > Lathyrus aphaca. The sequence goes on from OZ014519.1 coordinate 142,922,234, forward strand.
GATTATTCAGAAACATTTGCTCCTGTTGCAAAATTGAATACTGTTAGAATTCTTTTGTCCCTTGCTGCTAACCTGGATTGGCCCCTACATCAGTTAGATGTTAAGAATGCCTTTCTTAATGGCGATCTAGAAGAAGAAGTATATATGGACATTCCTCCTGGTTTTGAAAAAAAATTTGGAGCAAATGTGTGCAAACTGAATAAGTCTTTGTATGGATTAAAGCAGTCTCCTAGAGCTTGGTTTGAAAAATTCACTCAGTCTATGAAGAAACAAGGGTACATCCAAGGACAGGCTGACCACACCTTATTCACAAAGTTCTCCCATGATGGAAAAGTTGCTGTCCTGATTGTTTATGTTGATGATATTGTCCACAGGAATGAGTGGATGCCGTCCTGCAGATACCCCTATGGATCCTAATGCTAAACTTTGGGGAGAAGGTAATGTTCCTGTTGATACTGGAAGATATCAGAGATTGGTTGGGAAACTAATTTATTTGTCACACACCCGACCTGATATTGCTTTCTCTGTTAGTGTAGTAAGTCAGTTTATGCATTCTCCTTTTGAGGAACATCTTGAGGCAGTTTATAGGATACTAAGATATTTGAAGGGAAATCCTGGAAAAGGATTATTTTTTAAGAAGACTGCGGAAAGAAATGTGTCTATCTTCACCGATGCTGATTGGGCAGGTTCTGTTACAGATAGAAGATCAACCTCTGGATATTGTACTTATGTTTGGGGTAATCTTGTGACATGGAGGAGTAAGAAACAAGGAGTTGTAGCAAGGAGCAGTGCAGAAGCCGAGTTTAGAGCTATGTCTCAAGGTATTTGTGAAGGATTATGGATCCTTAGAGTCCTTGAAGAACTTAAGATGAAAATTGAGCTTCCATTGAAATTGTACTCCGACAGTAAAGCTGCTATTAGCATAGCTCATAATCCAGTTCAACATGACAGAACCAAACATATCGAGATTGATCGACACTTCATAAAGGAGAAGTTAGATGCTGGAATCATATGTCTACCCTTCGTGACTTCAAGTCAGCAAACTGCAGATATCCTAACCAAAAGTTTGGCAAGGCCTACTTTTGAGCATTTGATAGACAAGTTGGGCATGATAGATATCTATGCACCAACTTGAGGGGGGGTGTTGGAAAATATATTATTTACTGGTTTTATTATTGTTTTTAACATTGCCTTTATTTGTCATTATTTCTCTTTATTCTCCATTAAGGAGAATATTATTGTAATCATTATAACTCTTCTATATAAACCAGCCTAAGGCTGAGGAATAAAAACACAACAGCTTTTACCTATTTTCTTCTAATACATTGTTTTGTTTCCGTGCTTACAAAGACACCAACTTTGTGCCTAAGAAAATGCAAAAGCCTGATGTTTGAGTGTCTGCCTCTGTCCTCAATGTTAGAGGCCCAATAGTATCACATAATGTGTTTTGATAATATTCCAGTGCTCCAAACAAGTGGCACACTTTTTTCTGCATTAGATATACTTTCATTTTGTGATACCTGCTTCATGGACTTGCCCTGGTATATTATATTGATTCAGTATATCTAGATAACTTCAGAGACTCTTTTTTGTCTTTCCTTACTCGATATTAATAATCAATTATTTTAACTGTTAGAAACTCCAAAACATCTTCCAACCTCTACTGGTGAATTTCCAATTGGACCAGAGCAACTTGCGTCCATTTCAAGGGAGCACGATATTGCCTCATTGCAGCAATATGGAGGGGTATGTTTGCCAAGAATAATTTTTTAAACTGGGAAATATTATCAATGGAAGTCATAAAATTCATGATTTTTCTTTCTAAATTACTATCAGGTTGCAGGTGTATCTAATTTATTGAAAACCGATTTAGAGAAGGGAGTTGATGGCGATGATGCTGACTTACTAAGACGGAGGAATGCATTTGGTTCCAACAATTACCCCCGAAAGAAAGGAAGAAGTTTTATGGTAACTTCTATTGTTCTTGGACTATTGGAATCATAAGTGTTTTATGGTTATATGGTATAACTCAGATTTGCTAAACACGTTAAACTGGTCCGCTCAAAGCATAACTAGTTATTTTTGGGGGGTTGGATTACATTACATATATTAACCTGCTTAACTGCGGGTGGGAAGTGGAGTGGGTTAACTTGTTTATTTATTTTTTATTGAACTTCTTAATATCAAACTTCTAAGACCAACTCCAAATACAATTTTTCATTGTTTTCATTTCCTAATACCATTCACTTTTTTTACCTCAACATGTTCATTTTTTTTCCTATTTAATTTCTTCGATTTCTATTTCTTAATATTTGGGCAGGTTGACTGGCCAGCCCATTATAAAACATCGGGGGTTGATGATATTACCAATTTATTTTTAAATAAGGTCAACCTGCCAATTTTTATGGGTTGGTGATGGGGCCGAGCGGGGCGAGTTAACTTGTATTGCAGCAACTTCATTATGTTTTACCCGGGGGAATATTGTAGTGACTTCTTTGTTTTTGATGCCTTAACAGATGTTTATGTGGGATGCTTGCAAGGATCTGACCTTGGTTATTTTAATGGTAGCTGCAGCAGCTTCATTGGCACTTGGGATAAAATCTGAGGTGAGAGTGGCTAAGACAGTTCTGGCGCAGTTCTGTGCATTATGTTTGGTGCCAACAGTGATTATGTCCTTCCATTTGTAATTTAGGATAAGTGGTATATATTTTATTAATTTTGAAAATTTTTCATACCATTCATAAATATTTTTGTTGCAGGGTATTAAGGAAGGATGGTATGATGGGGGAAGCATTGCTTTTGCAGTTATTCTTGTTATTGTTGTTACAGGTATCATATTATCTTTTTGGGTACTAAGATTTAAAATGGATGGAACATGGACTCGGATCCCTTAAAACGAGCCTTCACTTTAGAGGGGAAAATAAAGCATTTCAGCTGTTGATGACAACCTCAATAATCGAAATTTTCAATACACATGTGGAACAAATCATTGAACTGTTGAAATATCAGCAGTTGGTTTTCTTATCGGGTTTAGATGTTTTTCTTTCCCCTCAAATTTGAATAATGAATCATTTGAGAGGTGCCAAATTCATAATGCATAAAAGCTGGTTTTTATTACAAATTTTAGACTGTTTTGTACTTTCCTATTTGGTATGAGGTCTTTGGTGATGCAACTCATTCACGATCCACTGCCCACTTTGTCCGTGTAGAATTTGTCAGTAATTTCTCCATTGAACAGCCCTCACCCAATTTCATTAATTTGTTTTGTTTTTTTAAATGACAAGTGTTGTTATTTATGTTGTGAGAGTTAAACATTTGGCCTACTTATCCACTCTAATCTTTATGTTCCCCCCTAAATCACCAAGCCACCTTATCTCTCTAATTTCATTAATCATATCTCCCTCATTTTGTAGCTGTAAGTGATTATAAGCAGTCTCTTCAGTTTCGAGACCTAAATGAAGAGAAGAGAAATATACACTTGGAGGTTTGCTTTTTATTTTATTTTTTTATAGATTGTTATTTTTTTGGATGTTTGATTTGACTTTTTTTATATTCATATTATATTTTACTAATAATTTTCTTGTCACATTTTAACTATGTCTGAATTTGTGCTTGAGAAGGTTGTTAGAGGTGGTAGAAGGGTTGAGATCTCAATATATGATCTTGTTGTTGGGGATGTTATTCCTCTTAATATTGGTAACCAGGTACATGATCTTGTTCATTTGTTGTTTTGCTTTTCTATACTTAACGATTAGATTTCCTTTTTCTATTATTAAATTTTTTGTTTTTTCCAGGTCCCTGCTGATGGAATTGTGATCAGTGGTCACTCTCTTTCCATTGATGAATCGAGCATGACAGGGGAGAGCAAAATTGTTAGTACTTCTTTCAATATTGTCAGAATTTTAGAATATTGCTTTATTCTAATGGATTTTGTTTTTGCAGGCCCATAAGGATTCTAAGGATCCCTTTCTGATGTCTGGCTGTAAGGTTGCAGATGGCAGTGGTACTATGCTGGTAAGTTAGACTTTGTTAAGAGTCCTACATCGGACAATATATGGCCTGAACTTGTGTATATAAGTGGGGACAATCCTCACTCTACCAACCGGTTTTGTAGGGTTGAGTTAGGCCCAACCACATTTCTTAACATGGTATCAGAGCCTCGTTTAAGATCCGGTGAACCACCTTCTATGGTTTCCACTATCGGGCCACCCATAATTTATTTTCACGCTCCAGATGTCCAATCCTGGGCGTGAGGGTGTGTGTTAAGAGTCCTACATTGGACAGTATATGGCCTGAACTTGTGTATATAAGTGGGGACAATCCTCACTCTACCAACAACCGGTTTTGTAGGGTTGAGTTAGGCCAAACCACATTTCTTAACAGACTGAATTTTTCCTTATTTTCTCTTCTAATTTTATCTGTCCTAGTTTAATTTATGTCGGAAGTTTTGAAAGGGTCATTTAGGTAGTTAAGGGCATGCAATAGTTGCTTTGCTAGAAGTGTGGGTGGTAATTTTTCCAATAGCGAAAAGTTGTGTACTAACTGGCAAAGTATTTCTGACTTGATTCATAACAATTTATTCATTCATCAAATGTGAATAAATTTGTATTTATTTATTTTTTGTGTAAATGACGCAATTATTTTGCAAGGGTTTTTGGTTAGAATTTGAATTCTAATACTGAAACAATTGAGTTGTAGAGAAATTGGAGTCGGTAAAATATGATTTGATTAGTACTGAACATCTCACAACAATTCAATACATCTAATTGACTGTATTTTCTTGTTCAATCTGTTTTGTTGATTAAAATTAGCATGTTGGTGTCTGTTCCCTCACTTGTTTACATATTTTTTTTTCAGGTAACGGGTGTTGGAATTAATACTGAATGGGGCCTTCTAATGGCTAGCATTTCAGAAGATACTGGTGAAGAAACACCTCTGCAGGTCTTCTTCTTTTCTGTGGTTTCTGGCTCTGCTCTTTTGTTTCTTATAATTCAATTATTCTAAAGTTCTCATTATAGGTCCGCTTGAATGGCGTAGCCACATTCATTGGTATTGTTGGACTCACTGTTGCTGTTATTGTCCTGATTGTGCTACTGGCCAGGTAATTAGTGGATGGCTCGTGTTTGCCATATTTTTCTTAGTTTGAATCATCAAAGGTGTTGTTTTGCATGCTTCTAAAGTGGAAACTTCTTATCAGATATTTCTCTGGGCATTCGAAGAATAATGATGGGACAAAACAATTTACAGCTGGCAAGACCACAGTTAGTAATGCTGTTGATGGAGCAATTAAGATAATAACTGTTGCGGTAGGTGCCTTGCTAAATACCAATTTACCATAGCATGAGTGATGCAGTTACCCATAGTTATTAATTGACTGGCCATTGACTGGCCTTCAAATTTAATATCTGTTATTATTGTAATTTGTAACCCATTGAATATTTAGGTCACCATTGTAGTTGTTGCAGTGCCCGAGGGGCTCCCACTTGCAGTCACTTTAACGTAAGTATTATAATTCTTGTCCAAGCATCTAGTTTTTACTTTGTTTGTTGTTGTGAAGTCTTACCACTAGTCTGTCTTTAAAGTTTTACATTAGTACCATTGCACATAATGATAAATTTGCTATGGTTTTTGTTCTTCATTATGATTTGAATTTGCTTCAGTAGGATTTTATTTTCTCATTCTTCTAGTTCTATCAATTGTGATCCGTATTCATCTTAGAATATTAATATGCTCATTGGGATCTGTAATACATTTGTTTTCTATTCTTTTTCAATTTTCCTTTCTCAAATCATTATAATCTGTACTTACAAATTTTTTCCATCAATTTTGTTTTAGTCTGGCCTACTCAATGCGGAAAATGATGGCAGATAAAGCTTTGGTATGCCAATTTATGTGTGTGCTTTGACTAGGTTTTGATATGATTATATGAGTAGCATAACACAATGAATTGTAGGTGAGGAGGCTTTCTGCATGTGAAACAATGGGTTCTGCTACAACCATATGCAGCGATAAGACCGGCACATTGACTATGAATCAGGTTGGTTGTGGTGCAGTATTGGAACCATTGACTTGCATGATAACTTTTTATGACAAGTTACTTAAACTTGCCGGAGGGTACTTGTTGCGGACGTTTTTCTCTTTAGTGGCTTTCTTGCTTGGCATCTTATACAATAAATCACAATAATCAAAGAGTTTTACATGTAAACTATTGTATCAATATGATGTTATATCCAATCAAACTTTTGTTTATATCTTGATGTAGTTCATTAATGTTGTTGGCATTGGTTGGCACATACTTATGTTTGTACAGAAGGTTCTCATGGATTCTTGATTCTTATGAACTCTGACAGATGACTGTGGTTGAGGTTTATGCTGGGGGCAGTAAGATTGATCCACCTCACCAGTTGGAGAGTTCTCCTAAGCTACGCACTCTACTCATTGAAGGTGTTGCACAGAACACTAATGGCAGCGTTTTTATCCCTGAGGTATGCTTGGATTTATTCTAGTGAGCTGTTCTCCTTCCCAAAAAATTATTCTTAGCAGAAAGTTAGCTCGTTCAATTACTTATTGCATACTATTGTCTTGTACAGGGTGCTAATGATGACTTATTGCATACTATTGTCTTGTACAGGGTGCTAATGATGACTTATTGCATACTATTGTCTTGTACAGGGTGCTAATGATGTTGAGGTTTCTGGATCGCCAACAGAAAAAGCAATTTTACATTGGGCACTGAAGGTCTGTTTTGGAAAAGCAGTTATTTCTGATTTTTTTTCAGGGTGATTTATGTGCTTACAACTACTTGTGACTTGTATTGAATCTCAGGTTGGGATGAATTTTGTGAATGCTCGGTCAGAATCATCAATTCTTCATGTCTTTCCATTCAACTCAGAGAAAAAGAGAGGCGGAGTTGCAATACAGACGGTACTATCTTATTGGCATTTAAATTCAAATATGTAGATATTTTACTTCCTTTGAAGCCACATTGGTGCAATATTAGGTTACAAATTCATGCATATATGATTCACTATATCTGCCAAATCAAGTAGTTTTATACTTTTTTTTTTTTGCAGGCTGACTCTGTTCATATACATTGGAAAGGTGCTGCTGAGATTGTTCTAGCCTGCTGTACAGGGTATATTGATAGAAATGACCAGTTGGTGGAAATAGATGAAGAGAAGGTTTGACAAACTCATTGCATATTATTGGAGCATATTTAATATCGATATTTGGTTACTGCAATTGTTTCTTTTCTCGATATTGGAGAAAATTTAATATCGATATTTGGTTAGTCATTTCTACCGATTACACCAGATGCTTCTAGAAACGCTATATGAAACTCAGCCAGTTAGTGATAGTTACATCGTATGATAGTTATCTCTAAGGCTGAACCTAGGTATGAGTTTCTTCTCACTAAAAAATCAGTTTCAAAGCACATGAATTTATTCTTACCATCATCTCAGTATGGTATCATGAGCATGAATTTATCGAATATGGCCTCATTTTTTTCATTCTCTTGATACCATACTATTCTATCTGTCTGCTACACTATTCTATTTGTCACAGACTACATATCTCTACATGTCTGCAACACCTTTTACCCAGCTCCGCTGCAAGATAGCAACCTCAATTTTGCCATTGCCGTCTATTAGAGTAAGCAATAGGCCTAGACTCAAGACTGACACATGTCAGATGGAGTGATGTCAAAACCTGCTATTTCAAGTCAACTGGTTTGCCACATATAAACAAACACAGTTGCAACTTGTTGTAACTAACAATTCAGAAATTCAAGAGTTAGTTAGAAACAGAAAATGCATCTCTCTACTCTACCTATCAATTCTATCACCGTCCTCCAAAATGCAATCCCTCCTTTTTGCAGGAAGCTGCCTTCTATTTTCCTCATAGCTGAATCAGTTAGGTAATGACATTTTCTTTAATTTTGTTTTTCAGTTTTCTCTCTGTTCCCAGTTAGTGGCAGCTTCCTCTGTTCTGTTTTTTGTATCTTTTCCATTTCATGGATTCTATCAGTACAGAGTCTTATGGAGTAGAGAATTTTGAAAGTTAACAATTTATAGAACAGGTCAAAGCAAACATATATAATTTTTTGCTACCTTTTTGATTCTTAACAGTAATTTTTGTTATTTTGCCAAAGTTAAGTATAATTTTCTGGGCATGCAGATGACTTATTTCAGAAAAGCTATTGAGGACATGGCTTCTGATAGTCTACGTTGTGTTGCCATTGCATATAGACCATATGAGGAAGAAGTTCCAGACACTGAGGAACAACTTGCTCACTGGTCTTTGCCAGAGGATGGACTTGTTTTACTAGCTATTGTTGGGATCAAGGTTTGTATTTTCTTTAGAAACATGCCTACCATTTTCATGTTTGCTATTCTTTTTCTAATTATGTATGATAGTATACTCACATCAGTTATATTTTTCTCTAACTTAAAGTTGAAGCTCCTTACCATTCATTCATTCATGAATGGCTTTTACACTTGCGTACTTTCTTTATTTGGGAGGCGGCAGGGATTTTTATTGTAGTTTATTTTCTTTGTTGTGCTTTTTTCCTTGCTATTGACATTACTATATAGTTGGGGATTTATCTACCTAAAACTTACGAAAGGGATGCCTGTCTTTAGATTAAGACTTCACAAAGAAGTGTAGTTTCTGACGCTTCCACTGGTTAAATTTATATTGCTCTTTTTTGTATATCATTTGTGTGTTGAAATACAGGATCCTTGTCGACCTGGTGTCAAAGATTCAGTGCAGCTTTGCCAAAAAGCCGGGGTTAAGGTATTATAAATCTTTGGTTTGGAAACGATTTTTAATGTCCCAAAATCTGCTTATTGTTGAATGAACATGTTCAGTTTTCATTTCAAAGCGTTACCATTGGCATGATGGTGGCACAGTCTACATGAATGTAGACATATGCATGTCATGTCAGAATTGTGACGTGTACAATTGAACTTGCATAATGCAACTAATATAACTCTAGCCTCTTACATTGAACATAAAATGTTCTCTATCGTATTGAGCTTTACTAAAACTGTCAATTTAGGGTACCTTTGAGAGGACATTTCTCTTGTGGAACATCATTTGATGGATTGCGTCCATATATGTATTTATTTTTTTAATTTTTTGATCTCAAACCTTGCAAATTGATCATCTGAAACAAGAAAGTTTCCTTGTGCAGTTTTATATATCATTTTTTAATTTCACTAGTTCGATTTCTAATCTTAGGTAAGGATGGTCACGGGTGACAATGTCAAAACTGCAAAAGCAATTGCTGTGGAATGTGGAATACTTAGCTCACTAGCTGATGCTACAGAGAGAAATGTCATTGAAGGAAAAACATTTCGAGCCTTGTCAGATTCAGAGAGAGAAGAAATTGCAGATTCAATATCGGTATAGTCCAGCTACTATGGGCCTTCTAGTTATTGTGCTCTTAGTGATATAAATTGTAAACGAATATTGTCTAACAGGTTATGGGAAGGTCATCTCCCAATGATAAACTATTGTTAGTACAAGCATTAAGGAGGAAGGGTCATGTTGTGGCTGTAACCGGGGATGGAACGAATGATGCTCCCGCACTTCATGAGGTTTGTGTAACTTTCTTTTTTGGCTATATGATTTTTATGTCTAGTTCAAGAACACATTACTGATAATCAAAACCAAAAGGATACATTGACTGAGTATATGTGACTGCAACCATACTTTCTTTCTATCTTATGCTGTAGAATATAAACACATTCTGTTGCTTTTTTAAATTTCAATAGTTTGACTATATTGTTAAATGTAGAGACATCCATGGTTCTTTTTTCCCCAAAGATTAAACTTTTCAGATAGTTGGCTCATGACTTGGTATCCATTCCAAGTCTCTAAAGGCCAATTGGTCATGGATTTGATCTTAGTTGCCCCATTCTTTTCTGAAGAAAATTAAATTTCAGTACAATGGATGGTAAATTTCAAAACCAAAGGATAATTGATTGAGGGTAGATGCTTAATGAAATGGCTTAAACTTCAACCCATTGTTGTGCTTTCTCTGACAGCTCAAACTTTTGAAATTGTTAGTTCATGACATTCTATACTGTATTCCATTGCAGGGATTTTTTGTTACAATGAAGTTGACTATTTTTTTGTGCGTATTGTAATTATCTACCTTTTGGCACATAGGCGGATATTGGGCTTGCTATGGGTATTGCTGGCACGGAAGTTGCCAAAGAGAGCTCTGATATCATTATATTGGATGACAACTTTGCTTCAGTTGTAAAGGTAGAATCCTCTTGTATTTGGGTGCTTGTGCTGCACACACGCCTGAATGCACGATAATTTGTTGGTGATTTAATTTATTCTTAATGAATGAGTAGCTTTTTGTAGCATATTGAAAAACTATTTATGTTATTACTAGAATTAGAATTGTTGTTTTTCAATATCAACTGCAAATGAAGGGTTTGTAGAGATACTAGAGAACTGATGCTATTACATATTTGCATAGTTTGGATATTTAGTTGAGTAAATTGATTTTTGAAGCTTAACTGGCAACAACTTTCATGGTTTTCTTCAAATTTAGGTTGTAAGATGGGGTCGGTCTGTTTATGCAAATATTCAGAAATTTATCCAGTTTCAGCTGACAGTCAATGTGGCAGCTCTTGTTATAAATGTTGTTGCCGCAGTTTCCTCCGGTGAAGTTCCACTGAATGCAGTGCAGGTATAACCCCCACCCCCCCTCTCTCTCTCTCTCTCTCTCTCTCTCTCTCTCTCTCTCTCTCCACTCCTCTGGCTTGTATTGCTGACATTTATGGGACATTCTTATCTCTCTGTTTGTAATGTTACTGTCTTTACAGCTTCTCTGGGTGAATCTTATCATGGATACTCTGGGAGCACTAGCTTTGGCAACTGAACCACCAACTGATCACCTCATGGATCGGACTCCTGTGGGTCGAAGGTCAGAATTTAATGTTTTTTCTGATTATTACACGGTAGTCAAGATTCTTGGGTTAGTGTTTTGAAAAGAGGAGAAGCGATTCAATATGATTGGGATCAGGAATCCAATTTTAACCATATGACATACAAGCAATTTGTTGTGGTTACACAATCTCACATCAGGAAAAAGAAACAGTTTCCCATAGCTACTGAAGGTTGAATTTTTGTGCACGCATTTCCTGAATCATGGGTTACATAGTGGTTTGAAAATTTGGAGGAGTGATTCAATACGACTGCTTTTAGTTCTTGTAACAAATTTGTAACTATCTGCCGGGAAATGGAAAAACTGTTGGTATAACCATAACCATTTGAAATAATATCAATTTAGTGTGGTTACACAATCTCACTTTAGAAAAAAGGAACAGTTTCCCATAGCCATGAAGCTTAGCCAGTGAATGTTGAATTTGTATGTGCATGCATTTGCTGAATGAATTGATGAATTGTTGTACAATTTCATCCCGGGTTTATAGTCATTGCAATAGGTTTGGACTGTGAGAGTATTTTACAAAACCATTGAGGAAATGCCCTTAAAATAATACAAGAACATGCGGGTGTATTTATATAACGTAACTGTAAAAAATGGCCTTTTTTTTTTGAGGTGTAGTTAACATGCCTTTGATGCTTTTCAGGGAACCTCTCATAACAAATATCATGTGGAGGAATTTGCTGATACAGGTGGATTCTGTTTCTCATTTATTAGTATTCCTGTTTGATATTTGTTGGATATGCTAGGAACTTGTCTGTTGGCTCATCCACATGCGGCCTGCTAAATGATTTCAAGAAAACAGTCTGGCATCATTATTAATATATATATTCTCTTTTGGATCTAACTCGGCAATAATAATTGGAAATTTTCAGGCGATGTATCAAGTGTCGGTTTTGCTTGTTCTCAATTTCCAAGGTGTACGCATATTGGGTCTTGAGCATCAAAACAGTGAACATGCTATCAAAGTAAAGAACACTTTGATCTTCAATGCTTTTGTTATCTGTCAAGTAAGTTATTATCTTTGTCCTTTTATTGCTTCTAAATCCCTTTTCATGTCATAAGAGGTCATGTCATATGAATTATTATGTTATGCTGCTAATTCCTCTGCATGCTTTCAAACTGCAGGTCTTCAATGAATTTAATGCTCGTAAGCCAGATGAATTCAACATTTTTAAAGGAGTCACTAGAAACTTTCTCTTTATGGGGATAGTGGCATTTACTGTTGTACTTCAGGTTAGTCTTTTCAAGTCATCTTGTTGTTTAGCTTTGTCTGTAACGTTTTAGCACCACTATATAATTTACTCCTGTTCTTCAGGTTATCATTGTTGAATTTCTTGGGAAGTTCACTAAAACTACTAAGCTTAATTGGCAGCAGTGGCTCATTTCTGTCGTTATTGGATTCATTGGGTTAGTTGAATAAACAAATTGAAAATTGAAAACCTGATTCTACCTTGTTCTTTTGTGATTTTTCATCTTATTAGCCTACTGTATTAACAAATATTACAGGGTTTTGGTTGTGCACAAGTTATAACAGAAATTTCTCCTTACTAGTCTTTTTTCACCCCATTTTTCAGTTGGCCTCTTGCCGTGGTTGGTAAATTGATACCAGTCCCAGCAACTCCCATCAACAACTTTTTCTCCAAGTTTCGAAGAACCAAAAAAAGTAAAGAACCTATGGCTTCTCAATAGGCGTGTACATAGGCGTCGAACTGTTTCAGACACTGCTGTTTCATTTGTTTTTCTACTGATGATGGTTTGTATAGGGAAATAGTATATATTACTATATACCACATTTCTTTTGCTACTAGCCAACATTAACATGCTAATTTCAGGAGAAATTTGGATTTGTTTTACACTTAGGTTCTAACAAATATACGGAATTTCAGCTAGTTTTGGTTTTTGTGGATTGTATTTGTTTGATATCAATACTTTCGTGGATTTGATGAGAAAATATTGGTTATCACTTCAAAATCTGCTTGTTGTTTGTATGATTGGATTTTGATTGTTCCTGTTATCCTTGATTGTAAGGATTTCTTTTTTTCTCTTGTTCAGTTTATCAGTAGTGTCTGTAATGAAGCTGTGGAGCTGTTAACGTTTTTTCTTAGGCTTCAAAATCTATTGGGTCACATTCCTAAATTCAACATTCTTTTCAACATTTTCTTTTCAACACTTTTATTACATAAAACTCATCCGAGTCTTACCACTTTATGAGACTCATTTTCAAATTAAGACTTACTTTCAAATTAAGGGATCCACATGTCTTTTATCCAGTAAGAGACGAGTTATCCTGCCCACCTGCACGTTACTAACAAAAGGGTAACATTCAAACAAAAAGGGTGAGATATTTACATCACAAAGAGTAATATAATAGGAATCAAGCAAGTATCAGAAAACAATGCACCACTTCTCACCAACAACTATTCAACAACATCGCTTACAACAACAATTATCACACACCTCAGCAACATCACATACAACAATAACGCAATTATAATAACATCATATACTACCTCAACATCATATACAACAACAATCATGCAATGAGACTCTACTTGACTCTATGCATGCGGTACCATATCCGATCTCTATTTCAAGATCCAGTTCTAGTCAGAACTCTCAACCCCTCTTTCATGGTCCAGTATGATCCCTATTTCATGATCACACCCTCGACCCCTATTTCATGGCCACATACTCCCTATTTTATGACCGCACCAACATCACAACAACGATCATACCCCACCTTGGTATGTTATTCAACTATGCAACATGTCATGCAACATCAATGACATACATGCATACTCATAATGACTACATCATACAACATCAACAACAACCATTTATCACAACATCGATCAATATACTACTAGTCATTACCATCACGATTATCATGCATTCTTAACATATAATCACATAATTTAATTCATACCACGACAAGTAACACAACATATACTACAACATATCACATACTCATATATTATTAACAAACATATGAAGCACATCATCACAACAACAACAACGTCAACAAACATATTGATTATGTTTATAGTCAAGTTATACTAATTATCCCTACAATTATGTGTATAACTCTTCTTTCACACCTCCATCTACACCCCATCAATCCCTAGACATTAATAAGTAATTAAATAATTTTTCAGTAATTTTTCGGAATTTAAAAATTATTTTGCACGCTCCAAGGCTCGGTAAGCGAGGGTCACTGCTCGATAAGCGACAAACTCACTGACTCTGCTCGCTAAGCGAGCTCTGTGATTTTGCAAATCACACTTTTGCGCTCAACAACCAACCTGCTACGAATTTCTCACCAGAAATCACCAATACCAGCCAGATAATTTCAGAACAATTCATCTAATCACCTAATTCATAATATTATCAACTAATCAATATCATCTACCAACTAATCAACATGATTTCTTCCCAATTCATCACAACATCAATCCCTAATCCTCAACCTACCTAATTCCTATTATAAAACCCTTAGAGATGGAAGAATCCCACCCTTACCTTAGGTTTTGTCGAGAATTCTCTTCTTCGTGATCTTTTCTTCACGATCGAACCTTTTCCTCTTCTTATCCTCTTCACAATTTCCAAGATCGTTTCACGTTCTCTCACAAATACAATTATGTTTTCCCTTTTTCCTTATTTCCAACATAACCCCTAAGACCCAACTTATGATCTTCCCCTTTTACCCTTACTACTTTTACCAATTGACCACCTTGTCCTTATCTCTTATTTGATTCCATTAAATTTATTTATCACATAATAATACGATTATCCACCACAATATAATTCTCAATTACAATTATATTTCTTTAATATATTATTCTATACACAACAACATGCAATAATCCGAATAAAATAATTAAATAAAATTTGGGGCGTTACACCTCTCCCCCACTTAAAAAATTTTCGTCCATGAAAACTTACCTCAAGTAAAAAGACTCGGATACGAATCTCGCATTATGCTTTCCAATTCCCAAGTCATATGCCCACCGACAGCTCCTCCCCAAACCACTCGCACAAGGACAATTTCCTTGCCTCTCAACTGCTTTACATCCCGATCATCAATCCGTTATGGTAATGTTTCAACCGTAAGATTATCTCTTACCTCAACTTCATCCATCGGTATCACATGTGACGGATATGAAACATACTTTCGATGCTGTGACGCATGAAACACATCATGTAAATTTGACAATCTCGGTGGCAACACCACTCTATAATCAACAGGTCCAACTCTTGCCGAAATTTGGTACGACCCAATGAACTCAGGAGTAAGCTTCCTCGACTTCAAAGCTCTTCCCACACCGGTCACTGGAGTAACCCTAAAAAATACATGGTCTCCTTATTGAAACTCAAGATCTTTTCTTCTCTTATCATGGTAACTCTTCTGCCTACTCTGTGAAGTCTTCATCTTATCTCGAATCAACTTCAGAATCTCAGTAGTCTGTTGTACAATATCATATTCAAGTACAACACTCTCACTTGACTCATGCCAACACAAATGTGTTCTACATCTTCGACCATACAAAGCTTCAAACGGTGCCATTCTAATACTGGAATGATAACTTGTTATACATAAACACGATCACCGACTAGTGACTATCCCAAACACATCTTTGTTCAAGCACACAAGCTCTCAATAGATCATCCAAAGATTGTATCGTCCTTTCTGTCTGTCCATTAGTTTGAGGATGATAAGCTGGACTCAACTTCAACTTCGAACCTAATGTGTTGTACCCCAAAATTTTCCCTCCCACATTCAAGATCGTGTGTCTCAAGAGGTCTCTTAATAGTCACAAGATTCTTAATTGGTCAAAAGGATTGAATGTTTCACCAGATAAAGGCTCCTCCTGAACAATGGATCTTAGAACTAGGGTTTTGAGTTTCCCCAAGAAAAGTTGACTTCCAAGGCCTCAAGTTGACTTTATAACATCATATATACCTTAAAGAATCCTCATGTCAAGTTTCAAAGCTTTCCCAACAAGTTTGGTCAGTCAGATGCTCAGATACCTAAAATCAGTTAACTTGGTCAGAAAGTCAACTGTAGTCAACTCAAAGTCAAATTTCAAGATTTTTGGTCAACATCAATATTATGAGGTGAAATTCATCATTTGATCAAGGGTTGATCATGATTCATCAAGGAAATCTCAGAATCATCAAGAATCAGAAGTTGCTAAATTAGGGTTTTCATAGGAAAAGTCAACTGAACTTTGACCAGCCATAACTTTCACATACTTCATCAAACATTTCCCATCCAAATCTCATTTTAAAATAAATTCAATTCTCTATAACTTTGTGTCTCACAAGCCAATTCCAAAAATTCTTCATTTGGAAGGTATGAGCCAAAACATTATAGGTCTTTTTGAAAGTCAACAAAAAGTCAACTTTTTCCAAAGCTAATAATTTGAAAATGGTAAATGATATGGACATGGTACCAAAAGGGTTGATTATAGGATACTCTAAGCTTTCTAAAAAGTCCTAGAACACCTCCATGGAATTAAAATTGAGGAAGTTATGCATTGTCAAAGTTGGGAAATTTTCAAGGGGTATATGAAGCAAAAAGGGTCTAAAATCAAAATTTTGTCAAATGGGCCCATAATATTGCAACCCAAACTTGAAGATGAAGTCATGCATGATCCAATGATCAATTATTCTGATTTTTATCATTTATTTTATATTATTTTGGATTTTAATTATTAAAATTCAATTTTAATAGAAATAAAATATGAAAATAAAATATTTGATCTCATACTTATTTTTGGATCAAAGATTTTGCATTTAAAGTGATTGGAAATCATTCAAAATCATACAAGACCAAAGTAGTAAGTGAATATTTGATTTTTTGACAAAATTAGTAAGAAGGTTTCTTCACAACCAAGTAACACAAATCCATACAACAAAGACCCAAGATTTGACCTAAAATCATTCACGTATAAACATACGTTAAAACCATATGCAACGACACGAAAAATTCAGAACACAAAGCCACCATCAAACTTCAAAATTTTCAAAGAAAACCAACTTTCGATTTTGGCAATTAAGGTCGTTTCAAAGCATTCCAAAGGTTTCAATGCATTCCTTGATGTTCCATGAACTCATCGCAAGCATTACCATAAACATCACATAATTCATAAACCGAATGTGTATTTTGTGACATTCTTGATTTTTTCGATTCATATGCTTGGTGTATAATTTCTTGGTTTTGATCATTGATCATTGTTTTTGTGGATGGTTTCTGAAAACTTAATTTGATTCTTAATGCAGGAATGACAAGACGCCATTATTAGGGTTCTTGAAGCCATGAATTATGGTTCCATAAAATAGGCGATTCCAAACAAAATTGATGAGTTATTTGGACCTAATGGATTGATATTGGTTGGTTTGAACTATTGAAATGTATTTATTTCTTGTATTCTTGATATTTGATTTCGCAGGACCTATAGCGACGGAAGAAAACTGTCACTATAAGCTTTAGTGACGGAAAACTGTCTCTAAAAGCTAAATAGACGGACCAATGAAGAAGACAAAGTTGGCGCCTTCTGGATTTTCAAATTTTAATTTAATATTTATTGTTCAATTTCTATTTCATTATCATGCAGGCATGCTAGCCAGTGGTGAGACGCGCGTGTGTGAAGCATAGATTCCTGAGTTCAAACCCAGCCTCCAACATTCTTTTTTCTAACTGATTTCTTTTATATTGGTTTTATTTTATTATTCATTTGTTTCACTATATTATCACCAGACGCGCGCTGGTCCAGTGGATGATGGTGGAGTCTGTGAAGCACAAGGGTGTGAGTTCAAACCCTGATTCCACCCTTTTTTTTAGCATGGTTCCTTTTTCCATCCTTTTCCAATTTCTTTAATTAATTATTTAAACACAATTACTTAATTAATTAACTATTAATCATTAACTTAATTTTCTACTAATGCTTTTCTTAAACAAAATAAATAATTCTCAATATTTTTTTTATAATATTTTTTTATTAATTTATTAGGTTTTTCTTTCCTTATTATTTAAATTATAAATTAAATTAATTAAGTTTAGTTTTTCTTTAAAACCCTAATCAAACCCTGATTTTCTCTAAAACCCTAATTTTTCATAAGAAATAATTTCTTTTCTTAATTCAATTAATTTACTTTATTTATTTTTATTTAGAAAATTGTATAGGTTTATTCTTATGTAATTTCTTTTTCGCTCGATTTTGTAACTGCTTCTATCATATAATAGCTTAGGTTTATTTTCCGTTTTTTATTTTCTGTAATCCCTCTAAAAATGTATCCCCTCCCCTAATGTAATAGCGTAGGATCTTTATTTCTGTTTTTAAATTTCTATAAGTAATTGCGTGGTTAGTAACCTAGGGCGTGGAAAGATTTAATTGAATAAATTGGACTTAGAAAATTAATAATAAAATAAATATTTGAAAACAATCACTCACACACGTAAGTCGATCGTTCTACGATCGCCATATGCACCTCCTAGGGGTTCCCCTCTTGGTTTCCTTAATATGGTCAAGTCTCTCGAACGTGGGGGTGTCTTAAGCAAAGTCCCTTCACAGATAAATCATCAAGTCCCTACAGATTCAAAAGATCATAAGTCCCTTCGAGGTTGCCTACGAAATAATGATCTTATCCATACGAATACATAATGATAGTCCATACGAATTGCTAAAGACACCCCAACAAGTTGCCTTCATTGATCATACGATGACCCTACGCCCGTCCCTTAATAAATCCAAGGTAATGACTACTTACTCCTTAATAGTAAGGACAGTCATACCCTTGAAAGGAAATAAAGAAACATGAAAGACCAACTTAGGGTAGGTAGCACTTAATTACTTGCTCACATCTTTCAAAAACTCTTATTCACACCCCACTTTCAAAATATTTTCAAACTTAGAACTTTGTATACATCCATACGAGGGTCATTACAAAGAACTTATGAAAATTTCAAAACACACACTACAAATTTTTCAAACAAGTTAAAGTGAGATAAGTAACTAAGAGCCCATGGATAACCATGGATATAAAGGGCGCTAATACCTTCCCTTTATATAACCTACCCCCCGAACTTAGAATTTTTAAAAGGTCTTTCCTATTCTTTTATACCATTTCCTATTGGATAAAATAAAAGTCGGTGATGACTCTTGCTATCCGCACATGTTTTTGTCAAACAAAAACACTAAGTCAGTTCTCCCACCGTGTTACAGAACTGGAGACTCTGCTGGGGAGTATTAGTAAAAGAGGGATTACCTTAGGAATTAGATCACTTACTTGTTTGCTTTGCTTGCTTTATCCTTAAGGGATTGTTGTGGGGTTACTGTGTGAAAGATATTAACCCGGATCTAGTGTACCTTAGGTAAGTGGCAATAGACCAAGGAAACTGTACGACGTATACCGATATGGTTGATCTGGTGGCCACAGTTAGTGTGACTTCTTGGTTGGTGCTTATGTTCCTTAAGTAAGTTGAGGATAATATGAGGCTGCCATATGTTGTCATTAATGCTAACTACCCTTTAGAACCTTAATTGACCCATCTTGGCCTTTAGAAAGTAGTGAGATAGTCGACTTTAGAGAAGTCTAAAGTTGGTTGATACTCAATGCTATGCTCATTAAGATTCTAATCTTGGGGTGTTTTGGTTTGCAAGTCAGCTGCCTACTGAATAATAACCCTTGAGAAGGATCAGTGATATTGAGATCTCTTAGAACCTGGTTACTTTTGTAGGACATGATGAACCAACTAAACCTCAGGGGGATGGTACTTTCCTTTAAACCTCATGCAAGCCTCTAAACCTAGGGCTATTGTGTGACTTGCTTGTGTGTGCCACATGTTTATGATTGAACATAACATCATAACATCATGACATCATAAGCATAACGTTCTCACTAACCATTTCAAGGACCAAAGGATTTATCTTTGTTCTTTATTGCAGGTTATGGTTTCCACTCATAGGAACACTATCCGGATCAACTTTGTAGGGATACCTCCCAAGCTTAAGGATTTGGTCTCAAAATTTCGTGAAAGCTCCCAGTTCATCAAGAAGCATGGTTATCTACTTGACTTGGTTACCCCAGGGTTTGATGAAGATATGATGAGTGTCCTATTCCAGTTATTTGATCATAAACATCATTGTTTCAGATTTCCCGATTATCAGCTGATGCCCACAATGGAAGAATTCTCCAAGTTACTTGGGGTACCTATCCTTGATCAGAAACCCTTCACAGGCTTAGAGAAGGAGCCTAAACCTGAAGTCATTGCTGCAGCCCTACATTTGAAGAAATCAGACGTTATCCTAGAAACAAGAAGTAGAGTTAAGGGTATTCTTGCCAGAGTATTGATAGAGAAAGCTCAGGTGTTCTTGAATGCTACGAGTTACAATGATTTTGAGGAGATCTTAACCCTGCTGATTTATGGTTTGGTATTATTCCCTAATTCAGACCAGTTCATAGATGTACACGCCATCAAAATATTTCTGACTCACAATCCAGTGCCTACATTACTTAGAGATATCTTACACTCTTTTCACACTCGTATTGCAAAGACGCGAGGAACTTTGATGTGTTGCATACCTCTACTATCTAGGTGGTTTATTTCTCACCTTCCTCGATCTGTGATGAAGAATGAACAAGGGTTGAGGTGGTCTAAAAGGGTGATGTCACTCTCTCATTCAGATATTCACTGGTGTTCCCGATCTATGGAAAATGTCACTATCATTGACCATTGTGGAGAGTTCCCTAATGTGCCACTCCTTGGCATAAGAGGGGGCATTACTTATAACCCTTCTTTAGCTCTACGTCAGTTTGGTTATGCTCAAAGTAATGGTCCTCATGACATGCTTGTTCAAGGTATTGTGTTTGATTACGACAACGATCTTCAAGGTTATCGTCAAAGGTTTATACGAGCTTGGAGTAAAGTGAACAAGGTTGATAGTAAGACTCTGGAACCAAAGTACTCCATTCCTTTGGAACCTTACCTCAGATGGGTGTGGTCTCGTGCTCAGACTCTTATGATGCCATATCCTGCTGTTCTACCGGTTACTATGGAGCATATTGCTGAAGGAGATGTTCCTTATACCATCCTTCATCAAGACATGCCCACTGATTTGGAAGAGCTGCAGAAGTCCTGGATCCAACTAAAGGAGCAAAGAGATACCTGTGAAGCTCAATTCAGGATTAGCCAAGAAAGAGTGTTGGAGTTGACAAAGCAACTTCACGAGGAATGGAATCTCAACACATATCTTAACACCAAGATGAAGCGTCCATGGGAAACTTAGTTCTCATATGTTTTATTTTCTTTATAATTTTTGTTTGTTTTAATTTGTAAGCCCAAGGGGCAATATTATTTTCAAGCCTACTAATAAAAGTTTGTTTTTGTTTGTCTTAACAAATTTAAATCCCGCGGTACTTGAAAAAATTGCATATGCATCTACATACCATATCATTTCATAACAGGTTTTCACAACAGGCTTCTCATCTTCTCGCTGTTTATTTCAGCATAAATGGCTCTCGAACAATCTGTCAAAGATCTTCAGGCTCAGAATGCCCAATTCCAAGAGATGATCCTGAACTTGTCCAAGGGACAAGAAGAGCTGAAAGTACTTCTAACGAAGAAGAAGAAGAAAACCAAAAAACCAGTTGGCTTCATCAATTTGGGAAGAAGATTCAGAGCTCCAATCAAGATAGATGATGAGGTTGAAAACCCTGGAGATAAATATTCTACAGAAGAAGAAGGAAATACACAAGGTACTACTGTGAATGCTGATTATGAGGAGAATTATTATCATGATTTAATTGGTGATGATAAATATAAGTTGCTGGAGGACTGTGTGAATGCTATGGAATTACAGAAGACTACTGGGTTGGATTTTGAAGATCTGAGTTTGATTTATGGAGTTGTCATCCCTATTGGTTTCAAGGTTCCTGCTTTTGTGGTGTATGATGGTGTTTCATGTCCTAAGCTGCATCTGAGGTCTTATGTCCGGAGGATCTAGCCACATACTGTTGACAGGAAGTTGTGGATTCACTTCTTTCAAAAGAGTTTATCAGGAGCTCAACTGGAATGGTACTATCAACTTGAGAGTATCAATATTCGTACTTGGAATGATCTTGCTGAGGCCTTCTATAGGCAATATCAATATAACTCTGATTTAGCACCAACACGCATGCAACTCGAAAGCATGTCTATGGGTTCTAAAGACATTTTCAAGGAGTATGCCCAGAAGTGGAGAGATCTTGCAAGAAGAGTTCAACCTCCTTTGACTGACAGGGCATTGGTTGATATGTTCATGAGTATGTTAACTGGTCCTTTCTACAGTCATCTCATTGGAAGTTCATCATCTAGTTTCACTGAGCTGATAATGACTGGAGAATGTGTGGAGAGTGGAATACGAAGTGGTAAGATACAAATGGTTGCCTCTTCAAGTACTACCAAGAAGCCCTCTAATGGGAAGAAAGAATCTAATGCTGTGTATGGACAATATGGTCGTAATAAGAACAACCAATCTGTGAGAGCAGTCCTAATCTCTAATCCTGCACCTATATAACAAGATCAACAAAATAGTCAGCCTAAGAAAAATACGCCTAGGAGGAAATTTACGAAGATCAATATGTAGTTGGCTCAGGCTCTGCAGCACATGTTAAAGGGAGAATTGATTACTTTGAGGGATCCTCCTCAGAATCTCAATACTACCTCTCCTCGTTTCAATCCCAATGCAAGATGTGCATATCACTCCAATTTCCCAGACCATGATACTAATAACTCTTGGGTGTTGAAGAATAAGATCCAAGATATGATTGATGCTGGAGAAATTGAGTTTGATCCTCCTGAGACTCCTAATGTGATTACTGCTCCTATGCCCAAGCATGAGAAGACTGTTAATGCTGTTGATGATGTTTCTTATGTTTCTACGGTGACTGATTTAAATACTCTATCCATTATTAAGAAGAAGCTGCAGCAAGCCGGTTTATTTCCGGGTTGCAATGAAGATTGTTTTTATTGTGCCTCTCAACCTAATGACTGTTGGAAGCCGAGAGAAGGTATTCAGCGTTTAATGGACAACCATACCATATAGTTTGAGAAGATCCCTCCCGTGGAAAGCTTATGTGAAGGCCTGTCCCAAGATATGAAGCTTGAAGATGTGTTTGTGATTACTAGTACTCCTGTGAAGATCACTTCTAAAGGTCCAGTGAGGATTAACTCTAAAGGTCCTGTGAAGATTACTGCTGAGCCAAAAGTGGCTCCCCTGATTATTACTACTCCTGGTCTAATTCCATATTCTTCTGACAAGGCTATCCCTTGGAATTGTGGGTATGATATTTATATCCATGGTATCAAGCAAGAGCCTCTAACTGATATACTTGCTGCAGATACTAATCCTGATACTGACAATATTGTTCGGACTAGTAAGGTTACTAGGAGTGGAAGAATTTTCTCTCCAGAAGACACTTCAAAGACTGCTATTGCTCTAGTTCATACCTCCAAACCTGGGCCAAGTACTGAAGCTCGAGGCAAAGGACCATTGATTAAGCCTGTTCAGGCTGAAACACCAGTTACTAAAGACCTCTCTAAGCAAATGGATGAAGTATTGAAGATCATCCGCAAGAGTGATTATAATATTGTTGAAAATTGGGGCATAATCCCTCTAAGATCTCCATGCTATCTCTGTTGTTGTGTTCTGAAGCCCATGCGATGTCTTTAGTAAAGTTCCTGAAATCTGCTCATGTACCACATGAAATCTCTGTGGACTAGTTTGAAAATTGTGTTGCCAACCTGACTACTGATAATAGCTTGGGCTTTTCTAATGCTGATCTAACTCCTTCCAAGAGAAACCATAATAGAGATCTGCACATCTCCATTAAGTGTAGGGGAACTACTCTGTCTCATGTTTTGGTGGATAATGGTTCCTCTTTGAATGTGTTACCAAAGGATGTTTTGGACAAACTCAACTGTGAAGATATTGTGCTAAGACCTAGTAACATGGTGGTGAAAGCCTTTGATGGATCAAGAAGAATGGTGCACGGAGAAGATGATCTCCCAATCAAAGTGGGTTCTCAAGTCTTTGATTCTACATTCTATGTGATGGATATTCGTCCTTCCTATTCTTGTCTGCTTGGGCGTCCCTGGATTCATGGGGCAGGTGCTGTAACTTCCACTTTACACCAGAAGCTGAAATATCCAGTGAAGAGCAAGATCGTCACTGTTTATGGTGAGGAAGAGTAAATGGTCATTCATGTAAACAATTTCAAATATGTTGATATGGAGGGTGAGTTTATTGAGACTCCTTGCCAAACCATTGAAGTGCTTCCTCAGGTTGTTCCTGCTACTGAGTCTATCCCTGCTGCTACTAGAGTACCCCCTACAATGGATTCTCTGAAGGATGCAAGAGCTGTAGTTGAAGAAGGTGGTTGTACTATTTGGGATCAACTTCCTAACATTCCTTACAAGTCTCACAAGTTTGGTTTGGGTTTTACTGCAGAATCTCAGAAGGCTGTTCGTCGTGCTCGTGCTATTCGTATCACCAACAAGGGAATTCAGAAGGATCAAGTCAATGTTATGGAGGATTATGATGAAGACTACAACTTGGATAGCTGGATCTTTCCTACCATTGTCAGTGGGCTCAATAATTGGAAAGATGAAGATGTTATTTCTATCTCCTTTAGTCAGGAGTAAATACTGGAAGAAGGGGGGATATACAGAGACTTTTGTTCGATAACTGTTAAGTTATGCCTACGTATCCTCTCGTGCAATGAGGAAGTCAGAACACCGTAGTTCGACTCAAAGAGACTGAAAGGTAAATTGACTTGTGAACTGCTTGCTTGTCTATGCTCAAGTGTATGACCTGTCTGGCTCAGGTGCAAACTATCTTGCATTAAACGGAAGAAGCGAGTTCTCGTTTGTGAGTGAATAAGATGAGAAAAGAATCCCGGAGGAAACGATTATTGTTTGTTTTTGAGTTTTCAGTCTTTTATTGCTTTTGGAGTTTGTCATAAGAAAATGAGCTTAAGCCTAAACCAAAGGGTTAGTAAACTCATCACATCTTCCCTCTGATTAGGGGTAATGAGAGTACCTTAAGTATGAAGTAAGCACCTCACACTTAATCACCATAATGTAGGATTAAGATCATTAACCTACTTGCAATTATTTAGATGTTTTTTAGAGTTTTTGTTTAGTGTTAAGTAATGAGTTTAAGCCATAATCAAGGATTTAATGGACCCATTACACCATCCTAATAGAAGGATAATAGATGAGAACATTTAAGCTGAGGAAGGCTCCTCAACTTAATCCATGATTAGGGATTAACCTCATGACAAAACAAGGCCTTTATTAAAGTGGATTTTAGCTATTGATATGCTTAAGAAGTGGGTTTTATGGTTTGTAAGACAGCTTGAGGGGGACTTGTCCATTAACACTAGGGTTAGTCCTTCTTAACCAATTGAGGAAGAATTAGAACCCTAATGCAATACCCAAGTTACAAGCTTGATGTCTTAGTGATTATTAGATGATTTGATTAAAGAATTTAAACACTTTAAGGGTTTAACACTTAGCATTAAAGTTATACACCCATCCTAATAGAAGGATGCAGGCATAAGCTTAATCACAAAGCCTTAAAACCTTGAAGGTTTAGTCCTTGATTAAGAGATGAGAAGAGAAGACACAAAGATGACACAAAGGTAAAAGCTAAATGGGGGACTAATCAAACCCTAATTGCGATCATGCTTGGTTGTTCCTAGCGTTTATGAGGCTTGCAAAAGATCTTCAGGAGGAAAGCCACCAGGAAAGAAGCAGATGAAAAGAGGAAGAAGCAGGAGAAACAAGTTAACTTACTTCACTTAAGAAGATAAGTTACTTGAAGAAAGAAAGTAAGAGATGAACATGAATGAGCAAGCTCACTCTAATACAAAGATAAAATGCAGAAATGATGCATAAAAGAGATGAGAAGAGATTGTGAGAAGTGAAGGCAAATTCACTCCTCAAAACAACTTACCACCTGAAAAGTTAGCAAAGGGAATGAAATGCAATGAAGATGAGATGAAGAGCCATGATGCAAACCAAAGTCAGAAGCATAAACATGATTTCAATGATGCTAAGAGATGATGCAAACACATGTCAAGAGTTGTGGATGATCATACAAGGATGAGGATGCAAATGAAGCATGCTTTGAACCATAAAAGTTCATGAAAGTTTATGTAATGCAAAGGATACAAAACATGGCAAATGGATGATGCAATGATCAAACATGATTCTAATATGTCCTAAGATGTCTTATATGTCATATGGATGCACAAAATGTCATGGCAAGTTCTTGAATGCAAGCATATGAGAGATGGATGCAAATAAAGACAAGAATTAGGGTTTATACATAACATGCAACACAAAATTGAAAATCAGAAGCAAATGACATGATAAAAAATTGAAAATGGGATCAAAGTAACCCTAACCCTACACAAGTTCACGGCCCAAAGGAGGGGACCTAACTCTTAACCTAATGGGAGTTGTGATTTTCTCAAGTCAACTAGGGTTTTGGGATACCTCACAATAAAAAATGCAAAAAAAATTGAAAATGAAAGATAAATTCAAACCAATTTTACCCTAGAAACTACATGATATGAAGGATGCAATGCAAGAAGAACCATCATCAAACTCTTCATGGTTAGGCAAAATGAATTTTTCTAAGTTAGGACCAAAATATTGCCTTTAAATGAATTTAATTCCAATGAAAATTGTCAAAATACATCAAGGACCAAAAAGTAATTTGTTTTGAGAGTTTGATAATGTTTCTAAATGTTTTAAAATGCAATGTGATTTTTTTTGTGATTTTTAAATACCTAAATGCATTTTTTATTAATTAATTTCCATTAACTAATTAAAAAATAACCATTTAAATGATTTAAAAATAATTTTTAATGCAAAAAATAAAAATAAAAATATTTTTGGGTTCTAAAAATTAATAAAAGGTTTGACAAAAAATTTCAGAATTTTTTAATATGTTTTGCTATTTTTAAAAATTCGTACAAATTAAATACAAAACAAATAAAAATAAAATGAAATTAATGAGAAAATGAGAAAGTCAACTAATCTAAAGGCCAGGATTTAAACCTAAGGGGGCGGGAATTGACTACGCGCGCTATCCAACGGCCAGAATTCAAACTCACTTAATTATGTCATTAGCCCTAATCCTGAGCCCTAATGACTTTCAGATGACCGGAACAGTGTTCCGGTCATCTTCTCCGTCCAACCATTTTTCAATCTCACTCAATACGAATCAAAACTTCATCAAACTCTCCAGAATCAACCTTTGAACATCATTAAACATAAACTCCACAACAAAAATCATTTATTTTTCATGAATCAAGAGAAACAAACAAAATCATTTTTACGGGCAAAGTTTCAGACAGTCAGTACATGCTTATTTCTGGGCCATTTTCAAAACCAAACACATCAGAGTGATCAGTGCAACTCATAGAATCATTCTATAACAAGAAATCAAAGTTCTGGAAAAAAAAGTTCTTGAGCTCACCTGAACTGGAGCTTTCACTTTTGGTACTTTCTGGCCAGGTCTTTGCTTCAAATCAGCTCCAATGATCCTCCTGAAGAGTTTGTGATGCTGGGTTGGAGTTTATATGTCCTCTATGTGAAGTTTGCAGAAGCTCAGGTCAATGGGGGAGGGAAATCGTGTTTTTGATATGGGAGGTTTCAGGGCAAAGTAATGGTTGGGAAATGATCAGAGGGTCATGGTGAGTTGTTCTATGGATTTTGTTTTGAGGTTTTAGGCTTGTGTGGAGAGATTCGAATGAAAATGCATAAGGGAGGATTTTGGTGAATGCTGAGTTATGAGAGGCTTCAGCTTGTGTTGTGTATTGTGTTGAGTTGCTTTTGGTCCATGTATCAACTTCTGATAGGTCAGAGTGTTGTTGGTGGCCTATGGTGATTGGTATGGGCAAGTTGCAAAAATGTCAAAAGTTGTGTACTTGAGGTATGGGCTGGTTTTGCAGCTGGCTCTTGGCTTGTCCTGGCTCAGCATGGATTAAGGATGTCCATAGAATCAGTCTTGAGGCAATGCAGCAAGTGGATTGAAGCTTATGGGTGGTTTTGCAAATTTGTCCAACTTTGGCCCTTTTGGAAATTCTTTAAGTTCAAGGCACCAAAATGCATAATTCTTGGGCCAATTCTGATCTTTAGAGGTCACATGAGCATGTTGTGAAGTGTTTGTGCTCATTTGAAGCCTTTAGAATGCCTTATCATACCATTTTGCAAAATGCCTCTTTGGTGTAAAACATGAAATTATGTGATTTTTGCCAACTTTGCCAAGCCATAACTTTTGATCTAAAATGAATTAGGATGAGTTCTTGTACTTTTTGAAAAGGGAATGATCCAATCTACAACTTTCATGACCAAATTTTTCTCATTTGAAGTATTTTTGAATCAAAAAGAGGAGGTTGAAAAACTTTCCCAAAATGGCAAGTTTACATTATAAGTCACTTTCCCAAAAAGGCAACTTTGCAAATGACTTGAAATTTTCCAATTTTGTGAACTTATAACACCTTCTATGATCAAATAAAGATCATACACATTCAAAATGAGGGAGAAACCCCTTTGGTTGGGTCTTTGGGGGCCTCAGATGCCCTGATTTTGCACTGACTTGCTCAAGAAGTCATCTTGTGATCAAATGCCTTCCCCATTGAATTTCTTCATGAAAATTGATATGCATGATCCTCATAACATATAGAGACCAATAGAAACAATAATGACCAAAAAATTTGGAGTTATGGCCCCTGAAACCAAAACCCTAATTCTAGGTCATCTGTGTAGTTAAATCCTGGCTCTACTTCCATGCCTTGCCAGCTCTTATGATTCTTTGACTTCCTTGATCTTTGGAGGATAAAATATGATGATTGAACATACATGGACCCTCTTGAGATGATTGAAGACATTTGGAGTGGCTCAGATGGCTCATGGATTGCTCAGATCACAAACCCTAGATGCAGATGACTTTGAACCAATGCAGTGAAGCAAAAAAATGCAATATGAGATGATATGATTGAACTAATGCAAATGAAAAGATCACAAGCCATGGTGTGAACTGAGTGAGGGCAAATTTGGGGTGTTTACAGTTGCCCCTATTCAAACATGAGTTAGCTGTGCAGGATGTAAGCAACGGCTTAACAGGCAAACAAGATAACTTGTGGTTGAATACCAAAGACAGTCCAAAATTTGCAGTCACTGAATGAAGAAGAAAATGGATATAGATTGTAAAAGAAAATAAAGTATAATTATAAAGGTGCGGGCGATGGAGGACGACCGTCGATCAGAGGACGACTGCTGGGGATAAAGCAATGACGGGGACGGCCGACATGCTGGGGATATAAGAGATTATGATGGGGACGACCATTAAGCAAAGAAAAGGATTTTCTGGGGATTAAAGGTAAAGTGAATGATGGGGACGACCATCAAGTTCAAGGCATGAATGCAATAAATGATGAGGTACGGTCATCAAAGGTGAAGGACGATCACCTAGCTGGGGACAGCTGCTCTGGGGATAAGGATGAGGGACGTCATCCAAGGTGAAGGACGATCACCTGGAAGGGTACGGCTGCCGAGAATATCACGATATAGGACGAATGCCGGATAAGAGAAGGTTGACGATGGGGACGACCATCGAATGAGCATGATGAAGGACGATCATCAAGAGGTGAAGGACGATCACCTAGCAGGGTACGGCTGCTCTCAGGGTTTATCATGACATAGGACGAATGTCAGATAACAAAATCAACGATGGGGACGGCCATCAGATAAAATGATGAAGGACGATCATCAAGAGGTGAAGGACGATCACCTAGCAGGGGACGACTGCTAAAAATATCAGGACATAGGGCGAATGTCGGATAGGAAGAGGTTCTAATGAATAGAGACTCCACTGGGGGATGATGAAGGACGATCATCAAAAAGGTGAAGGACGATCACCTGGCAGGGTACGGCTGCCGGAAATATCATGACATAGGACGAATGTCAGATAGAAAGGAAATAAATCATCAAGATTTGCTGGGGACTCTTCTGGGGAATAGTAGATACAGCCGAGTGTCTAAATTCAAGAAAAAGGTATAAGTGTTTGACATTGTATATGGATTAAAGATGCGGACGAGCATCCTTAAGACTATGATACGGACGAGTATCGGTAGAAACAAACGCTTGACGCATGTTCAGAGATGATGATACAGACGAGTATCAATTGGTTAACAAAGAACACGGACGAGTGTTGAATCTAAGGGGATTTAAGTGGTATATACAAGATACAGACGAGTATCGGTAAAAGTGATGAGTGAGACATAGACAAGTGTTCGACTTGCTAGGGAGAGCATGACACGGACGGGTGTCGGAAGAAGTGTACTATAAACAAGTATTTGGGTTTACAAAGTGTTTAGGCAACTGTGCTGGGGAAGGTGACACAGACGGGTGTCAGGGAATTGTATATATATGTATCTGTGTAGTGAGTGTAAAAGGGATGTTTTGGCTTTTTACTGGGGATATGACACAGACGAGTGTCAAGAAACATCTGTAATGTATAAGTACTTGTTTGAGCGACTTTACTGGGGAATAATGACACGGATGAGTGCCAAAAGGAGCATGTTTCTGTATTTGTGAGTGTAAAGGAAATGCTTTGATATTCTGCCGGGGAGTTTGAGAGGCATTTTATATATTGTTGATGGAATGCTGGTATTTACAAGTGTTCAGTTTGGCACATGGCTTATGGTTATGCAATATGTTTGATTTTTGCCGTAATGTTCCGTATTAGACGGAATGCTACGCTCTGAGGGGAAATATGATGCGAATGCTATGATTATGCAAGGATACCGATCCGGGATTCGGATCCCAATGCTGTGGAGATTTCTGGCCGATCTGCTTGAAGTGGACATCCCAGCTGGGGATGAGATCATTGGCAGATCTGACATATATGACTCTGCATGGGGAAGTTGATCACTGATAGACCTATCTTGGTAATGAGGGACCCAGCTGGGGTCTGTAGAAGCTTTCGTCACTTTGTTGTGAGATCTTCAGGCATTGCTCTTCTGGATAGAGGCTGAAACTCTGTGGGGAGACGATTCCCTGTTTTTGCACTTGGCTGGCGAGGAATGATGACTGGCAGCTCGGCTGGGGAAGAAGAAAGATCATTGAAAGATCTTCCTATAGTTTTCTGTAGGGATCCTGCTGAGGATGATAATATCTGACAACTCGGCTGGGGAAATGATCACCTTCTGGTGCTGCTTTGAAGGAAATGCTGGAGAAGTAATGCCTGGAAACTCTGATGGGGAGAAAGCATCTCTGGTGCTATTTGGAAGGTGTGCTGAGTAAATGATGGTTTGGCAGCTTGCTGGGGAGAAGCTTTCATGCTCCATGTTGTGCTTTGAATACCTGCAATCCTGTAAAGACAAAGAAAACGCACAAGTATCCCGAGGTATCCTTTACCAGATCCCATCATAGGAGTCTAGACACTCTCGGGAGCAAATATATTTCCTGTAAGCATGTATTTTTAGAAAAGACGCATCTGTATTTATGCAATCAATATATTAAGGACATCGGACATTTTGCAAATGAAAATAAAATGTACGAGACAAAATATGACTGAAAATATGATTTTATTAATTTGTGCCCTGAATTGGCAAGATACAGTCAAAGAAACAGATCCCCTGAAATGAGGAGATTGTTACAAAATTGAGAAACAAAAATGCTGGCAATGTTGATGACGCTTCGAGGAGCTTTCCTTTTGCTATGACTCGTATGACATTGATGTTCTTCTCATCTTGCTTTCTGAAGACGGCTGATTCTGACTGATGCTCGAACCTTTCGGAGTTTACCATGTTGTAGGTGATACAAACGAATTAAGAATGCAGTTGTTCGCTCATTCCCTTATTTTGCGTGGATCGCCCTTTCGGGTTTTCAATCCACCGGGATACCCATTTTTGCCTGAGTTGTCCAATGTGGCTTTTCAACTCAGCGGGTGTACTCATTTTTTTTGATTTTCCCTTATTTTTGCCCGAGTCTTTTATTCTGTTTTTGACTCGCCGGGATGCCCTTTTTTTGCCTGGACTTACATTCTGTTTTTATGTCCAGCGGGTCATTTTATGCGAAGTATTTTTTAACTACATCTGAATTCACAGGGGACAGGAAGTCTTCACCATCCATAGTACTGAGCATCAGTGCTCCACCAGAGAAAACTTTCTTTACTATGAATGGGCCATCGTAGTTCGGAGTCCATTTGCCCCTGTGGTCTGTATGAGGAGGGAGAAGTCTTTTCAGCACAAGATCTCCTACTTGGTATTCTCAGAGCCTGACTTTCTGATCGAAGGCTTTCTTCATTCTTTTCTGATACAGCTGCCCATGACAAATTGCAGCCAATCTCTTTTCTTCAATCAGACTTAGTTGTTCGTATTGGGATCGGACCCATTCTGCTTCGTTCAACTTAACATCCATCAATACTCGTAAAGAGGGTAATTCAACTTCAACAGGTAGGACTGCCTCCATACCATACACAAGCTGATACGGTGTTGCCCCAGTGGATGTTCTGATTGACGTTCGATACCCATGTAAAGCAAATGGTAGCATTTCATGCCAGTCTTTGTAGGTGACTACCATCTTCTGCACAATCTTCTTGATATTTTTGTTAGCTGCCTCAACAACGCCATTCATCTTTGGCCTGTAGGGAGAAGAATTATGGTGTTGGATCTTGAAGTCCCGACATAGTTCTGCCATCATTTTATTGTTTATGTTGGAACCATTATCAGTAATGATTCGCTCGGGCACTCCATACCGACAGATGATGTCTCTCTTCAGAAATCGGGCTACCACTTGTCTGGTGACATTTGCATATGAAGCCGCCTCAACCCACTTGGTAAAATAGTCAATGGCAACCAGGATGAATCTGTGGCCATTTGAAGCAGTCGGTTCAATCTTGCCAATCATATCAATGCCCCACATGGCAAAGGGCCAGGGTGAAGACATCACATTCAAAGGATTTGGAGGCACATGCACTTTATCCGCATAGATCTGGCATTTATGGCATTTTCTGGCATAAGCACAACAGTCTGCATCCATGGTGATCCAGTAGTAGCCTGATCTTAACAACTTTTTAGCCATTGCATGCCCTCCAGCATGGGTACCAAAGGATCCTTCGTGTACTTCGTGCATCAACAAGTATGCCTCTGCCCTATCAACGCATCTGAGAAGTACCATATCAAAGTTTCTCTTGTATAAGGAACCGTCAGCATTCAGGAAGAAACTACCAGCTAGCCTTCTTAGTGTCTTCTTGTCATTGAAAGATGCCCCAGGTGGGTATGTTTGATCCTCCAAGAAGCATTTGATGTCATGGAACCAAGGCTTATCATCCTGAATAACATCTGCTGAGAACACGTATGCTGGCCTGTCGAGTCTGGATACTGCAATCCGAGGCACAAAGTTGGCAGCTTGAACTTTGATCATGGACGAAATGGTAGCCAGAGCATCTGCAAACTGATTTTCATCTCGAGGGATATACTCAAGCCTGACTGTTGTGAAGAAAGTCAATAACCTCCTTGTATAATCCCGATAAGGTATCAGATGATCTTGGTGCATGTACCATTTGCCGTTGGTTTGATTGATTACCAAAGCTGAATCTCCAAATACAGTTAAAGTCTTGATCCTGAGGTCAATGGCTTCCTCAAGACCCATAATGCAAGCCTCGTATTCAGCTTCGTTGTTAGTGCAGTTAAAGGTGAGTTTTGCCGATTAAGGCATGTGAACTCCATTAGGTGTAATGAGTACTGCACCAACACCACGACCATTCATATTAACAACCCCGTCAAACATCATAGTCCATTCTTCCTCTGGGTCAGGCCCTTCGGTGTGAACAGGCTCTTCATGATCTTTTGCTTTTATGAACATGATGTCTTCATCAGGGAAGTCAAATCTCATAGGCTGGTAATCATCAATAGGTTGCTCAGCAAGATAATCAGACAATACACTGCCTTTGATGGCTTTCTGAGATGTGTACTGAATATCATATTCTGTGAGGATCATTTTCCATCTTGCAACCCGTCCGGTAAGTGCTGGCTTCTCGAAAATGTACTTAACTGGATCCATCTTTGAGATCAATAAAGTAGTGTGGGTCAACATATACTGCCTTAGCCGGCGAGCAGCCCACGCTAAAACACAACAAGTTTTCTCGAGCAGTGAATAATGTTGTTCACAGTCGGTAAACTTTTTGCTTAGGTAGTAAATTGCATACTCTTTTCGACCAGACTCGTCATGCTGGCCTAACACACACCCCATTGACTCTTCTAATACTGTCAAGTACATGATTAGAGGTCTTCCTTCAACTAGAGGCATAAGGATTGGAGGCTCTTGTAAATATTCCTTGATTTTGTCAAAAGCTCTCTGGCAGTCTTCATTCCACCTGACCGTTTGTTCTTTTCTTAATAGATTGAACAAAGGCTCACAGGTTGCTGTAAGGTGAGATATGAACCTTGAAATGTAGTTCAATCTACCCAGAAACCCCCGAACTTCTTTTTCCGACTTCGGTGCAGGCATTTCTTGAATGGCTTTGACTTTATCAGGGTCAACTTCAATCCCTTTCTCACTTACAATAAATCCCAGCAGCTTACCGGATCGCACCCCGAATGTGCATTTGTTGGGGTTTAATTTCAGTTGGTACTTCCTCAGACGCTTGAATAACTTCAACAGATTCACCAGGTGTTCTTCTTCTGTAAGGGACTTGGCAATCATGTCATCCACATAACATTCAATTTCTTTGTGGATCATGTCATGGAATAATGTTACCATAGCCCGTTGATAAGTGGCACCTGTATTCTTCAGTCCGAATGGCATCACCTTATAACAGAATGTGCCCCAGGGTGTGATAAAAGTTGTCTTCTCCATGTCTTCAGGTGACATCTTGATCTGATTGTATCCTAAAAATCCGTCCATGAAGGAGAATACCGAGAACTGAGCCGTATTGTCAACCAATACATCAATGTGGGGTAATGGGAAATCATCTTTCGGGCTGGCTCTGTTCAGGTCCCGGTAGTCCACACACATCCTCACCTTGCCATCTTTCTTAGGAACAGGTACAATATTAGCAACCCACGACGGATAGCTGGTCACAATAAGGAACCCGGCGTCCCACTGTTTTTGTACCTCTTCTTTAATCTTCATTGCCATGTCCGGGCGAGTACGGCGCAACTTCTGTTTTACTGGTGGGCAGTCTTCTTTCAGAGGTAGCTTATGCATGACAATGTCGGTGTCTAACCCTGGCATATCTTGATAAGACCAGGCAAAAACATCCACATATTCCCGAAGCATGTCAATCAGTTGCTCTTTTACTGAATCTTGCAGGCAGGCCCCGATCTTAACTTCTTTCACGTCTTCTTCCGTACCAAGATTAACCGTTTCAATCTCCTCCTGATGAGGAGTGATAACCTTCTCCTCTTGCCTTAGCAACCTGGCTAGCTCTTCAGGTAGCTCATAATCTTCTTCAACCCCTTCATCAGCTTGATTGATTGGATTGTCAAAGTCATACGAAGTCATAGTAGTGTTGTTGTCGGTGCAATCTGAAGGGCACTTTCTGCAAGGGTTGAGATTGGTTTATTTTAGTGATCAATTTTAATCTTGTTTAGAAAAAGTGAAAATGAAGTTATTTATTTTGAAAACATTGCCATTTTATTGTTTTGTACAAAAGTGAAAAATGAAAAGACAGTGAGCGAAAAAGAGACTCGTTTGCAAAAGATGTCCGATATTCATTGATTAATCCATTTGCACAAAATTACAAGATGGCCCGATTACAAAATGAGTCTTGACATCTTGGGCAAGATGCAAGACTTGATGCATGCTTTAAAATACAGGAAATAATAATTACTCTGCAGGAGTAACTCTTATAATTTCCTGGGAAGACCAGTTAAAGACTTGGCTCCCCGGGATCCTTGGACGTATCCAGCTCTCCAGGTTGCGGTCGCTTTGCTCCTCGTCTTCCAAATTGTTCACAGCATCTGGGGTAAGCATTCCCCCGCTGACAAAATTAGGCTCTTTCGCAGCTCTGATTGATTTTGTTGAGTTGGTTTGTAACCCAACCCAAATCTATCTTCTTTCTTTTCCACGGGCAACAGCTTGCCCCAGCCTTGGGCGGTACCTTCCTCAACAACCTTCCGGGCTTGCTGGTATGATGTTACGGAAGTCCCCAGTACAACAGATGCTTCATTAATGTTCAGGGCCTCAAACCCCTGGCTCATGGTTTCATGGATTTCTCCATCCATTTCTATGTACTTATACGTAGCCAGATGGCTAACAAAGATGTCTTCCTCCCCACAAATGGTGATGATCTGGCCTTCCCACTCGAATTTCAGCTTCTGGTGAAGGGTAGACGTAACAGCGCCAGCGGCGTGGATCCAGGGTCTACCCAACAAACAGCTGTAGGCCGGCTGAATGTCCATCACAAAGAAGGTAATTTTAAAAGTCTGCGGGCCAATCATCACAGGCAGATCAATCTCCCCAAGCACTGATCTTTTAGAGCCATCGAATGCTCTCACCACCAAATTACTCGGGCGTAGTGCCAAGCCATCATACTCCAGCTTCACTAAGGCTTTCTTTGGTAGAACATTGAGGGATGACCTAGTGTCTACCAGTACGTGAGACAGAACAACACCCTTGCATTCCAAGGTGATATGCAAAGCCTTATTATGGTTGCGTCCCTCCGTTGTTAAGTCAGCATTGGTAAAGCCCAGCCCGTGACTGGTGTTGACATTTGCCACCACAGTTTCTAGCTGATTAACGGTAATCTCCTCCGGCACGTATGCTGCGTGCAGGACTTTCAACAATGCGTTCCTGTGAGCTTCAGAACACATTAACAGTGATAATATGGAGATTTTTGAGGGAGTTTGGTGAAGCTGATCCACCACCTTGTAATCACTCCTTTTTATGATTCTCATGAACTCGTCTACATCTTGTTCAAAAGATGTCTTCTGAGTTTCTTTGACAGTTGGCTCTTCAGATACCACACTCTTTCCTTTTGCTTTGGCAGCAGCTTCTGCTTCAACATTAGGTCTTTGGGTTTGTGAGGCAAAAAGGCGTCCGCTTCTGGTGAAGCCTCCGCCTCCCCCAACATTATCAATTTGTGGAGAAGAGGTTGATGAATCCAGAGTGATTTTCTCCTTGTTGCAGTAAATATCAGAGCCATAATGCCAAGGTATGACATTGCTGCTTTCATAAGGAACTGGTCCAGGCACCGTAATGGTGACCGGACTGATTGCTGTAGAGGAGGGTACTGTGACGGTGTGCGGATCATAGTAAATTGTGACTGGTGATCTGGCAGGAGGTGCCACTGTTTGTTGTTGGAAGTTGCTGCTGGGAGGAACATTTGATGGATCATAGTAGATCGTAATTGCAGAGACATCTTCATTAATTTTTGCTGGCGTTGTAGAAGATTCTGCTAATAAAGTGGATGCCGATGTTGTAGAAGAAATGGTTGTTGAAATCTGACTGGTTGAAGTGATGGACGGAGCCATTGCGGGTGATACTGATGAATCGGTAGGAATGATTGTTGCTCCTGTTGTAGAAGAATCAGGAATTATTGTCAAAGGAATTGCTGGATTTGTAGGCGCCGTTGTTGAAATCTGAAGGATACCATCCTTGATAAGACCGTCTATGCCGCTTCTCAAATTTTCACACCCGTTGACTGCAATGTTGCAATACCCACAACCGAGCTCACACCCGGGGAACACTTGGTACTCTAGAAGCTGAGCTTTAATTTCGACCAAAGGTGTTCGAATTTGTGCAACACTGGTGATCAAGGTAGATGGTTTGTCTTCCCCAATGGCGTTAATCCTTGGCCCGCCATGATTAGGCATAGGATTTCTATTGACATTTGGAGGAGGTGCGAAGTTGAGGGCTTTAGAATCCACCAGATCCTGGACTTTCATTTGCAAGGCCCTGCACTTCTCAGTATTGTGACCAGGTGCATTGGAGTGGAAAGCACACCTGGCGTTGACATCATAATTCTTTGGGAGGTTGAGGGGATCTGGTGGTGCCAACGTCCTTAACTCAACCAAGTTAAGCTTCAGGAGTTGTGGCAATAAGGCAGCATAAGGCATAGGGATAGGGTCAATCACCCTGTTTTCCTGTGATGGTCTTTGCTGCAAGGGACGTTGTTGTTGATTGCTATTATTGTTGTTGTAGGTTCTCTGTTGCGGATACTGAATTTGCTGTTGATAATGTGGTTGTTGTTGTTGCTGATATGTTGGTTGTTGAGGAATTGGAGTTGGAATAGTGACATCTGCTACTGACCTGTGGACATACCGAGGTCTGCCCCTGCTGGCATGAATGGCATTGGCCTCACCGGCTCTTCGGGGTCCCACAAAAGGCTTCCTGGGATTACTGGATGAACTTGCACCATTATCAGAAATCTTGCCCATTTTTAATAGACTTTCAATCCTTTCCCCATCTATAACTACGTCAGCAAAACTGGTAGAAGAAAAGGCAGCCAGTCTATCAATATATGTTCCTTACAGAGTATTCATGAACATGTCGGCCATTTCTCTTTCCGACATGGGTGGTTGGACAGCAGCAGCAAGCTGTCTCCACCTTTGGGCATATTCCCTGAAGCTTTCTCTGGAGGACTGGGACATTCCCATCAGAAGGGTCCTGTTAGGAGCCATGTCCAGATTATATTGATACTTCCTGATGAAGGCTTCAGCTAAGTCCTTCCAGCATCTAACAGTAGCCCTGGTCAAGTGTGAATACCACTCCCTCGAAGCCCCGGTCAAACTATCTTCAAAGTAGAACATCCACAGTTTCTCATCCATAGTATAAGCTTTAAGTCTTCCCAGGAAAGACTGCAGGTGAGTTCGTGGACAGGAGGTTCCATTGTACTTCTCAAAGCACGGGGGTTTGAATTTGTGGGAAATTCTCACCCCATCCACTAGTCCCATATCCATTACATCGAAACCCAAGGAATTTTGAGACTCCAAGGATCTCAACTTCTCAACAATTTCATCTAACCTCCGGTCATAGACTTCATCTCCAGCTCCCATGATAGTAAACTGCTCTTCTTGGGGATCTTCTTGCAAAATTCTCCCCCAGCAGTATTTCTTTGCACATTTCCCGGGATGTTGACTTCCGAATCTAGATGAGGTCCAAATACTGGTGGATTAACATGAGGCTGACCCCTCTCATTATTACTAGTTCCTCCAGTTCCAAGATGAGGTTCCTCGGGAGTTTGTCTCTCCACTAGTTCCCTTAACCTTTCTTGGCTCTGGGCCAAGCCAGTCATTACAGCCATGAATTGAGTCATTTGGTTCCTCATCTCCACTCTTTCATTAGCCATCTGAGTTCTGACCTCAGTCAGGTCCTGCTGTACTTGCTCCATTTGGATACCAGGAAGGTTGTTGCGAGTAGGGTACCGGTGTGTACTGTTGACAGGGAACACCCGGCGGCGAGCAATATTTCCTGACATCACAACAAGGTTAGAAACAAAGAAAATAACAAAACCTACAAAACAAAACAAAAGTTAGTATGCAATGCAATATGCTTATTTGTTTTCCAAGGTATCCGGCTTGGTTCTTGGTTTTGACCTTTCCAGACCTCGAGGAAGATGCTTGATGTTGTTGAGAAAAAAAACCCAATGAAATCAAACTAATATAT
Organism: Lathyrus aphaca; assembly: GCA_963966055.1. Classification (NCBI taxonomy): domain Eukaryota; kingdom Viridiplantae; phylum Streptophyta; class Magnoliopsida; order Fabales; family Fabaceae; genus Lathyrus; species Lathyrus aphaca. The sequence goes on from OZ014519.1 coordinate 142,961,878, forward strand.
TACAAATGAGGAACAATACATAGTTTGTTTTACAACACATGCCCCTGGAGGGTCAAAATACAACAAAAAGAAAAGTACATCAAATGGAAATGAACAACAAGCAAAGAAGTCAAACATCCAATCCAAACTCATCCTCCTTAACCTCCTTCAGGAGTGCCTCAGTCACTGGACCAACTGGGTGCTCTGTAATAGTCCTAATGAGGAGGTTCCGGGTGGCAATGGCAGTGGTCAGCTTCTTGTGCCTGTCTTGGTCCTTTGATCTCTTCAATCCCGCTCTGAGCTTCAACTCTGAAATCTCCTTCTGGGCTGCCAACAAAGCTTCCTGCTGCTTCTTCTCATTGGCCTCTAACTGTTCAATCTTGGCTTGAGTTTTCTGATCTTCTTGAGTACGGGCTTCAGTGATCCTGACCCACCTAGCCTGACTTTCTTGCAGATAGAGCTCAGTCCTAGCCTTCTGAATCTTGGCCTCTTTACATGCATTCTTCAATATTTGCTCCCCAACCCTTGCTTTCTTGATGTAATCCTCTGTCTTCTCAATCTTGGCAAGATGCTCCACCCTAAGCTTCTCTAACCTCTCAATATCCAGACGTCCATCACTCCTTTCCCAAAGATTCTTCTTCAAAGCTTGAGACAGATTCTCATTCCTTTCCTTCAGCTTCTCAAATTCCTCTAGGCTGACAGTTGCTACTGGCTGTACTGTAGAGGGTCCAGGTATGTCCTCCAAGGTGAAGAGCATTCCAGTAATCTGAGCTCTAGCATGGGACCAATCATAGTACTGAGCTGAAGCAACATTATTGCACCTCCCAAGAATAGCCATCCCTTTTGTCTGGATGTTGTCCCAAGCCCAGGACGCTTGTCTGACAACAGCTGAATTAGGTTTTACTTCACAAAACAGGGTCTCAGCTAAATCTTGTACTCTAGGAGGGTGAACCAAAGCATAGCCCAGTTGTCTCTTAAACAGCAAAGGATTGTAGTTGATGCAACCCTTTACTCCTATCAGAGGTACATTTGGGTATTACCCACAGCTGGTGATAATGTCCTTGCCTTTGGTGCTCTGGGTGCACCATCTAATATCATCTGAAGTCAAAGCAATGAGCCTCTTGGCCCAGTTCTTCCGTTGGTGAGGGTTCAAGAAGGAATCTGACTTAGGCAGGTGTTTGAGCAGCCAGGTGTGAAACAAAGGAGCACAACATCTCACCAACTTCCCCCTTTGTTTCTCATTCCTCTGATAAATGGAGTAATAGAAATCTCCCAGCAATGTGGGTACTGGGTTCTTCAGAAGGAAAAGATGGATGGCGTTCTTGCTGATAAATTTGGGCTCATCTGCAAACAGTATAACCCCATATATGCTGAGGGCTAACAGTGCACAGACTGCCCTCCACTCTCCCAAGGAGGCCTTCAGGATGGCCTGAGAAATCAAGAAGTCCAAGTGTAAACCAGGGATCCCAGCTTTTGTTGTCATGCTTTGCTCAACCAAGGCAGTCTCCAGGTACAATGCTTTTGCTACTTCTCCATTGCTGGGAAAAGTCATTTCTGGGTTGAAGGGGACTCCACCCCTGACAGGTACTCCAATCAGTGATGAAAACTCCTCTAGCAGAGGACCTAACTGAAAGTCTGGAAAGGTGAAACATCTCAAAGGAGGGTCATAAAAATGCAAGCATGTGTGGATCATGCTCCTCTGAGAAGGGTCAAGGTCCATAACCATATCCAAGATGCCTCCATGGTGCTCTCTAAACAATGGGATGTGGTCAGGTGTGATAAGTGACTGGACCTGCCTGATGCCAGTCAACACAGGCTCAAAGAAATGGTAGGAAATGTTGCTCTTCCTAGGAGTAGTCATGAATGCTGCTGAAGAAGATGAAGGTAGATGTTGATGAAGCTCACAGACTGATACTGGGAGATGAGCCACTGATAGGATGATGCTGGTGATGATGAAGAGAGCTGAAGCAGACAACTGATGAAGCAGAGGTCTATGCAGAAGAAGGGGTCAAAACCAAGCCAGATATAATGTGGATACCCTGAAAGACAAATAAACAAATGTTAAATGATGCAAATGATGAGTATGCAAATGATACGCAAGGGTTTGTGATCAAGCTGGATCTTATTATCTGTCTTGATATAAAGCCCATGTATGTTCAAGAAGGTCCAAATGAAGGTTCAGAAATCCAGTAACCAAGGTGGGGGACTCAAATAAAGAGTCACATGTCCAGGGTTAATCACAAGAAATGTCCAAAATGAGGTATTCTCTAAACAAAACAAGTGACATGGTAGGATGTGGCCAAGGGTACCTGCAAACCTGTAAACAGCCCAACCCCCTCACAGGTAGTGTTCTAAGACAAGGATCCTAAGACTTGGATCAGTTATGAGAAGTGTAAACACTTCTAACCCGGAGGTACAGTGTTTACAATAGCCATAAAAGATCCTCCTCTAATTCACCTCAGTTTCTGAAGGTCATAATAAAGGTCATCCAGACTTAGCAGGCTTCCCAGATAGCCCTAGCACTACAGGAAATCTGTAGCACAGAATTCTCAAGAAGAAACCCACATCTGAACCGTGTTTCATATTCCCGCACCAGACCGAAATGGAATGGGAAAGAACATGAACCACTCTAGCCTAGGTGTCACTCAGGTCCCAGGTATAGGACCTTAAACTCTCAATGAAACCCCACCCACCAAAACAAGAACCAGATCCAGCAATGATAGTGACAGTATGAAACATGAAAAACTGTAAAGGAAAGCAATAAATAAAGCTGTACATAAAGCAATAAATAAAGCACATAAATAAACACAATTAGCACATAACACCCCAGAAAACACAAATCAAACAAGCGCTAGGAGGAAACCACAAAAAGAACCAGAAGCCCTGGTTACAATATAAGCTTCCCCAACAGAGTCGCCAAGCTGTCGCTCCCACCTGATGACACAGGGCCAAGAGGAGTACAGACGCGAACGGTCGGCGAGAAGGAGAGAGAACACACAAGGGTGAAATCAGAAAGACAAGAGTCGCCAGCTAGGCATTTTTATCCCAGAGGAAAGGTAATGCTGCATAAACCTAGGAAAGATATGGATAAGACGGTTGCGAACCAGAGAAACTGAGAAAGGGGGTTGGTTACAACCTGGGAAGGTATTAGCACCCAGATTGTCCGCCGTACTCGACGGGATCCACGCTTAAAATTTAAAGGGGTAGTGTCAGTGCAATTTTGTGTAACAAAGCTGGAAAAGAATGCAAGTGTCAGTGTAAAGGATAGTAAAGTGTATAAGAGAAGTGTCAGTGTAAGAACAGGAATGAAATGCTCAAGATTATGAGGCTTAAAGAATAATGCTGGAAGAAGGGGGGATATACAGAGACTTTTGTTCGATAACAGTTAAGTTATGCCTACGTATCCTCTCGTGCAATGAGGAAGTCAGAACACCGTAGTTCGACTCAAAGAGACTGAAAGGTAAATTGACTTGTGAACTGCTTGCTTGTCTATGCTCAAGTGTATGACCTGTCTGGCTCAGGTGCAAACTGTCTTGCATTAAACAGAAGAAGCGAGTTCTCGTTTGTGAGTGAATAAGATGAGAAAAGAATCCCGGAGGAAACGATTATTGTTTGTTTTTGAGTTTTCAGTCTTTTATTGCTTTTGGAGTTTGTCATAAGAAAATGAGCTTAAGCCTAAACCAAAGGGTTAGTAAACTCATCACATCTTCCCTCTGATTAGGGGTAATGAGAGTACCTTAAGTATGAAGTAAGCACCTCACACTTAATCACCATAATGTAGGATTAAGATCATTAACCTACTTGCAATTATTTAGATGTTTTTTGGAGTTTTTGTTTAGTGTTAAGTAATGAGTTTAAGCCATAATCAAGGATTTAATGGACCCATTACACCATCCTAATAGAAGGATAATAGATGAGAACATTTAAGCTGAGGAAGGCTCCTCAACTTAATCCATGATTAGGGATTAACCTCATGACAAAACAAGGCCTTTATTAAAGTGGATTTTAGCTATTGATATGCTTAAGAAGTGGGTTTTATGGTTTGTAAGACAGCTTGAGGGGGACTTGTCCATTAACACTAGGGTTAGTCCTTCTTAACCAATTGAGGAAGAATTAGAACCCTAATGCAAGGCCCAAGTTACAAGCTTGATGTCTTAGTGATTATTAGATGATTTGATTAAAGAATTTAAACACTTTAAGGGTTTAACACTTAGGATTAAAGTTATACACCCATCCTAATAGAAGGATGCAGGCATAAGCTTAATCACAAAGCCTTAAAACCTTGAAGGTTTAGTCCTTGATTAAGAGATGAGAAGACACAAAGATGACACAAAGGTAAAAGCTAAATGGGGGACTAATCAAACCCTAATTGTGATCATGCTTGGTTGTTCCTAGGGTTTATGAGGCTTGCAAAAGATCTTCAGGAGGAAAGCCACCAGGAAAGAAGCAGATGAAATGAGGAAGAAGCAGGAGAAACAAGTTAACTTACTTCACTTAAGAAGATAAGTTACTTGAAGAAAGAAAGTAAGAGATGAACATGAATGAGCAAGCTCACTCTAATACAAAGATAAAATGCAGAAATGATGCATAAAAGAGATGAGAAGAGATTGTGAGAAGTGAAAGCAAATTCACTCCTCAAAACAATTTACCACCTGAAAAGTTAGCAAAGGGAATGAAATGCAATGAAGATGAGATGAAGAGCCATGATGCAAACCAAAGTCAGAAGCATAAACATGATTTCAATGATGCTAAGAGATGATGCAAACACATGTCAAGAGTTGTGGATGATCATACAAGGACGAGGATGCAAATGAAGCATGCTTTGAACCATAAAAGTTCATGAAAGTTTATGTAATGCAAAGGATACAAAACATGGCAAATGGATGATGCAATGATCAAACATGATTCTAAGATGTCCTAAGATGTCTTATATGTCATATGGATGCACAAAATGTCATGGAAAGTTCTTGAATGCAAGCATATGAGAGATGGATGCAAATAAAGACAAGAATTAGGGTTTATACATAGCATGCAACACAAAATTCAAAATCAGAAGCAAATGACATGATAAAAAATTGAAAATGGGATCAAAGTAACCCTAACCCTACACAAGTTCACTGCCCAAAGGAGGGGACCTAACTCTTAACCTAATGGGAGTTGTGATTTTCTCAAGTCAACTAGGGTTTTGGGATACCTCACAATAAAAAATGCAAAACAAATTGAAAATGAAAGATAAATTCAAACCAATTTTACCCTAGAAACTACATGATATGAAGGATGCAATGCAAGAAGAACCATCATCAAACTCTTCATGGTTAGGCAGAATGAATTTTTCTAAGTTAGGACCAAAATATTGCCTTTAAATGAATTTAATTCCAATGAAAATTGTCAAAATACATCAAGGACCAAAAGAAATTTGTTTTGAGAGTTTGATAATGTTTCTAAATGTTTTAAAATGCAATGTGAATTTTTTTGTGATTTTTAAATACCTAAATGTATTTTTTATTAATTAATTCCCATTAACTAATTAAAAAATAACCATTTAAATGATTTAAAAATAATTTTTAATGCAAAAAATAAAAATAAAAATATTTTTGGGTTCTAAAAATTAATAAAAGGTTTGACAAAAAATTTCAGAATTTTTTAATATGTTTTAATATTTTTAAAAATTCGTACAAATTAAATACAAAACAAATAAAAATAAAATTAAATTTATGAGAAAATGAGAAAGTCAACTAATCTAAAGGCCAGGATTTAAACCTAAGGGGACGGGAATTGACTACGCGCGCTATCCAACGGCCAGAATTCAAACTCACTTAATTATGTCATTAGCCCTAATCCTGAGCCCTAATGACTTTTAGATGACCGGAACACTGTTCCGGTCATCTTCTCCGGCCAACCATTTTTCAATCTCACTCAATACGCATCAAAACTTCATCAAACTCTCCAGAATCAACCTTTGAACATCATTAAACATAAACCCCACAACAAAAATCATTTATTTTTCATGAATCAAGAGAAACAAACAAAATCATTTTTACGGGCAAAGTTTCAGACAGTCAGTACATGCTTATTTCTGGGCCATTTTCAATACCAAACACATCAGAGTGATCAGTGCAACTCATAGAATCATTCTATAACAAGAAATCAAAGTTCTGGAAAAAAATTTCTTGAGCTCACCTGAACTGGAGCTTTCACTTTTGGTACTTTCTGGCCAGGTCTTTGCTTCAAATCAGCTCCAATGATCCCCCTGAAGAGTTTGTGATGCTGGGTTGGAGTTTATATGTCCTCTATGTGAAGTTTGCAGAAGCTCAGGTCAATGGGGGAGAGAAATCATGTTTTTGATATGGGAGGTTTCAGGGCAAAGTAATGGTTGGGAAATGATCAGAGGGTCATGGTGAGTTGTTCTATGGATTTTGTTTTGAGGTTTTAGGCTTGTGTGGAGAGATTCAAATGAAAATACATAAGGGAGGATTTTGGTGAATGCTGAGTTATGAGAGGCTTCAGCTTGTGTTGTGTATTGTGTTGAGTTGCTTTTGGTCCATGTATCAACTTCTGATAGGTCAGAGTGTTGTTGGTGGCCTATGGTGATTGGTATGGGCAAGTTGCAAAAATGTCAAAAGTTGTGTACTTGAGGTATGGGCTAGTTTTGCAGCTGGCTCTTGGCTTGTCCTGGCTCAGCATGGATTAAGGATGTCCATAGAATCAGTCTTGAGGCAATGCAGCAAGTGGATTGAAGCTTATGGGTGGTTTTGCAAATTTGTCCAACTTTGGCCCTTTTGGAAATTCTTTAAGTTCAAGGCACCAAAATGCATAATTCTTGGGCCAATTATGATATTTAGAGGTCACATGAGCATGTTGTGAAGTGTTTGTGCTCATTTGAAGCCTTTAGAATGCCTTATCATACCATTTTGCAAAATGCCTCTTTGGTGTAAAACATGAAATTATGTGATTTTTGCCAACTTTGCCAAGCCATAACTTTTGATCTAAAATGAATTAGGATGAGTTCTTGTACTTTTTGAAAAGGGAATGATCCAATCTACAACTTTCATGACCAAAGTTTTCTCATTTGAAGCATTTTTGAATCAAAAAGAGGAGGTTGAAAAACTTTCCCAAAATGGCAAGTTTACATTATAAGTCACTTTCCCAAAAAGGCAACTTTGCAAATGACTTGAAATTTTCCAATTTTGTGAACTTCTAACACCTTATATGATCAAATAAAGATCATACACATTCAAAATGAGGGAGAAAACCCTTTGGTTGGGTCTTTGGGGGCCTCAGATGCCCTGATTTTGCACTGACTTGCTCAAGAAGTCATCTTGTGATCAAATGCCTTCCCCATTGAATTTCTTCATGAAAATTGATATGCATGATCCTCATAACATATAGAAACCAATAGAAACAATAATGACCAAAAAATTTGGAGTTATGGCCCCTGAAACCAAAACCCTAATTCTAGGTCATCTGTGTAGTTAAATCCTGGCTCTACTTCCATGCCTTGCCAGCTCTTATGATTCTTTGACTTCCTTGATCTTTGGAGGATAAAATATGATGATTGAACATACATGGACCCTATTGAGATGATTGAAGACATTTGGAGTGGCTCAGATGGCTCATGGATTTCTCAGATCACAAACCCTAGATGCAGATGACTTTGAACCAATGCAGTGAAGCAAAAAAATGCAATATGAGATGATATGATTGAACTAATGCAAATGAAAAGATCACAAGCCATGGTGTGAACTGAGTGAGGGCAAATTTGGGGTGTTTACAACAGTGTTAAGAACATATTAATTCATATGTTACATGACTATGTGGATATATTTGCTTGGTCTTATGAGGATATGTCGGGACTTGATACTGATATTGTGGTTCACCGTCTACCAATGAAGGAAGGTTGTCGTCCAATAAAGCAGAAAGTTCGTCGTATGCGTCCTGAAATGTCAGAAAAGATTAAAGCAAAAGTGATGAAACAATTTGATGCAGGGTTCCTAGCTGTCACTTCCTATCCTCAATGGGTTGCAAATGTGGTACCGGTGCCTAAGAAAGATGGTAAAGTACGCATGTGTGTAGATTACAGGGATTTGAACAAATCCATCCCAAATATGATTTTCCGCTTCGACATATTGATGTTCTGGTAGACAACACTTCTCAACATAAGGTATTCTCTTTTATGGATGGTTTCTCTTGTTATAATCAGATTAAGATGGCACCCGAAGATATGGAGAAGACTACGTTTGTCACACAGTGGGGAAAATTATGCTATAAGATAATGCCATTTGGTTTGAAGAACGTTGGGGCAACATATCAGTGTGCTATGGTAGCTTTGTTCCATGATATGATTCACCATGAGATAGAGGTTTATGTTGATGATATGATAGCCAGGTCCCAAATTGAAGAAGAACATCTTGATCATCTGCATAAGTTGTTTGAGAGTTTGAAGAAGTACAAGTTGATATTGAATCCAAATAATTGTACCTTTAGAGTTAGATCTGGTAAACTTTTGGGCTTCGTTGTTAGTGTTAAAGGTATTGAAGTTGACCATACAAAGGTAAAATCTATACAAGAAATGCCCGCTCCCCGTACTGAGAAAGAAGTCAGAGGTTTCTTGGGACGACTGAATTACGTTGCAAGATTTATTTTCCAATTAACTGCTACTTGTGAGCCAATCTTCAAGTTGTTGAAGAAAGATAAAGTAATGGAATGGAACGACGAATGCCAGGTAGTTTTTGATGAGATCAAGAAGTACCTACAGGAACCTCCAATATTGATGCCACCAGTTGAAGGAAAACCCTTGATTATGTACCTAACAATATTGGACAAATCAATGGGGTGTGTGTTGGGGCAACATGACGAGTCTGGTCGAAAAGAGCAAGCAATATACTACCTTAGCAAAATGTTTATCGACTGTGAAACAAGATACTCACTGCTCGAGAAAAATTGATGCGCTTTGGCTTGGGCTGCTCACCGACTAAGACAATATATGTTGACTCATACCACCTTGTTGATTTCAAAAATGGATCCTATTAAGTACATATTTGAGAAACTTGCTCTCTCCGGATGACTATCAGTCTATGAACTATACAATATACTACTCAAAAAGAAATTAAAGGAAGTGTGGTAGCTAATCATTTGGCTCATCAAGTAGTGGATGACTATCAGTCTATGAACATTGAGTTTCCGGATGAAGATATTATGCTTATTGCTAAAGAACCTAGACAATATGAAGGACCTGAACAAGGATCCTGATGGACTATGGTTTTTGATGGAGCTTCTAATGTGCTTGGTAATGGTGTTGGTGTTGGGATTATCTCTCCAGAGGGTTATTATACACCATTTACTTCTAGAATTTGTTTTGATTGTACCAACAATATGGCTGAATATGAAGCATGTATAATGGGTATCGAGGCTGCCATTGAGATGAAGATCCAATTTTTGAATGTGTACGGAGATTCAGCTTTGGTAGTTAGTCAGGTTAAAGGTGAATGAGACATGAAACATCCAAATCACATTCCTTACAGAGAGCATGTGTTGTCTTTAATTCCATACTTTGAAGATATTACTTTTGGACATCCCACGAGAAGAGAATCAGTTGGCAGATGTATTAGCCACCATGTCCTCTATGTTTGAAATCAGTTGGGATGATGAAGCACCCAAAATTACTATTGATCGGTTAGATGAACCAACATACTGTTATAAAGTTGATACCGAGGGGGTGGAAGGGAAACCTTGGTTCCATGAAGTGAAAAGATATCTCGAAGCTCAGGAATATCCTGAAGGGGAATCTATCAATGACAAGAAGTTTTTGAGAAGATTTTCTGCCAAGTTTTTCCTGTGTAATGGAATTCTGTATAAGTGCAACCACGATTCGACTTTGCTTCGTTGTGTGGATAAGAAGGAAGTAATAAAGATTATGGAAGAAATGCATGATGGGATCTTTGGTACTCATTCTAGTGGGCATACAATGGCTAAGAAGATTTTGAGAGCAGGTTACTATTGGTCTACCATGGAAGCTGATTGCTATCAACACTCCAAGACTTGTCATAAGTGCCAGATCTACGCTGACAAAGTACATATACCTCCAGTTCCATTGAATGTTCTGACTGCTCCTTGTCCTTTTGCCATGTTGGGTATTGATATGATTGGTGAGATTAAACCTACCGCTTCCAATGGACATTGTTTCATTCTCGCTGCTATTGATTACTTTATAAAGTGGGTAGAGGCAACCTCGTTTGCTTCTGTTACTAAGAATGTCGTGGCTCAGTTCATCAAATATAATCTCATATGTAGGTATGGTATCCCCAAAAGGATTATCACAAACAATGGTACTAATTTGAACAATACTATGATTAGTGACCTCTGCACGCAGTTCAAGATTAAGCATCACAATTCTTCTCCATATCGACCAAAGATGAATGGCACAGTGGAAGCCGCCAACAAGAATATTAAGAAGATCTTGCAGAAGATGACAATTACATATAAAGATTGGCATGAGATGTTAACATTTGCTCTTCATGTTTATCGTACCATAGTACGTACTTCAACTGGGGCAACCCTATTTTCTCTTGTCTATGGTATGGAAGCAGTTTTACCCATTGAAGTCCAGATTCCTTCCCTGATAATTATGAAGGATGCAGACTTAGATGAAGACTAATGGATTCAGACTCGACTCGACTAGATAAACTTGATTGATGAAAAGAGGCTCGCAGCTGTTTGTCGTGTCCAGATGTATCAGAAGTGTATGATTAAAGCCTTTAATAAGATAGTCAAGCAACAAGTATATCTGACTGGAGACTTGTTAATTAAGCGTATCATATTACCATAGGGTGATCCTAGGAGCAAATGGACTCCCACATATGAAGGGCCATTTGTAGTCAAGAGGATATTTTCTGGAGGTGCCATGATGCTTACTACTATGGATGGTGAAGATTTCTCACAGCCTGTGAACACATACATAGTAAAAAAATACTACACATAAAAAGACCTGCTAGGTTGACTGGCATAGGCAAAAATAAGGGCATCCCGGTGAACCAAAAGGGTTTGGGAAAAAATTAGGGATATATATAAAAAAAATTTTTTGTACACCCGGCAAGTCGATAACCCGAAAGGGAGGCTTGGGCAAAAAAGGGTATTCCGGTGGATTGAAAACCTGAAAGGGAAATCCAGGCAAAAGTTAGGGATTAAATCGTACGACTATGTCTCGTTGGATCATCCATGTAACCTCAACTAGTTGTACTACCTATATTAAGTTCAAATAGGTGCAGATCAATCCAATCGCTTCTATTCCGACAACAATGGATGAGATACTTGAAGATAATGGCAATAGCAGAGTTAAAACTCAATAGGATCATTTACACATAACTATTTTTCCTTGTTTTTACACTTCTTTTAAACATTTATACGACGAATTCCTCTAATTAGGATTTCCGTCTCCTTGTTCAAACTTGCCAATTTATAGGCCACTTTCTAAATAAATAAAATCCTATTTTCGAATTCAGGTTTACTTTTCCCTTTTTCCTTAAGCGAAAACGTCCGTTGATTATGTTTGAATGTATATATGCTTTTGAATATGATTGATGTTTACCAGAAATTCATAATATACAATAATAGTATTTACTAAGGACGATCGGAGGTAGGAATCCAACGAATCTTCGCCGGTTCATCCCCACAGGGTAATCTTTATAGATATATTCTAACGGAACACTTCAAGTAGTCTTTTGTACTCCCAACTCTACGAAGTCTTCAAGTAGATTTCGTTCAAGTCTAATATCCTCCGAAGAATTGAAACTTGGCAAGATAAGTCTCCCAGGGGAATGTCCATCTCTTTTATCCTCAGTCAGTATATTCAGGAGTTTAATCCTTCAATAAGAAGTACGACGAACGAAAACAAAAGATTCTAAGTACAATATTCTGAAACAAGACGGGAACGAAGTCTTCATTTTCCTCAGCAACAAATCAAGATTTATTTTCCCCAACCAACAGTTGTTTTACGAAGCTACTCATGCGCTTCAACTACATAATTCATACATACATCATTTACATCATATCATACGCTTACAACATTCTCATAAGAATATCATCTTGCAAAGTGTTATATACATCATGACATTGCATAGAACTAACCTTGTTTTTCAGGTTAATTCCCCAGTAGACAAACGTCATCAACAACTTATTCTTAGGCTGCTTTATCCCCCCAAAGGTTACCTATAAAAATATCTTGGACTGCTCTATCCTCCAGGAATACATATAACAAAATCTTGGATTGTTCTATCCTCCAAGAATACATATACCAATATCTTGGGCTTCTACATCCCTCAAGATTACATCCATCAACGTCTTGGGCTGCTATATCCCCCAGGGTCACGAAAACCAATATCTTAGGCTGCTACATCTCCTGAGATTACATCTATATCCATCTTGGGCTAATATATCCCCCTAAGGGCTATCTCAAACAATATCTCAGGCTGCTATAAACCCCCAGGATAATATCTCGGTCTGCTCTATCCTCCATGATTACACATAACAACATCTTGGACTGCTCTATCCTCCAGGACCACACCAAATAACCTCTTGGGCTGCTACATCCCCAAAGATTACATCAATCTACGTTTTGGACTGCTTTATCCTCCAAGAAGTATATCTAAAGAAAAGTTTTCCAAATGGAATCTTTAATCCAATTCAAGCAATACAACCAACCAACAACATTATTTTGCACACCGACGAGTGCAAATTTTTGGGCTTTAGTGTTCAATCCCCTTCAACCTTCAAGTCACGAATGGCATACATGCCAATCTAACTCCTCAGGTTTCAGAAAATTGAATAGGGGCAACTGTTGTACCCCAAAATTTTCCCTCCCACATTCAAGATCAGGTGTTTCAAGAGGTCTCTTAATAGTCACAAGATTCTCAATTAGTCAAAAGGATTAAAGGTTTCACCAGACAAAGCCTCATCCTGAACAATAGATCTTAGAACTAGGGTTTTGAGTTTCCCCAAGAAACGTGGACTTCCAAGGCCTCAAGTGGACTTCATAACATCCTATATACCTTAAATAATCCTCATGTGAAGTTTCAAAGCTTTCCCAACAAGTATGGTCAGTCAGATGCTCATATACCTAAATATCAGTTAACTTGGTCAGAAAGTCAACTGAGGTCAACTTTGGTCAACGCAAAGTCAAACTTCAATATTTTTGGTCATAATAAATATTATGAGGTCAAATTCATCATTTGATCAAGGGTTGATCATGATTCATCAAGGAAACCTCAGAATCATCAAGAATCAGAAGTTGTTAAATTAGGGTTTTCATAGGAAAAGTTAACTGAACTTTGACCAGCCATAACTTTCACATACTTCATAAACAATTTCCCTTCCAAAGATCATTTTAAAGGAAATTCAATTCTCTACAACTTTGTGTCTCCCAAGCCAAGTCCAAAAATGCTTCATTTGGAAGGTATGAGCAAAAACATTATAGGTCTTTTTGAAAGTCAACAAAAAGTCAACTTTTTCCGAAGCTCATAATTTGAAAATGGTAAATGATATGGACATGGTACTGTAAACACCCCAAATTTGCCCTCACCCTTTCACACCATGGCTTGTGATCATCCTCATATGCATAAACACAATCATATCATCTCACATCTCATTTTTGGTTCACTGGATAGTTTCTAAGTCATCTGCACCTAGGGTTTGTGATCTGAGCAATCCCAAAGCTTCTTGAGCCACTCCAAAGGCCACCAATCAACTTAAAGGGGTCCATGTGTGTTCTTATATCATATTTCATCTCCTCAAAGTCAAAAATGCAGAGGAATCACAAGAACTAGGGTTTGAGTAGATGCAGAGCCAGGTTTGACTATACAGTTGACTGAAAATTAGGGTTTTGGTTTCAGAGGCCATAACCCCAATTTTTTTGGTCATTCTTGTTTCCATTGATCTCTATATGGTATAGGGAGTATGCATATCAATTTTCATGAAGAAATTCCATGGGGAAGTCACCTGATCAAAGGTTGACTTTTCAGACAAGTCAGTGTAAAATCAGGGCATCTGAGGCCCCCAATGACCCAACCAATGGGTGATCTTCATCATTTTGAGTGTATATGATCTTTGTTTGATCATGGAAGAAGGTTGGAGTTCATAGAAATCAAGAATTTAGGGTTTTTGCAAATGTTGACTTGTGGAGCATAGTTGACTTTTCAAGAATGCATCATTTTAGGTCATTTTTCAAGCCATGATTCATGATCCAAAAATGCTTCAAATGGAAAAACTTTGGTCATGAAAGTTGTAGATCTCATCTTTCCCTTTTCAAAAAGTACAAGAACATGATCAAACTCTTCTTGGATCAAAAGTTATGGCAATGCAAAGTTGGCAAAAATCACTTATTTTCAAGATATGCACCAAGTGTGAAAATTGCAAAATCATGTGCTAAGTCAAATTGCAACTTCTAATTGGTATCAAACCAGCACATAAGCATTCTCTAAGTCCTAAAAATCAAATTTGAACCAAGATCACATGTGTTTAGTTCATGTAACAAGGCATTTTTATCATGAAAGTCCATAAAGCAACAACTTGCAAAAGCACTCATAACACTTCACCAACTTGTCACATTGGGTGCTGAACCAAGCTGACTCTTTCCCCTCATTTTGCTGCGCATAGCCCATGCCTTGTACCAAGCCTAGATCAAGCCATGCTTTCTCTTACAAAGAAATGGACATTTTGCAAAAGTAAACTTACCAATCACTATAGGCCAGGTCACATCATCTGACCTATAGGATTATAATACAATATCCCTTGGCAAGCCAAAGATATGAGAAGGCAAGGCTGAAACATCTCATACACATACAAACACAAGAACACTCCATTTTTGCTTTTGCCTTCGAAACTCTCTGCCCAGCTCACATACATCCAAACCATCTTTACCAATCATCTCACCATGTCTCATTGAGCCCAAAGCAACCAAGAACCAAGCCTTAAACAAGCTACAACATCACTGCACCATTTTGACACCAGCTTGCAGTTTCATTCGAAACTCTCATCCTAGCTCACAAACAGTCAAACAAACTTTGTAAAGCTTCTCCATTCACCCTCAGGATCACATAGAACCCATCACCATGACCTGAAACTGCCTAAAGCTCCATTGCCATTTTTGACTGAGCTTGAGCAGAAGCTATCGAAACTCATCAACCAGCCAACTTAAACTCCTTTTGAGCATTCAAACATCTTCTGGGGACCAAGTGGAGTAGTTTGCACTGAAGGAGGTGGCCAGAAAGTCTTCAAACTGAAAGCTTCAAATCTCAGGTAGCTTGAAAATTATTTTTCCAGAAATCATTTTTCTTGTTACAAACTTGTTCTTTGTGTTGTCCTGATCATGAATATGTCTTTAGTTTTGAAAATGGCTTTGATTTGAGAGTTTAATTTGTCTCTGAAACCTGCGTGCCCTAGAACTCATTTTCTTCGATTCAGCTTGTTTAGGAAAAATAAATTTGTTTTGAGAGAGGGGTTTGATTCGTGAGAGATTGGGGAACATTTCCATGGTTTTAGATTTCATTTTAGTGACCTAGGGAAGGATTTGGAAGTTTTCAGGGGAGAAGGTCACCGGAGAAGACGACCGGAGCTCGTCTCCGGTGACCTGAAAGTCATTAATGGGTAATTAGGGTTAGGGCTTCAGGTTTGAATTTCAGGCGTTGGATGAGTTGACCAGGTCTTTTCCCGCGCGCATCCAATGGCCCAGATCTTGTCATTAACTTAATTAGGTTTAATTTATTTAATTAATTAAGTTTAGCCCAGTTTGAATGTGGCCCATTGGATCTGGCGCGCAGTCAACCCTCTCATTTCCAGATTGAATCCTGGCCTTCCATGCTGCATACTTTCATTTTATTTAATTTTTATTTCATTTTCTTTCATTTAATTTGCATAATTATTTAAAAATAGCAAAAATGTCTTAAAAATTATGAAACTTTTTCTTTAAAGTTTTATTAATTTTTAAGACCCAAAAATATTTTTATTTTATTTTTTATCATCAAAAAAGTATTTTTAAATATTTAAAAGATTATTTTTAATTGATTAATGGGAATTAATTAATTAAAAATACTTTTAGGTATTTAAAAATTACAAAACAATTCATGAAGTGTTCTAAGACATTTAGAAACATTGTCCAACCTTCAAACCAAATTTCTTTTTTGATCTTGATGCATTTTAAGAATTTTTCATTGAATTAAATCATTTTTTATGCATTATTTTGATCATAAGTTCAAAAATTCATTTCTGCCTATTGAAGGAGGTTGAGACATTGATTCTTCTTGCATTGTGTTATGTTTAGCATGTAGTTTCTAGGGTAAAATGGCCATGATTTGATCTTGCATTTTCTAATTGTTTGGCATTTCTTTTGTTAAGAACCCTAAAAAACCTTAATAACTTGTAAAATTCATATCTTGAATTTGGTTGAGAGTTGAGAGCTCCCCTTTGGGCAGTGGTTTATTATAGGTTTAGGGTTTCTTTGGGTGCCATTTTCCATTTTTTATCTTAAGGTTTGCTTCTGTTTTGAATTTTTGTTTGATGTTTGATCCATGAACCCTAATTTGGGAGTTCTCTTGCATCCTTCTTGCATTTCCTTGCATAACATGACTTGTCTTTGCATTTTGTGCATTCTTGTGATTCATTTGACATCTTAAGACATATAGAAAGCATCTTTGATCATTGCATCTCATATTTACCATGTCATTTGTCTTGTATGATTCATAACTTTCCATGCTTGTTCATGCTCCTTAGCTTGCATCATTTGCATTCATAATCTTGTATGAGCATCTCCATGCTTTGTCTCATGTTTGCAGCACCTCATAGCATCATTTTCATCATCACCATGCTTCTGGTTTGGTCTAGCATCATGTCATTTCATTTCATCTTGCATTGCATTGCATTTCTTTCTAACATTTCAGGTGGTAAGTAAACTTGAGAAGTGAATTTGCCTTCACTTCTCATAACTTTTCTTTTCATCTCCCTTGCATCCATTGCTGCATTCTTATATGTGTTTGAGTTTGAGCTTGCTCATTCTTCTTCCTCCCACTTTCTTTCTTCAAGTGACTTGACTTCTTGAATGAAGCAAGTCACTTTGCTTCTCTTGATTCTGTTCATCTGCTTCCTGGTGGCTCCTTTGAAGTTTGTTCTTGTAAACCTCACAAACCTTAGGAACAACCAAGCATGACAATGAATTAGGGTTTTGGTTAGTATCCCCTCTTAGTTTTACCTTTGTGTCTCTCTTTGAGTCTTCTCTTCTCATCTCATAATCAGGGACTAAACCCTAAAGGCTTCAAGACTTTGTGATTAAGCTTATGCCTGCATCCTTCTCTTAGGATGGAGTGTATAACTTTAATCCTAAGTCTTGAACCCTTAATGTGTTTAAATCTCTTAATCAATTCACTTAATAATCATCAAGACATTACTTGTAACTTGGGCCTTGCATTAGGGTTCTAATTCTTCCTTAATTGGTTAAGAAGGACTAACCCTAGTGTTAATGGACAAGTCCCCCTCAAGTTGTCTTACAAACCATAAAACTCACTTCATCACCATATCATTAATCTAAAATCCACTTAATCAAAGGTTTGTTTTGTCATGGGTTTAATCCCTAATCATAGATTAAGTTGAGGAGTCTTCCTCAGCTTAAACACTCTCATCTATCATCCTTCTTTTAGGATGGTGTAATGGGTCTGTTTAATCCATGATTATGGCTTAACCTCATTACTCAACACTAAACAAAAACTCCAAAAACATCTAAATAATCACAAGTAGGTTAATGATCTTAATCCTACACCAAAGGTGATTAAGTGTGAGAATCTGACTTCACACTTGAGGTATTCTCATTACCCCTAATCAGAGGGAGGATGTGATGAGTTTACTAACCCATTGGTTTAGGCTTAAGCTCATTAACTTATGACAAATTCTCAAAAGCAATAAAAGACCGAAAACTCAAAAACAAACAATAATCGTCTCCTCCGGGATTCTTTTCTCATCATCTTCACTCACAAACGAGAACTCGCTTCTTCCGTCTAATGCAAGACAGTTAGCACATGAGCCAGACAGGTCATACACTTGAGCATAGGCAAGTAAGCAGTTCACAAGTCAATTCATCTATCAGTCTCTTTGGGTCGAACTACGGTGTTCTGACCTCCTCATTGCACGAGAGGATACGTAGGCATAACTTAACGGTTATCGAACAAAAGTCTCTGTATATTCCCCCTCCTTTCAGCATTATTCTTTAAGCCTCATCGTCATGAGCATTTCACTCTTGTCCTTACACTGACACTGTATATATTACACTGCACTTCCTTTACACTGACACCTGTACATCCTTTTCCAGCTCTTTTGCACACAAATTGCACTGACACTACCCCTTTAAACACAAATCTTTTAAGCGTGGATCCCGTCGAGTACGGCGGACAATCTGGGTGCTAATACCTTCCCAGATTGTAACCAACCCCCTTTCTCAGTCTCTCTGGTTCGCAAAACGTCTTATCCATGTCTTTCTAGGTTTATGCAGCATTACCTTTCCTCCGGGATAAAAATGCCTAGCTGGCGACTCTATTCATCTCCAGTGAGTTCACGGCTGTGTGTTCTCACTGTCCCTCTCGCCGACCTTTCGCGTCAGTACCTTCATATGATCCATTTTCAAATCTTCGGGAGCGACAGCTTGGCGACTCTGCTGGGGACCCTTATACTGCAACCAGGGCTTCTGGTTCTTTTTGTGGGTTCCTCCTAGCGCTTGATTGATTTGTGTTTACTGGGGTGTTATGTGCTTATTTGTGTTTGTATATTTTGATTTATGTACAGTTTGCTTTACTACTTTCTTTATTGCTTTTGCATTATATCATAATTGTCATACTGTACTGCTGGCTGGATCTGGTTTTTTTGTTTTGGTGGGTGGGTGTTTCATTGAGAGTTAAGATCCTATACCTGGGATCTGAGTGACACCTAGGTTAGAGTGAATCATATTCTTTCCCATTCCATTTCGGTCTGGTGCGGGAATATGAAACACGGTTCAGATATGGGTTTCTTCTTGAGAACTCTGTGTTGCAGATTTCCTGCAATGCTAGGGCTATCTGGGAAGCCTGCTAAGTCTGGATGACCTTTTGGTATTGACCTTCAGAAACTGAGGTGAATTAGAGGAGGAATTGTTATGGTTATTGTAAACACTGTACCTCCGGGTTAGAAGTGTTTACACTTCTCATAACTGATCCAAGTCTGAGGATCCTTGTTCTAGATCATCACCTGTGAGGGGGTTGGGCTGTTTACAGGTTTGCAGGTACCTTGACCTCAGAATACCCTGTTACTTTGACTTTGTTAAGAATGCTCCATGTTGGACAGTTCTTGTGATTCTAAAACCCTGGACTTGTGGCTCTTTATTTGAGTCCCCCACCCTGGTTACTGGATTTATAGACCTCCATCTGGAATTCTTGAACACACATGGATCTATATCAGGGCATTTTGATCAGATTCGGCTCAGTCACAAACCCTTTGCATATCATTTGCATACATACCCATTGCATCATATTAACATTTGCTTATTTGTGTTTCAGGGTATCCATATTCATCTGGTTTTGGTTTTGACCCCATATTGACCTATCTCCACCAGCACTTGCTTCAGTTTGCCAGCCATATACTTCAGTCACTTGCACTAGCCAGCCAGTGGCCCACTCCTCAGCATCTTCATCAGCACTTACTCTACTCAGTCTCAGCACTTATGGCTCCAAAGAAAAGCAACATCACTTATCATTTCTTCCAACCAGACTTATCAGACATCAGGAGGATCCAAACCCTGATTACTCCAGATCACATGCCTTTGTTCAGGGAGCATTATGGGGATATACTTGACTTGGTCATGGATCTGGACCCATCTCAGAGAAGCCTGATCCATACCTGTATTCAGTTCTATGACCCCCCATTGAGATGTTTCACCTTTCAAGACTGTCAGTTGGGTCCTCTTCTGGAAGAATACTCATCATTGATTGGTCTGCCTATCAAGAGGGAAATCCCTTTCAACCCTGAAATGGTCTTTCCCAGCAATGGAGAGGTAGCAAAAGCTTTCCATCTGGAGCCTGCTTTGATTGAGCAGCATATG
This sequence comes from Lathyrus aphaca, assembly GCA_963966055.1. NCBI lineage: Eukaryota > Viridiplantae > Streptophyta > Magnoliopsida > Fabales > Fabaceae > Lathyrus > Lathyrus aphaca. Next base: position 142,981,958 of record OZ014519.1, read on the forward strand.
ACCTCTAAAGCTGGGATCCCTGGATTTCATCTGGACTTCTTAATTTCTCAAGCTAGTCTGAAGGCCTCCTTGGGGGAGTGGAAAGCTGTTTGTGCTCTGTTGGCCTTAAGTGTATATGGAATTGTGTTGTTTGCAGATGAGCCTCGATTCATTAGCAAGAATGCAATCCATTTGTTCATCCTGAAGAACCCAGTGCCAACTTTACTGGGTGATCTCTATTACTCAGTACATCAGAGAAATGAGAAGCAGAGGGGAAGGCTAGTGAGGTGTTGTGCTCCATTATTTCATGCTTGGCTTCTCAGGCATCTACCCAGGACAGATGCGTTTCTAAATCCTCATCAGCAAAGCAACTGGGCTAAGAGACTCACTGTCCTAACTTCAGCAGACATCAGATGGTGTACTCAAAGCACCAAGGGCAGAGATATCCTCACAAGCTGTGGACACTTTCCCAATGTGCCTTTAATAGGGGTTAAGGGAAGTATCAATTATAACCCTCTGCTGTTCAGGAGGCAATTAGGCTATGCACTGGTTCATACTCCTAGGGAACAAGACTTGGTTGAGACCCTCTACTGTGAGAACAAGATTAGTTTGACTGTTGTTAGGCAGGCTGCCTGGGCCTGGGATCATGTTCAAACTAAGGGAGTCACCATTCTGGGGAAGTGCAATAATGTGGCATCAGTCCAATATTATGAGTGGTCCCATGCCAGGGCCCAATTCTCTGGAATGCCCTTCACCATAGAAGACATGCCTGAGTCATCTTCAGCACCACCCCCTGCCACCATCAGTTTGGAAGAGTTTGAGAGCTTGAAGGAAAGAAATGAGAAGCTAACCCAAGCCTTGCAGAAGACCCTCAGGGAGAGGAGTGAAGGTGTAAGAGAGATTGAGAGATTGGAGAAGTTGAGGGTGGAACACTTGACTAAAATTGAGAAGTCTGGAGATTATATCAACAAGTCCAAAGCTGGTGAGCAGATTCTGAAGAATGCTTGTAAAGAAGCCCAGTTTCAGAGAGCAAGAACAGACTTGTATTTGAAGGAAAGTCAGGCCAGGTGGGTCCGGATCACTGAGGCCCGCACTCTAGAAGACAAGAGAGCTCAAGACAAGATGGAACAGATGGAAAAAGCCCTGGCAGCAGCCCAGAAGGAAATATCAGAGCTAGAAATCAGAGCCGGAGTGAAGAGGTCTAAGGACCAAAGTCAAAACAAGAAGTTGACTGCAGCTGTGGCAACAAGAAACCTTCTCATCAGAGGTCTCACGGAGCATCCGACTGATCCTGTGACCGAAGCACTTCTCAAGGAAGTTCGTGAGGATGAGTTTGGCCTTGGAGTTTGATCATTTGCTTGTTGTTATCCCTATTCCATGTACTTTTGCTTTTTTGTGATGTATTTTGACCCCTTTGAGGGCTTGTGTTGAAAAAATGAACAAGTTGTATTATTTCACCCTTTGTAATATATTTGTGTTGGTTTCTATCTGGGTTCACATCAAAAGCAACTTCAACAGCATCATCTTCAAGGGTCTGGAAGGGTCAAAACTGAAGGCCAAACCGGATACCTTGAGAACAAATAAGCATAACTGCATTGCATGCTAACCCTTTTGTTTGTTTTGTAGGTTTTTGTTTTGTTGTTGCTAACCTCTGTTGTGATATTCAGGAATTATTGCTCGCCGCCGGGTATTTCCTCTCAACAGGCCACACAGGTACCCAACTAGAAACAACCTTCCGGGAATTCAGATGGATCAGATGCAGCAAGACCTTACGGAGGTCAGAAACCAGATGGCAAACGAAAGACTGGAGATGAGAACCCAGATAACACAATTCATGGAAGTGATGAACAACTTAGCTCAAAGCCAGGAGAGGCTCAGAACTTTGGTAGAAGGGAGGAATCAAGAGGAGCCCCATGCGGGTACTGCTGGCACAAGTAACAACGAGAGGGTCCAACCTCATGTCAATCCCCCAGTTTTTGGACCCCATCTCCATCCAGAGGCCAACATCCCAGTCAACATTCAAGGGACAGCCACAGCAGCCAGAGTACTTCAAGAAGATCCTCAGGAGGACCAGTATACAGTAATGGGTGCCGGAGAGGAAACTTATGATAGACGATTGGAAGAAATAGCTGAGAAGTTGAGGTCTTTAGAATCTCAAAACTCTCTGGGGTTCGACGTCATGGACATGGGTTTGGTAGAAGGGGTCAGGATCCCCCATAAGTTCAAGCCTCCTTGTTTCGAAAAGTATAATGGGACTTCATGCCCCCGGACTCATCTACAGTCGTTTCTGGGAAGGCTGAAGGCCTATACAATGGATGAGAAACTTTGGATGTTCTACTTCGAAGATAGCTTGACCGGAGCTTCGAGGGAATGGTATTCCCATTTGACAAGGGCAACTGTAAGATGCTGGAAGGATCTGGCAGAGGCCTTCATCCGACAGTATCAATACAATTTAGACATGGCACCCAACAGGACTCTCCTAATGGGAATGTCACAGTCGTCAAGGGAAAGTTTCCGAGAATATGCCCAGAGATGGAGGCAATTGGCTGCTGCCGTTCAACCACCAATGTCTGAGAGAGAAATGGCAGACATGTTTATGAACACTCTCCAGGGAACGTATATTGACAGGTTAGCTGCTTTCTCTTCCACCAGCTTCGCAGATGTTGTCATAGCTGGGGAGAGAATTGAAAGCCTGTTGAAAATGGGCAAAATTTCCGATAATGGTGCCAGCTCGTCCAGTAGCACAAGAAAGCCTTTTGCAGGCCCGAGAAGAACTGGCGAGACCAATGCCATTCACACCAATAGGGGTAGGCCCCAATATGCTCAGAGGTCAATAGCAGCAGTCACTATCCCTGCTCCAGCTCATCCACAGCCAGTCTATCAACCTCCTCAACAAAACTTCCAACAACAACCTCAGTATCAGCAGAATCAGTATCCTCCAAGGAACTACAACAACAACAACTCCAACAACAACAATCAACAGAGGCCATTCCAACAAAGGCCATCCCAAGCTAACCGAGTGATCGACCCGATCCCAATGCCGTATGCTGCTTTGCTGCCACAACTTCTGAAACTCAACCTAGTTGAGCTAAGAACGTTGGCACCTCCGGATCCCAACAGTCTACCAAGAAACTATGACTCCAATGCTAGGTGTGCTTTCCATTCAAACGCACCTGGTCACAGTACAGAAAAATGCAGGGCTCTGCATATGAAGGTACAAGACTTGGTAGACTCCAAGGCTCTGAACTTTGCACCTCCGCCCAATGTCAATAAAAACCCTATGCCAAACCATGGTGGTCCCCGAATTAATGCTATTGAAGAAGACCAACCGTCTTATTTAATAACCAGTATGGATCAGATCAGGACACCATTGGTGGAAATCAAAGCTCAACTCCGTGAAAACCAAATATTTCCGGGGTGTGAACTAGGGTGTCCCTACTGCAATATTTCATGGAATGGGTGCGAGGACCTGAGGAATGGCATTGACAGCCTTATTCAGAGTGGCTTGCTACAGATCACTACATCATTTCCGACAAATCCGGCAACTTCATCAACAACGGTTTCAGACCCTCCTACAACTGCAGCAACTATTGTTCCCGACAATTCATCAGCACCATCAACAAGTACTTCACCTGTCCTCCCAAATGATCAATTTTCAACAGTTCTTCCTGCTACAACTTCAGCTTCATTCCATTTCGAATCTCCGTCAGCAACAACAACAGTCCTTCCAACAGAACCTCCTACAACACCAGCAATCAATCATGAAGATGTCTCTACTGTTACCATATTCTACGATCCTGAAAATAATTCTGCCTACCATTCAGAAGGTGCTGCTCCCGCCAGAGCACCAGTTACAATCTTTTATGATCCACAAACAATTACAGTCCCTTCAGCAGCAGCAATCAGTCCAGTCACTGTCACGGTGCCTGGACCAGTACCATATGAAAGCAATAGGGCCATCCCCTGGCACTACGGCTCTGACGTGTACTGCGAAGGGAAAAGAATCACTCTTGAAACATCAGCACCTGCACCACAAGTAGATAATGTGGGGGGAGGCGGAGGCTTCACTCGAAGCGGACGTCTCTTTGCTTCACAAGTTCAAAGACCTACTGCCGAAGCAGAAGCTGCTGCCAAGGCAAAAGGAAAAGGCCCGGTGCAGGAAGATCCAGCTGCCAAAGAAGCCCTGAAGACTCCATTTGATCAGGAAGTTGATGAGTTTATGCGGATCATCAAAAAGAGTGATTATAAAGTTGTGGATCAGCTTCATCAGACGCCATCCAAAATCTCCATCCTCTCACTGCTTATGTGCTCCGAAGCCCATCGGAATGCACTACTTAAAGTCTTGCACGCAACTTACGTGCCTGAGGAGATTACTGTCAACCAATTGGAAACCGTGGTTGGAAATGTTACTGCTAGCAATGGGCTAGGGTTTACCAATTCTGACTTGACAGCGGATGGCCGCAACCACAACAAAGCCTTGCACATAACCATGGAATGCAAAGGAGCTGTCCTTTCTCATGTGCTGGTAGACACAGGTTCATCCCTGAATGTCTTACCAAAGAAGGCTCTGGTGAAGTTAGAATATGATGGATTGGCATTGAGACCCAGCAACCTGGTCGTGAGAGCCTTTGATGGTTCGAAGAGATCGGTTCTGGGAGAGATTGAGCTGCCTGTGACAATTGGCCCACAGACTTTTAAAACTATCTTTTATGTGATGGAAATCCAGCCCGCCTACAGCTGTTTGTTGGGTAGACCCTGGATTCACGCCGCCGGCGCAATAACGTCTACCCTTCACCAAAAGTTAAAATTTGAGTGGGAAGGCCAAGTTGTCACAATCTGTGGAGAAGAGGATATTTTCGTTAGCCATCTGGCTACCTACAAATACATTGAGATGGATGGGGAGATCCATGAAACAATGAGCCAAGGTTTTGAAGCCTTGAACGTCAATGAAGCATCTGCTGTGTCGGGTATCTCCATGTCATCTTACCAACAAGCCCGGAAGGTTGTTGAAGAAGGAACTGCCCTAGGCTGGGGCAAGGTTTTAGCTGTGGAGGAGAAGAAGGACAAATTTGGGTTAGGTTACAGACCAACTCAACATCAAGCAAAGGCTGCTGCAGAGCCTGGTTTTGTCAGTGGGGGGATGCTTACCCCCGATGCTATCAACTGTCTGGAAGACGAGCTGGAAGAGGAGCGCAATCTGGAGAATTGGATTCGTCCAAAGATCCCGGGGAGCAGTGTCTCGAACTGGTCTTCCCAGGAAATTATAAGAGTTACTCACGCAGAGTAATTATTATTTCCTGTATTTTTATAGCATGCATCAAAGTCTTGCATCTTGCCCAAGATGACAAGACTCATTTTGTAATCAGGGCCATCTGTACTTTTGTGCAAACAAGATTGAATTAATGAAATATCAGACATCTTTTTGCAAACGAGTCTTTTTCTTTTATGCTCACTGTTTTTCCATTTTTCTTTTTTGTACAAAAATAAATGGCGGTGTTTTCAAAATGATAACTTCATTTCACTTTTTTCTAAAGCAAGATTAAAATCAATCACTAAAATGAACAAACTTAACCCTTGCAGAGAGTGCCTTCCAGACAGCACCGACAACAGCACGGCTATGACATCGTATGACTTTGACAATCCAATCAATCAAGCTGATGAAGGGGTTGATGAAGAATATGAGCTTCCTGAAGAGCTAGCCAGGTTGTTGAGACAAGAGGAAAAGGTCATTACTCCTCACCAGGAGGAGATTGAAGTGATTAATCTTGGTACTGACGAAGACGTGAAAGAAGTTAAAATCGGGGCCTGCCTACAAGACTCAGTGAAAAGGCGACTGGTAGATCTGCTTCAAGAGTATGCTGATGTGTTTGCTTGGTCGTATCAAGATATGCCAGGGTTGGACACCGATATAGTCGTGCACAAGCTGCCTTTGAGGGAAGAATGCCCACCAGTGAAACAGAAGCTGCGCCGAACTCGCCCAGACATGGCTATGAAAATCAAGGAAGAGGTACAAAAGCAATGGGACGCCGGGTTCCTTGCTGTGACTAGCTATCCGCCGTGGGTTGCTAACATAGTACCTGTGCCTAAGAAGGATGGCAAAGTAAGGATGTGTGTTGATTACCGGGATCTGAACAGAGCCAGCCCGAAGGATGATTTCCCTTTACCTCACATTGACGTATTGGTGGATAACACGGCTCAGTTCTCGGTATTCTCCTTCATGGACGGATTTTCAGGATACAACCAGATCAAGATGGCACCTGAAGACATGGAGAAGACAACATTCATTACACCTTGGGGCACGTTCTGTTACAAAGTGATGCCATTCGGACTGAAGAATGCTGGTGCCACATATCAACGGGCTATGGTGACATTATTCCACGATATGATCCACAAGGAAATAGAATGTTACGTGGATGATATGATCGCCAAGTCCCTTACAGAGGAAGATCACCTGGTAAATCTGCTGAAGTTGTTCAAGCGTCTGAGGAAATACCAACTGAAGTTGAACCCCAACAAATGCACATTCGGGGTGCGATCCGGTAAGCTGCTGGGCTTTATTGTAAGCGAGAAAGGGATTGAGGTTGACCCTGATAAAGTCAAGGCTATACAAGAAATGCCTGCACCGAAGACAGAAAAAGAAGTTCGAGGGTTCTTAGGTCGATTGAACTACATCTCACGGTTCATATCCCACCTTACAGCAACCTGTGAACCTTTGTTTAAGCTGTTAAGAAAGGAACAAACGGTCAGGTGGAACGAAGATTGCCAGAAGGCTTTTGACAAGATCAAGGAGTATCTGCAAGAACCTCCAATCCTCATGCCGCCAGTTGAAGGAAGACCTCTGATTATGTACTTGACAGTGCTAGAAGAGTCAATGGGGTGTGTGTTGGGCCAGCATGACGAGTCTGGTCGAAAAGAGTATGCAATATACTACCTAAGCAAAAAGTTTACCGACTGTGAACAGCGTTATTCACTGCTCGAGAAAACTTGCTGCGCTTTAGCGTGGGCTGCTCGCCGACTGAGACAGTATATGTTGACCCACACCACCTTATTAATCTCAAAAATGGATCCAGTTAAGTACATTTTCGAGAAGCCAGCTCTTACCGGACGAGTTGCAAGATGGCAGATGATTCTCACAGAATACGACATACAGTACACATCTCAGAAAGCCATCAAGGGCAGTGTGCTATCTGAATATCTTGCTGAGCAACCCATTGATGACTACCAGCCTATGAGGTTTGACTTCCCTGACGAAGACATCATGTTCATTAAAGCAAAAGATCACGAGGAGCCTATTCACACCGAAGGGCCTGACCCGGAAGAAGAATGGACTATGATGTTTGATGGGGCTGTTAACATGAATGGCCGTGGTGTTGGTGCAGTACTCATTACACCTAAAGGAGTTCACATGCCTTTCTTGGCAAAACTCACTTTCAACTGCACTAACAACGAAGCTGAATACGAAGCTTGCATTATGGGTCTGGAGGAAGCCATTGACCTCAGGATCAAAACATTGACCGTATTCGGAGATTCAGCTTTGGTAGTCAATCAAACCAACGGAAAATGGTACACCCACCAAGATCATCTGATACCTTACAGGGATTATACAAGGAGGTTATTGACTTTCTTCACAACAGTCAAGCTTGAGTATATCCCTCGGGACGAGAATTAGTTTGCAGATGCTCTTGCTACCATTTCATCCATGATCAAAGTTCAAACGGCTAACTTTATACCCCAGATTTCAGTGTCTAGACTTGATAAGCCAGCATATGTGTTCGCAGCAGATGTTGTTAAAGATGATAAGCCTTGGTTCCATGACATTAAGTGCTTCTTGGAAGATCAGACATACCCACCTGGGGCATCTTCCAAGGATAAGAAGACTTTGAGAAGGCTTGCTGGTAGTTTCTTTCTGAACACTGATGGGTCTTTATACAAGAGGAACTTTGACATGGTACTCCTCAGATGTGTTGACAAGACGGAAGCAGATTTGTTGATGCATGAAGTGCACGAAGGATCTTTTGGTACCCATGCCGGAGGACATGCCATGGCTAAGAAATTGCTAAGATCAGGCTATTACTGGATCACAATGGATGCAGACTGTTGTGCTTATGCCAGGAAATGCCACAAATGCCAGATCTACGCAGATAAGGTGCATGTGCCTCCCAATCCTTTGAACATCATGTCTTCACCATGGCCCTTTGCCATGTGGGGCATTGATATGATTGGCAAGATTGAGCCAGCTGCTTCAAATGGCCACAGATTCATCTTGGTCGCCATTGATTATTTCACCAAGTGGGTCGAAGCAGCCTCATATGCCAACGTTACAAGACAAGTGGTAGCCAGATTTCTGAAAAGAGATATCATCTGTCGATATGGAGTCCCCGAGCGAATCATTACTGATAATGGTTCCAACTTAAACAACAAAATGATGGCAGAGCTGTGCCGGGGCTTCAAGATCCAACATCACAATTCTTCTCCTTACAGGCCAAAGATGAACGGCGCTGTCGAGGCAGCAAATAAAAATATTAAGAAGATTGTGCAGAAGATGGTAGTCACTTACAAAGACTGGCATGAAATGCTACCGTTTGCCTTGCATGGGTACCGCACATCAATCAGAACGTCCACTGGGGCAACACCGTATCAACTTGTATATGGTATGGAAGCAGTCCTACCTGTTGAAGTTGAACTACCCTCGTTACGGGTATTAATGGATGTTAAACTGAGTGAAGCAGAATGGGTTCGGTCCCGATTCGAACAACTGAGTCTGATCGAAGAGAAAAGATTGGCTGCAATTTGTCATGGGCAGTTATATCAGAAGAGAATGAAGAGGGCCTTCGATCAGAAAGTCAGACACCGAGAGTACCAAGTAGGGGATCTTGTGTTGAAAAGAATCCTCCCTCCTCATACAGACCACAGGGGCAAATGGACTCCAAATTATGAAGGACCATTTGTTGTAAAGAAAGTTTTCTCCGGTGGAGCACTGATGCTCAGCACCATGGATGGTGAAGATTTCCCATCCCCTGTGAATTCAGATGCAGTTAAAAAATACTTCGCATAAAATGACCCGCTGGACATAAAAACAGAATGTGAGTCCAGGCAAAAATAGGGCATCCCGGCGAGTCAAAAACAGAATAAAAGACTCGGGCAAAAGTAAGGGAAAATGAATAAAAAAAATGTACACCCGCTGAGTTGAAAAGCCGCATTGGACAGCTCAGGCAAAAATGGGTATCCCGATGGATTGAAAACCCGAAAGGGCGATCCATGCAAAATAAGGGAATAAGCGAACAACTGCATTCTGAATTCGTCTGTATCACCTACAACTTGGTAAGCTACGAAGGATCAGACTTCAATCAGAATCAACTCTCTCCAGAAAGCAAGACGAGAAGAACGTCATTGTCATACGAGTCATAGCAGAAGAGGAAGCTCTTTGAAAGCGTCGTCAGCATCGCCGGCACTTTATTTCTCAATTTGTAACAGTCTCTTCATTTCAGGAGATATGTTTCCTTGACTGTATCTTGCCAATTCAGGGCACATGAATTAATAAAATCAGATTTTCGGTCATGTTTCGTTTTTACATTTATGTTTTGCAAAGAGTTGTCTGATATCTCTAAAAATACAATTGCATAAGTACAGATGCCTCTCTCTAAAAATAAAAGCACATGCTTACGGGGAATATACTTACTCTCGAAAGTACTTATCTCCTATGACGGAATCCAGTAAGGGATACCTCGGGACCTTTTGTACGTTTCCTTATCGTTGCAGGATTGCAGGTATCCAGAACGCAACCTGGGGCATGCAGGTTACGTCTCAGCAAGTTGGCGAATCATTATCAACTCGGTCCATCTTCCACGTGGCACTGGAGAGTGCCCACTTCCCCAGCAGAGTTGCCAAATCAACAAACAGGCTTAACACTCAGGATGTTTTCTCCCCAGCCGAGTTGCCTCTCATTGCTCTCCCCAGCTGAGTTACCGACAGCATTCCCCTGCCATAGTACCAATCATTCTTCCTCAGTAAGATACAGAAGTCATGGAATCATCTCCCCACAGACCTTCCCCAGCCTCTATTCAGAAGAGCAACGCACGGAGAAGTCACAACAGAGTACAGAAAGCTTCTGCAAACCCCAGCTGGGTCCCATATTATAGGGATATGTCAATCAGTGACCTATATCCCCAAACAGATACATCATTAGATCTACCAATGATCTCATCCCCAGCTGGGATGTTCACTTCAAGCAGATCAACCGGAGATCTTCACAGCAACGGGATCCGAATCCCGGATCTGTGCCTCTTTGCATAATCATAGCATTCGCATCATACTGTCCCCTCAGAGCGTAGCATTCCGTCTAATACGGAACATTACGGCAAAAATCAAATGCATAGCATAATCATAAGTCATGTTGTGAATTGAACACTTGTGAATAATGACAGTTCATCAACATACAGCAGAAAAATCCCCACCAGAGTCCCCGGCAAAAGCGGCTGCCTCACAATCACAAACACCAGTATATACACCTTTTGGCACCCGTCCGTGCCATCTTTCCCCAGTAAAGTCGCCTGAACACTCTTTACAAACAAATCACCCATATCACAGATACTTCATGACACCCGTCCGTGTCATACCCCCAGCAGAAAGCCGAAGACGTCCTCTTTGCACTCACATATACTTGTATATACACCTTCTTGGCACCCGTCCGTGTCATATCCCCAGCGCAGTCGCGTACACTTTCATCAACCCATACACTTGTTAATATTATACTTTTCCCTTTTGACACTCGTCCGTGTCACTCTCCCCAGTAGATAAACACTTATATATATACTCACTACTCATGGTACACTTATACAGATACCCGTCCGTATCTTGTATACATCATCACTCATATCCCCACAGATTCAACAGTAGTCCTTGTTCTTTGTTAACCAGTTGGTACTCGTCCGTACCATCATCTCAGAACATTGCGTCTAGTGTTTGTTTCTACATGATGCTCGTCCGTATCATAGTCTTAGGGATGCTCGTCCGCATCTTTAATCCATACACCGTGTCAAACATTTATGTCTTCTTGAATATAGATACTCGTCCGTGTCTACTATTCCCCAGAAGAGTCCTTTCAGATGCAACACTCGTCCGTGTTCTTTGTTAACCAGTTGATACTCGTCCGTATCATCATCTCTGAGCATGTGTCAGTTTGTTTTTACATGATACTCGTCCGTATCATAATCTTAAGGATGCTCGCCCGCATCTTTAATCTATACACAATACCAAACACTTATACCTTTTGTTTTCTTGGATGTAAACGCTCGTCCGTGTTTACTTTATCCCCAGTAGATCGCCAACAATTTTTTTCTTTTTATCTAACACTCGTCCAGTGTTATGATACCTTTGAGAGCAGCCGTACCCTGCCGAGTGGTCGTCCTCCACTTCTTGATGGTCGTCCTCCATCATGCTCGTCCGATGGCCGTCCCCATCGTTGATTTTAGCAGCCGTCCCCTGCTAGGTGGTCGTCCTCCACCTTTTGATGATCGTCCTTCATCAACTTTATCCAATGGCCGTCCCCATTGTTGATTTTGGTTATCTGGCATTCGTCCTATGTCATGAGAAACCTCGAGAGCAGCCGTACCCTGCTGAGTGGTCGTCCTCCACTTCTTGATGGTCGTCCTCCATCATGCTCGTCCGATGGCCGTCCTCATCGTTGACCTTTTCTATCCGATGGCCGTCCCCATCGTTGATATTTTCGGCAGCCGTACCCTGCCAGGTGGTCGCCCTCCACCTTTGATGGCCGTCCCCATCATATTTCTTTTATCCCCAACAGAGCAGCCGTCCCCTGCTAGGTGATCGTCCTTCACCTTTGATGGCCGTACCCCATCATCTGTTTATTTCATTTATTCTTTAACCCGATGGCCGTCCCCGTCGTGGTCCCTTTTCCTTTTTAGCCCGATGGCCGTCCCCATCGTTGGTTACCATTATGAACTTGATGGCCGTCCCCGTCATGTTTCATTAATCCCCAGAAAATTTTACGGCTTTATTTTGATGGCCGTCCCCATCATGATATCTTATTTTCCCAGCTAGTCGGCCGTCCCCGTCTTAGCTCTACCTTTTGTCCCCAGCATGTCGGCCGTCCCCGTCATTGCTATTTACCCAGCAGTCGTCCTCTGCTCGACGGTCGTCCTCCGTCGCCTACACTTTACAATATACTTTATTTTGCTTTTACAATCTATATCCCTTTTCTTCTTCATTTCCGTGAGTGCAAATTTTGGACTGTCTTTGGTATTCAACCACAAGTTATCTTGTTTGCCTGTTAAGCCATCGCTTACATCCTGCACAGCTAACTCATGTTTGAATAGGGGCAGCTGTAAACACCCCAAATTTGCCCTCACCCTTTCACACCATGGCTTGTGATCATCCTCATATGCATAAACACAATCATATCATCTCACATCTCATTTTTGGTTCACTGGATAGTTTCTAAGTCATCTGCACCTAGGGTTTGTGATCTGAGCAATCCCAAAGCTTCTTGAGCCACTCCAAAGGCCACCAATCAACTTAAAGGGGTCCATGTGTGTTCTTATATCATATTTCATCTCCTCAAAGTCAAAAATGCAGAGGAATCACAAGAACTAGGGTTTGAGTAGATGCAGAGCCAGGTTTGACTGTACAGTTGACTGAAAATTAGGGTTTTGGTTTCAGAGGCCATAACCCCAATTTTTTTTGTCATTCTTGTTTCCATTTATCTCTATATGGTATAGGGAGTATGCATATAAATTTTCATGAAGAAATTCCATGGGGAAGTCACCTGATCAAAGGTTGACTTTTCAGACAAGTCAGTGTAAAATCAGGGCATCTGAGGCCCCCAATGACCCAACCAATGGGTGATCTTCATCATTTTGAGTGTATATGATCTTTGTTTGATCATGGAAGAAGGTTGGAGTTCATAGAAATCAAGAATTTAGGGTTTTTGCAAATGTTGACTTGTGGAGCATAGTTGACTTTTCAAGAATGCATCATTTTAGGTCATTTTTCAAGCCATGATTCATGATCCAAAAATGCTTCAAATGGAAAAACTTTGGTCATGAAAGTTGTAGATCTCATCTTTCCCTTTTCAAAAAGTACAAGAACATGATCAAACTCTTCTTGGATCAAAAGTTATGGCAATGCAAAGTTGGCAAAAATCATTTATTTTCAAGATATGCACCAAGTGTGAAAATTGCAAAATCATGTGCTAAGTCAAATTGCAACTTCTAATTGGTATCAAACCAGCACATAAGCATTCTCTAAGTCCTAAAAATCAAATTTGAACCAAGATCACATGTGTTTAGTTCATGTAACAAGGCATTTTTATCATGAAAGTCCATAAAGCAACAACTTGCAAAAGCACTCATAACACTTCACCAACTTGTCACATTGGGTGCTGAACCAAGCTGACTCTTTCCCCTCATTTTGCTGCGCATAGCCCATGCCTTGTACCAAGCCTAGATCAAGCCATGCTTTCTCTTACAAAGAAATGGACATTTTGCAAAAGTAAACTTACCAATCACTATAGGCCAGGTCACATCATCTGACCTATAGGATTATAATACAATATCCCTTGGCAAGCCAAAGATATGAGAAGGCAAGGCTGAAACATCTCATACACACACAAACACAAGAACACTCCATTTTTGCTTTTGCCTTCGAAACTCTCTGCCCAGCTCACATACATCCAAACCATCTTTACCAATCATCTCACCATGTCTCATTGAGCCCAAAGCAACCAAGAACCAAGCCTTAAACAAGCTACAACATCACTGCACCATTTTGACACCAGCTTGCAGTTTCATTCGAAACTCTCATCCTAGCTCACAAACAGTCAAACAAACTTTGTAAAGCTTCTCCATTCACCCTCAGGATCACATAGAACCCATCACCATGACCTGAAACTGCCTAAAGCTCCATTGCCATTTTTGACTGAGCTTGAGCAGAAGCTATCGAAACTCATCAACCAGCCAACTTAAACTCCTTTTGAGCATTCAAACATCTTCTGGGGACCAAGTGGAGTAGTTTGCACTGAAGGAGGTGGCCAGAAAGTCTTCAAACTGAAAGCTTCAAATCTCAGGTAGCTTGAAAATTATTTTTCCAGAAATCATTTTTCTTGTTACAAACTTGTTCTTTGTGTTGTCCTGATCATGAATATGTCTTTGGTTTTGAAAATGGCTTTGATTTGAGAGTTTAATTTGTCTCTAAAACCTGCGTGCCCTAGAACTCATTTTCTTCGATTCAGCTTGTTTAGGAAAAATAAATTTGTTTTGAGAGAGGGGTTTGATTCGTGAGAGATTGGGGAACATTTCCATGGTTTTAGATTTCATTTTAGTGACCTAGGGAAGGATTTGGAAGTTTTCAGGGGAGAAGGTCACCGGAGAAGACGACCGGAGCTCGTCTCCGGTGACCTGAAAGTCATTAATGGGTAATTAGGGTTAGGGCTTCAGGTTTGAATTTCAGGCGTTGGATGAGTTGACCAGGTCTTTTCCCGCGCGCATCCAATGGCCCAGATCTTGTCATTAACTTAATTAGGTTTAATTTATTTAATTAATTAAGTTTAGCCCAGTTTGAATGTGGCCCATTGGATCTGGCGCGCAGTCAACCCTCTCATTTCCAGATTGAATCCTGGCCTTCCATGCTGCATACTTTCATTTTATTTAATTTTTATTTCATTTTCTTTCATTTAATTTGCATAATTATTTAAAAATAGCAAAAATGTCTTAAAAATTATGAAACTTTTTCTTTAAAGTTTTATTAATTTTTAAGACCCAAAAATATTTTTATTTTATTTTTTATCATCAAAAAAGTATTTTTAAATATTTAAAAGATTATTTTTAATTGATTAATGGGAATTAATTAATTAAAAATACTTTTAGGTATTTAAAAATTACAAAAAAATTCATGAAGTGTTCTAAGACATTTAGAAACATTGTCCAACCTTCAAACCAAATTTCTTTTTTGATCTTGATGCATTTTAAGAATTTTTCATTGAATTAAATCATTTTTTATGCATTATTTTGATCATAAGTTCAAAAATTCATTTCTGCCTATTGAAGGAGGTTGAGACATTGATTCTTCTTGCATTGTGTTATGTTTAGCATGTAGTTTCTAGGGTAAAATGGCCATGATTTGATCTTGCATTTTCTAATTGTTTGGCATTTCTTTTGTTAAGAACCCTAAAAAACCTTAATAACTTGTAAAATTCATATCTTGAATTTGGTTGAGAGTTGAGAGCTCCCCTTTGGGCAGTGGTTTATTATAGGTTTAGGGTTTCTTTGGGTGCCATTTTCCATTTTTTATCTTAAGGTTTGCTTCTGTTTTGAATTTTTGTTTGATGTTTGATCCATGAACCCTAATTTGGGAGTTCTCTTGCATCCTTCTTGCATTTCCTTGCATAACATGACTTGTCTTTGCATTTTGTGCATTCTTGTGATTCATTTGACATCTTAAGACATATAGAAAGCATCTTTGATCATTGCATCTCATATTTGCCATGTCATTTGTCTTGTATGATTCATAACTTTCCATGCTTGTTCATGCTCCTTAGCTTGCATCATTTGCATTCATAATCTTGTATGAGCATCTCCATGCTTTGTCTCATGTTTTCAGCACCTCATAGCATCATTTTCATCATCACCATGCTTCTGGTTTGGTCTAGCATCATGTCATTTCATTTCATCTTGCATTGCATTGCATTTCTTTCTAACATTTCAGGTGGTAAGTAAACTTGAGAAGTGAATTTGCCTTCACTTCTCATAACTTTTCTTTTCATCTCCCTTGCATCCATTTCTGCATTCTTATATGTGTTTGAGTTTGAGCTTGCTCATTCTTCTTCCTCCCACTTTCTTTCTTCAAGTGACTTGACTTCTTGAATGAAGCAAGTCACTTTGCTTCTCTTGATTCTGTTCATCTGCTTCCTGGTGGCTCCTTTGAAGTTTGTTCTTGTAAACCTCACAAACCTTAGGAACAACCAAGCATGACAATGAATTAGGGTTTTGGTTAGTATCCCCTCTTAGTTTTACCTTTGTGTCTCTCTTTGAGTCTTCTCTTCTCATCTCATAATCAGGGACTAAACCCTAAAGGCTTCAAGACTTTGTGATTAAGCTTATGCCTGCATCCTTCTCTTAGGATGGAGTGTATAACTTTAATCCTAAGTCTTGAACCCTTAATGTGTTTAAATCTCTTAATCAATTCACTTAATAATCATCAAGACATTACTTGTAACTTGGGCCTTGCATTAGGGTTCTAATTCTTCCTTAATTGGTTAAGAAGGACTAACCCTAGTGTTAATGGACAAGTCCCCCTCAAGTTGTCTTACAAACCATAAAACTCACTTCATCACCATATCATTAATCTAAAATCCACTTAATCAAAGGTTTGTTTTGTCATGGGTTTAATCCCTAATCATAGATTAAGTTGAGGAGTCTTCCTCAGCTTAAACACTCTCATCTATCATCCTTCTTTTAGGATGGTGTAATGGGTCTGTTTAATCCATGATTATGGCTTAACCTCATTACTCAACACTAAACAAAAACTCCAAAAACATCTAAATAATCACAAGTAGGTTAATGATCTTAATCCTACACCAAAGGTGATTAAGTGTGAGAATCTGACTTCACACTTGAGGTATTCTCATTACCCCTAATCAGAGGGAGGATGTGATGAGTTTACTAACCCATTGGTTTAGGCTTAAGCTCATTAACTTATGACAAATTCTCAAAAGCAATAAAAGACTGAAAACTCAAAAACAAACAATAATCGTCTCCTCCGGGATTCTTTTTTCATCATCTTCACTCACAAACGAGAACTCGCTTCTTCCGTCTAATGCAAGACAGTTAGCACCTGAGCCAGACAGGTCATACACTTGAGCATAGGCAAGTAAGCAGTTCACAAGTCAATTCATCTATCAGTCTCTTTGGGTCGAACTACGGTGTTCTGACTTCCTCATTGCACGAGAGGATACGTAGGCATAACTTAACGGTTATCGAACAAAAGTCTCTGTATATTCCCCCTCCTTTCAGCATTATTCTTTAAGCCTCATCGTCATGAGCATTTCACTCTTGTCCTTACACTGACACTGTATATATTACACTGCACTTCCTTTACACTGACACCTGTACATCCTTTTCCAGCTCTTTTGCACACAAATTGCACTGACACTACCCCTTTAAACACAAATCTTTTAAGCGTGGATCCCGTCGAGTACGGCGGACAATCTGGGTGCTAATACCTTCCCAGATTGTAACCAACCCCCTTTCTCAGTCTCTCTGGTTCGCAAACCGTCTTATCCATGTCTTTCTAGGTTTATGCAGCATTACCTTTCCTCCGGGATAAAAATGCCTAGCTGGCGACTCTATTCATCTCCAGTGAGTTCACGGCTGTGTGTTCTCACTGTCCCTCTCGCCGACCTTTCGCGTCAGTACCTTCATATGATCCATTTTCAAATCTTCGGGAGCGACAGGTACCAAAAGGGTTGATTAGAGGATACTCTAATCTTTCTAAAAAGTCCTAGAACACCTCCATGGCATACAACTTTTCATCATCGGTATGAGCAGCAATTCTACCGACAAAAGACTGGAGATGGTTCCTTGGGAAAGAAGTACCATTGTACTTGTCAAAGGCGGGAGCTTTGAATTTGTGGGGAATTCTCACCCCTGGAACAAGACCCAAGTCAGTGATATCGAATCCCAAAGAGTTCTGTGATTGGATGGAATGAATTTGCTCAGCCATTTCCTCGAAACGACAATTGACCTCTGCACCTTGTCCTTCCATATCCTTTAGTATGGTGAACTGATCATCTTGATTATCTACTTGAGGAATACATACATGTTTTGTACCACCACCAGTATTAATAATAACCTCAGGTTGAGGTTGAGGTTGAGGACCACTGTTATCGCCACGAGCCCATTTACCATTATTGCCATTGCTATCTATCATCTCTCGCAGACGCTCTTGGTTTTGATTGATGCTAGTTACTAAAGTCATGAATTGGTCCATCCGGTTGCGCAACACTGTCAATTCAGCTTGCATTTGATCCATGATCCTGACTCTATTTTGTTTAGTAGGATACTTGTGAACCTTCTTCGTAGCAATAATTCTTGAAATAATACAAGCGTTAGAAATCTGGGAATGTACTTATAAAACAAAGAAACAAGGTGATATGCATGCAATGCTACTATTTGTGTTCCCATAGTCAGGCATTTGGTTCCCCAGTTCTAGTATTTAGCAGAAAATAACCCAAATGGCTTTTGGAGATTGGCTTTTTAACATAATATTCTTTGCAAGGTATTCAAATTTTGATAACATTGAATGACCAATTTCAGTGCATTCAAAAAAGTAAACGAGAGACTGAAACAAAGATGCATAACATGAACAACCTCCAAGGCCAGAGTCACAAAAGATCCCCGAAAGGTTACAAGCTTTGCAGAAAAAAGAACATTCTGAAAGCAGTAAACTAAGATTCCTACAACAAGTCTGTAGGTAATCCGAATACAATAAGCTAAATAATAAGAGTGAAATAGGATTCTAATCATTCCCCACTAGATCCTGGCCCAACTCTATCTCTCTTAACATTTTCCATCAGCTCGAGTTCTTCAATTTCCTTGAGTGATTCTTCCAACGCCTTCTGGCTTTTCTCTAGTTGGTAGGTCTTCTCCCGACGGATCTTGTGAGCTTTTTCCAACTCCTCTTTCTGAGAAGCAATCCGCGACTCATACATCTTCTTATTTTCCTTGTACATTTCCTGGTTTTGGTCTCTCTTCCCTTGCAGCCAGGTGATGGATTGTCTGGCTTCACTGAGAGTCTTCTTGGTCTTTTTATACTCTTCTTCTCTCTTTGTGTCCATCAAGCCTCTTCTTTGGAATTAAGCTTCTCTACCAGCCAAATCCTTCTCTCTAGCTTCTTGAGCTACATGTATCCTACACAACTTTTCTTCTACTTCCTTCTTGGAATGGACCTCACGGTGGTACAAGCCGGTCATCTCTATATTTTCAACCCTTAACTCGTGTATTAAGGCCTCAAGCTTCTTGTGATCTTCAAGAGGAACAATTGACTGTGGTAGCGCTTCTTTATGATACAAATGAGCTTCTAATGAAAAAGGAAGAAGTAAGGCTTCTACACGCTTCTGTAGCCAAGTAGCAAAAGGAGGATACGTCTTGGGGTCCACCCTTCCAAACTCTTTCTTTCCTTTCTTTGCCCTATGTGCCCAGGCCTGAGATGCATGGATAACCAACTCCTTATTTCCTTCTACCGGGAGGTACAAAGACCCAGTTATTTCTTCAGCAGACGGTGAACTCTTCAAAGGATAGCCAAACTGCTTCCTTGGTAGTACCAGATTATAGTTGATCACT
The DNA here is from genome assembly GCA_963966055.1 of Lathyrus aphaca. Lineage (NCBI taxonomy): Eukaryota > Viridiplantae > Streptophyta > Magnoliopsida > Fabales > Fabaceae > Lathyrus > Lathyrus aphaca. The sequence goes on from OZ014519.1 coordinate 143,001,292, forward strand.
TCTTTCCTTCCAAGCAGAGGAACATCAGGAAATTTGCCGCAACTAATGAGTAAGTCTTTTCCTAACAGATCCCTGTTGCATCTCCAAGCTACATCTTCTGAAGTTAATCCCATCAACCTTCTAGACCATCTCCATTCTACTTTCAAGTCTTTGAAAGGTCCTGATTTTGGGAGTTGCTTAGCGAACCAGTCAGCAAATAATGGAGCACAACAATTCACTGGTCCCCCTCTTCCTTTCTCATTCCGGTAATGAATGTCGTAATAGAAATATCCTAGCATGGTAGGTATGTGATATCCTTTAGAAAAAATGGAGATCACTTCCATGTTCACAAACTCCTTTTCTCCTGGGAAAATACTATCCCCATACACCATTAAGGCTAACACAACACTGAAATTTGTCCATTTGTTCTCTTGAGCATAACCCTATGCTTCTTCTATGAGTATATCCCAACGTAGTCCTTTACCTTCACTGTCTTGCAAACACTTCTTGACCTTAGCAGCTAGAATATGACACACTTTTGTTATCTCTTCCTCCCGAAGAACTATCTCTGAACCGTAGTAAGGTAAGTTGTTTCTGACAGGAATACCCATGATGTTGGAAATCTCTTCCAAAGTGGGAGCCAATATGTAGTCTGGAAATACAAAACACCGCAATGGAGGATCATAAAACTGGAGTAGAGTATGCAAGCTATCTCTCTGATCTACAATTGGGTTGTCCACGTATTTCAAAATCTAACCATATCTCTTTCTGAAATCACCTAAAACCTGATCGTTCATTAAACCTACCAGTTTCTGAATGCCCCTTACCTCGGGTTGAAGAAAGGTATAGTGAATATTTCTCTTTCTTGGATCTTTCTTAATTTCTGCCATCTGGATGGAGAATAGCTACCGGAACTGGGTGCAAGATGCAAATTATAACCTTGGAAAAATGGAAACACAAACAATTAATGCTAGTATGATGTTATGCAAATGCAATGCAGGCATGTGATCAATGTCCGGATCTTTCTGGATATAGGATTCTAAGAACCAAGAGCCAAGTGATTTGAAATCCAAGAAATCCTTTGAATAATACCCCCTCAGATAATAACTCATAATCCAAGATCAAGAATTCTAGAACTATAGTAACCGAATCAAAACAGTAGGACCACACTGTTGATAAAGGGTGTGCTGAAGTCAAGGGCTCCTGCAAACCTGTAAACCCCTCCCAATCTCACGAGTATGCTCCGGGTTAAATATCATGGAATCTCAAAGCTGAGCAGCAATAATACGTTCACCATCTCCAAGAAATGAATCATGACCAAATCAAAGAATTCGTTAGGCATTATGTACTATTCAAGGAGGTCTCAGCGTGAGTCAGGGAAAACAAGCATGCCTCATAAGTCCCCAGCTTCAAGCACTGAATCGAGAAAAAATAGTACATTCAACCCTTGGGATACGGTACTATCGTCATACATGCAGTTTGCTTTAACTGAGTTCCTATAAGAGAACCAGACCATCCTATGCGAGTTCCCAAGGGGCCCTCGGGTGCGAATGAGTTTGCCACAAAATATGATCTGCCACTGTCACCACTGGAGAGGGATGTTTCCACAAAGGTTCTCAATGATCGGTCCCTAGCTACACATAACCGTTGAGGTCATGAAATAAGAAGGTAAGATCCCTAAATCAAGACATGAGGTCAAGAAAAGATCTCATGAGGCCAAAGTGGAACCACTCTAAGTCCTAAGGTGCACTCGAGCCTTGGTAATGAGCTCATCCCACGGTAACAGTATCAACCCAAGTCCCACCAAACAGAAAACCAGTCCAGACAGTCCAGTAATACATGATGCATGAAAGTAAATACTGAAAACTGTAAATAAAGTTGTAAAGTAAAACTGTAAATGAAAATAATAAATAAACACACAACAACAAACATAAAACACCCAAAGAAACAAAGGCAAACAAACGCTAGGATTGACTCTCAAAGGGGAAACCAGAAATTCTGGGTTCGCTCCCCAGCAGAGTCGCCAGCTGTCGCTTATGAGATTTTCATCCTAGTACAAACGCGAAAGTGGCGCGGAAAAGGTAGAGTCACCAGCCAGGCATTTTTATTCCAAAGGAACGGGAAAGGTAATGCTGCACAAACCTAAGGAAGAAGGAAAGAACAAGGTCCTGCGAACTATAGATTCTGGGTTCGGGAGTCGGTTATGACCTGGGAAGGTATTAGCACCCAGATCGTCTACCGTACCCGACGGGATCCACGCTTGTTAGTTTGTTTCAAAGGGTGAGAAATAAGATGCTGCTGAACAAAAGCCGCTACTGGAACTGGAATGAGAAAAGGAATTGGAAAGGAGATCGAAATGACAGAAAGGGGAAAATGTAGGGAAAATAAAGAGTGTTCTCGAACATGCCCTACCCCACTGCCTACGTACCTCATCGGGAAAATGATGATCAGAGTCGGCGTAGTTCGCCTAACTAAGGCGGAAACTAATTGTTTAAATTTTTTATGAGGTGGAACTACTTATGCCTATTGTAACACCCAAAATTTTCCCCTCTCATTTTCATGGCATTTAGCATATCACATTGGATACACAAATCCATATGATGGCATAAAACATTGCATCATAACAATCATAGATGAGGCATAGGGCTTGTGATCAATGGCTTAGGAAATTGAGGATCATGCAAAAGTAATCAAAGGGGTCACATGGATTCTCAACATCATTCAAAGGGTTCACAACATCCCATAAGGTCTAATTTGATTCCCCAAGTCCTAGGAAGAAGTGGATTGGTCAAGGAATTCAAGCAATGCAATACCTCCAAACAAAAGGGGCTAAAATTAGGGTTTATGATTAAATGAGCTTCCCAAGGAAATTTTGGTTCAAACTTGATCTCATTGTTTTCCATATGATATTAAGTGTTTAGGGTTGAAATTTACTCCATTGAATCATTTTGGAGGGTCTTCAATTGATCAGTTACTTGAAAATCAAGGAATTGGGGAAAAGTCAACCATGCTGAGGAAAAAGTCAACTCCAGACTTTTTGAGGTCAAATTCATGAAATTGAGGATAGAAGGAGTCCATGGACCAATTTTTATCAAGAAGTGATGGAGGGATCCCTAGAAATCAAGAAAATCAAGACTTACCATTTTTGGAAATTTAGGGTTTCCAAAAATGGCAAGTTTTGGCCATTTTGCATCCAAGTTCAAGAGAGACCTACTCCCAAAATAAAAGTCAAATGAAAATTACACTTGGGCTGTTTCAAAGAGGGCATTCTAAGCTTCAAATCCATAGGTGGAACATGTTCATAACATTAAAATTGAAGAAGTTATGATCATTCAAAGTTTGATCAAACTAGGGAAAAAACCAAGTCATGCCTTGCATCCTGCGCACGCCAGGCAATGACTTTTGTCAAACAGGTGGTGTGTCACAAGTATGGTCATTTTTCTCCATCAAAATGAACTCAAATGAAAAATCTTCCAACATGAAAGTTTCTTGTCTCCATGTTCTCTTCAACATTGATGTTGGGCATTTTTTTATTTGATTAATGTATCATGGTCATATGAGGGGTCAAAGTGTGGGTTGTGAAACTGAAATTTACCTTGGGCGTCTTGCCAGGAAAGCTTATCTCATGCAGGCCAAAAATGCAGCCGTGTATCATGGAATTCAATGACATAATTGAGAGACTTAGAAGCAATATCTCTTATTGAGGTGAACTTCGAACTTATTGTATGAAGCATCTACTTCAAATTGAGCACAAGAAGCTCTTGTTTTGGTGCCTTGCTCAGGAAGCTTCACCCCATTAAAGATCATGGTGTGCAATCTGGTTTCTTTCTTGGTAAGGCAATGATCAAGTGTACAATTGCAACTTAATTCAACTTGTTTGCATCATTCAACATGTCTTGATCATAATGCATTAGAGTACATATTATCACTTGGCTGCAGGATAATGCAAATTGCCATGCACCTTTTCAAAATCTAAGTATGAAAAGCATTGCCTTACATTAATCTGCACTACTAGGATCAGATTCATTCCATCACACCAACCTCACCCTAGCTAACATGAACATGATCTCATGTGATAACCCTTGAGCAAGTTCACTTAGCTTCACATTGCCCTTGCACCAAACACCTTCATTTTGCTTCCCTCACCTCTAACTAACGCAACCATAATTCTAACTGTTAACTGAGTTAGTTAGAGGCTAACCACACATATAAGAAGCTAATCCTAACTGAATTACAATTCATCATTCCATTTTCTCAAAGACACTAAAAATCACGCTTCATTTTGCTCTGAATTTTGGCTTTGCACCTTGAAGATTGCACACTGCATTTTGCTTCGAAGCCTACATTGTTCTTCATCAACACACTCTAATCTTCATCCTTTCATCATCACCAGCATTCTGTGATCATGCTCCATGGCTGAATTGGTGTGAATCCTCAAGAGAAAGTTCTACAATTATGCATTTCTCACAATTTGTCAAGAATTCAAAGGTTTCAGAGTGTTTATTTCACTCTTTGAAGTTCAAGTTCAGGAGTAGAAGACATTGGAATCTCATCTTTGGATTTCTTCAACTTCTGAATATCTGCAAATCACAGGTTTCAATCAGTCTTCACTTACACGATTTTGCTCATTTCTTGCTTGTTTTATGTTGTTTGAGGCTTAATAGAAGCTTGTGACATCTGGCTAGTTGATATGCACACTAAGTTCCTAGTTTTAGTTTTTAGGGCATGATCTTATTCTCTTTGATTTGAGCAATTTATGTATGATAAATGGAATTTGATGAGAGATTCTTGAAGTACATGACCTAGTGAACATTTTCATGACCTTGGTCTTGGTTTTGGTGAAGTTTTAAATTTGAGCTCCCCTGAGGTCAACAGAGAAGATGACCGGAGGTCTTCTCCAGTGACAGAACAATGCCCTAGCTTGTTTCATAACTTTAAAACACCATCCTAGGATCAGTTCAATCGTACGTCCGTTATTTAGCCAACAAATAAATGATTCACATGCACATCACGTGTTCACTTAAGTGAAGGCTAAGTATTTTGGTGTGCGTATGTCCAGCTTCTTACCATGAGTCCCTTGCTTCATCCCCTTGATTTCTTTGTTTTGATCATCTATTACTCATCAGATTATTCCTTTGGTCTATATAAAGTCAAAAAATTTGACCTTAGTGCCCATAGTAGCGTGCGTGACCAATCAACCTATGGACTAGGCTTCCAATTCATATCCGCACCCCTAAGTTTCAAAGCCTATTGAATTTGTACTTCAAATGGTTACTGAATGCACCCATTCCTTCATTTCCTTTCTTTTCAATTTCATTTTATTTTCCTTTTCGATTTTGGTTTTCTAAAAAATATCAAATCACCTCCAAAAATTCCAAAATAATTCATGGACCATTTTCCCAATATTCTCAAATTTTTCACATTTTTTATTTTCATTTTCCATTTATTTTAGAGCCAGAATTAATTTTCTTTTTATTTTCTTTTAGAATTTCTTCATTTCTGACCAATGATCTTTCTCCATTTATACCTCATAAACAAAAATTGATATTGATCCCATTCTTTTTGGTCTAGCCAGAGGACACATTAAAGTCCTTAAAAATATTTTTACCTTAATTGTTTAGGTCATTTTTGGTTCTTGTTTGAGTCTATTCTTTGAGCATTATCCTCCAAAACCATAATCTACTTTGTGCCCCTATTTGATTGAGTAAAATTCCAATTTTTTGTGGGATCTTTTAGAAATGTGTTATTCCCTGGTTCAAGATCTTGAATGTCATTTTTCACAATTTTTCCATGTCATTTGGTATTTTTTTAAGTCCCCTATGTTGCAAGTCACTTTTTGGTCCTTATTTTTCCATCCTTCTCATTCCATATTGATAAGGCATTTATTCCATTCATTTGAAGTCATAAATTTGAGTTCCTAAGGTCCCATTTGATGTCTTTATATAATTTGTATCCATTATAGGTCATCACACTTTGAATTTTTGGGTTACTTGATCCCTAAGTCACATATGTGTTCATGTATGCCATCTTTGCCCTAATTCACATTCTTCTTCCCATCTTCACACTTCTAAACCAACTTTGCGAGTATGATAGCCACGTTACGTCATTCTTATATCTCTTATGAGTGTCCTACATCCATTTTCATGCCTTCATCTCAAGTCATAAGTCCTTAGGCTTCATTTGGTTTACTTTGGTACCTTAAGACCTCAAAATCAAACTTCTTTGTCCCTTAACCCTAATACAATCCATTATAGCTCATTTGTGACTAATATTTAAGTTTAAATTTCATCTTAACTTTTCATTAAGCCCATGGTTTTTGTATAGAGAGTTAAAGTTTCATTAATCATGTTTGAATTTTGCTTCTAAGTTCCTTTATTACTTTGAAAACACATGTTCAAATCCCATTATTTCATCCTTCAATCTTATGTTTGAATCTCTCTAACTTGAGTCTCTTTATTCCCACTTTGGTTTACATCTTGAGACACTTTCACTTAGTTTTAGGTTTTGGGTTTAACATTCACCTTTGACCTCATTCAAGTTTGCTTTGCATAATCATTCAACTTTTTTTCATTTAAATTCCCTATTGTTTTCTATTAGGGTTTAATGACTCTTTAGGACATAGATGGTGATGATTTGATCTTGTAACCTTATATTGCTTTAGTAAGGTTTAGCTTCTGAACTTAGAAGTCTCCTATCATATAGGATCCTTTAGTTTTAGGTCATAACCCTAGGAAGTCCTTAATGCTTTCTCTTAGCTAGTGTGAGCTTTGCTTGAGTTTTTGCCATGCTTTATGTTTTCAAATTGCTTTGTAAAACTAACCATTGTTTTGTAGGGAGGTGGAGGTAAGCATTGTCTATATAACTTCTTCCTCATTCTTTTATGCTTTCTAAATGTGTTTTCCTTGGCACTTTTGTGCTTTGCTTGTATATGCTTTCCCCTTGTTCTTAGAAACAACTTAACTTCCTTAGGAAGTAAGTTGAATTCTAATTATCTTCTTTCCTTTTCCCTTTCTCATTAGGATTAGAAAACCACACTAACCATTATGATCTCCTTTTGTATGCAATAAACAACTTAGGGTTGTTTCTTAGTCCCCTTAGTTTGTCCTTTTGCAACTTGAGTCATTCTTTCTCATCTCATAAAGAAAAATAATAAAACACCTGATAATGGTTGAATGTTCTTATACGACGGGAGACTTTGTCGTGGATTACTTACACACGTCCTGTTTGAGGACGAGGTGTAAGGCATTTACCACGATGAACAAGTCTTAGTATGAGAATGTTTCACAAACAACAAAGCAAAAACACTTATTTAAAAGACAGTAAACAAACAACACTCGTCTTTTCCTACGGGAATTCTCTTCTCACCTATTTCACTCTCAACACGAACTTGCGACGACTTGTCTCATTTGCAAGATGGTAAACACACTCGTTCAAGGAGAGCCTGCAACACTTGAACATAAACATAAGCAATTCCAGCTCATAAAAAACACAACATAAATAGTTCCCGCCTTAGTTAGGCGAACTACATTGACTCTGATCCTCATTTTCCCTATGAGGTACGTAGGCAGCGGGATAGGGCCCATTCGAGCAAAATCTTTATTTTCCCTACTTTTTTCTTTCTTTTTGATCTCTTTTCCAATTCCCTTTCTTATTTCAGTTCCAGTTAGTAGTTCTTTTGTTCAACAACATCTTATTTCACACCCTTTGAAACAAACAAACAAGCGTGGATCCCGTCGGGTACGGGGGACGATCTGGGTGCTAATACCTTCCCAGGTCGTAAACGACTTCCGAACCCAAATCTTTGGTTCACAGGACCTTGTCCTTTCCTTTTCTCTTTGGTTTTTTCAGCATTACCTTTCCCATTCATTCGGGATAAAAATGTCTGGTTGGCGACTCTACCTTTTCCGCGCCACTTTCGCGTTTGTACTCGGATGAAAATCTCGGGAGCGACAGTTGGCGACTCTGCTGGGGATCGAACCCAAAATATTTGGTTTCCCCTTTGAGAGTCAATCCTAGCGCCTGTTTGTTTTTGTTTCTTTGGGCGTTTATATGTGTGCTGCTGTGTGTTTATTTACTATTTTCATTTATAGTTTACTTTACATCATCTATTTATCGCTTTCAGTATTTATTTTCCATGCATCATATATACTGGATTGTCTGGCTGTGCTGGTTTGATTTTTTCTGTGGGTTGGGAGTTATTGTGAGATAAGTCAAACACCCGACTTGAGTGCACTATAGGATTAGCATGGACAGACATTGTACTTCCATGGTATCACACCATGATGAGTGGCAGTGTGTTCCACACCCAGATTGCGACCGTCTTGGAACTATTATGTGTGGGGATTACTCCACTTCAGAGTACGACCTTGATAGTTATGTGCATCTAGTGAACGATATTTGAGGACCTTAGTGGAAACAACCCTCTCCAGCGATGAAAGTGGCAAACCATATTTGTTGGAAAACCCACTCGCATCTGAGGGTCCACTGGGAATTCGCATAGGATGGCTGGTTCTCTCATAGGAACCCAGTTAAAGCAAACTGTTCTTATGACGATAGTACTGTATCCCAAGGGATGAATGTACTATTGTTTCTCGATTCAGTGCTTGAAGCTGGGGACTTATGAGGAATGCTTTTTTCCTTGGACTTAGCTGAGACCTCCCCGAGTAGTACATAATGCCAAACCGATTCCCTGATTTGTTCATGAGCCATTTCTTGGAAATGGTGAACGTATTATTGCTATTCGACTTTGAGAGTTCGTGATGTTGACCCGAGTAGCACACCCGTAAGATGGTAGGGGTTTACAGGTTTGAAGGAACCCTAAAACTTCCAACATACCCATTTTGCCAATACTGTTCAGAATTGTGACATGGTTCTTTGGTTCTTTGGTTCTGAGATCTGGGATTCTTGTTTAGAAGAACTGCTATTGTGATGTTGTGACCTTGCACTGACACATGATTATATGTTTGACACACCACAGACACGTCACTGATCACATGCCTTGCCTTGAATAAACATCATAACATCATTATTCATTTGTGTTCTTTTTCATTCTCAGGGTTCATACTACTCCCAGTTCCTGGTCATACTTCTGCTGTAGTTATGGAAGACGTCCAAAAGAGGAATGTGTTTTACATGTTCTTTGATACCAAAGTGGATCTGCTCAACCAGATGGTGGCTCTTATTACCCCGGGTCATTTGGGATACTTCAAAGAGAGATATGGTGATATTCTGGATCTGGTGGTTAATTTGGATAGTTTTCAAAGGAGTGCCATTCATACTCTGTTACAATACTATGATCCTAGCCTCATATGCTTCACATTTCCTTAATTCCAGCTAGGCCCACTGCTTGAAGAGTATGCTGAGATCTTGGGGGTGCCTCTCAAAGATCAGGTTCCTTTCAACTCAGAGATGACCATACCAACTCATCTTGACATTTCCAAAGCTCTTTATTTGAGCTCATCAGAGGTATTTGATAATCTGACTGCTACCAAAGCTGGGGTACTTGGTTTTCCTCTAGAGTTTCTGGTTAGAAGGGTTGGAGAACTTGCTGTGACTAATCGATGGGATTCAGTTTATGCCATCCTGGCGTTGTCCATCTACGGGATTGTCTTGTTTGTTGATATGGAGAAGTTCGTGGACATGAACGCTATTCATTTGTTTGTAATGATTGTGGGATTCCTCTTTACTTTACCTTGCTATTTTCATCGATGTACGAATTGGCACCCTTCAGGGACATTGTTAACTTCATATCTCAGTTTATGATATGTTTGATTTGGTTTGAATCTCTGGTTGTTATCTCTTGCACTGACACGGGGTACTAAGCACCACTTCTCCATATTTATCATCTTATCTGAATATCATACGGGGTCTTCTTCCCTAAAATCTAGAAAAGCTATTTGAATTCTCAAAATACCAGAACGGGAATGTATAAAACCTTAAGAATGAAAAGAACACAGCATTGCATGCATTCATATCATTTGCATTTTATTTTGCAGGTTGTCCAGGTTTCTTAACTTATCTGCATTTTCAGGAAAAATTGCGAGAGCCTTGAAGACTTGTCTCCTCAGGAAAGATATTCATAGACACCGGTACGGTACTCGCCGTAATCAAAGGCATGTTATGGATACAGTACAAACCGAGTTGAACGAACTTTTCACTCCAGATGGGAGAGTTCATGACAATGATGCAGGGTATAGCCCTGGGGCAACAAGAGATGAGGGTTTCTATGCACAAACTTAACCCCCCGCAAACAGGTCCTCTAGTGGTTACCTTGGATGCCCAAGGCAATCCAATCAACAACACTGTTATTCCACCTGTGGTGAATAGGCCTCCAACTCCCAAGGGTGGTGGCCCAATTCCTGTTCATGTTGTAGACCGGCAGGAGGATCAGTTCACTCTGGTCAATAAAGATATGGGGTTTGGTATTGGAGCTAATAATCAAGATTTCCAAATGCTGGCTGAGAAGGTGCGCGCTCTGGAATGCAGAGATACCCTCAGTATCGATGTTTCTGACATGGGTTTTGTTTCAGGGGTGGTTATCCCTCCAAAGTTCAGAGCTCCAAGCTTTGAAAAATACAGTGGCAACTCCTTCCCTAAAACTCACTTGCAAGCCTTCTATCGCAAGATCGCTGCACATACAAAAGACGAGAAGCTTTAGATGTATTACTTCCAGGACAGCCTGTCTGGGGCTCCCTAGAATGGTACATGAAACTGGAGAAGAATTATGTTCGTAATTGGAAGGAGCTTGGGAAGCCTTTCTCAAGCAATACCAATATAACATCGACATGGCTCCCAGCCGGACTCAAATTCAAAGCTTGTCTCAAAAGAGTTCTGAAAGTTTCAAAGACTATATGCAGAGATGGCGCGAGGTTGCTGCCAGAGTTCAACCATCATTGTTGGAAAGGGAGATGGTTGATCTCTTCATGGATACCCTCCTTGGGCATTTCATGGAAAGACTGGCAGACTGTTCCTCTAGTAGTTTTTCAGATATCATCTTAACAGGCGAGAGAATCGAGAGTTGGATGCAACAAGGCAAGATTCAGAGTAGCGGAGCGTCAACCTCCGGGGTCAAGAAGCCTTTCGTGAAGAGAATGGAAGGAAAATTTGGGGCCGTATATACTCAGAAGAATAGGGGGAATATGAATGCTTATCATCAGACAGCTCCCGTCACTATTGCTACTCCTGCTAATCAGCCACATGTTCAAACACCACAACAACAACACCAGCAGAATTACCAACAACAAAGGGCTCCCTGACCATACTATCCTCCTAGATCAAAGGATAGGAATTTTGAGACGCCTCCGATGTCGTACTCATAGTTATTACAGAATATGCTCCAACTCCAGATGGTCCAGTTGAGAACCATGCAGCCTCCCAGGCCAGGTCACCCCCAATAGGTTACAATGCAAATGCCCGTTGCGAGTTCCATTCTGGGGCTCCTGGCCATAACACCGAGAATTGTCAGGCTCTAAAACATCTTGTTCAAGACTTGGTAGATTCCAAAGCGACCGACTTTGCTCCGACCCCAAATGTGATACAGAATCCCATGCCTAATCATGGAAGCATCGTAGGGGTTGTTGATAGCGGTGAAGGTTTGAGCTTGGTATCTGAGGTTAATGCCTTGAAGACTTCATTGTTGACTATAAAGGCTTGCTTGGCTAAGAAGGACATATTTGCAGGTTGTGAAGTGGGATGTTTGGACTGTGTTAATTCTGATGATGGTTGTGATCTGTTGAGGTCAGAAATACAAAGAATTATGGACGAAGGAAGTATACAGTTTCACAAGATCATGAAAGAGGACGAAGTATCAACTGTTAGGATTTTCTATAATCCAGCACAAGTGCCTGCACTAGCAAGGGTGGCTCCGATAACTATTACTACTGCTGGACCAATTCCGTACCAAAGTGATAAGGCTATCCCATGGAACTATGGGGGACAAGTATACTACAATGGTCAGAAGCAGGATATGATCGCGTCTAGTTCATCTTCGCACCAAGTTGAGAGTGTTGGGGTCGCAAGATTCACTAGAAGTGGCAGATTGTTTGCACCAGAGAAACTGAGAAACAATGTGGTACCACCAAAAGACAATGTTGAAGCTCAAGCCAGGGCCAGGGGCAAGCAACCTATGACAATTGATGCTCCTTCGTCAGCTCCAGAACCTGATATCACCTTTGATAAGTGTAAACACCCAAAATTTGCCCTCACCCATTCACACCATGGCTTGTGATCTTCTCATATGCATAAACTCAACCATAGCATCTCATACCACATTTTTGATTCACTGCATTGATTCTAAGTCATCTGCATCTAGGGTTTGTGATCTGAGCAATCCCAGAGCCATTTGAGCCACTCCAAAGATCATCAATCACTTCAAATGGGTCCTTGTATGTTCAAGCATCATGTTGTATCCTCACAAAGTCAAGGAAGTCAAAGAATCACAAGAACTGAGATTGGCTTGGAAGCAGAGCCAGGTTTAACTGCACAGATGACCTAGAATTAGGGTTTTGGTTTCAGAGGCCATAACTCCAAATTTTTTGGTCATTATTGTTTCTAATGGTCTCTATATGTCATAAGGATCATGCATATCAAGTTTCATGAAGAAATTCCATGGGGAAGGCATCTAATCAAGAGTTGACTTTTTGAGCAAGTCAATGCAAAATCAGGGCATCTGAGGCCCTCAATGACCCAACCAAGGGGTGTTCATCATCATTTTGATTACGTATGATCTTTATTTGATCATAGAAGATGTTAGAAGTTCACAAAATTGAAGAATTTCAAGCCATTTGCAAAGTTGACTTTTTGGGAAAATGACTTGTAATGGAAAATTGCCATTTTGGGGAACTTTTTGAACCCTTGCTTTTTGATTCGAAAATGCTTCAAATGGGAAAACTTTGGTCATGAAAGTTGTAGAATGGATCATTCCCTTTTCAAAAAGTACAAGAACTCATTCTAATTCATTTTGGATCAAAAGTTATGGCTTGTCAAAGTTGGGAAAAATCACATAATTTCAAGTTTTCTACCAAAGAGGCAAAGTTGCAAAATCCCTTGCCAAGGCAAATTGAGCTTTCAAATGGACTTCTAAACTTCACACAAACATAAAACAAAGCCTAAAGATCAGATTGCATCAAAAGTTCACTCATTTTTATGACTTGTGGATCAAGAAACCTCAAAAGGGCCAAAGATGAACAAAGTTGCAAAACCTCACTCAAACCTTAATCCATGTGCTGGCTGACTTCAAATTTGATCCTATGGTCCTCCACACTTCTTGCTGCACAGGATATCCCTCTTGTCCTTGGCTAGCCATGAGCCCATACCTCTCTTACACAAAGCTTGACTTTTTTGCAAAAGACCCATACCAATCACAATAGGGCACACCAACTCCACAGACCTATCCATGAGTGATAAGTGGACCAAAGGCAAGCCATAACACATAACAATTGATGCTGAAGCTCTCTCATAGCCATAGTTCCAAGTTTATGCTCCATATGCATTTTGATTCGAAACACACAACACAGCCTTCAAACACAAAAACAAACTTCACCATTGATCTCAAAATGTTCCACTGATCACAAACCAACCATTGAAACAGCCCAAAACCTCACACAAACCAAACACGATTTCCTCACTTCACTGAACAGAACTTGCTCAATCTCACAAACCAACCATTATAAACTCCAACCAAGCTTCATAACTTCATCAAGAGGACCATTGGGATCATTTTGAGGCAAAGAGGCAAGCAGAAAGCTCTTGGGTTGAAAGCTTCGATTCAGGTAGCCATGGAAATTCATTTTTCCAGAACTCTTATTTCTTGTTTCTAAAATGATCTACATGCTTCCCTGAGTTCACTGAACCTTTTATTTTTGAAAATGATTGAGTTTTGAGGTTGTATGCTTGTTCTGAAACTTTGCCCGTGAAATGCTTTTTGTTTTGATTCTTGAGTTTGAGTGAAAATAAATGATTTTGATTGCTGGATTCTTGTTTAGAGTGGTCTAATGATTGATTCTGGAGAGATTTGTGAAGTTTCATGGCGTATTAAGAGAGATTGAGTGAGGACCTTGCCGGAGAAGATGACCGGAACACTGTTCCGGTCATCTGAAAGTAATTAGGGTTTTGGATTAGGGCTTAATCATAATTAGGCCAGTTTGAATTCAGGCCGTCCATTCGCGCGCCAAGTCAATTCCCGCCCCCCTGACTTTGAATCTGGACCCTCAAATCAGTTGACTTTCCCATTTTTCATTTAAAATTCATTTTATTTTCATTTGTTTTGATTTATTTTGCACGAATTAATTAAAATAGCAAAAAATGTTTAAAAATTATGAAAATTTTTGTCAAGGTTTTCATTATTTTTCAGAACACAAAAATATTTTTATTTTTATTTTTTTGCATTAAAAATTATTTTTAAATCATTTAAAAGTTTATTTTTAATTAATTAGTGAAAATTAATTAATTAAAAATACTTTTAGGTATTTGAAAATCACAAAAAAATTCATGTAACATTTAAAAACATTTAGAAACATTGTCCAACTCTCAAACCAAATTTCTTTTTTGTTCTTGATCCCTTTTGATAATTTTCTTTGGATTTAATTTCATTTCAAGGCATTATTTTGTTTCAAACTTCAAAAATTCATTTCTGCCTAACCATTGAGAGTTGGACAATGATTCTTTTTGCATTGCATCTTGTATAGCATGTAGTTTATAGGATAAAATTGGTTTGAATTGATCTTGCATTTTCAATTTGTTTTGCATTTTTCTTGGCAAGGTACCTTAAAACCCTAGTAATCTTAGGAAATTCATAACTTCCCCTAGGTTAAGAGTTGGATCCCCTCCTTTGGGCAGTGAGTTTGTATAGGTTTAGGGTTCCCTTGATTGAATTTTCAAATTTTTATTATGTTGTTTGCTTCTGGTTTTGGATTTTTTTGCTTTGTGTGAAGCATTAAACCCTAATTCATGCCTTCCTTTGCATCCATCTTCCATTTGCTTGCATACCATGACTTGCCATGACATTTTGTGCATTCATTTGATCCATAACACATCTTAAGACACATTAGAATCATGTTTGATCATTGCATCTTTCATTTGCCATGTTGTATGTCATTTACATTTCATAACTTTTCATGTATGTTCATGGTTCTAAGCATGTCTCATTTGCATCCATATGCTTGTTTGATCATTCTCATGCCTTGCCTCATGTTTGCATCATCTCTTAACATCATTAACATCACACTCATGCTTCTGGTTTTGGTTTGTATCATATCATTTCATCTCATTTGTATTGCATTTCATTTCTTTTGCTAACTTTTCAGGTGGTAAGTTGTTTTGAGAAGTGGATTTGCCTTCACTTCTCACAATCTCTTTTCATCTCTCTTATGCATCATTGCTGCATTTTGTCTTGTGCTTTGGATTGGGATTGCTCATTCTTGTCCCTCTTACCTTCTTTCTTCAAGCAACTTGACTTTTTGAATGAAGCAAGTTGTTTTGCTTCTCTTTGCTTCTTACTCCTCTCATCTGCTTCTCTCCTTGGTGGTTCTTTGAAGATTCTTTCCTTGTAAACCTCATAAACCCTAGGAACAACCAAGCATGATAACAATTAGGGTTTGATTAGTCCCCCCATTAGTTTTACCTTTGTGTCATCATTGAGTCTTCTCTTCTCACCTCATAATCAGGGACTAAACCATAAAGGTTTTAAGGCTTTGTGATTAAGCTTATGCCTGCATCTTTCTATTAGGATGGAGTGTATAACTTTAATCCTAAGTGTTAAACCCTTAATGTGTTTAAATCCTTTAATCAATCCACTTAATAATCATCAAGACATTTAGCTTGTAACTTGGGCCTTGCATTAGGGTTCTAATTCTTCCTTAACTGGTTAAGAAGGACTAACCCTAGTGTTAATGGACAAGTCCCCCTCAAGTTGTCTTACAAACCATAAAAATCACTTCTTCATCTTATCATTAACTAAAATCCATCTAATAAAGGCTTTGTTTTGTCATGAGGTTAATCCCTAATCATGGATTAAGTTGAGGAGCTTTTCTCAGCTTAAATGCTCTCATCTATTATCCTTCTATTAGGATGGTGTAATGAGTCCATTAAATCCTTGATTATGGCTTAAACTCATTACTCAACACTAAACAAAAACACCAAAAACATCTAAATATTCACAAGTAGGTTAATGATCTTAATCCTATACCATGGTGATTAAGTGTGAGATGCTGACTTCACACTTAAGGTATTCTCATTACCCCTAATCAGAGGGAGGATGTGATGAGTTTACTAACCCATTGGTTTAGGCTTAAGCTCATTAACTTATGACAAACACCAAAAGCAATAAAAGATTGAAAATACCAAAAACAAACAATAATCGTCTCCTTCGGGATTCTTTTCTCATCATACTCACTCACAAACGAGGACTCGCTTCTTCCGTCTAATGCAAGACAGTTAGCACCTGAGCCAGACAGGTCACACACTTGAGCATAGACAAGTAAGCAGTTCACAAGTCAATTTACCTTTCAGTCTCTTTGAGTCGAACTACGGTGTTCTGACTTCCTCATTGCACGAGAGGATACGTAGGCATAACTTAACTGTTATCGAACAAAAGTCTCTGTATATTCCCCCTCCTTCCAGTTTCATTCTTTTAAGCCTCATGATCTTGAGCATTTCATTCCTATTCTCACACTGACACTTCACTTATACATTTCACTTTTCTTTTACACTGACACTTGCATTCTTTTCCAGCCTTGATACACATATAGCACTGACACTACCCCTTTAAAACACAAATCTTTTAAGCGTGGATCCCGTCGAGTACGGCGGACAATCTGGGTGCTAATACCTTCCCAGGTTGTAACCAACCCCCTTTCTCAGTCTCTCTGGTTCGCAACCGTCTTATCCATATCCTTCTAGGTTTATGCAGCATTACCTTTCCCCCGGGATAAAAATGCCTAGCTGGCGACTCTTGTCTTTTCTGAGTTCACTTCTGTGTGTTCTCTTCTCCTTTCGCCGACCATTCACGTCTGTACCCCTTCTGACATAGGGCGTCATTTGGTGGGAGCGACAATAAGGAAGCAGAGGAATTCCTGAGAATAATCAAGAAAAGTGATTACAAAATTGTTGATCACTTATAGCAAACTCCCTCTAAGATTTCAATCATATCCTTGTTGATGTGTTCAGATTCGCATAGGAAGACTATATTGAAGATCTTGAACAATGCGTACGTACCGCAAGACATATCTGTAAATCAACTGGAGACAGTAGTGTCAAGTGTAAATGCCAGCCATGGCTTGGGATTTACGGATATGGACCTGACATCTGAGGGACGCAGCCACAATCACACTCTACACATTTCCATGGAATGTAAAGGAGTTGTCATCTTTGAATGTACTTCCTAAGAAGGCACTGATGAAACTGGATTACGATGGGTTGTGCTTAAGCCAAGTGATTTAGTCGTATGAGCATTCGACGGTTCGAGGAGGTCAGTATTTGGAGAGGTGGAACTACCAATCAAGGTAGGACCACAAGTCTTCAATACTACTTTTTACGTCATGGATATTCAGCCGACCTACAATTATTTGTTGGGGCGACCATGGATACATTCAGCGAGGGAAGTGTCTTCTACCCTTCATCAGAAGCTTAAATTTGTCTGGGAAGGACAAATTGTGACAGTATGTGGGGAAGAAGATATCTTTATCAGCCACTTGGCTTCGTTCAAATATGTAGAAATGGATGGAGAAATTGTTGAAACCCATTTCCAAGCCTTTGAGCCCATCAAGACTGTAAGCATATCATCATCAACCTCCTTATCAGAGGATACAAAGAAAGGAGCGTCCATGGCGTCTTATAAACAAGCCCTGAAAGTTGTAGAGTCAGGTGCAAATAAGGGTTGGGGAAGAATGATTGAAATCCCAGAGAAGAAGGATATGTTCGGGGTTGGCTACCAACCTGGTCAATCAACACCAGGGCAAAGTGCTAGAGGTCAGAAGGGCCCAGTTACCTTCACCAGTGAAGGATAGTTTGATCATGATAACGTCTGTGCAGCGCAAGAAGAAACAATTGATAGTGATTGTGAACTGGACGAATGGATAAAGCCTTGTCTTCCAAGGATGAAACTCAACAATTGGTCCGCCGAACCTCTCATCTCCATCATTCATCCTGAAGAGTAGTAGTTTTATGTTTCTGCTCTCTTGTATACAAGCTCTATGCCTTGCCCGAGACATATCAACTTATTGTAAGGGTTTATTGTTCATAATGCAATATCATAATCATTAATAAAATGGATGTTTTCGCATTCACTCATGTTGTTCCTTGTCTTTCATTTTTACTTTTGTTTTAAAAATAAATGGCAATGCTTTTTCATGTCTCCCACATTTTCTAAAATCTAGCATGAATCATCATTCATGCAGATGCTCCTCATCCGGTATCATCAATGACAACCTTGTTATGGCTCAGTATGACTTCGACAATCCGATTTACCTAGCCGACGAGGAAGGTGAAGAAGATTGTGAACTACCCGAAGAACTAGCCAGGTTGCTCAAGCAAGAGGAGAAGATGATTCAACCAAATGAGGAAGCCATTGAGGTGATAAACTTGGGTACTGAAGAAGACAAGAAAGAGGTCAAGATCGGGGCCGCATTGGAAGAAACTGTCAAGAGTCATCTGATTACCATGCTTCAAGAGTATGTTGATGTCTTTTCCTGGTCTTACCAGGACATGCTCGGGTTGGATACCAATATTGTAGTGCACAAGCTACCTCTCAGGGAAGATTGTCCACCAGTAAAGCAGAAGCTGAGATGAACACGTCCTGATATGGCCATCAAAATTAAAGAAGAGGTTTAGAAGAAATTTGATTCCGGATTCTTGGCCATGATAAATTATCCTCCGTGGGTTGCGAATATTGTGTCGGTCCCTAAAATGGATGGTAAAGTCAGAATGTGCGTGGACTATCGGGACCTGAATCGGGCAAGCCCTAAAGATAACTTCCTGTTGCCGCATATTGATTTGCTAGTTGACAACACTTCCTAATTCTCTGTGTTTTCCTTCATGGATGGCTTCTCAGGCTATAAGCAAATCAAGATGTCGCCAGATGACATGGAGAAGACTACATTTATTACCCCATGGGGCACCTTATATTACAAAGTGATGCCGTTTGGTTTGAAAAATGCCGGAGCTACATACCAATGTGCAATGGTGACTCTATTCCATGATATGATTCATCACGAGATTGAGGTCTACGTCAATGACATGATTGCGAAGTCACAAATAGAAGAAGAATATTTGTTCAACTTAGTTAAGATATTTTACAGGCTTCGGAAGTTCAGGCTAAGGTTAAACCCGAACAAATGCACATTCGGCGTGCATTCTGGAAAGCTGTTGGGCTTTATTGTTAGCGAAAGAGGAATTGAGGTCGATCCCGCAAAGGTGAAAGAAATTCAGGAGATGCCTGAGCCGAGAACTGAGAAGGAAGTACATGGATTCTTAGGGAGGTTGAACTAGATTGTGAGGTTCATCTCTCACCTAACAACAACATGTGAGCCTATTTTCAGACTTCTGAGGAAGAATCAGGCCATCGAATGGAATGATGATTGCCAACTAGCTTTCGACCGAATCAAGGAGTATTTGCAAGAACCTCCAATTCTCATGCCTCTAGGGCCAGGAAGACCCCTAATCATGTATCTCACAATAATCGAAGGATCAATGGGCTGTGTACTGGGTCAGCAGGACACTTCTGGTTGAAAAGAGCACATGATCTATTACCTTAGCAAAACGTTTACCGACTGTAAGACCCGTTACTCACTGCTCGAGAAAACTTACTGTATTTTGGCATGGGCTACTCGCCGACTAAGACAATACATGCTGACTCATACCACTCTATTGATTTCCAAGATGGACCCTGTTAAGTACATCTTTGAAAATCTAGCTCTAACCGGAAAGTAGCCTGATGGAAAATGATTCTGACCGAATATGATATGCAATATACTTCACAAAAAGCCATCAAGGGAAGTGTATTGTCGGATTATCTGGCCCAGCAGCCAATCGATGATTACCAACCAATGAGGTTCGAGTTCCTGGATGAGGACATCATGTTCCTCAAGTCGAAAGACTGTGAAGAACCACTCCCGGAGGAGGCTCCAGACCCTGAATCCAAATCGACTCTGATGTTTGACAGAGCCGTTAACATGAATGGAAGTGGAGTTGGTGTTTTCATTATCTTGCCGGAAGGGATCCATATGCCATTCACTGCCCGATTGACATTCCAATGCACTAACAATGAAGCAGAGTACGAAGCCTGCATAATGGGGATCGAGGAAGCAATCACCTTGAGAATCAAGAACCTCGAAATCTTTGGTGATTCGGCTTTGGTCATCAACTAAGTAACGACAAATGGATGGTTCATCAACCTCATTTGACTCCTTATAGGGACTATACTAGGAGATTGTTAACTTTCTTCACAAAGGTCAAGTTACACTATATACCTCGAGACGAGAATCAATTTGTTGATGCTTTGGAAACCTTATATTCCATGATCAAGGTTCATCAAGAGAACTACGTGCCTTAAATCGATGTCTCTCGTCTTGAAAGACCGGTATATGTGTTCATAGTTGATGGTGTTGATGGTAACAAACCCTGATATTATGATATCAAGCGCTTTCTGAAGTCTCAGGAATACCCGACAGGGGCATCCAACAAAGATAAGAAGACCCTTAGGAGGTTGGCAGACAGGTTCTTCTTAAACCAAGATGATGTGCTCTATAAATGGAACTTCGACATGGTCCTGCTCAGATGCGTGGATAGACACGAAGCATACATGTTGATACAAGAAGTTCACGAAGGCTCCTTCGGTACCCATACTGGAGGACATGATATGGCAAAGAAACTGCTAAGGTCGGGGTATTATTGGATCACCATGGAATTCGATTACTGTAAATATTCTCGTAAATTCCACAAGTGTCAAATCTATGCTGACAAGGTTCATGTACCTCTAAATCCATTGAGCGTCATGTCTTTACCTTGGCCCTTCGCATGTGGGAAATTGATATGATTAACAATATTGAGCCGACCGCTTCCAATGGTCATCGCTTCATCTTGGTTGCCATAAACTACTTCACAAAGTGGGTCGAAACGGCGTCCTACGCCAATGTCACGAAATAAGTGGTAGCCCGGTTCATCAAAAGGGATATCATCTGCCAGTATGGAATTCCCAAAAGAATCATTACTGACAATGGTTCTAATCTCAATAACAAGATAATGGCAGACCTGTGCCAGGATTTCAAGATTGAGAATCACAACTCTTCGTCGTATCGCCCAAAGATGAATGGCACCGTCGAGGCGGCAAACAAGAACATCAAAAAGATCGTGCAGAAGATGGTTGTGACATACAAGGATTGGCATGAGATGCTACCGTTCGCATTGCATGGGTACCGTACATCTGTGTGCACTTCAACTGGGGCAACCCCATTCTCGCTTGTGTATAGTATGGAGGCAGTCCAACCGGTTGAAGTCGAGATCCCTTCGCTGAGAATAATGATGGATGTTAAACTTGATGAAACTGAGTGGCTCCGATCCAGGTACAATCAGTTGAGCCTCATTGAATAGAAACGCCTAGCCGCTGTATGCCATGGACAATTGTATCAAAGGCAAATGGAACAGGCTTTCGACAGGAAAGTACGGCCTCAATGCTACATACCTGGTGACTTAGTGTTGAAAACAATTCTTCCTCCTTTAAACGATCACAAGGGAAAGTGGACACCTAACTATGAAGGTACATTCGTGGTTAAAAAGATCTTCTCGGGCTGAGCCTTAATGTTAACAACCATAGATGGCGAAGACTTCCAATCCCTTGTCAATGCCGATGTAGTTAGAAAATACTTCGTGTAAAGAGACCCGCTGGACAAAAACAGAATAAAAGTCTAGGAAAAAAAGGGTATCCCGGTGAGCAAGAAACAGAAGAAAAGGCTCGTGCAAAAATTAGGGAAATATTTGAAAAAATGTACACCCGTTGAGCTGAAAGCCACATTGGACAGCTCGGGAAAAAAAGGGTATCCCGGTGGATTGAAAACCCGAAAGGGAGATCCACGCAAACGAGGGATTAAAATGAACAACTGCGATCTACGAGATCTATGATTTATCCTTTGCAATCAAGGTACTCGAAGGGTTGAAGATCAATTCAATTACCTTCCTCAAAGAGAAGCATGCAGGGAGTCTTGAGGACATACAAGTCATAGTCGGGTTGGAGCTTGATGAGATTCGTTTGTACATTGCTATTAGGATAGTTTATTTTTCCTTTTGTGCAATTTCCTCTTTCTAGGGATTGATTCCCGATGTAATGCCTATTCATGGCCATTCTTCAATAAATAAAAGTGAAATTTCATTCAAACTTTCTTCCCTATGTTTTTGTTTTTTCATCTACCGCTGATTGATTGCAAAAACGTCCAACAAATTATGATAAATATTGCATTACGAATGCATTAATACCTTATAATACATGCAGGAGAGAAAAAAATTTGACACATATTTGATGTGTTGGGTGACCGGGGATGGTGATTCAGAGCATGAACCCGAGGCATGTTGTAGCGGTAAAAGACATGAGTGTAAGCTATTAGTTAACTTAACTCAAAGTAAACAGAGTCGCCACCGCGCTTTATTTTTATTCCAAGAGGAAAAGGAAAAAAAGAGCGAATAAATCCTAATGAATCTAAAAGCAAAAAGATAAAGAAACATAACAGAGAAACATGTAAAGGGATAGGTTACACAATGGGAAGGTTTTACGTACCCAAAATGTCTGTGGTACTCCACGGGAGCCCTTTGAAAAAATTACTGCTTTTGGTTTGAAAAGGGGTTGTTAAATGAGAGTGGGGGGATGAGAAAATAATTATTTTTTTAATATTTTTGTGTTTGGAGAGGTTTACCACCTCATGCCTACGTACCCACAAAGTGCAATGTAAGATCAAAACCCCGTAGTTCGTGGTACAAATAGTAAAAGGGTGGGTTGTAATTAATTTTATTAAGTGAAGAGAATTTGTCATCTTCAAGTGGATGGACAAACAAGCTACCATGAGAATGAAGGAATGGACTCATACATCATTATGGGGAGGGTGCCAACTCGAATAAAATCAACGAGTATGCCACTAAACTCCCACGAATGACAAGAGACTCAATTACATCAAACTACAACCATGGAGATTGAGAGACTTGCACATGACTAAAGAATAATGACTCATAATCGGCACCTTTTTTAAAGAAAATACACAAAGTCGGGACATATTTAGGTCTATGTTAAGCAATCGCTGAGTAATTTACGAAGTAATTACCCTACAAATGAGGCCGACCACCACCAATTAAGGAGCATAATGTTAGTGCTAATGCATGTGAGATAAACGATATGTAAATCACTATCCGGACGCAATACCGCACGAAACTAAAGGTGAATACCAAATTGAGCCGCACTCATGGTATTCTTCCATCCTTAAGTTCAATCACTCATCTTGGTGGATTCAAGCATGAAAATGTATCACTAACGCAAAGTACCTCAAATGAATTAAATAATCCACTTAAAGGTAGTTTTGAATTAATGAACATTAACTACTCTAATCTACACCCAAAGTTAATTGAAATTAAGGAGGAATCACTCTCAAAAGTGCTTCCCAAGGTAAAAATAAAAAGGAGGAAGAAGAAGAAGAAAGAGGAACCAAAAGGAGACTTGAAACAAGCCAAAAACATCATTCTGACTTGCGTTAACCGGTTAACCAAATGGGTTAACCGGTTAACGCAGGAAAAATCTGTGCAAATTTAAAGATGGTTAACTGGTTAACCAATGTGAACTATAAATGGTTAACCGGTTAACGTTGTACCAGAAGCAGAAAAATGCAGAAAATTCAACATGATCCATTTTGAAACCTTTTCTCAAACATTTGATGATCATGATCTGAATTTGCACGAATTTTAAAACCAAAATACAGTGGAATCCCTGCAATCAAACAACAAATAAAGATCCAAAGAATCTAGAAATAAAGGCACCAAAGATCTACATTTTGAATGTTGATGGTGAATATGGGTTTATGGAGTGAGATGAATTACCAAAAGCACTTCTTCAAATTGAACAAAATCAAGCTTAGATCTACTGAAATTGATGAACAAAAGAAGGAAAGGATGAAGGTTTAGCTCAAGTTAGTCAAGAATTCAATGTGAATTCTTGATAACTTCAAAAGAAAGAAAGTGAGCTTTAGAGAATTTTGGTGTTGGGGAAGTATTTTGCAAGAGGTTTTGTGGCTATCAAAAGCTTGGTGAATGAATAAAATTATGGTTCTATTTAAAGAATCTAGGTATGGGAATTTGGTGGAATGGAGCTTGCTTTGGTAATTAAAATTAGGCTTGGTAATTGAAATTTTGGTGGGAAATGGAAAAGAGTGGTGATTAGTGAGGGTTTATGGTAGGAAATGATCAAAGTGATGTAGAGAAATCAGAAACCAATGGATCTAGAATATTCCAATTAAATAAATGATCTAAGGGTGCTGAATTTGAATAAAATATTCAAATTTTGCACCGGTTAACCGGTTAACGCATATGGTTAACCGGTTAACCAAACCAAAATTTGAATATTTTATTCAATTGAGGCTGCTTGGTTGCCGTGGCCCGATTCTTTTTATACGTCGAAGAAGGCATGAAAATAAACACTGAACCTTGGAAATCCTTTGAATGAATCAATTAACTATGGAAATCCTTGATCAGATAAACTTGGATTATTTGCGGATCAACTTCGACTTTTGTCTGTGAAATTTTGCTCGGGCTGCAGGACTGCTATTTTTTGGCATTTTCAATTGATTCCTCTTCTTGAAAAGGTTAGTAAGAGGAAACAAAATATTTTTGGATTTTGATTAATGGTTAGTAAAAATAAACAAATAAAGTAATTTAAAGACAACGGTGATCCCCTGCGAGGCACAAACCTAACCTGAGAAGAACTGAGCAACCAATGCGATCTTGTTTGTATGCAAGATGCATATGAAAATGCGAAGAAAACCTAGGGAAAAAATTAGAGTGCAACAACTGCCCCTATTTAAGTTTCTTCAATCTGAAGATATGAAGATTGACATCTTCGTCTCTGCAAGATGGGAGAGACTTAAATACAGAAAACCCAAATTTTTGTCCTAAGAGAACATGATATGATATGAATATGATATGATATGCAAACCCAAGATCTATGTGGGGAGAACATGACCACCAGAGGAAAGCAAAAAGCTTGGGGACACAGAAGAAAAATCCTGCTGGGGAATACAAAAAACATCAAAAGCGTTTTCCAGGAAAATAAATCACTGGAAAGCCGACTCTACATGGGGAAAAGATATGATATAATCAAAGCAAAAGGTTCAACAAGGAAGAGTAAACACTCCTCCAGGGAATAATAACCAATCAAAGTATTCGAGTCCAAAGATGGAGGAATACCGAGCCGGACAAGAATCATCCACTACCGGTTTACTGGGTAGAAGATATGGAAATAACGGACTAAACTATCGATTTACTGGATAGGAGAAAAACAAAGAGGGATAACCTCCACTACCTTTTTACTAGGTAGAAAAATTCTCAACTACCAGATTTACTGGGTAGGAGTATAAGCAAAGGTAAACAACTACCTTTTTACTGGGTAGAAAGAAGAATTCTAGACTACCGGATTTACTGGGTAGGAGTACAAGCAAAAGAGCTTGATTAGTTTGGTAATGTTACCCACTATCGAATAATTGATAACTTAATTCCAAAGTAACATACTCAAGTTGGGGAAACTATTGACCACTATCAAACAATGATAGCTTAATTCCAAAGCAAATATTAACTCATAAAAAAGGACCAAAATTCAATCCAAGAACAAATTGGAGAGAAATGGTCAAACAAGACTCATCCCGAGGAAGAAATATCTCAACTGGGGGAATTCCATCCAGATGATAAACTGGGGAGGAAACTGAATCAAAATCATCCATGAGAAACAAACTCAGTGGGGAAATAGAAAGGATCAACACTTTCTGCTTAATGGTCGACACTCTAAACTTGAGAGGAAGACATCACACACTCTGCGGGGAAAGATCACACCAAAGAGCGGGGAACAAAGATAAAGGAAAGAATGCAAGCAAACGATGCCATGCTTAATCATATGAATATGCGTATGAATATGCTGACAAAACAGACATAAAGATAAGCAACGGGTGACATAAACACTACAACAATCAAATATTCGGCTAATTAGGGCAACAAGGCCGGGGACCATGTTGGAGATTCGATTCAAAATCGTGCAGGGGAACATCCAAAAGCCATCAAAGGAATAAAATCCTGCTACAAGGCACAACATTAGACTAGCGAAAAAAATTGTTGGGGATCCAATCCACAAAGAAATCTTCAAGAACCCATAAAGGATAACATCAGAAATTCCGAACTGAGAGAACAACATGTTGGAGACACCTCAATAACACAAAGATCTTTCACACTTTGGGGATGGAGGGAAAAGTCCCTGTTAAACTATGGTGAAGATAAATATCTTCATAACTCTGTTTGGTGGAAACAAAATAAAGATATACCAGTGATGCAAATAAAGCATAGCCTACTGGAGTATCAAACATCAATCATCAACTCCGCATAGGAATACCACCTTGCTGAGGAAAAGTAATAATCTGCAAGGGATGGGGAAAGCTTCCACAATCCTTGCTGAAGACAAAAGTGTTCTTAATCAAACTCCTACATGGAATAATCATCATACTATTCTTGTTCCATTCGGGGAAAGAGTCATGCCGCTCTTACTCTGTTTGGGGGAAGAGTTATGTCACTCTTTCTCTGCTTGGGGAAAGAGTGTAAAACTTGTTGAAGATCAAATAGAAATCTGCTGGAAACCATCACACGCAGACCTACCGGGGATCTATGGAGATTAATCATCACCGAAAATATGGACTTTTCAACCCATGTGAGGATATCATAAATTAATCATAGCAAACCACAGTTACGAGGTATTTTAAATCAATACCCACAAACAGGTGAAAGAAAACCTCTAAACTGATTGCTATACCAATATTTCTGTTAAGGGATACAACCAATTCAAGCTGAGGAAAAAGAAATCGATTGAGGATTCCCAATACTTCTCAAGTCAAAGGTAAACTGCTGAGGAAGATACCAAAACTCATCTAGGGATTTTCTAGGATATCCCTTCCAACAACTCTTCTGGGGAATGGAACATAACTAGGAGCATGTACAATCTCCGCCCATGTTGGTGGGGCACAAAACATCATTAATATCAACATACCAGGACTATTCAGGAGTTCCGTAAGGACACAATCAGATCCAACCTTGCTCTGGGAGAGACGAGTTACACACATCTGGATTTTACTATCCCTGGAATTACTATTGATATCCTTTCTTTGTTCACATATCAAAAGAAAAATGCTTTTATAATCTTCAAAGATTAAATTTATTAAATTTGTTTCAAAAATCATCATCAACAATAAATTGAGATTTTGTAAATAGAAACAACATAATGAATTTCAAATAATTGGATAAAAGCTCAAACTCATTGATAGAATGGTAGTCAGCAAATGGCATGACTCCATGGATCATTACAAGTTTGAAAAATTGTAAATACATGGAAAAGGGCTACATTGAAAATACAATGATCACTATTCTCCCTATCAACTTTGAACTCCACTGTGTCTGAAAACTTCAGTCAATGACGAGTGAATAAGAATCTTTGATGGGCAATTCTTCTTAGGGATAGAATCTGAAATCCTTGGTTACTACAAGTGATCCAGTCTGTTGATGCAGTTACTTGCCATGATCCCTAACTTTTTCCTAGATTCCCCTTTCGGGTTTTCAATCTACCGGGATAATTATTTCTGTTCATGTGTCTAATTTTTTCCTGGACCGCCCTTTCGGGGTTTCAATCCACCGAGAAGCTCATGTTTGCCTAAGCCGCCCTTTCGGGTTTTCAACTTAGTGATCTATTCTTTTATTTCTAGGCGAAGTATTTCTTGACTGCATCCACATTCACAGGACAAGTGATCTCCTCACCATCCATAGTTGCAAGAAATAATAAACCACCAGAGAAGGCTTTCTTAACAACATATGGGCCATCATAGTTCGAAGTTAACTTGCCCCGAGAATCTGTAATGAAAAACTGAATCTTTTTTAGCACGAGGTCTCCTTCTCTGAATACACGAGGTTTGACTTTCTTGTCAAAATCTTTCTTCATTCTTTGCTGGTACAACCGACCATGACACAAAGTTGTTATTCTCTTTTCCTCAATCAAGTTCAACTGATCAAATCTACTCTGACACCATTCAACCTCAATCAACTTAGCTTCCATCAGAACTCTAATTGATGGGATCTCAACCTCGACGGGGAACGGGTTGCCCCTGTTGAAGTGCAGACAGATGTACGATACCCATGCAAAGAAAAAGGGAGCATCTCATGTCAGTCCTTATATGTCACAACCATCTTCTAAATGATCTTCTTGATGTTCTTATTTGCAGCTTCAACAACCAAATTCATCTTCGGTCTATAAGGAGAAGAATTATAGTGTTGAATCTTGAATTCTTCACAAAGCTCTTTCATCATCTTATTATTCAAGTTAGAACCATTATCAGTAATTATTCTATTCGGAACACCATATCTGTAGATAATTTTATTCTTGATAAACCGAATCACAACTTGCTTGGTCATATTAGCATACAATGCTGCCTCCACCCACTTGGTGAAGTAGTCAATTGTCACAAGAATAAAATGATGTCCATTCGAATCCTTGGGTTCAATCATACCAATTATGTCAATTACCCATATAGAGAAAGTCCACGGGGAAGAAATTACATTGAGATGAGTTGGTGGCACAT
This sequence comes from Lathyrus aphaca, assembly GCA_963966055.1. Classification (NCBI taxonomy): domain Eukaryota; kingdom Viridiplantae; phylum Streptophyta; class Magnoliopsida; order Fabales; family Fabaceae; genus Lathyrus; species Lathyrus aphaca. Next base: position 143,030,112 of record OZ014519.1, read on the forward strand.
GAATCTCGTCAGAATACACTTGGCACTTATGGCACTTTTTCACATACTTGCAACAATCAGATTCCATAGTCAGCCAATAATAACCTGCTATCAACATCGTTTTAGCCATTGCATGCCCATTAGCATGAGTACCAAAAGATCCTTCATAAAATTTCTTTCATTAACATGTCTGCTTCATGTCTATCCACGTATCTGAGCAAGACCATGTCAAAGTCCTCTTATAAAGAACATTTCCATTCAGGAAGAAATTGCCTGCCAATCTCCTCAAAGTCCTCTTATCCTTATCGGATGCACCAAGGCTTGTCATTATGTGACTCTAGAGAAAACATTTAACATCATGATACCAAGGCCTGTCATCATGGACCTTTTCAACTACAAACACATGACATGGTCTTTCAAGCCGCATCACTCTGATCACGGGAACGTCATTCCATTGGTGCACCTTTATCATAGAAGTTATAGTTGCTAAAGCATCTGCAATCTAATTTTCATCACGAGGCACATAATGAAACTCAATTTTAGTGAAGAAAGTTGATATCCTCCTGGCATAATCTCTATAAGGGATCAAGTGGGGTTGATGAGTTACCCACTTACCCTTGATCTAATTGATTACCAAGGCAGAATCTCCATACACATCAAGATGCTTAATTCTCAAATCAAAAGCTTCCTCAAAACCCATAATACAGACTTCATACTCAACTTCATTATTGGTACAAGGAAAAGTTAACCTTGCAGCAAAAGGAATATGTGAACCATGGGGAGTAATGATCATTGCCCCAATTCTTCTTCCGCGCGCATTTACAGCACCATCAAAAACTAAACCCCAACGAGATCCAGGCTCTGTCCCTTCCTCAATCAAATGTTCATCACAATATTTCATCTTCAAAAACATTACAACCTCATCCGGAAAATCAAACTTGACAGGCTGGTAATCATCAATCGGTTGATGTGCCAAATGGTCAGCCAAGATACTACCTTTTATAGCTTTTTGAGCTCGGTACTCGATATCATATTCTGACAATAACATTTGCCAATGAGAAATCCTCCCAGTCAAAGCAGGCTTTTCAAAGATATACTTGATTGGATCCATTTTAGAGATCAACCGAGTTGTATGATTCAGCATGTACTGGCGAAGACGCTTTGCAATCCAAGCTAAGGCACAACAAGTTTTTTCAAGCATGGAGTACCGAGACTCATAATCAGTGAATTTCTTACTCAAGTAGTAAATTTCATATTCTTTTCTTCCAGTTTCATCTTGCTGACCAAGCACACAACCCATGGAATCTTCCAACACAGTCAAGTACATAATCAACGGTCTACCTTCTACTGGAGGAGACAAGATAGGAGGTTCAAGCAGATATTCTTTGATACTTTCAAATGCCTTCTGACAATCGTCTGTCCAGACACAACCTTGGTCTTTTTGCAGCAACTTGAAGATCGGAGCACACGTAGCAGTCATGTGAGAGATAAACCTCGAAATATAATTCAAACGGCCCAAGAATCCTCTTACTTTCTTTTCAATTCTTGGAGTAGGCATTTCCTGAATAGCTTTCACTTTATCAGGATCAACTTCAATACCTCTTTGGTTGACAATGAAACCTAACAACTTTCTAGAACATACACCAAACGTGCACTTGTCCGGATTCAAACGAAGCTTAAACTTCCTTAACCTCTGAAACAACTTCAGCAAATGTTCAACATGATCCTCTTTAGTCCTCGACTTAGCGATCATATCATCAACATATACTTCAATTTCTCTGTGCATCATATCATGGAAAAGTGTGGTCATAGCTCTTTGGTATGTCGCACCAGCATTCTTCAATCCAAAGGGCATCACTCTGTAGCAGAATGTTCCCCATGGTGTAATAAATGTGGTCTTTTTCATGTCCTCGGGTGCCATCTTTATTTGATTATAACCGGAAAATCCGTCCATAAAGGAGAACACATCAAACTTAGTCGTATTATCTACCAACACATCAATGTGTGGCAATAGGAAATCTTCTTTTGGACTGGCTTTATTCAAATATCTGTAATCAACACACATTCAGACTTTTCCGTCTTTCTTTGGAACGGGCACAATATTGGCCACCCATTAAGGATAATTAGACGTCACAAGAAAACCTGCATCAATCTTCTTTTGAATCTCCTCTTTGATTTTTACTGCCATATCAGGATGACTTCTTCTCAACTTCTGCTTCACAGGTGGACACTCAGGCTTCAGCGGCAATTTATGCTCCACAATATCAGTATCAAGACCTGGCATATCCTGATAGGACCAAGCAAACACATTAACATACTCTCTAAGAAGCTCAACCATCCTCTTCTTAACATCAGGACCAAGCAATGCTCCAATCTTGACTTCTTTCTTATCATCTTCAGTACCCAAGTTAACCATCTATATAGACTCTCCATGAGGCTGAATAACCTTCTCCTCGCGCTCAAGTAATCGAGAAATTTCATCAGTAATCTCTTTAACATCCTCTTCCTCAGCTTCAAACACAGGGAATTCAAAGTTGGGAGTGGGCATATGATCATTTTTTTCAATGGGTTTATCAATCAATATGCACAATGATTTTATTTTTATTTTAGAGTATGAACAAAAGTGAAAACATTATGCAGATAAACAATGATTATTATTATTTTGGGTTTTTTATGTTACCATTTTTCAAAATAAAGCAAAAAAGGAAAAACACATATGGAATTAACAAAAATAACATTTTATTGAGTATGATAAAATTTGAAACAAAGCCCGACAAACATCACTTTCACCTTGGGCAGAGTGAAAGGATTTTTGAAAGAAAATAAAACAAATTACTTTGAAGTATGAACAATAGAAGGAACATCAACAGCAATCCAGTTCTTGCAAATCTTTCCGTGCGTAACAAAGTTAGGCATTTCTTCATCTTCATCATCTTCAATGATGGCAGCAGCGAAATGATCGTTGATAAACCCAACACTTTGGAATCCTTCCTGAATAGTCTTCGGGTCATTGAGAGCCACACCTGGTGCAAAACCAATACCAAACCCTTCTTTGTTAACAACATCAATAACTTGTTCCCAACTATCAGATTGACCAGTTTCGAGCACGCGCAGAGCATCCTTGAGAGAAGACATTGGCATAACATTCTTCTTAGCAGCATTATCAATAACATAAAGAGTCTGGAATGAAGTTCCCACCTCTTCTTCAGAATCAATATAGGAGAAAGATGACAAATTGCTCACTAACATCGCCTGTTCACCGCTAATAGTCACTAATTTCCCATCTTTCACAAACTTCAGCTTCTGATGGAGAGTAGATGTCACATCTCCTTCCTCATGAATCTAGGGTCCTCCAAGGAGACAATTGTAAGCGGGACGTATATCCATTACTTGAAAAGTAATATGGAATATAAAAGGTCCAATCAGAATAGGAAGATCAACTTCACCAACCACAGTCTTCTTTGATCCGTCAAAAGCTTTCACAATAATCCCACTATGCCTCATGGGAGCGCCTTGGTACGGAAGCCTTGACAAAGTCAATCTTGGCATCACATTCAGAGAAGATCCGGTATCAACCAGCACCTTAGACATAACGTCTTCCTGACAGTTCACTGAAATATGCAGAGCCAAATTATGGTTCCTTCCTTCTTTAGGCAAGTCATCCTCACAGAAACTCAGATTGTTGCACGATGTGATATTAGCCACAATACTATCAAACGTATCAACCGTCACATCATGGTCAACATAAGCTTGATCAATAATCTTCTTCAAAGACTGCCTATGAGCCTCATAGCACATTAAGAGTGATAGAACTGATATCTTCGACGGAGTATGCAACAACTGCTCAGTAACATTATACTCGCTCTTTTTTATCAATTTTAACACCTTATCTTCACTATCTTTCAAACTGGCATCAGACCGAATAACAGTATCCTCAATCTACTTACTCGCATTTGAATCTTCAGCTCTCTTCGGAGGATCCGAAGCATAAACTCTATCATTTCGAGTAACTTTTGACACATCACCAATGCTAACCACAGAAGGAATAGGAACTTCCTTACCATTTTCTATCATCGTAGCATTATACCGGTACATAACAACTTTATCAGACTCATATGGCATTGGACCAGGCAAATTGATCACCAAAGGAGTAACAACATTTTTACGGCTATCAAAAGAAATAACCACCTTCTTAGGAACAACCTTCTCAAGAATATTGAACTGAGGCACAATAACATTCACTTCATTGTCATACTCATCTCTTTTAGCTGTCACTTCAATCAACTTATCATCCATCATCTTTTGAATGTCTCTCTTAACAATCACGCAACCACGAGGGTTCATCGAGCAAATGCAACATCCAACATAATCGTGATCAATATCATGATATTCACTTAAGAAAGCATGCATCTCAACCAAAGACCTTCAAATATGGAGGACCTCATAAATCTTGAACAAACCAGGACAACCATCAACCATATTCACAGACGTATTACCATGCTTCGGAAGCGGATTTGTCTTCACATTTGGATTAACATCATTGAAGGACAGAACATTGCTCCTTATCAATTTCTTCACTTCAAACTTCAATGGATAACAATTCTCAATATCGTGCCCCGGGGCACCTTGATGAAAAGCATAGTGAGCTTCTGGTTTATACCACCATGGAATAGATTCTGGAACAGGAGGCGGAGAACGTGTTTGAACAAGATTCTTTTCAATCAGAGATGGAAGCAAATCCGCATATTTTATTGGAATGGGATCCAAATTCAGCTTAGCAAGACCCTGTTGATTTCCACTCTGTTGCACAGATGGCTGTTGATAATGAGACTAGTACTTTGGAGCTATTGTCACAGTTGGAGTCACATTAATTATCGGAGTTACAGAGGCTACATGCTGATGATGACGATTCTCACGACCACGAGGTCTTCTGTAACTTTCACGAGACACAACACTAGTCTCACCTTCTTTTTTCTTACCAAAACTGAACCTCTTAGAGTTCGAGCCATTACTACTCTCTTGGATCAACCGTCCCTCACGGACACCTTCTTCTAGTGTTGCACCTCAAAATTTGCCCTCACCTGGACAAGACATTGTGTTCTAAGATGTCCCAAGAGGTTCACAAAGTTCACAAGGTTCATAAGGTATCTCAAGAGGTTCACAAGGTTCACAATTAGTCAGAAAGTTTGACAATCCCCTTAGACAAAGCATCCTCCTAAGCAATGCATCCTAAACTAGGGTTTTGAGTTTCATCAGGCTAAATGGACTTTCAAGGCCTCAAGTGAGCTTCATAACATCCTACATGTCTTAAATAATCCCTATGACAAGTTTCAAGGCTTTCCCAAAAGGTTTGCTCAATCAGATGATCAGATATGCAAAAATCAGTCAAAGCAGTTAAAAAGTCAACCTAAGGTCAAATGTGGTCAAACCAAAGTCAAACTTCATGATTTTTTTGCCAAAATCAAGTATATGAATTAAAATTCATCACTTGATCAAGGGTTTATCATGATTCATCAAGGAGATTTCAGATCATCAGGAATCAGGAGTTTCTAAATTAGGGTTTTCACAGGAAACGTCAACTGAACTTTGACCAGCCATAACTTTCATATGATTCATCAAATTTTTTCCATCCAAAGCTCATTTTGAAGGAAATTGAATTCTCTACAACTTTGTGTCTCACAAGCCAATCCCAAAAATGCTTCATTTGGAAGGTATGAGCTAAGACATTATAGGTCATTTTAAAAGTCAACAAAAAGTCAACATCTTCCAAAGGGCATAATTTGAAAATGGTAAAGGATATGGACATGAGACCAAAGAGGTTGGTTAGAGGATTCTCTAAGCTTTCCAAAATGTCCAAGAACACCTTCATAGGCTTAAAATTGAAGGATTTGTTCCTTTGTGAAGTTGGGAAATATTTGAGAGGTTTATTGAGCAAATGGGGTCTTATAACCAATTCTTTCCACATGGGCTTGCAATTTTATGACCCAATCTCTACATGACATCATGCACGATTCAAATATCATTTATTCAGATTTTTATAGTTTATTTTTTATTTATTTTGATTTTATTCATTAAAAATCAATTTAAATTAAAATAAAATATGAAAACTCAATATTTAAATTTGATTCTTGTTCTAGAAAGTCATAAACATCATTTAGAGATGATTGATCTTATTCAAATTCGTGCTAGAACAGATTGGTATGTGAAGATTTGATTTTTTACATATTTTGATCATGAGGTTTCTTCACATTCAAGTCATTCAAAAAAGCCCACAAATCCACAAACTCTTGACCTAATTTGCATCACCATATATACACAAACCTATTACAAGCACAAAGGACGAAATTCAGAGGCCAAGAGGTAGGATTCAAACTTCCAAATTTCATACAAAAACTCACATTCGGATTGTGGATTGCAGGCCATATCAAGACATTTTGAAGGTTGTAACATGTTCCTTGAACATCATTGAAGCTATCCCAACCATTACCATCATTCAAAACTTCATAAATCATTGAAACCGAATCATCATGTTCTTGAGTTTTTGGATTTTTGGATTTCATTAATTCATACAATATAAATGATTTTTATGCATTGATACTTGTTTATTAACATCTCTGGAATGTTTTTGTATGCTTGAATTGAGTTTTTGTTGCAGAATCAAGGAGATGCCATTGTTAGGGTTTGAAGCTCGAATTTAGGATCTTAGGATTTAGGGCATATAAATGAATTCTAAAAACATGGTTATGACGTATGAACATTGGGTAATTGATATGGGTTGTGAATTTTTGTTATTATTATGGTTTGTATGATGTTTCAAAAACCTAGGTTCTTCTGGTTGACACTGCCCGCAGGAAATTTCGCAAGAAATATCATATGAAAATTCGCAGGAAATTCAAATGAAGAAGATGAAGTTTGGCGCGGAATCCAGATTGGAAATTTGTTTTATTTTATTATAATTAGTAATGGTTATATGTTGCATGCGCCCCATGTGGCTCAGTTGGTTGAAGCGTTTGGTTGTTGTTGTGATGGTCATGGGTTCGTATCTGGCCGCAGGCCATTTTGTTTTAATTTCATTTGTTTTTGCAGGTTTACAATATGATGAATGTGTTGCACTTGGATGACACAAGCGCATGCTAGCTCAGCTGGTTTTGTATGTTGTTGTTGAGGTAAAGGACCTGGGTTCAAATCCTAGGTCCTATCTTTTTAGGTCTTTTCTTCATGTTTTGTTTTGTTATTTTCTTTATTTTTTGATTTAAATTAATATAATTAAAATATTTTCTAAACTAATAACCAATAATATTTTCATAAAACTTTATATTTTCTAAAATTCATATTTATTTTCTTAAATGTCAATTATTAGTATTAATTTTATAATATTTTTGTATGTAGTTATTAAATATATTTTTGTAAATAAATCAATAACGTATTTTTATTATAATCAAAAACCCTAATTTTCTTAATTTAAATACTAACCCTAATTTTTCTTCTAACCCTAAAAATTAACTTAATTTTTCTAAACCCTAATTATTAATCTTAATTTTTATTAATATGTAAATAATTTATTATTTTGTTTATTATCATTAAATTTATTATATTTTCTTAATTAACCTTTAAAAATTTCTAATATTTGTTTAACCTAAAAATAATTTTTCTTTTGAATTTTTATTCTCTTTATTTATTATTCTAACTATTATTGTTATTATTATTATTTTATTATTGCTAATATTTTGTGATTTATTTATTATTCTTATTATATTTATTATTATCATTATTATTTTTATTATTATGTAACTGCTAAAGCCATGTAATATTTGTAGGTTTACTTTATATCTTTATTTTATTTTGTAAATATTTTACTGTATGGTTAGTAATCTTAGGGTGTGTATAACCTATATGTGATTAAAACAACTTAGAAAATTAATTCAAATAAGATAAGTATCTGAATATAAATACTCACACACGTAAGTCGATCTTTGATCGCCATCTTGCACTTCCAAGGTTACCCCTCTTGGTTGCCTTAAATATGGTCAAGTCCCTCGAATATAGGGGTGTCTTAAGCAAAATCCCTTCATAAAAATCATCAAGTCCCTACAGTTTAAAAGATCAAGTCCCTTTGAGGTTGCCTACGGAATAATGATCTTGTCCCTTCGAATAAATAATGATAGTCCCTACGAATTGCTAAAGACACCCTTACCTGTTGCCTTCTATGACCATACGATGACCATACGCTTGTCCCTTACACATCCAAGGTAACGACTACCTATTCCTTAATAATAGGTATAGTCTTACCATTGAAAGAACATACGAGAATGCGAAAGACTTAATCTAGGGTAGGTACCTCATAGTTACTTGCTCACACTTTTCAAAATTACTTTTATACCTCACAATTTCTAAACTAGGCTTTGTATACACCCATACGAGGGTCATTACCAAGTACTTAAAGAATTTTTTCTAATCACACACTACACGCTTCAAAAATAATTAAAGTGAGCTAAGTAACTAAGAGCCCATGGATAACCATGGATATAAAGGGTGCTAACACCTTCCCTTTATATAACCTACCCCCCGAACTCAATTCTTTTAAAATAGGTCTTTCTTGTTCTTTTATGTCCTTTCCTTATGGATAAAATAAAAAGTCAGTGACGACTCTTGCTATCCGCAACATTTATAGAAAGTCAGTTCTCCCACCGTGTTACAGAACTGGTGACTCTGCTGGGGACCTAATAAAAGAGGGGTACCCTTAGGAATTAGATCACTTAAATTGTTTGCTTTGTTTGCTTTATATTACTTGTTGGGCTTTATGTGTGAAAGATCCTAACCCGGATCTAGTGTACCTTAGGTAAATGGCAATAGACCAAGGAAACTGTACGGCGTATACCGATATGGTTGATCTGGTGGCCATAATTAGTGTGACTTCTTGGTTGGTGCTTATATTCCTTAAGTAAGTTAAGGATAATATGGGGCTGCCATATGTTGTCAATACACTAACTGACTTTTAGAACCTTAGTCATCCCATCTTGGCCTTTAGAAAGTAGTGAGATAGCCGGCTTTGGTGAAGACTGAAGTTGGTTGATACTCGATACTACGCTCATGGAGATCCTAAACTTGGAGGGTTTTGGTTGGCAAGTAAGTTGCCTACTGAACAACCACCCTTGTGAAGGATCAGTGATATTGATATCCCTTAGAACCTGGTTACTTTTGTAGGACAGGATGAACCAACTAAACTTCAAGGGAGGGTACTTACCTTTAAACCTCATGCAAGCCTTCAAACCTAGGGCTATTGTGTGACTTGTTTGTGTGTGCCACATGTTTGTGATTGAGCATAACATCATAGCATCATCATGCATCATAAGCATAGCATTTTCACTAACCATTTCAAGGACCAAAGGATTTATTTTTGTTCTTTGTTGCAGGTCATGGCTTCTGCTCGTAGGAATACTATCCAGATCAACTTTGTAGGAATACCTCCTAAGCTTAAGGAATTGGTCTCTCAAGTTTCTGAAAACTCCCAATTCATTAAGAGGCATGGTCACCTACTGGATCTAGTCACTTCAGGGTTCAATGAAGACATGATGAGTGTTCTGTTTCAGTTCTTTGATCCTAAACATTATTGCTTCACATTCCCCGATGTCGCTCCCACCAAATGACACCCAGGGTCAGAAGGGGTACAGACACGAACGGTCGGCGAAAAGGAGGGAAGAGAACACACAGGGGTGAACTCAGAAAGAAAAGAGTCGCCAGCTAGGCATTTTTATCCCGAAGGAAAGGCAATGCTGCATAGACCTAGAAAGATATGGATAAGACGGTTGCGAACCAGAGAGACTGAGAAAGGGGGTTGGTTACAACCTGGGAAGGTATTAGCACCCAGATTGTCCGTCGTACTCGACGGGATCCACGCTTAAAAGATTTGTGTTTTAAAGGGGTAGTGTCGGTGCAATTTGTGTATCAATGCTAGAAAAGAATGCAAGTGTCAGTGTAAAAGAAAAGTGAAGTGTATAAGAGAAGTGTCAGTGTAAGAACAAGGATGAAATGCTCATGACCATGAGGCTTAAAGAATAAGGCTAGAAAGAGGGGGAATATACAGAGACTTTTGTTCGATAACTGTTAAGTTATGCCTACGTATCCTCTCGTGCAATGAGGAAGTCAGAACACCGTAGTTCGACCCAAAGAGACTGAAAGAGGAAATGACTTGTGAACTGCTTGCTTGCCTATGCTCAAGTGTATGACCTGTCTAGCTCAGGTGCAAACTGTCTTGCATTAGACGGAAGAAGCAAGTTCTCGTTTGTGAATGAATGAGATGAGAAAAGAATCCCGAAGGAGACGATTATTGTTTGTTTTTGTGTTTTCAGTCTTTTATTGCTTTTGAAAGTTTGTCATAAGTTAATGAGCTTAAGCCTAAACCAATGGGTTAGTAAACTCATCACATCCTCCCTCTGATTAGGGGTAATGAGAATACCTTAAGTGTGAAGTCAGCATCTCACACTTAATCACCCTGATGTAGGATTAAGATCATTAACCTACTTGCAATTATTTAGATGTTTTTGTTGTTTTCGTTTAGTGTTAAGTAATGAGATTAAGCCATAATCAGGGATTAAACAGACTCATTACACCATCCTAATAGAAGGATAATAGATGAGAACATTTAAGCTGAGAAAGACTCCTCAACTTAATCCATGATTAGGGATTAACCTCATGACAAAACAAAGCCTTTATTAGATGGATTTTAGTTAATGATAAGATGAAGAAGAGATTTTTATGGTTGGTAAGACAACTTGAGGGGGACTTGTCCATTAACACTAGGGTTAGTCCTTCTTAACCAATTAAGGAAGAAGTAGAACCCTAATGCAAGGCCCAAGTTACAAGCTTGATGTCTTGATGATTATTAAGTGGATTGATTAAAGGATGTAAACACATTAAGGGTTTAACACTTAGGATTAAAGTTATACACTCCATCTACGCATAAGCTTAATTACAAAGTCTTAAAACCTTTAAGGTTTAGTCCTTGATTATGAGATGAGAAGTGAAGACACAAAGATGACACAAAGGTAAAACTAAATGGGGAGACTAATAAAACCCTAATTGTGATCATGCTTGGTTGTTCCTAGGGTTAATGAGGTTTAAGAGAAAGATCTTTAGGGAAACCACCAGGAAGGAAGCAGATGAAAGGAGCAAAGAGAAGCAAAACAACTTGCTTCACTTAAGAAGACAAGTTGCTTGAAGAAAGAAAGTAAGATGAACATGAATGAGCAAGATCAATCCAATACATAAGGTAAGATGCAGCAAAGATGCAAGAGAGATGAGAAGAGATTGTGAGAAGTGAAGGCAAATTCACTTCTCAAACAACTTACCCCCTGAAATGTTAACATAAGAAAATGAAATGTAATGCAAATGAGATGCAATGTCATGATGCAAACCAAAACCAGAAGCATAAGTATGATGTTAATGATGCTAAGAGATGATGCAAACATGAAACAAGGCATGAGGATGATCATACAAACATATGGATGCAAGAGAAGCATGTTTTGAACCATGGATGTTCATGAAAAGTTATGGAATGCAAAAGACATATAACATAGCAAATGAAAGATGCAATGATCAAACATGATTCTAATATGTCTTAAGATGTCTTATGAATCAAATGAATGCACAAAATGTCATGGCAAGTCATGGTATGCAAGCAAATGGAAGATGGATGCAAAGGAAGGCATAAATTAGGGTTTATGATCAACACACAAAGCAAAATCCAAAACCAGAAGCAAATGACATGATAAAAATTTGAAAATGCAATCAAAGATACCCTAAACCTATACAAACTCACTGCCCAAAGGAGGGGATCCAACTCTTAACCTAGTGGAAGTTATGAATTTCCTAAGATTGCTAGGGTTTTGAGGTACCTTGTCAAGAAAAATGCAAAACAAATTAGAAATGCAAGATCAATTCATGCCAATTTTATCCTATAAACTACATGATATGCAAGATGCAATGCACAAAGAAACATGATCCAACTCTCAATGGTTAGGCAGAAAAGAATTTTCAAAGTTTAAAACTAAATATTGCCTTGAAATGAAATTAATTCCAAAGAAAATTATCAAAAGGCATCAAGAACAAAAAAGAAATTTGGTTTGAGAGTTGGACAATGTTTCTAAATGTTTTTAAATGCTATATGAATTTTTTTGTGATTTTTAAATACCTAAAAGTATTTTTAATTAATTAATTTTCATTAATTAATTGAAAATAAACTTTTAAATGATTTAAAAATAATTTTTAATGCAAAAAATAAAAATAAAAATATTTTTGTGTTCTGAAAAATAATGAAAACCTTGACAAAAATTTTCATAATTTTTAAACATTTTTTGCTATTTTTATTAATTCGTGCAAAATAAATCAAAACAAATGAAAATAAAATGAATTTTAAATGAAAAATGGGAAAGTCAACTGATCTGAGGGTCCAGATTCAAAGTCAGGGGGGCGGGAATTGACTTGGCGCGCGAATGGACGGCCTGAATTCAAATCTCACTAATTATGATTAAGCCCTAATCATGTGCCCTAATCACTTTCAGATGACCGGAACAATGTTCCGGTCATCTTCTCCGGCAAGCCAAAATCTCTATCTCTCTCAATACGCATCAAAACCTCACAAAAATCTCCAGAATCAACCTATGATCATCACTAAGCATAAACCCTAAATCAAACAACATTTATTTTCACTGAATCAGGAAACAAGCAAAAACATTTTTACGGGCAAACTTTCAGAACTTCATAACATGCTTGTTTCTGGCTCATTTTCAAAAATAAATAGATCCCCATGATCAGGGCAACATATAGAACAACATTCTAACAAGAAATTAAGGTTCTGGAAAATTTGTTCATCATGCTACCTGGGATTGAGCTTTCGAAACAGGGACTTTCTGGCTGCTTCTTTGGTTCAAACAAGCTCCAATGATCCTCCTTTAAAGCTTTTGACACTTAGCTGGAATTTATATGGCCTCTAGAGAGAGTTGGCAGAAGCTCAGGCCAAGGGAGTATGAAAATCGTATTTTTGATTGCAGTGGTTTCAGAGATGAATGAGGGTATGGAAATGATCAGGGGAGTGTGCTGAGTGTTTTATGGAGTTTGTTTCTATGTTTGATGCTTGTATGGTGAGTTTCGAAGGAAGTTGCATAAGAGGTGGAAAATGAGAATGCTGGCTTGGGGAGAGTTTCAGGCTTGAGTGTGTTATCAAAATGAATCCTTGGAGTGTGTTTGTAAGGTCTGGATTGGGCAGAGAGTTGTTGTGGACTGTTGTGATTGGTATGGGTGTTTTTGCCAAAAAGTCAAAAGTGTTGTACTTGAGGTATGGGCAATGGTGTAGCTAGCTCATTGGCTTGTCCTTGCTCAGCTGAGATTAAGGAGGTCCATGGAATTAGTTTTGAGATGATTCAGCAAGTTGAATGAAGTTTATGAGATGTTTTGCAATTTTCTTAAAGTTTGGCCACTTTGGGAATTCATGAAGTTCAAGGTATCAAAATGCATAATTCTTGGGCCAATTATAGTTTTTAGAAGTCACATGATCATTTTGTAATGAGTTTGTGCACATTTGAAGCCTTTAGAACACTTGATCATACCATTTTGCAAAATGCCTCTTTGGTACCAAACTTGAAATTATGTGATTTTTCCCAACTTTGACAAGCCATAACTTTTGATCCAAAATGAATTAGAAAAAGTTCTTGTACTTTTTGAAAAGGGAATGATCCATTCTACAACTTTAATGACCAAAGTTTTCCCATTTGAAGCATTCTTGAATCAAAAAGCAAGGGTTGAAAAAGTTTCCCAAAAATGGCAATTTTCCATTACAAGTCATTTTCCCAAAAAGTCAACTTTGCAAATGGCTTGAAATTCTTTGATTTTGTGAACTTATAACATCTTCTATGATCAAATAAAGATCATACATAATCAAAATGATGATGAACACCCTTTGGTTGGGTCATTGAGGGCCTCAGATGCCCTGATTTTGCACTGACTTGCTCAAGAAGTCAACTCTTGATTAGGTGCCTTCCCCATGGAATTTCTTCATGAAACTTGATATGCATGATCCTTATGACATATAGATACCATTAGAAACAAGAATGACCAAAAAATTTGGAGTTATGGCCTCTGAAACCAAAACCCTAATTCTAGGTCAACTGTGCAGTTAAACCTGGCTCTGCTTCCATGCCATTCTCAGTTCTTGTGATTTTTTGACATTCTTGACTTTGAGAGGATATAATATGATGCTTGAACATGCATGGACCCCTTTGAAATGATTGATGAACTTTGGAGTGGCTCAAGAAGCCCTTGGATAACTCAGATCACAAACCCTAGGTGCAGATGACTTAGAATCAATGCAGTGAATCAAAAATGCAATATGAGATGGTATGATTTGAACTTATGCATATGAAATGATCACAAGCCATGGTGTGAATGAGTGAGGGCAAATTTGGGGTGTTTACACCCGACTATCAGCTGGTTCCTACAATGGAAGAGTTCTCCAAGCTACTGGGTATACCTATCCTTGATCAGAGACCCTTCACAGGCTTAGAAAAAGAGCCTAAACTTGAAGTCATTGCTGCAGCCCTACATCTGAAGAAATCAGACATTGTCCTAGAAACAAGAAGTGGAGTTAAGGGTATCCTTGCTAAGGTATTGATGGAGAAAGCTCAAGTGTTCCTGAAGGCTATGAGTTATGATGCTTTTGAGGAGATCTTGGCCTTACTAATCTATGGCCTAGTGTTGTTACCTAATCCAGACCAGTTCATAGACGTACATGCCATCAACATATTTCTGACTCGCAATCCAGTGCCTACATTACTTGGAGACATTTTACATTCTCTCCATACCCGTACTATGAAGGCAAGAGGGACTCTGATGTGTTGCATACCTTTATTGTCCAGGTGGTTTATTTCTCACCTTCCTCGATCAGTGATGAAGAATGAACAAGGGTTCAGGTGGTCCAAGAGGATTATGTCACTTTCTCATTCAGATATTCATTGGTGCTCTCGATCTATGGAGAATGTTACTATCATTGAACGGTGTGGGGAGTTCCCTAATGTGCCACTCCTTGGCATAAGAGGGGGCATTACCTACAATCCTTCTTTAGCTCTACGTCAGTTTGGTTATGCTCGGAGTGATGACCCTCATGACATGCTTATTCAGGGTATTGTATTCGACTACGACAACGATCTGCAAAGTTACTGGCAAAGGTTTATACGAGCTTGGGGTAAAGTGAACAAGGTTGACAACAAGACTCTGGAACCAAAGTACTCCATTCCTATGGAACATTATCTCAGATGGGTAGGAGCACGTGCTCAGACTCTTATGATGCCATATCCTGCTATCCTGCCAGTTACCATGGAGCATGTTGCTGAAGGAGATACTCCTTATATCATCCTTCATCCAGACATGCCCACTGACATGGAAGAGTTGCAGAGGTCCTGGATCCATTTGAAGGAGAAAAGGGATACTTTTGAGACTCATTTCAAAGCTAGCCAAGAAAGAATCCTAGAGTTGATAAAACAACTTCACGAGGAGCGGAATCTCAACACATACCTCAATACAAAGAGGAAACGTCCATGGGAGACTTAAAACCCCATCTTTGTATTTATTTCATTTTGTTGTAAGCCCAAGGGGAAAACAAGTTTATTACTTACTAATAAAAGTTTACTTTCTGGTTGTTTAAACAAATTTAAATCCTGCGGTCCTTGAAAACATTGCATATGCATATACATACCATATCATTGCATCACAGGTTTCTTATGAACAAGTATCTTATCTTCTCGCTGTTTATTTCAGCAGAAATGGCTCTCGAACAAACTGTTAAGGATCTCCAGGCTCAGAATGCACAATTTCAAGAACTGATCCTGAACTTGTCCAAGGGACAAGATGAGCTGAAGGCACTGCTGGCTAAGAAGAAGAAGAAGACTAGAAAATCAGGGGGTCTCATCAACCTGGGTAGAAGATTCAGAGGTCCTGTCAAAACAAAAGAAGAGGTTGAGGATTTTGAGTCTGAGAATTCTGAGAAAGAAGGAGGTAGTCTGCATGATACTGTGGAAGATTCTGATTATGAGGCAAACTATTATCATGATCCTGCTAGTGAGGAGAAGTACAAGATGTTGGTAGACAGAATGAACGCTATGGAACTAAAAAAATCTTCTGGGCTTGATTTTGAAGATTTGAGTTTAGTTTCTGGAGTGGTTATACCTATTGGCTTCAAGGTTCCTGTTTTTGTGGTGTGTGATGGTGTTTCATGTCCTAAACTGCATTTGAGGTCCTATGTCCGGAGGATTCAACCACATACTGCTGACAAGAAACTATGGATTCATTTCTTCCAAGAGAGTTTATCTGGAGCTCAATTGGAATGGTATTATCAACTTGAAAGTGTTAATATTCGTGATTGGAATGATCTTGTTGAGGCCTTCTATAGGCAATACCAATATAATGCTGATTTAGTACCAACTCGCATGTAGCTCCAAAGCATGTCTATGGGTGATAAGGAGAGTTTCAAAGAGTATGCCCAGAAATGGAGAGACTTGGCTGGCAGAGTTCAACCTCCTCTGACCGATAGGGAGCTGGTGGATGTGTTTATGAGTACGCTGAATGGTCCTTTTTATAGTCACCTCATTGGAAGCTCATCATCTGGTTTCACCGAGCTGATAATGACGGGAGAACGTGTGGAAAGTGGAATAAGAAGTGGTAA
The DNA here is from genome assembly GCA_963966055.1 of Lathyrus aphaca. Taxonomy (NCBI): domain Eukaryota; kingdom Viridiplantae; phylum Streptophyta; class Magnoliopsida; order Fabales; family Fabaceae; genus Lathyrus; species Lathyrus aphaca. Next base: position 143,046,802 of record OZ014519.1, read on the forward strand.
GATACAGGTGGATGCCTCTTCCTCAAGCACTGCTAAGAAGCCCCCTAGTGGAAATAAGGAGTCTCATGCTGTGTATGGTCAACATAGTCGTAACAGGAGTCACCAATCTGTGGGAGCAGTTCACATCTCCAATCCTGCCCCTACAGCACCAGAGCAACAACAGAACAATCAACAAAAGCCTAGAAGATAGTTCACCAAGATCAACATGTCACTGGCCCAAGCCTTGCAACACATGTTGAAAGGGGAGCTAATTACTTTAAGGGATCCTCCTCAGAATCCTAATACATCCTCTCCTCGGTACAATCCTAATGCAAGATGTGCATATCATTCTAATAGTCCGGGACATGATACCAACAACTGCTGGGTGTTGAAAAACAAGATTCAAGACATGATTGAAGCTGGAGAAATTGAATTTGACCCTCCTGGGACCCCAAATGTGATCACTGCTCCTATGCCCAATGTCACACCCCAAATTTTACCCCTAACTTTTTGCATCCTGCATTCATCCCATCATTTCCACACTTGGGGGGTTTTAGAAGCATTTTGGGATCCACAACAGTTTTTGGAAGATTAGCCCTTTTGAATCATACGATTAAGTTTCTATATATTTGTTTAGTCTAATTGCAAAAATTTGGCCTCACACTTTTAATTCATTGTAAGGTTTTATTCTTAAATTTAATTTTAACTATCGAGTTTCTGTTCCTAATTCAACTACATTTTCTAATTTTTAATTTAATTTCTTGTTTTTTAGTTTCTATCTCTAATTTAATTCCAATTGTTAACTTTTAATTTAATTTGTTGTTTTAGTTTCTATCTCTAATTTAATTTCAATTGCTAACTTTTAATTTAATTCACCTTTTTCTTAATTTCCATTTTCGACTTTAATTTTTAGAGTTCCAATTTCCTTTTCATTTCATTTTTTTTCAAATTTCCAAAGTCTTTTTGTTTTTAGCCCAAAATTATATTCCCATTTCATTTAAGACTTTTATTTTCATTTTATTTTTATTTATTGATTATTTTTATTTGTCGCATTTTCCATATAAAATACAATCACCAAAATCACCAAAAAATTCTAATTTTGTCAAACAAAAAAACTCTTCATTTAATTTCTTTCCAATTTCCATGTCAAGTTTATTCTAAAATTCTAGTCTAATTTTTCACTTCCAATTTCAAGGTTCCAATTCAATTTTAATCCTAACTTCAATTCTCAAATTTCAAATTCCAATTATATTTCTAGTTCTCGATTTCAATTTCAATTTCCATTTTAAGTTTCATTTTCAATACTCATTTCACATTTTAAGTTTTCATTGTTTTGGTCACTTTTCAAGTCCTATTCCAAGTTAAAGTTTTAAATCTACGTTCTCACTTCAATTTTATCCTAAGTTTCACTCCTAAGCTACCAATTCAATTTCCAAACTCAACCCAAACTCATGATCACTATCCAAGTTTCAAATGCTAAATTTTCTTTTTTTTCATTCAAGAAAACATTCCAATTCTCATCTCAAAGATTCGATTCAAGTGTCATTTCATTTCAATTTTCAATTCTATTCAATTTTGTCCCAAGTTGGTTGTGATTCATGTCAAATAGAATTCTTAAATTTAATGTCAAGTTACAAATTCATGTCCAAAATTACAAGTTACAAGTTATAAATAAGGTGCAATACAAGTCAATTACATTTTTTTTATCACATAATCACAAGTTTTTGTCCTAAAATTTTTCTTTTGGTATCAAGTTTTCAATTCATTCTCGACGCCGAGTCTTCATGTTTGTTCTTCCACTCCAAGCCAAGCCATGTCCTCACTTCCGTACTCACAACAATTCCAATGCACATGAAATAGAAATAACAAGAATTATTATTTCATTCACGGTTAAGTTAGCATCAACATTTCATTCAAGCATATTACATACTCATAAGTTTACATAACCATGTTCGTCATTTGCATCATACAACATCATTTTATTAAAGTTTCACATACAATTTCAATAAAATTACATCCATTCTAACATAATCATTTCAATTCATGTCAAAGCATTCAAAACTCAATGCATCATTTTTAATATAACATATGCACTACATTTACATTCCATCATACATTTTCATCAATTCAATCAATCCACATACACTACTTTGTCTTGAAAAAGGACCTAGTTCACACTCACAAACAAACAAAAAAGCATAAGTTCAACAGAAGACTTTTTCCTTTTTTTTATAATACACAAACAAACAAAAATGCAGCAGACCTGCAGCTTGTGCAGGCTGCCCTGCTATCACACATCCCTATCCAAAATCAGACATTTTCCCCCCCAAAACTCAGTCAAACTTAGCTAGCAAGTTTTCATTTTTTTCAAAATCCCTAAAACCTTAATTCCAGCCCTATATAAGTACTGTTTTATCAGTTAACAAGGTGGGGGGGGGGGGGGGGACAGCAGCCACAAAACAAAAAAACTTGATGTTCAAACTCACTCCCAGCAAACCTCATACAAATCCAACTCGACAGCCATAATTTTCATACCAAAAAAAAACAACCAAAAACTCTTCATACACACAAGAAACCAAACACAAAAACCCCAGCCAACCCTGTCACAAAATTCCAGCCACAACTTCACTGAAAAAACCTATTCTACAACCAAAAAAGCTTCAAACCATACACAAATGCAGCCATAGTTTCACACGAAAACTACACAAAAACTACAACCAAAAAACTCAACAGACCATACACAAAATTCCAGCCACAACTTCATACAAAAAACCATCACAAACTTCATTCATCCAAAAGAAAACTAAAGTGAAGCTACCTAAAAACCGGCAACAATCACAACACAAGTAGCAACCACGCACACAAAAAACAAGCAGTCTTCAAAAATGACCTAACCGCATACTAATACACAAGTCAAGAATGCAGTCATAAGAAAACCAGAAAAAGCATAACAATAAACTCACACTTTCAACAACCCTCCAACCTCCGTCGATTTTGACCATCTTCATCATTAACCATATCCATCTCCAACCTTTAAGCATCCTGTAACAACCGCCGAAACCCTCTTTCACCAAAAAAAGATAACCGATACCAACAACCAAAAGCTTTGACCCACCACTTTCGAAATACTATCAGAAAACCAAACAAAATCCAAAATGAACCAAAACCATGAAAGATAAACCGAAAACGATCACCGCACCACCATGTCCCAAACCACCACAACCGAACCACACGAACCTTCACAATCCAAGCCCAGAACCACACCTTTCACAAAGACCGCATACCTTCTTTTCCTCTCAGCCCTCAAATACCTCCGCTGAACCGAAAGAACCATCCCTTCTTTCTCAGCCGCACCTAAGACCCCTCCCTCTGTCATTTTTTTCTTTTTCTGCGACATCAGAACACTTCAGACCCATCACCACAGCCTTCTGTCGACAACCGCCATCACCTTCAATCCAACGGATCCATTAACTTCTTGCTGCTACAACGACAAGAACCTGAAAAAGAAGAACTGAAGAACATCAACAGCAGCAAATCGAGTTCAAAATAGAAGAACTCGATAAGTTTCAGAAAAGAAAAAGAACCCCTCTTCACCTCAAACATTGAACCACCCACCTCCACCTTCAACTCAACAAAGACTCCATCGCCGCTACTGAACGCAGCTCACCAAACCACCTCCATCCCACCTCACATTCAGCAATCTTCAAACTGAAAACAACCTGAATCGCATCAAAGAAAAATCGTAAGGAAAAAGAAATACAAAACAGATTGCAACAGTCAAAAAACAGAAAATCCAAACCCTCACCTTAAATCCACTGCCGTTCGATTCCTTCTTGGTTTTACGCGAAAGCCGCGAGCCACTCAAACACACCAAACCCGTGAACAACACCCTTCCACCATCCTCATACACAGAATCACCGCCGAAACCGAGAGAGGTGGCAGGAGAGCTCGACTGAGAGCGATTCTTCGAACACAGTACCAACGTAAACCCTCGAAGCGTGCCGACAAAGGTAAGATTCTGAACTTCCTCGTTTGAATGTTTTCTTTTCTAATCTAAATCCATGCACTGATGATGTAATTGCTTCAAATTGATAAATTGGGGTTTAGGTTTTGTGGTTTTGATTCGAATTTGAGAGACATGAGCGAGAGAGAATTTGAGAGGTTTATGAGTGAGAATTTGTGAGGTCGTGAGGAACGATTTGAAGGGGGAAGGTCTCGAGAGAGGTTTGTGAGAATGAGCTTATTGTTGTTTGTTTGTGTTGAAGGAGAGACGAGTTTGAGAGAAGAGATCGAAGGAGAGACGAGTTTGAGAGAAGAGATCGAGAGAGAGATGAGTTTGAGAGAAGTACGTCTGTGAGGAGTTTGTGATGTTAGGGTGTCAATTTTCTTTTTCCTTCTCTTACGGATCCCTTGGAAATTAGAGGAAGGCAACTGTGGTGCATGAACCTAGTTTTGGTTTTAGTGAATTAACTGAACCGGGTCTGACCCGACCCAGTCAAACCGCCCCAGAACTCCAGGTTGGATCCGCCCCCCTTCCCTGTTGGACCCAGTAATCTTGGCCCAATGCACTCCCCTGTTTTGCTTCAGAACCCAGCCATAACCCTTTTATTTCATTTCTTATTTTTAATTTCTTTTAATTTCTTATTTTTATTTATTTCCTTTATCAAATCATATAAAACCAAATATTTTGTATTATTTATTTTAAATATTTTTATTTAATTATTTAGTTTGTTGATAAATTTCATTAAATGTTTGTATTTAATTTAATTAGATAATTACCTTTTGATCAATTTTATTCGTACGATGTATGATTACTTTCTTTGTTCATTATTTAGTTGTATAATGTTGATGAACGAACTGTATAAACTCGAATATTATTCTCACATTACGACTATAAATTGGCAAGATAAGAAGATGAACACAATCTTTCAAATAAATAAAGATGAGTCAAAATAATTAAGTTTTGGTCCAACGCCAAGTAAAATACGCATGCATCTGCACACACGTAAGTCGGTCAATATGTGATCGCCATCTGCACTTTTCGCGCGCCTAATTTAATTAACAAGGAATAGAGCTCCGGAGTCTAGAACTCCGCACGTTCTAGAACGAACGACAACTGAGCTAGCCCCACGCGTTTTGTTCGTTCAATCCTTCGTTATTAATTACACATCGGTTCTAAAAACGTATAACAATTATTCAAATCTATTTTATATAAAAATAACGTACGAAAACAGAGCTCCGGAGTCTAGCATTCCGCACGTTCTGGATTGAACCGCAAATGGGCTAGCCCCACGCGAGGGTTCAATCATCATTCGTATACCAAAATATCTAAACTATTTTCAAATTAATTATCGAAAGACAGAACTCCGGAGTCTAGCACTCCGTACGTTCTGGATTGGACCGCAACTGGGCTAGCCCCACGCGATGGTTCATTCGCCCTTTCGTTTAAAACATCTTAACCAAATTCAAACACCTTTTCTCTAAAACGAACATTGTTTAAATCATTCTATCTCTCGAACAAGCTAGCGCTTCAGCCTCCACCGCGAGTATAAGCCAATGCTTAACAGTAGAATGCATTTCAAACAATCGTTCAATTAAAAAATTGCAAACCGTAGTCGCACGAACTACGAAGCTCTGACTTTCCCATTGCACAAGGGAATACGTAGGCACGGGGATTTTAATCCTTCGCGAGCACCCTAATAAAAATTTAACTATTTCTCTGTTTAAGACTTTAATCTTTTTCCGTCTAAATAATAATAATCTAAAACTTTAAGAACAAACACATTAATAATCATTTAGAAGACATAGACTTAAGATCAAACATCTAACCACATAATTAGCTAAGAGGTTCCCGTTGAGTACAATGGACGTGAGGGGTGCTAATACCTTCCCCTTGCGTAACCGACTCCCGAACTTAGAATTTGGTTTCGTAAACCATTTCTTATCCTTCCTTTAGGTTGTATCTATATCTCCATTTTCTTTAAGTAGAATAAATAGAATTAGGTGGCGGCTCTGTTGTTTTGTTTTTAGGATCGTATTTTTTTCGAGGTACGACAGTTGGCGACTCTGCTGGGGATTAGCTCCATGCTAGAGAGAGTCGAGCCTAACTTAGCTTTGTATGTTTACTTGTTTGATCTTGGCTTTTCTTGTCTTCTCTATGTTTATTATTTATGTTTGTTTATCTGTTCTTTTACCGCTTTACTTTATTGCTCAATATATTTGTTTGTGGTTTCTCGGGGTCACATTACAAGTAATTTTGAGTGGTGGAAAAAGCAGAGGGAAAACCTAAGTTTAGAATTGGATGTTATTAGTGTTAGTCTCCAAGGACTCGCTCCTTGCACGCCTAACATGAAAGCTCCCCCAGATAGTTAGACTTTTCGTAGATCTTGTCGCAACGCAGCTAGCCTGTCGCGTGACCTGATTCACGAAAGGGCTGTGATTCTGGGACCCCCTAGAACCTGTTTCAATATTGGTAGTTGTGTAATGTTAGGCTCCGAGGACTCGCTCCTTGCACGCCTAGCATGAGAACTCCACTCAAGGTAGACCTTATCGTTATTATCGTCACAATGCAGCTAGCCTGCGGCGGGGCGTTAATACGATAAAAGTCCGTGACCTTTTCACACCATTCACACCATGGCTTGTGATCTTTTCATATGCATAAGTTCAATCATAGCATCTCATATTGCACTTTTGCTTCACTGCATTGTTTCCAAGTCATATGCATCTAGGGTTTGTGATCTGAGCCATCCATGGGCTACTAGGGCCACTCCAAAGGTTTTCAATCACTTCAAAGGGGTCCATGTATGTCCAAGCATCATATTATATCCCCACAAAGTCAAGAAAGTCAAAGAATCACAAGAACTGAAAAAGGCATGGAAGCAGAGCCAGGTTTAACTGCACAGATGACCTAGAATTAGGGTTTTGGTTTCAAAAGCCATAACTCCAGTTTTTTGGTCATTCTTGTTTCTATTGGTCCCTATATGTTATAAGGATCATGCATATCAATTTTCATGAAGAAATTCCATGGGGAAGGCATATAATCAAGAGTTGACTTCTTGAGCAAGTCAGTGCAAAATCAGGGCATCTGAGGCCCCCAATGACCCAACCAAAGGGTGTTCTTCATCATTTTGAATGTGTATGATCTTTATTTGATCATAGAAGATGTTAGAAGTTCACAAAATTGAAGTATTTCAAGCCATTTGCAAAATTGCCTTTTTGGGAAAGTGACTTGTAATGGAAACTTGCTATTTTGGGAAAGTTTTTCAACCCTTTCTTTTTGATTCAAAAATGCTTCAAATGAGAAAACTTTGGTCATGAAAGTTGTAGAATGGATCATTCCCTTTTCAAAAAGTATAAGAACTCATTCTAATTCATTTTGGATCAAAAGTTATGGCTTGTCAAAGTTGGGAAAAATCACATAATTTCAAGTTTTACACCAAAGAGGCAAAGTTGCAAAACCTCTTGCCAAGGCAAAATGTGACTTCAATGTGACTTCTAACCTTTGCACAAACATAAACCAATGCCTAAAAATCAGAATGCACCAAAGATTTGTCCCTTTTTCATGACTTATGCTTCAAGTAATCACAAAGGGGCCAAAGTTGTACCAACTTGCAAAAACTCATGTAACCATGCCTCTACTTGTTACAACTCACAAAATCTCATCCACAAGAACTCCATGATCTCAGCTGAGCCCAGCCATGCTCCTATCACAGCCTCCCACTTGCCCATACCTCAAGTACACCTAACATTGACTTTATGCAAAATGGCCCATACCAATCAGCATAGGCCACACCAACTCCACAGACCTATCACAATGTGATAAGTGGACAAAAAGCAACTCAAAGCAACAGACACACAAGGCTGAAACATCTCATAAGCCATAGTTTCAAGATTTCACCTCTTATGCACTTTCCTTCGAAACTCATCACACAAGACACAAACACCAAAACAAACTTCATAGAATCACTCAACATGTTCCTCTGATCATTTCCCAACCCTCATTTGTCCCTGAAATCACCTCAAGCAGAAACACGATTCTCACCCCTCACTGAACAGAACCTCATCAAACTCACAAATCAGCCACTATCCAATCCAACTAAACCTCAAAGCACCTTCAGGGGAACCATTAGAGAAGTTTTGAAGCAAGGAGGCAGTCTGAAAGCTCCAAACTGAAAGCTTCACTTCAGGTAGCTTCGAAAATCTTTTTTTTTTCAGAAACCTTGTTTTAAGTTATTAAAATGATCTACATGCTCCCCTGAATGCAATGAGCTTTGAATTTTTGAAAATGATGAAGAGATGAGGATGTATGGTCTCTCTGAAACTTTGCCCGTGAAATTGATTTTTGCTTGTTCCTCTTGATTCATGAAAAATAAATAGGTTTTGTTGTTGGATTCTTGTTTAAGATGTTTGGGTGAGTGAATCTGGAGATTTTGGCACGTTTTAGTGAGGTTTTGAGAGAGATAGGTTGAAGGTCTCGCCGGAGAAGACGATCGGAAGTCTTCTCCGGCCACCTGAGGGTCATTAACCCTAATCTAAGTAATTAACCAACTTTGAATTTGGACCATGGATTTTGCTGACCTTCGTTGACTCCCGCGTGTTTGAAGGGCTCAGATCACCCCATTAAGCCCCAATCCACGTCATTAGTTTAATTAATTAGGGTTTTAGGTTAATTAAGTCAGTTTGAATCTGGGCCAATGGATCTGGCGCCAGTCAATTCCCTCCAAAATCATTTGAATGCCAGCCCTTAGATTTGCATACTTTCCATTATTTGTATTTTTATTTCATTTAATTTGATTTATCTTTTACGAATTATTTAAAATAGCAAAATACATTAAAAAATTCTGAAAATTTTTATCAAATCTTTTATTAATTTTCAGAACCCAAAAATATTTTTATTTTTATTTTTTGCATTAAAAATTATTTTTAAATCATTTAAATGTTTATTTTTAATTAGTTAATGAAAATTTATTAATTAAAAATGCATTTAGGTATTTAAAAATCACCAAAAAATTCACATTGCATTTAAAAACATTTAGAAACATTATCAAACTCTCAAACCAAATTTCTTTTTTGCTCTTGATGCCTTTTGATCCTTTTCATGGGAATCAAATTCATTTTAAGGTAATATTTTGGTTCAAACTTTGAGAAATTAATTCTGCCTAACCCTTGAGAGTTTGATGATGGTTATTCTTGCATTGTATCCTCCATAGCATGTAGTTTATAGGATAAAATTGGTTTGATTTGATCTTGCATTTTCAATTTGTTTGGTATTTTTCTTTGTGAGGCACCCCAAAACCCTAGTAATCTTAGGAAATTCATAACTTTCACTAGGTTAAGAGTTAGATCCCCTCCTTTGGGCAGTGAACTTGTATAGGTTTAAGGTATCTTTGATTGCATTTTCAATTTTTTATCATGTCATTTGCTTCTGGTTTTGAATTTTTGTATTGCATGATGTATGTAACCCTAATTTGTGCTTTCCTTTGCATCCATCTTTCATTTGCTTGCATCCAATGACTTGCCATAACATTTTGTGCATCCACATGATTCATAACACATCTTAGGACATATTAGAATCATGTTTGATCATTGCATCATTCCTTTGCCATGTTATATGTTCACTTCATTTCATAGACATCCATGAATCTTTATGCATCTGTTTGCATCATCTCCTAGCATCATTAACATCATGTTTATGCTTCTGACTTTGGTTTGCATCATGACACTTCATATCATTTGCATTACATTTAATTTCTTTTGCTAACTTTTCAGGTGGTAAGTTGTTTTGAGAAGTGAATTTGCCTTCACTTCTCACAATCTCTTTTCATCTCTCTCTTGCATCATTGCTGCATTTTATCTTTTGTGTTAGAGTGAGCTTGCTCATTCATGTCCTCCCCCACTTTCTTTCTTCAAGAAACTTGTCTTCTTAAGTGAAGCAAGTTGTTTTGCTTCTCTTTGCTTCTTTCTCCTTTCATCTGTTTCTCTCCTGGTGGCTTCTCTCTTGAAGATCTTCTTGCAAGCCTCATTAACCCTAGGAATAACCAAGCATGATCAAAATTAGGGTTTGATTAGTCCCCCATTTAGTTTTACCTTTGTGTCTTCTTTGAGTCTTCTCTTCTCATCTCATAATCAGGACTAAACCCTAAAGGCTTTAAGGCTTTGTGATTAGGCTTATGCCTGCATCCTTCTATTAGGATGGAGTGTATAACTTTAATCCTAAGTGTTAAACCCTTAATGTGTTTAAATCCTTTAATCAATCCACCTAATAATCATCAAGACATCAAGCTTATAACTTGGGCCTTGCATTAGGGTTCTAATTCTTCCTTAATTGGTTAAGAAGGACTAACCCTAGTGTTAATGGACAAGTCCCCCTCAAGTTGTCTTACAAACCATAAAAATCACTTCTTCATCTTATCATTAACTAAAATCCATCTAATAAAGGCTTTTTTTTTGTCATGAGGTTAATCCCTAATCATGGATTAAGTTGAGGAGTCTTCCTCAGCTTAAATGTTCTCATCTATTATCCTTCTATTATGATGGTGTAATGGGTCCATTAAATCCTTGATTATGGCTTAATCTCATTACTTAACACTAAACAAAAACAACAAAAACATCTAAATAATCAAGTAGGTTAATGATCTTAATCCTACATCACGGTGATTAAGTGTGAGGTGCCTACTTCATACTTAAGGTATTCTCATTACCCTTAATCAGAGGGAGGATGTGATAAGTTTACTAACCCTTGGTTTAGGCTTAAGCTCATTTTCTTATGACAAACTTCAAAAAGTAATAAAAGCCTGAAAACACAAAAACAAACAATAATCGTCTCCTCCGGGATTCTTTTCTCATCTCATTCACTCATAACCGAGAACTCGCTTCTTCCGTCTAATGCAAGACAGTTTGCACCTGAGCCAGACAGGTCATACACTTGAGCATAGACAAGCAAGCAGTTCACAAGTCAATTTACCTTTCAGTCTCTTTGGGTCGAACTACGGTGTTCTAACTTCCTCATTGCACGAGAGGATACGTAGGCATAACTTAACAGTTATCGAACAAAAGTCTCTGTATATTCCCCCTTCTTCCAGCATTATTCTTTAAGCCTCATAGTCTTGAGCATTTCATTCTCGTTCTTACACTGACACTTCACTTTTGCACTTCACATTTCTTTTACACTGACACTTGCATTCTTTTCTAGCTTTGATACACAAATTGCACTAACACTACCCCTTTAAAACACAAATCTTTTAAGCGTGGATCCTGTCGAGTACGACGGACAATCTGGGTGCTAATACCTTCCCAGGTTGTAACCAACCCCCTTTCTCAGTCTCTCTGGTTCGCGACCGTCTTATCCACCTTTTCTTAGGTTTATGCAGCATTACCTTTCCTTCGGGATAAAAATGCCTAGCTGGCGACTCTATTCATTCCTCCTCTTTCGCCGACCATTCGCGTCTGTACCCCTTCTGACCCGGCGTCATTTTGGTGGGAGCGACAACTTGGCGACTCTGCTGGGGACCCTTATATTGTAACCAGGGCTTCTGGTTCTTTTTGTGGGTTCCTCCTAGAGTTTGTTTGATTTGTGTTTACTGGGGTGTTATGTGCTAATTGTGTTTATATAGTTTCTTTATTTATTGCTTTATGTACAACTTTATTTATTGCTTTCTTTACAGTTTTCCATATTTCATACTGTTATTATCATTGCTGGATCTGTTCTTTTGTCTTGGTGGGTGGGGTTCTACTGAGAGTTTAAGGTCCTATACCTGGGACCTGAGTGACACCTAGGCTAGAGTGGTTCATGTTCTTTCCCATTCCATTTCGGTCTGGTGCGGGAATATGAAACACGGTTCAGATATGGGTTTCTTCTTGAGAACTCTGTGCTACAAATCTCCTGTAGTGCTAGGGCTATCTGGGAAGCCTGCTAAGTCTGGATGACCTTTATTATGACCTTCAGAAACTGAGGTGAATTAGAGGAGGATCTTTTATGGTTATTGTAAACACTGTACCTCCGGGTTAGAAGTGTTTACACTTCTCATAACTGATCCAAGTCTGAGGATCCTTGTTTTAGAACATCACCTGTGAGGGGGTTGGGCTGTTTGCAGGTTTGCAGGTACCTTTGGCCACATCATACCCTGTTACTTTGTTAAGAGTACCTCATTTTGGACAGTTCTTGTGATTTAACCCTGGACATGTGACTCTTTATTTGAGTCCCCCACCTTGGTTACTGGATTTCTGAACCTCCATCTGAACTTCTTGAACATACTTGGACTTATATCAAGACAGATAATCAGATTCAGCTTGATCACAAACCCTTGCATATCATTTGCATACATTATCATTGCATCATTTAACATTTGTTTATTTGTTTTTCAGGGTATCCACATCATATTTGGCTTGGTTTTGACCCCTTCATCTGTAGAGACCTTTATTTCATCAGTTATATGCTTCAACTATTTTCATCAATTGCCTGCTTCAGTTGCCTTCATCACCAGCATCAGCCTATCAGTGGCTCATCTCCAGTATCAGTCTTGATTCTCATCAGCACTTGTCTTCAGCTCTTCATCAGCACTCATGTCTGCACCCAGGAAGAGCAACATTTCATACCATTTCTTTGAGCCTATGTTGACTGGTATCAGGCAGGTCCAGGCACTTATCACCCCTGACCACATCCCATTATTCAGAGAGCGTTATGGAGGTATCCTGGATATGGTTATGGACCTTGACCCTTCTCAGAGAAGCATGATCCACACATGCTTACAGTTTTATGACCCTCCTTTGAGATGCTTCACTTTCCAGAACTTTCAGTTAGGACCTCTGCTAGAGGAGTTCTCATCATTGATTGGAGTACCTGTCAGGTGTGGTATCCCCTTCAACCCAGAGATGACTTCTCCCAGCAATGGAGAAGTGGAAAAAGAACTGTACCTGGAGCCTATTTTGATTGAGCAGAATATGACAACAAAGGCTGGGGTCCCTGGTTTGCACTTGGATTTCTTGATTTCTCAGGCCATCCTGAAGGCCTCTTTGGGAGAATGGAGGGCAGTCTATGCACTGTTAGCCCTCAGCATATATGGGGTTATACTGTTTGCAGACGAACCCAAATTTATTAGCAAGAATGCCATTCATCTTTTCCTTCTGAGGAACCCAGTACCCACACTGCTAGGAGATTTTTACTATTCTATTCATCAGAGGAATGAGAAACAGAGAGGGAAGTTGGTGAGATGCTGTGCTCCTTTGTTTCACACTTGGCTGCTCAAACACTTACCTAAGACAGATGCCTTCCTGAAGCCTCACCAACAGAAGAATTGGGCTAAGAGACTTATTGCTTTGACTTCAGATGACATCAGATGGTGCACTCAGAGCACCAAAGGCAAAGACATCATCACTAGCTGTGGACAATACCCAAATGTACCCCTGGTAGGAGTAAAGGGTTGCATCAACTACAATCCTTTGCTGTTTAAGAGACAACTGGGCTATGCTTTGGTCCACCCTCCTAAAGTGCAAGATTTAGCTGAGACCCTGTATTGTGAGATAAAGCCTAATCTAGTTGTTGTCAGGCAAGCATCCTGGGCTTGGGACAACATCCAGACAAAGGGGGTGGCTATTCTTGGAAAGTGTAATAATGTTGCTTCAGCCCAGTACTATGATTGGTCTCATGCTAGAGCTCAGATTACTGGAATGCCCTTCACCATTGAGGACACACCTGGACCCTCCACAGTACAGCCAGCAGCAACTGTCAGCTTGGAGGAATTTGAGAAACTGAAGGAAAGGAATGAGAATCTGTCTCAAGCTCTGAAGAAGACCCTCTGGGAGAGGAGTGATGGTCGTCTGGACATTGAGAGGTTGGAGAAGCTTAGGGTGGAGCATCTGGCCAAGATTGAGAAAACAGAGGACTACATCAAGAAATCAAGAGCTGGGGAGAAAATATTGAAGAATGCCTGTAAAGAGGCCAAGCTTCAGAAGGCTAGGACTGAACTCTATCTACAAGAGAGTCAGGCTAGGTGGGTGAGGATCACTGAAGCCCGTACTCAAGAAGATAAGAGAACTCAAGCTAGAATTGAGAAATTAGAAGCTAATGAAAAGAAACAACAGGAAGCTTTGCTGGCAGCCCAGAAGGAGATTTCGGAATTGAAGCTTAGGGCTGGACTGAAGAGGTCAAAGGACCAGGACAGGCACAAAAAGCTGACCACTACCATTGCCACCAGGAACCTCCTCATCAGGACTATTATAGAGCATCCAGCTGGTCCGGTGACTGAGGCACTTTTGAAGGAGGTTAAAGAGGATGAGTTTGGACTTGATTTCTGACTTTTTGTTTGTTGCTGCTTTTATTTGATGTACTTTTCTTTTATGTTGTATTTTGACCCTTCAGGGGCATGTGTTGCAAAAACAAACTATGTATGATTCACCATTTGTAATATATTTGCTAGTTGGTTTTCATTGGGTTTTTCTTCTCAAAGCAACATCAAAGCATCTTCCTCGAGGTCTGGAAAGGTCAAAACCAAGAACCAAGCCGGATACCTTGGAAAATAAATAAGCATACTGCATTGCATACTAACTTTTGTTTTGTTTTGTAGGTTTTGTTATTATGTTGTTTTGTTTCTAAATCTGTTGTGGTTCAGGAAATATTGCTCGCAGAAGGGTGTTCCCTGTCAACCGTGCACACCGGTATCCTACTCGCAACAACCTTCCGGGTATTATAATGGAGCAAGTACAGCAAGACCTGACCGAGGTCAGAACTCAGATGGCTAATGAAAGGCTGGAGATGAGAAACCAAATGACTCAGTTCATGGAAGTAATGACTGGCTTGGCCCAAAGTCAAGAAAGGTTGAGGGCATTGGTAGAAAGACAAACTCCCGAAGAACCCCATCTGGGAACTGGAGGAACAAGTAACAATGAAAGGGGTCAGCCTCATGTTAATCCACCAGTATTTGGGCCTCACCTACATCCGGAAGTCAACATCCCGGGTAATGTGCAAGGAAATGCTACGGGAGGGAGAATCCTGCAAGAGGATCCCCAAGAAGAGCAGTTTACCGTCATGGGAGCTGGAGATGAAGTCTATGATAGGAGGTTTGATGAAATTGCTGAGAAGTTGAGATCTCTGGAGTCTCAAAACTCCTTGGGTTTTGATGTAATGGATATGGGGTTAGTGGACGGGGTAAGAATCCCCCACAAATTCAAACCCCCGTGCTTCGAGAAATACAATGGAACCTCTTGTCCACGAACTCACCTGCAGTCTTTTCTGGGGAGACTTAAAGCATATACCATGGATGAAAAGCTGTGGATGTTCTATTTTGAAGACAGTTTGACTGGGGCTTCAAGGGAGTGGTATTCACACTTAACCAGAGCTACCATTAGATGCTAGATGACTTGGCTGAAGCCTTCATCAGGCAATACCAATACAATCTGGACATGGCTCCTAACAGGACCCTTTTGATGGAAATGCCTCAATCCTCCAGGGAAAGCTTCAGGGAATATGCCCAAAGGTGGAGACAACTTGCTGCTGCTGTCCAGCCACCCATGTCGGAAAGAGAAATGGCCGACATGTTTATGAATACTCTACAAGGAACATATATTGATAGAATGGCTGCCTTTTCTTCCACCAGCTTTGCTGATGTAGTTATAGTCGGTGAAAGAATTGAAAGTCTACTTAAAATGGGCAAAATTTCTGATAATGGTGCAAGTTCGTCCAGTAATCCCAGAAAGCCTTTTGTGGGACCTCGAAGGACCGGTGAGACAAATTCCATTCATGCCACCAGGGGCAGACCTCAGTATGTTCACAGATCAGTAGCAGTTGTCACTATTCCAGCTCCGATCCCTCCGCAACCAGCATATCAACAACAACAACAACCCCATTATCAACAGGAAGTTCAGTATCCGCCACAGAGAACCTACAACAACAACAATAGCAATCAACAGCAAAGACCCTTTCAGCAAAGACCATCACAGGAAAATAGGGTGATTGATCCCATCCTTATGTCCTATGCTGCCTTATTGCCACAACTCTTGAAGCTTAACTTGGTTGAGTTAAGGACATTGGCACCACCAGATCCCTCCAATCTCCCAAAGAATTATGATGTCAACGCCAGATGTGCTTTCCACTCCAATGCACCTGGCCACAATACGGAGAAATGCAGGGCCTTAAAAATGAAAGTTCAAGATCTGGTGGATTCTAAAGCCCTCAACTTCGCACCTCCTCCAAATGTCAACAGAAATCCTATGCCTAACCATGGTGGGCCAAGGATTAATGCCATCGAGGAAGACATACCGTCTACTTTGATCACTAGTGTTGCATAAATTCGAACACCTCTGGTCGAAATCAAAGCTCAGCTTCTAGAGTGCCAGGTGTTTCCCGGGTGTGAGCTCGGTTGTGGGTATTGCAATATTGTAGTCAATGGGTGTGATAATGTGAGAAGTGGCATAGATGGTATTATCAAGGATGGCATCCTTCAGATCTCAACAACAGCGCCTACAAATCCAGCAATTCCTTTGACAACAATTCCTGATTCTTCTACAACAGCAGCAACCATTATTCCTACCGATTCATCAATATCATCAACAATGTCTTCATCCATCATTTCAACAAATCAAATGTCAACAACCATTTCTTCTACAACATCAACATCCTTCTTACCAGCAGAATCTTCTACAACGCCAGCAGAAATTAATGAAGATTTCTCAGCAGTCACCATTTACTATGATCCATCAGATGTTCCTCCAACCAACAAATTCCAACAACAAGCAGTGGCACTGCCTGCCAGGTCACCAGTCACCATTTACTACGACCCACACACCATTATAGTACCTTCCTCTGCAGCAGTCAGTCCGGTTACCATCACGGTACCTGGACCAGTTCCTTATGAAAGCAGCGATGCCATACCTTGGCATTATGGCTCTGACCTCTACTGCAATGGGGAGAAAGTCACTTTGGATTCTTCAACCTCTTCTCCACAAATTGATAATGTTGGGGGAGGCGGAGGCTTCACCAGAAGCGGACGCCTTTTTGCCTCACAAATGCAAAGACCTAATGCTGAAGCAGAAGCTGCTGCTAAAGCAAAAGGAAAGAGTGTGGTATTTGAAGAGCCGGCGGCCAAAGAAACTCAGAAGACATCTTTTGAACAAGATGTAGACGAGTTTATGAGAATCATAAAGAGAAGTGATTACAAGGTGGTGGATCAGCTTCACCAAACTCCCTCAAAAATCTCCATACTATCACTGTTGATGTGTTCTGAAGCTCACAGGAACGCATTATTAAAAGTCCTGCGCGCAGCATATGTGCCAGAGGAGATTACCGTTAATCCGCTAGAAACTGTGGTGGCAAATGTCAACACCAGTCATGGACTGGGCTTCACCAATACTGATTTAACAACTGAGGGGCGTAACCACAACAAGGCTTTACACATCACCTTGGAATGCAAGGGTGTTGTTCTATCTCATGTACTGGTGGACACTGGGTCTTCACTCAATGTTCTACCAAAGAAAGCCTTAGTGAAGCTGGAGTATGATGGCTTGGCACTGTGTCCAAGTAACTTGGTGGTGAGAGCATTTGATGGCTCTAAGAGATCAGTGCTTGGAGAGATTGATCTGCCTGTGATGATTGGCCCGCAAACCTTCAAAATTACCTTCTATGTGATGGACATTCAGCCAGCCTACAGCTGTTTGTTGGGTAGACCCTGGATCCACGCCGCTGGCGCTGTTACGTCTACCCTTCACCAGAAGCTGAAATTCGAGTGGGAAGGCCAGATCATCACCATCTGTGGAGAAGAAGACATCTTTGTTAGCCATCTGGCTACGTACAAGTACATTGAGATGGATGGAGAAATCCATGAAACTATGAGCCAAGGGTTTGAGGCCCTGAACATTAATGAAGCATCTGCTGTACTGGGAACCTCCATAACGTCTTATCAGCAAGCCCGGAAGGTTGTTGAAGAGGGTACTGCCCAAGGCTGGGGCAAATTGCTGCCCGTGGAAAAGAAAGAAGACAGATTTGGGTTGGGTTACAGACCAACTCAACAAGATCAATCAGAGGCTGCCAAGAAGCCCAATTTTGTCAGCGGGGGAATGCTCATCCCGGATGCAGTGAACAACTTGGAAGACGAGGAGGAAAGCAACCGCAACCTGGAGAGCTGGATACGTCTAAGGATCCCGGGGAGCCAAGTCCTTAACTGGTCTTCCCAGGAAATTATAAGGGTTACTCCTGCAGAGTAATTATTATTTCCTGTATTTTTAAGCATGCATCAAGTCTTGCATCTTGCCCAATGTGTCAAGACTCATTTTGTAATCGGGCCATCTTGTAATTTTGTGCAAATGGATTAATCAATGAATATCGGACATCTTTTGCAAATGAGTCTTTTTCGTTTCCACTCACTGTTTTTCATTTTTTCTTTTTGTACAAAAATAAAATGGCAATGTTTTCCAAAAGGATAACTTCATTTCACTTTTTCTAAACAAGATTAAAATTGATCACTAAAATAAACCAATCTAAACCCTTGCAGAGAGTGCCTTTCAGACTGCACCGACAACAACACTGCTATGACTTCGTATGACTTTGACAATCCAATCAATCAAGCTGATGAATGGGTTGAAGAAGACTATGAGCTACCTGAAGAGCTAGCCAGGTTGTTAAGGCAAGAGGAGAAGGTTATCACTCCTCATCAGGAGGAGATTGAAACGGTTAATCTTGGTACGGAAGAAGAAGTAAAAGAGGTTAAGATCGGGGCCTGCTTACAAGATTCAATAAAAGAACAACTGATTGATATGCTCCGGGAGTACGTGGATGTCTTTGCTTGGTCTTATCAGGATATGCCAGGGTTGGACACCGATATTGTCACGCACAAGCTGCCTTTAAAAGAAGACTGCCCGCTAGTAAAATAGAAGTTGCGCCGTACTCGCCCGGATATGGCAATGAAGATAAAGGAAGAGGTACAGAAACAGTGGGATGTCGGGTTCCTTGCTGTGACTAGTTATCCGCCGTGGGTTGCTAATATTGTACCTGTGCCTAAGAAAGACGGTAAGGTGAGGATGTGTGTGGACTACCGGGATCTGAACAGAGCCAGCCCAAAAGATGACTTCCCTTTACCTCACATTGATCTATTGGTTGATAATACGACTCAGTTCTCGGTATTCTCCTTCATGGACGGATTTTCAGGATACAATCAGATCAAGATGTCACCTGAAGACATGGAGAAGACAACTTTCATCACACCCTGGGGCACGTTCTGTTATAAGGTGATGCCATTCGAACTGAAGAATGCTGGTGCAACTTACCAACGGGCTATGGTAACATTATTCCATGACATGATCCATAAAGAAATTGAATGTTATGTGGATGACATGATTGCCAAGTCCCTCACAGAAGAAGACCACCTGGTAAATCTGTTGAAGCTATTCAAGCGTCTGAGGAAATACCAACTGAAGTTAAACCCCAACAAATGCACATTCGGGGTACGATCTGGTAAGCTGCTGGGATTTATTGTAAGTGAGAAAGGGATTGAAGTTGACCCTGATAAAGTCAAAGCTATTCAAGAAATGCCTGCACCGAAAACTGAGAAAGAAGTTCGAGGGTTCTTAGGTAGATTGAACTACATTTCAAGGTTCATATCTCACCTTACTGCAACCTGTGAACCCTTGTTCAAGTTGTTAAGGAAAGAACAAACGGTCAGATGGAACGAAGACTGCCAGAGGGCTTTTGACAAAATCAAAGAATACTTACAAGAGCCTTCAATCCTTATGCCTCCAGTTGAAGGAAGACCTCTAATAATGTACTTGACAGTATTAGAAGAGTCAATGGTGTGTGTGTTGGGCCTGCATGACGAGTCTGGTCGAAAAGAGTATGCAATATACTACCTAAGCAAAAAGTTTACCGACTGTGAACAACGTTATTCACTGCTCGAGAAAACTTGCTGTGCTTTAGCGTGGGCTGCTCGCCGACTAAGGCAGTATATGTTGACCCACACTACTTTATTGATATCAAAGATGGACCCAGTTAAGTACATTTTTGAGAAGCCAGCACTTACCGGACGGGTTGCAAGATGGAAAATGATCCTCACCGAATATGACATCCAGTACACATCTCAAAAATCCATCAAGGGCAGTGTATTGTCTGATTATCTTGCTGAGCAACCCATTAATGATTACCAGCCTATGAGATTTGACTTCCCTGATGAAGACATCATGTTCATAAAAGCGAAAGATCATGAAGAGCCTGTTCATACTGAAGGGCCTGACCCGGGAGAAGAATGGACTATGATGTTTGATGGGGATGTTAACATGAGTGGCCGTGGTGTTGGTGCAGTACTCATTACACCTAAGGGAGTTCACATGCCTTTCTCGGCAAAACTCACCTTCAACTGCACTAACAACGAAGCTGAATACGAAGCCTGTATTATGGGTCTTGAGGAAGATATTGACCTCAGGATCAAGACTTTGACTGTATTCGGTGATTCAGCTCTGGTAATCAATCAAACCAACGGAAAATGGTACACCCACCAAGATCATCTGATACCCTATCGGGATTATACAATAAGGTTATTGACTTTCTTCACAACGGTCAAGCTTGAGTATATTCCCCGAGATGAAAATCAGTTTGCAGATGCTCTGGCTACCATTTCATCCATGATCAAAGTTCAAGCTGCCAACTTCGTGCCTCAGATTTCAGTGTCCAGACTTGTCAGACCAGCATATGTGTTCTCAGCAGATATCGTTAAAGATGATAAGCCTTGGTTCCATGACATTAAGTGCTTCTTGGAGGATCAAACATACCCACCTGGGGCATCTTCCAATGACAAGAAGACATTAAGAAGGCTAGCTGGTAGTTTCTTTCTGAATGCTGATGGTTCCCTGTACAAGAGAAACTTTGATATGGTACTCCTTAGATACGTTGATAGGACAGAAGCAGACTTGTTAATGCACAAAGTGCACGAAGGATCCTTTGGTACCCATGCAGGAGGGCATGCTATGGCTAAAAAGTTGCTAAGATCAGGATATTACTGGATCACAATGGATGCGGACTGCTGTGCCTATGCCAGAAAATGCCATAAATGCCAGATCTATGCGGATAAAGTGCATTTACCTCCAAATCCTCTGAATGTGATGTCTTCACCCTGGCCCTTTGCTATGTGGGACATTGATATGATTGGCAAGATTGAACCGACTGCTTCGAATGGCCACAGATTCATCATGGTTTCCATTGACTATTTTACCAAGTGGGTCGAGGCAGCTTCCTATGCAAATGTCACTAGGCAAGTGGTAGCCCGATTTCTGAAGAGAGACATCATATGTCGGTATGGAGTGCCCGAGCGAATCATTACTGATAATGGTTCCAACTTAAACAATAAAATGATGGCAGAACTATGTCGGGACTTCAAAATCCAACACCACAATTCTTCTCCTTACAGGCCAAAGATGAATGGCGCTGTTGAGGCAGCTAATAAGAATATCAAGAAAATCGTACAGAAGATGGTGGTCACCTACAAAGACTGGCATGAAATGCTACCATTTGCCTTGCATGGGTACCGTACGTCAATCAGAACATCCACTGGGGCAACACCGTATCAGCTTGTGTATGGTATGGAGGCAGTCCTACCTGTTGAAGTTGAATTACCCTCCCTGCGGGTACTGATGGATGTTAAGTTAAACAAAGCAGAATGGGTCCGGTCCCGATACGAACAACTAAGTCTGATTGAAGAAAAGAGATTGGCTGCTATTTGTCATGGACAGCTGTATCAGAAAAGAATGAAGAAAGCCTTCGATCAGAAAGTCAGGCTCCGAGAGTACCAAGTAGGAGATCTTGTGCTGAAAAGACTCCTCCCTCCTCATACAGACCACAGGGGCAAGTGGACTCCGAACTATGAAGGGCCGTTCGTAGTAAAGAAAGTTTTCTCTGGTGGAGCACTGATGCTCAGCACTATGGATGGTGAAGACTTCCTGTCCCCTGTGAATTCAGATGCAGTTAAAAAATACTTCGCATAAAAATGACCCGCTGGACATAAAAACAGAATGTAAGTCCAGGCAAAAATAGGGCATCCCGGCGAGTCAAAAACAGAATAAAAGACTCGGGCAAAAATAAGGGAAAATAAATAAAAATGTACACCCGCTGAGTCGAAAAGCCGCATTGGACGACTCAGGCAAAAAAGGGTATCCCGATGGATTGAAAACCCGAAAGGGCGATCCATGCAAAATAAGGGAATAAGTGAACAACTGCATTCTGAATTCGTCTGTATCACTTACAACTTGGTAAGCTTCGAAGGGTTCGAACGCCGGTCGGAATCAGCCTTCTTCAGAAAGCAAGACGAGAATAACGTCAATTTCATACGAGTCATAGCAAAAGGGAAGCTCCTTGAAGCGTCATCAACATTGCCAACACCTTTTTGTTTTTCAATTTGTAACGATTCCCTCATTTCAGGGGATCCGTTTCTTTGAATGTATCTTGCCAAATTCAGGGCACTCGAATTAATAAAATCAGATTTGTCAATCACACACTCTCTCGTACTCTTTTATTTGCAAAAATGTTCGATGTCATTAATTTATTGATTTCATAAATACAGATGCTTCCCTTCTAAAAATACGTGCTTACAGGAAATATACTTACTCCCGGGAGCGTCTAAACTCCTATGATGGAATCCAGTAAGGGATACCTCGGGATATTTGTGCGTTTCTTTGCCTTTACAGGATTGCAGGTATCCAAAGCACAACATGGGGCATGAAAGCTTCTCCCCAGCAAGCTGGCAAATCGCCACTTCCTCAACACATCTTCCAAATAGCACCAGGGTGTTCATATCCCCAGTTGAGTTGTCAAGTATCATCCTCAGCAGGATCCCCACAAAAATCTCTCTAGGAAGATCTTTCAGTGATTTTTCTTCTTCCCCAGCCAAGTACTAGACAGGGAACCACCTCCCCACAGGGTTTCAGCCTCTATCCAGAAGAGCAACGCATGAAGAACTCACAACAGAGTAAAGAAAGCTTCTACAAACCCCAGCTGGGTCCCCCATTGTTGAGATAGGTTTACCGATGACCTATTTCCCCATGTAGATACATCTTTTCGGATCTACCAATGATCTCATCCCTAGCTGGGATATCCACTTCAAGCAGATCAGCCAGAGATCTTCACAGCAGCGGGATCCGAGTCCCGGATCGTTATCTTTGCATAATCATAGCATTCGCATCATATTTTCCCCACAAAGCGTAGCATTCCGTCTAATACGGAGCATTACGGAAAAAATCAAACATATTGCATAATCATAAGCCATGTTCTGAATCAAACGCTTGTAAATACTGACCATCCGTCAACAATATACAGAATACTCCCCAAGATTCCCCTGCTAAGAGCCAAGACCTTTCTCTTACGGATACAGATACATGCTCCCTTCGGCACCCGTCCGTGTCATATCCCCAGTAGAAAGCCAAAGCGTCCCCTTTGCACTCATAGATACACATATACACGACTCCTTGACGCCCGTCCGTGTCACCTTCCCTAGCACAGTTTCCTAAACACTTTGCAAACCATATACTTGTTTATAATACACTTTTTCTGACACCCGTCTGTGTCATGCTCTCCGCAGCAAGTTAAACACTCGTCCGTGCTTCACTCATACTTGTTACTCATCATCTTTTTACTCATACAGATACTCGTCCGTATCTTGTATATACCACCTTAAATCCCCTCAGATTCAGCACTCGTCTGTGTTCTTTGTTAACCAGTTGGTACTCGTCCGTATCGTCATCTCTGAACACGCGTCAGCGTTGGTTTCTACCGATACTCGTCTGTATCGTAGTCTTAAGGATGCTCGTCCGCATCTTTAATCCATACACAATGTCAGATACTTTTACCTCTTTTAGAATTTAGACACTCGTCTGTGTCTATTATTCCCCGGAAGAGTCCCCTCAGAATCAACACACGTCCGTGTTCATTGTTAACTAGTTGATACTCGTCCGTATCATCATCTCTGAACATGTGTCAGCATTTGTTTCTATCGATACTCGTCCGTATTGTGGTCTTAAGGATGCTCGTCCGCATCTTTAATCTATACACAGTGTCCAACACTTATACCTCTCATCTCTTGAATATAGACACTCGTCCGTGTTTACTATTCCCCAGCGAAGTCCCCAGCCAAACTTTCCTTTCTATCTGACATTCGTCCTATGTCATGATACCTTTGCGGCAGCCGAACCCTGCCAGGTGATCGTCCTTCACCTTTTTGATGATCGTCCTTCATCATTCCTAGTGGAGTCTCTATTCATTAGAACCCCTTCCTATCCGACATTCGTCCTATGTCGTGATATTTTCAGCAGCCGTCCCCTGCTAGGTGATCGTCCTTCACCTTTTGATGATCGTCCTTCATCATTTTATCCGATGGCCGTCCCCATCGTTGATCTTGTTATCTGACATTCGTCCTATGTCATGATAAACCTAAGAGCAGCCGTCCCTTGCTAGGTGATCGTCTTTCACCTCTTGATGATCGTCCTTCATCATGCTTATCCGATGGCCGTCCCTATCGTCGACCTTGTAACCCGACATTTGTCCTATGTCGTGGTACTTTCGGTAGCCATACCCTGCCCAGTGATCGTCCTTCACCTTAGATGATCGTCCCTCATCTTATCCCCAACCAGAGCAGCCGTCCCCTGCTAGGTGATCGTCCTTCACCTTTTAATGACCGTACCTCATCATTTATTTCATTTACCTATAATCCCCAGAGAGTCTTATAGCTTTACTGGATGGCCGTCCCCCATCAAAATCTCTCATATCCCCAGCTTGTCGGCCGTCCCCCGTCATTGCTTTATTTCCTGCATTTTCCCCGGCATGTCGGTCTTCCCCGTCATTGCTTCATCCCCAGCAGTCGTCCTCTGCTCGACGGTCATCCTCCGTCGCTCACACTTTATAATCATACTTTATTTTCTTTTACAATCTATATCCCTTTTCTTCTTCATTTTGTGAGTGCAAATCTTGGACTGTCTTTGGTATTCAACCACAAGTTATCTTGTTTGAATGTCAAGCCGTTGCTTACATCCTGCACAGCTAACCCATGCTTGAATAGGGGCAGCTGTAAACACCCCAAATTTTCCCTCACCCATTCACACCATGGCTTGTGATCTTTTCATATGCATAAGTTCAGTCATAGCATCTCATATTGCACTTTTGCCTCACTGCATTGTTTCCAAGTCATATGCATCTAGGGTTTGTGATCTGAGCCATCCATGGGCTACTAGGGCCACTCCAAAGGTTTTCAATCACTTCAAATGGGTCCATGTATGTCCAAGCATCATATTATATCCCCACAAAGTCAAGAAAGTCAAAGAATCACAAGAACTGAAAAAGGCATGGAAGCAGAGCCAGGTTTAACTGCACAGATGACCTAGAATTAGGGTTTTGGTTTCAAAAGCCATAACTCCAGTTTTTTTGGTCATTCTTGTTTCTATTGGTCCCTATATGTTATAAGGATCATGCATATCAATTTTCATGAAGAAATTCCATGGGGAAGGCATCTAATCAAAAGTTGACTTCTTGAGCAAGTCAGTGCAAAATCAGGGCATCTGAGGCCCCCAATGACCCAACCAAAGGGTGTTATTCATCATTTTGAATGTGTATGATCTTTATTTGATCATAGAAGATGTTATAAGTTCACAAAATTGAAGAATTTCAAGCCATTTGCAAAATTGCCTTTTTGGGAAAGTGACTTGTAATGGAAACTTGCTATTTTGGGAAAGTTTTTCAACCCTTTCTTTTTGATTAAAAAATGCTTCAAATGAGAAAACTTTGGTCATGAAAGTTGTAGAATGTATCATTCCCTTTTCAAAAAGTACAAGAACTCATTCTAATTCATTTTGGATCAAAAGTTATGGCTTGTCAAAGTTGGGAAAAATCACATAATTTCAAGTTTTACACCAAAGAGGCAAAGTTGCAAAACCTCTTGCCAAGGCAAAATGTGACTTCTAACCTTTGCACAAACATAAACCAATGCCTAAAAATCAGAATGCACCAAAGATTTGTCCCTTTTTCATGACTTATGCTTCAAGTAATCACAAAGGGGCCAAAGTTGTACCAACTTGCAAAAACTCATGTAACCATGCCTCTACTTGTTACAACTCACAAAATCTGATCCACAAGAACTCCATGATCTCAGCTGAGCCCAGCCATGCTCCTATCACAGCCTCCCACTTGCCCATACCTCAAGTACACCTAACATTGACTTTATGCAAAATGGCCCATACCAATCAGCATAGGCCACACCAACTCCACAGACCTATCACAATGTGATAAGTGGACAAAAATCAACTCAAAGCAACATACACACAAGGCTGAAACATCTCATAAGCCATAGTTTCAAGATTTCACCTCTTATGCACTTTCCTTCGAAACTCATCACACAAGACACAAACACCAAAACAAACTTCATAGAATCACTCAACATGTTCCTCTGATCATTTCCCAACCCTCATTTGTCCCTGAAATCACCTCAAGCAGAAACACGATTCTCACCCCTCACTGAACAGAACCTCATCAAACTCACAAATCAGCCACTATCCAATCCAACTAAACCTCAAAGCACCTTCAGGGGAACCATTAGAGAAGTTTTGAAGCAAGGAGGCAGTCTGAAAGCTCCAAACTAAAAGCTTCACTTCAGGTAGCTTCGAAAATCTTTTTTTTTTTCCAGAAACCTTGTTTTAAGTTATTAAAATGATCTACATGCTCCCCTGAATGCAATGAGCTTTGAATTTTTGAAAATGATGAAGAGATGAGGATGTATGGTCTCTCTGAAACTTTGCCCGTGAAATTGATTTTTGCTTGTTCCTCTTGATTCATGAAAAATAAATAGGTTTTGTTGTTGGATTCTTGTTTAAGATGTTTGGGTGAGTGAATCTGGAGATTTTGGCACGTTTTAGTGAGGTTTTGAGAGAGATAGGTTGAAGGTCTCGCCGGAGAAGACGACCGGAAGTCTTCTCCGGCCACCTGAGGGTCATTAACCCTAATTTGAGTAATTAACCAACTTTGAATTTGGACCATGGATTTTGATGACCTCCGTTGACTCCCGCGTGTTTGAAGGGCTCAGATCACCCCATTAAGCCCTAATCCACGTCATTAGTTTAATTAATTAGGGTTTTAGGTCAATTAAGTCAGTTTGAATCTGGGCCAATGGATCTGGCGCCAGTCAATTCCCTCCAAAATCATTTGAATGTCAGCCCTAAGATTTGCATACTTTCCATTATTTGTATTTTTATTTCATTTAATTTGATTTATATTTTACGAATTATTTAAAATAGCAAAATACATTAAAAAATTCTGAAAATTTTTATCAAATCTTTTATTAATTTTCAGAACCCAAAAATATTTTTATTTTTATTTTTTGCATTAAAAATTATTTTTAAATCATTTAAATGTTTATTTTTAATTAGTTAATGAAAATTTATTAATTAAAAATGCATTTAGGTATTTAAAAATCACCAAAAAATTCACATTGCATTTAAAAACATTTAGAAACATTATCAAACTCTCAAACCAAATTTCTTTTTTGTTCTTGATGCCTTTTGATCCTTTTCATGGGAATTAAATTCATTTTAAGGTAATATTTTGGTTCAAACTTTGAGAAATTAATTCTGCCTAACCCTTGAGAGTTTGATGATGGTTCTTCTTGCATTGTATCCTCCATAGCATGTAGTTTATAGGATAAAATTGGTTTGATTTGATCTTGCATTTTCAATTTGTTTGGTATTTTTCTTTGTGAGGCACCCCAAAACCCTAGTAATCTTAGGAAATTCATAACTTTCACTAGGTTAAGAGTTAGATCCCCTCCTTTGGGAAGTGGACTTGTATAGGTTTAGGGTATCTTTGATTACATTTTCAATTTTTTATCATGTCATTTGCTTCTGGTTTTGAATTTTTTTATTGCATGATGTATGTAACCCTAATTTATGCTTTCCTTTGCATCCATCTTTCATTTGCTTGCATCCAATGACTTGCCATAACATTTTGTGCATCCACATGATTCATAACAAATCTTAGGACATATTAGAATCATGTTTGATCATTGCATCATTCCTTTGCCATGTTATATGTTCACTTCATTTCATAGACATCCATGAATCTTTATGGTTCAGAGCATGCTTCATTTGCATCCTTTTGTTTGTATGATCATTCTCATCTCTTGTCATGTGTTTGCATCATCTCCTAGCATCATTAACATCATGTTTATGCTTCTGACTTTGGTTTGCATCATGACACTTCATCTCATTTGCGTTACATTTCATTTCTTTTGCTAACTTTTCAGGTGGTAAGTTGTTTTGAGAAGTGAATTTGCCTTCACTTCTCACAATCTCTTTTCATCTCTCTCTTGCATCATTGCTGCATTTTATCTTTTGTGTTAGAGTGAGCTTGCTCATTCATGTCCTCCCCCACTTTCTTTCTTCAAGCAACTTGTCTTCTTAAGTGAAGCAAGTTGTTTTGCTTCTCTTTGCTTCTTTCTCCTTTCATCTGTTTCTCTCCTGGTGGCTTCTCTCTTGAAGATCTTCTTGCAAGCCTCATTAAACCTAGGAACAACCAAGCATGATCACAATTAGGGTTTGATTAGTCCCCCATTTATTTTTACCTTTGTGTCTTCTTTGAGTCTTCTCTTCTCATCTCATAATCAGGACTAAACCCTAAAGGCTTTAAGACTTTGTGATTAGGCTTATGCCTGCATCCTTCTATTAGGATGGAGTGTATAACTTTAATCCTAAGTGTTAAACCCTTAATGTGTTTAAATCCTTTAATCAATCCACCTAATAATCATCAAGACATCAAGCTTGTAACTTGGGCCTTGCATTAGGGTTCTAATTCTTCCTTAATTGGTTAAGAAGGACTAACCCTAGTGTTAATGGACAAGTCCCCCTCAAGTTGTCTTACAAACCATAAAAATCACTTCTTCATCTTATCATTAACTAAAATCCATCTAATAAAGGCTTTGTTTTGTCATGAGGTTAATCCCTAATCATGGATTAAGTTGAGGAGTCTTCCTCAGCTTAAATGTTCTCATCTATTATCCTTCTATTAGGATGGTGTAATGGGTCCATTAAATCCTTGATTATGGCTTAATCTCATTACTTAACACTAAACAAAAACAACAAAAACATCTAAATAATCAAGTAGGTTAATGATCTTAATCCTACATCATGGTGATTAAGTGTGAGGTGCCTACTTCATACTTAAGGTATTCTCATTACCCCTAATCAGAGGGAGGATGTGATGAGTTTACTAACCCTTGGTTTAGGCTTAAGCTCATTTTCTTATGACAAACTTCAAAAAGTAATAAAAGCCTGAAAACACAAAAACAAACAATAATTGTCTCCTCCGGGATTCTTTTCTCATCTCATTCACTCATAACCGAGAACTCGCTTCTTCCGTCTAATGCAAGACAGTTTGCACCTGAGCCAGACAGGTCATACACTTGAGCATAGACAAGCAAGCAGTTCACAAGTCAATTTACCTTTCAGTCTCTTTGGGTCGAACTACGGTGTTCTGACTTCCTCATTGCACGAGAGGATACGTAGGCATAACTTAACAATTATCGAACAAAAGTCTCTGTATATTCCCCCTTCTTCCAGCATTAT
The DNA here is from genome assembly GCA_963966055.1 of Lathyrus aphaca. Lineage (NCBI taxonomy): Eukaryota > Viridiplantae > Streptophyta > Magnoliopsida > Fabales > Fabaceae > Lathyrus > Lathyrus aphaca. Next base: position 143,076,343 of record OZ014519.1, read on the forward strand.
TCTTTAAGCCTCATAGTCTTGAGCATTTTATTCTCGTTCTTACACTGACACTTCACTTTTGCACTTCACATTTCTTTTACACTGACACTTGCATTCTTTTCCAGTTTTGATACACAAATTGCACTGACACTACCCCTTTAAAATACAAATCTTTTAAGCGTGGATCCCGTCGAGTACGACGGACAATCTGGGTGCTAATACCTTCCCAGGTTGTAACCAACCCTCTTTCTCAGTCTCTCTGGTTCGCGACCGTCTTATCCACCTTTTCTTAGGTTTATGCAGCATTACCTTTCCTTCGGGATAAAAATGCCTAGCTGGCGACTCTATTCATTCCTCCTCTTTTGCCGACCGTTCGCGTCTGGACCCCTTCTGACCCGGCGTCATTTTGGTGGGAGCGACAGAGACCTTACAAGCTCTTTTGAAGAAGGAGGGTCGCCCTGTGCCCATGGCTGCAGCGGAGAGAGCTAATGTCCTACCTCCATTTGATGCTGCCTTGAATCAAGATTGTTTCCCTATGGCAACTCCTCAACTGCCAACCAATGGATCTCCCCTATTAGGTCAAAGTCAACCTCTGATTTTCAGATCAGTGCCTCAATATCCTCTGGTAGTTTCTTCTCAAGGCCGGAAAAAGAAGCGAAAGCGAAGCAAGGGGCAGTGTCAGAACAAAGGGAGTGAAGCTCACCATGAACCCATTCTTGTGCCGCTCAACAAGCTCTACCCGCTACTTATCCAGAATTCATTGATAACTCCTTACGCACCTGTGCCATCGCCAAATACATGGTATAACCCTGATACGAATGCGGTGTGTGAATTCCATAAAGGGGTGGTAGGACATGATTTGAATACTTGCCCTGAGTTGAAAGTCTGGGTATAAAGGTTGATCCATAGCAAAAGGTTAATCCTTGAAGAGGACCATCCAGAGGTTGAATGTAGATACCGCACTGGAGCCTTGGGGCACCCTATCGAAGAATGCCAGAGTTTTGAGTTACGAAGTGTGATTAAGTCACTAGTCCCCCAAAGAGGAGAGCCGATTGTGGACAATTTGATTGTTGAGCCGGGAGATAAGAAAGGAAAGAGACCTATGAAGGTTCTTAAAATTTTGTACCATAAAGAACATGTCATGCGCATAACTGATGGAGCGTCTTTGCCTTCTCACAAGAGTAGTAGGACACCATCTGGGAATTTCAATGTCACCACCCCTACCGGCGAAAGAAAAAGAGAAGTAGGAGGTGGATCGAAAGAGATGACATCCAGCATTGAGTGTGAGGAACTTAAAAGTCATCACAACAAGCGACTAGCAGTACCTATAGTGCCAGTAGTGCCAGCTTGTCAGAGTTTGAAAGCTCAGGATTCTTGAGGATGTCTCAAATCAGAGTAGAAGACAAGGAAGAAGGCCTCCAACCCCTCAAATCCCTATGACCTACACGAAATTATATCCTTCATTGTTGAAGAAAGGATTGGTTGTTCCAAAGCCTTTTGGTCCCTTATCGGATCCACTCCCAGCAAACTACAATCCAAATGTCCGTTGTCTATTCCATGATGGTGCTTCAGGGCACGATTTGGAAGGCTGTTATGCCTTAAAACGCGCTGTGAAATATTTAATTGAGAAGGACATTCTTTCATTTGAAGACACTACTCCGATTATCAGGGACAACTCTCGTCCAAGTCAGCAAGCCCAAAGCCAAGGATATCTGAATCAGCATCAGAGTCCACATAAGCCTCGCAACAACTTCGAAAGAAGGAATGCTCCTCTTCACCCAGTACCTTTATCATACACTCAACTTCTGTAACCTTTGATTCAACACTCATTGGTGGTTCCCAAATCTCTCAAGCCATGGGCAGAGCCATACCCGCCTGAGTATAATCCACATGAGCAATGTGGATATCATGCTGGATCAATGGGGCATTCAACTGAAGACTGCAGAGCTTTTCAAGCCAAGGTACAACATTTGATCGACAAGAGGTGCATATCCTTTTCAGAAGGGAGTCTGTTGGTGCATGTCAACCTCTCTCCTGGGTGACTTTTTTGTGCATTTCTTGAAGACAGTGAATCAAGACTTTTTTTTATTTCCCTAAAGCTGGCAATCCCCTGTTTGTTTCAGCATTGTTGTATTTTCTTTGCATGTTGATTTTGTATTTTCTTGTTAGCATTGTTTGTTTTGAATTGGCAAGATTAATGAAATGTTTATGCATATTTTGAATCAATCCATTCATATTCACTCGTTTTCTTTCATTGTTACAAAAAGCATAAAATATATTTCTCTCCTTTTATCAAACTTTTGTTTTACCAAAGATTGGAGGGAGGATGATGAAAACCAGATACTTGAATTCTCCAGTTGTGTTGCTCTCAATTAAAACCCTGCCAATGATGTACAGGCATTGTTTCAAATTCCCAAACACCGGTGAAATAAGGAAGATAACCCCTCGTTAACCCCTTCGAGCTTAGAAGTAGGAGTTTTCTTTTTCAAAAATGCAAAAACCCTTAATTTCAAACCTGGGGCAGGGTAGTCGGTTCAGTTAATCTGTTTGCGTCCAATCTTCAAAAGATTCAATCCATTATTCAAGAAGGATCAGCAACGTACTTTCATTCACTGCCGTAGAAGTCGTGAAGAGCCAAAAGGTTGTAGTACGTATTCTCTATCATCCAATAAGATGGCAGTCATAACCATTCAATAAAGGAATGATGTAAGGAAAAAGAAATACAAAGAAAAGTCCGCCAAGTCAAAAATAGAAAAAAGACGACTTAGGCGAAAGTTAATGAAGTCATCAAATCCAGCAAATCAGGAAAACCTGATCCTTATCACGCATTTTCCAAAAGAGTTTTGAGATATGAATGCGTATGTCAAATTAACTGAACATAGGATTGGAGTTCATCATGAAGATGGGATGGGTACAAATAAATTTTGAGCCTTTTATCTTTCGTTTCATAAACCGTGAACCAAGCCACGTTGCAACCCTTAAAAGACCTAATTGAGGCAGGGTTTATTTCGAGAGCATACTACAACAAGGTTGTGTTAACCTGACTCCTAACGATCTTTGCTAATCATTTGTATTGATCACTTCATCTGCCATTCCATAAATGGCTAGATCCACTTTTTATTTTATTTTAATCAACTCCACTGTATCACTATCATACCAATAAATTGTGATTTCAAACTTGCATAAACGCTGCATTAAAATTGCCAATCTTTAAATGTATAATGTTTATTTGAAAGTCAATTCGACATCAAGGGAATCCCAACGGTTCAGCCAGTCAGGGAATTTAACTTGGTAAGAGAAGCCCAACCAGGGGCAACCACTTCAAGAATAAGCAATCTCTTCAAAAAGTCAGCATCTCAGAGGTTGAACTTTCCTCAAGACTCTTACTAGTGTGAGCTATCATCAAACAGGTCAAAAGTTCAATTGCCAGTCAAATCAAAACTTTCCCATCCTAGGAGTTGGGTAACCAGGGGAAAAACACTTCAAGAACCAGTCAATCTGAATCAATCCATTCAGGAGTCAACAATTCAGAGGTTGAGCTTTCCTCAAGACTCATACTTGAGCGAGTTATCAGAAAGAATCCAAGAGTTCAATGGCCAGCTAGACCAGAAGTCTCTCATCCCAGGGATCAGATAACCAGGGGCAAATTTCCGATGTTCGAACACCGGGGTAACCATTTCAAAGGCCATGTCATGGCAGGCTGGTCTAAACTTTTTGAGAAGAGGAAAATTTCAAAACCATTGATTCCGGGGCAAGTTGAATCACACAGGGGCAAGTCCTCTCCATACCTACAAGATGTTCAAGCAGGCCCTATGCAACAACTAATTTCAAGTTCAAGACGTACGTCGGGAATCATGTCGTCATCTTTGTCTGAAGAGTCGTCTTCCAAGAACTTTTCCATCCAATACCCATTACAGGGGCATATTTGGAAATCATATGAGTCAGTGTGTCTTTCTCATGTGTTGGTCAGGTCGCTTCGCTCTTAGCTTTAAGCCTCGATACCGACTTACTCATCGAGCATCTGCTCACGGTAGAAAAGAGTCATACCTTGCAAAATAGGCCCCTGCTGACATGTCACTTTGCAAGAATCTCTCTGAAGTCCAATTGTCATTGGCACAAATCTGTTAAGCTAATTGTGAAACCTTTTGCTTGTAGTCTTAGTCCATTTAATTTGGCACTTACCTGTGTTTCCTGTTGGTTCCTGAAAGTCTTCTTCTGACTCTTCGTGTAAAGAATTTCTAGAGGTTGGATATCCTGCTGAAAAATCTAACCTTCTCGTCTTTATTCTCAGTACCAACCGGTCTCTTGGAGCCGTTGACTATTTGAGTACGCTATTCTCGGTATCAACAGTTACACTTGAACCTGTTGATTTACCACTTTGGATTATTTACCTGTTATTTTATTTCCAGACCACCGCGTCTTTGCCTGTTATTTTTATTTCCAGACCACCGCGTCTCTATCTGTTATTTTATTTCCTGACCACCGTGTCACTACCTGTTATTTTTATTTCCTGACCACCGTGTCACTACCTGTTATTTTATTTCCTGACCACCGTGTCACTACCTGTTATTTTATTTCCAGACCACCACGTCTATGCCTGTCATTTTATTTCCAGACCACCGAGTCAATGCCTGTTATTTTATTTCCAGACCACCGTGTCTTTGTCTGTTATTTTTATTTCCAGACCACCGTGTCTTTGCCTGTCATTTTATTTCCAGACCACCGTGTCTTTGTCCGTTATTTTATTTCCAGGCCACCGTGTCTATGCCTGTCATTTTATTTCCAGACCACCGCGTCTCTATCTGTTATTTTATTTCCAGACCACCGCGTCTTTGCCTGTTATTTTTATTTCCAGACCACCGCGTCTCTATCTGTTATTTTATTTCCTGACCACCGCGTCTTTGCCTGTTATTTTTATTTCTAGACCACCGCGTCTTTGTCTGTCATTTTATTTCCAGACCACCGTGTCTCTACCTGTTATTTTATTTCCTGATCACCGTGTCAATGCCTGTTATTTTATTTCCTGACCATCATGTCGATGCCTATCTTTTATTTCATTTCCTGACCACCGTGTCGTTGCCTGTTTTTTATTTTCCTGACCACCACGTCAATGTCTGTTATTTTATTTCTCGATCACCATATCGATGTTTGTTTATTCCTGACCACCGTGTCGTTGCCTGTCTTTTATTTTCCAGACCACCGCGTCTTTGCCTGTTATTTTTATTTCCAGACCACCGCGTCTCTATCTGTTATTTTATTTCTTGACCACCGCGTCTTTGCCTGTTATTTTTATTTCTAGACCACCGCGTCTTTGTCTGTCATTTTATTTCCAAACCACCGTGTCTGTACCTGTTATTTTATTTCCTGATCACCGTGTCAATGCCTGTTATTTTATTTCCTGACCATCATGTCGATGCCTATCTTTTATTTCATTTCCTGACCACCGTGTCGTTGCCTGTCTTTTATTTTCCTGACCACCACGTCAATGTCTGTTATTTTATTTCTCGATCACCATATCGATGTTTGTTTATTCCTGACCACCATGTCGTTGCCTGTCTTTTATTTTCCAGACCACCGCGTCTTTGCCTGTTATTTTTATTTCCAGACCACCGCTTCTCTATCTGTTATTTTATTTCCTGACCACCGCGTCTTTGCCTGTTATTTTTATTTCTAGACCACCGCGTCTTTGTCTGTCATTTTATTTCCAGACCACCGTGTCTCTACCTGTTATTTTATTTCCTGATCACCATGTCAATGCCTGTTATTTTATTTCCTGACCATCATGTCGATGCTTATCTTTTATTTTATTTCCTGACCACCGTGTCGTTGCCTGTCTTTTATTTTCCTGACCACCACGTCAATGTCTGTTATTTTATTTCTCGATCACCATATCGATGTTTGTTTATTCCTGACCACCGTGTCGTTGCCTGTCTTTTATTTTCCAGACCACCGCGTCTTTGCCTGTTATTTTTATTTCCAGACCACCGCTTCTCTATCTGTTATTTTATTTCCTGACCACCGCGTTTTTGCCTGTTATTTTTATTTCTAGACCACCGCGTCTTTGTCTATCATTTTATTTCCAGACCACTGTGTCTCTACCTGTTATTTTATTTCCTGATCACCGTGTCAATGCCTGTTATTTTATTTCCTGACCATCATGTCGATGCCTATCTTTTATTTCATTTCCTGACCACCGTGTCGTTGCCTGTCTTTTATTTTCCTGACCACCACGTCAATGTCTGTTATTTTATTTCTCGATCACCATATCGATGTTTGTTTATTCCTGACCACCGTGTCGTTGCCTGTCTTTTATTTTCCTGACCACCGCATCAATGTCTGTTATTTTATTTCTCGATCACCATATCGATGTTTGTTTGTTCCTGACCATCATGTTGATGCCTGCTATTTTGTTTCTCCTGACTGCCGAGTCGAGATCATTTCTATTTTTCTCAATCACCGAATCGTTGCTTTGGAATCCCCAACAACCACTTTGAGCTTGTTAACTCATCACTCCAGATAGTCTGTCTTTAATCTATGCTTTGTTTTCCGTCTTTTGTTGTTCTTAGTGCCAGCAGTTACACTTGAACCTGCTGATATATCACTTTGAATACATCCCGTATTCGTCTTGTCATCCCCAGTATATGGTTATCCCTAGTGAGTCTTCACCCTCATTTGCGTTTCTGTGAATCACCGTTGCATTTGTCTGCATCATACCATACCCAGCATAATCATCATTTAAAAAAAAGAGTCAGCATGTTAAGTTTCATACAGTTTGCACATCACATCCCTAGCAAAACAAAAGGAGTCCCTCATAAGTTCATAGCATGTCATTGCATTTAGGGGCAAAATTTTCGGTTATTACTATATTTAAATACCTTTCACTCCGATTTTATGAGGATTAACATCACTCATTTTATCTGGTAAAGATATTTAAATAGGGGCAACTATCACACCCCATATTTTACCCCTAACTTTTTGCATCCTACATTCATCCCATCATTTCCACACTTGGGGGGTTTTAGAAGCATTTTGGGATCCACAACAGTTTTTGGAAGATTAGCCCTTTTGAATCATACGATTAAGTTTCTATATATTTGTTTAGTCTAATTGCAAAAATTTGGCCTCACACTTTTAATTCATTGTAAGGTTTTATTCTTAAATTTAATTTTAACTATCGAGTTTCTGTTCCTAATTCAACTACATTTTCTAATTTTTAATTTAATTTCTTGTTTTTTAGTTTCTATCTCTAATTTAATTCCAATTGTTAACTTTTAATTTAATTTGTTGTTTTAGTTTCTATCTCTAATTTAATTTCAATTGCTAACTTTTAATTTAATTCACCTTTTTCTTAATTTCCATTTTCGACTTTAATTTTTAGAGTTCCAATTTCCTTTTCATTTCATTTTTTTTCAAATTTCCAAAGTCTTTTTGTTTTTAGCCCAAAATTATATTCCCATTTCATTTAAGACTTTTATTTCATTTTATTTTTATTTGTCGCATTTCCATATAAAATACAATCACCAAAATCACCAAAAAATTCTAATTTTGTCAAACAAAAAAACTCTTCATTTAATTTTTTTCCAATTTCCATGTCAAGTTTATTCTAAAATTCTAGTCTAATTTTTGACTTCCAATTTCAAGGTTCCAATTCAATTTTAATCCCAACTTCAATTCTCAAATTTCAAATTCCAATTATATTTCTAGTTCTCGATTTCAATTTCAATTTCCATTTTAAGTTTCATTTTCAATACTCATTTCACATTTTAAGTTTTCATTGTTTTGGTCACTTTTCAAGTCCCATTCCAAGTTAAAGTTTTAAATCTACGTTCTCACTTCAATTTTATCCTAAGTTTCACTCCTAAGCTACCAATTCAATTTCCAAACTCAACCCAAACTCATGATCACTATCCAAGTTTCAAATGCTAAATTTTCTTTTTTTTCATTCAAGAAAACATTTCAATTCTCATCTCAAAGATTCGATTCAAGTGTCATTTCATTTCAATTTTCAATTCTATTCAATTTTGTCCCAAGTTGGTTGTGATTCATGTCAAATAGAATTCTTAAATTTAATGTCAAGTTACAAATTCATGTCCAAAATTACAAGTTACAAGTTATAAATAAGGTGCAATACAAGTCAATTACATTTTTTTATCACATAATCACAAGTTTTTGTCCTAAAATTTTTCTTTTGGTATCAAGTTTTCAATTCATTCTCGACGCCGAGTCTTCATGTTTGTTCTTCCACTCCAAGCCAAGCCATGTCCTCACTTCCGTGCTCACGACAATTCCAATGCACATGAAATAGAAATAACAAGAATTATTATGTCATTCACGGTTAAGTTAGCATCAACATTTCATTCAAGCATATTACATACTCATAAGTTTACATAACCATGTTCGTCATTTACATCATACAACATCATTTTATTAAAGTTTCACATACAATTTCAATAAAATTACATCCATTCTAACATAATCATTTCAATTCATGTCAAAGCATTCAAAACTCAATGCATCATTTTTAATATAACATATGCATTACATTTACATTCCATCATACATTTTCATCAATTCAATCAATCCACATACACTACTTTGTCTTGAAAAAGGACCTAGTTCACACACAAACAAACAAAAAAGCATAACTTCAGCAGAAGACTTTTTCCTTTTTTTTACAATACACAAACAAACAAAAATGCAGCAGACCTGCAGCTTGTGCAGGCTGCCCTGCTATCACACATCCCTATCCAAAATCAGACATTTTCCCCCCAAAACTCAGTCAAACTTAGCTAGCAAGTTTTCATTTTTTTCAAAATCCCTAAAACCCTAATTCCAGCCCTATATAAGTACTGTTTTATCAGTTAACAAGGTGGGGGGGGACAGCAGCCACAAAACAAAAAAACTTGATGTTCAAACTCACTCCCAACAAACCTCATACAAATCCAACTCGACAGCCACAATTTTCATACAAAAAAAAAAACAACCAAAAACTCTTCATACACACAAGAAACCAAACACAAAAACCCCAGCCAACCCTGTCACAAAATTCCAGCCACAACTTCAGTGAAAAAACCTATTCTACAACCAAAAAAGCTTCAAACCATACACAAATGCAGCCATAGTTTCACACGAAAACTACACAAAAACTACAACCAAAAAACTCAACAGACCATACACAAAATTCCATCCACAACTTCATACAAAAAACCATCACAAACTTCATTCATCCAAAAGAAAACTAAAGTGAAGCTACCTAAAAACCGGCAACAATCACAACACAAGTAACAACCACGCACACAAAAAACAAGCAGTCTTCAAAAATGACCTAACCGCATACTAATACGCAAGTCAAGAATGCAGTCATAAGAAAACCAGAAAAAGCATAACAATAAACTCACACTTTCAACAACCCTCCAACCTCCGTCGATTTTGACCATCTTCATCATTAACCATATCCATCTCCAACCTTTAAGCATCCTGTAACAACCGCCGAAACCCTCTTTCACCAAAAAAAGATAACCGATACCAACCAAAAGCTTTGACCCACCACTTTCGAAATACTATCAGAAAACCAAACAAAATCCAAAATGAACCAAAACCATGAAAGATAAACCGAAAACGATCACTGCACCACCATGTCCCAAACCACCACAACCGAACCACACGAACCTTCACAATCCAAGCCCAAAACCACACCTTTCACAAAGACCGCAGACCTTCTTTTCCTCTCAGCCCTCAAATACCTCCGCTGAACCGAAAGAACCATCCCTTCTTTCTCAGCCGCACCTAAGACCCCTCCCTCTGTCATTTTTTTTCTTTTTCTGCGACATCAGAACACTTCAGACCCATCACCACAGCCTTCTGTCGACAACCGCCATCACCTTCAATCCAACGGATCCATTAACTTCTTGCTGCTACAACGACAAGAACCTGAAAAAGAAGAACTGAAGAACATCAACAGCAGCAAATCGAGTTCAAAATAGAAGAACTCGATAAGTTTCAGAAAAGAAAAAGAACCCCTCTTCACCTCAAACATTGAACCACCCACCTCCACCTTCAACTCAACAAAGACTCCATCGCCGCTACTGAACGCAGCTCACCAAACCACCTCCATCCCACCTCACCTTCAGCAATCTTCAAACTGAAAACAACCTGAATCGCATCAAAGAAAAATCGTAAGGAAAAAGAAATACAAAACAGATTGCAACAGTCAAAAAACAGAAAATCCAAACCCTCACCTTAAATCCACTGCCGTTCGATTCCTTCTTGGTTTTACGCGAAAGTCGCGAGCCACTCAAACACACCAAACCCGTGAACAACACCCTTCCACCATCCTCAAACACAGAATCACCGCCGAAACCGAGAGAGGTGGCAGGAGAGCTCGACTGAGAGCGATTCTTCGAACACAGTACCAACGTAAACCCTCGAAGCGTGCCGACAAAGGTAAGATTCTGAACTTCCTCGTTTGAATGTTTTCTTTTCTAATCTAAATCCATGCACTGATGATGTAATTGCTTCAAATTGATAAATTGGGGTTTAGGTTTTGTGGTTTTGATTCGAATTTGAGAGACATGAGCGGGAGAGAATTTGAGAGGTTTATGAGTGAGAATTTGTGAGGTCGTGAGGAACGATTTGAAGGGGGAAGGTCTCAAGAGAGGTTTGTGAGAATGAGCTTATTGTTGTTTGTTTGTGTTGAAGGAGAGACGAGTTTGAGAGAAGAGATCGAAGGAGAGACGAGTTTGAGAGAAGAGATAGAGAGAGAGATGAGTTTGAGAGAAGTACGTCTGTGAGGAGTTTGTGATGTTAGGGTGTCAGTTTTCTTTTTCCTTCTCTTACGGATCCCTTAGAAATTAGAGGAAGGCAACTGTGGTGCATGAACCTAGTTTTGTTTTTAGTGAATTAACTGAACCGGGTCTGACCCGACCCAGTCAAACCGCCCCAGAACTCCAGGTTGGATCCGCCCCCCTTCCCTGTTGGACCCAGTAATCTTGGCCCAATGCACTCCCCTGTTTTGCTTCAGAACCCAGCCATAACCCTTTTATTTCATTTCTTATTTTTAATTTCTTTTAATTTCTTATTTTTATTTATTTCCTTTATCAAATCATATAAAACCAAATATTTTGTATTATTTATTTTAAATATTTTTATTTAATTATTTAGTTTGTTTATAAATTTCATTAAATGTTTGTATTTAATTTAATTAGATAATTACCTTTTGATCAATTTTATTCGTACGATGTATGATTACTTTCTTTGTTCATTATTTAGTTGTATAATGTTGATGAACGAACTGTATGAACTCGAATATTATTCTCACATTACGACTATAAATTGGCAAGATAAGAAGATGAACACAATCTTTCAAATAAATAAAGATGAGTCAAAATAATTAAGTTTTGGTCCAACGCCAAGTAAAATACGCCTGCATCTGCACACACATAAGTCGGTCAATATGTGATCGCCATCTGCACTTTTCGCGCGCCTAATTTAATTAACAAGGAATAGAGCTCCGGAGTCTAGCACTCCGCACGTTCTAGAACGAACGGCAACTGGGCTAGCCCCACGCGTTTTGTTCGTTCAATCCTTCGTTATTAATTACACATCGGTTCTAAAAACGTATAACAATTATTCAAATCTATTTTATATAAAAATAATGTACGACAACAGAGCTCCGGAGTCTAGCATTCCGCACGTTCTGGATTGAACCGCAAATGGGCTAGCCCCACGCGAGGGTTCAATCATCATTCGTATACCAAAATATCTAAACTATTTTCAAATTAATTATCGAAAGACAGAACTCCGGAGTCTAGCACTCCGCACGTTCTGGATTGGACCGCAACTGGGCTAGCCCCACGCGATGGTTCATTCGCCCTTTCGTTTAAAACATCTTAACCAAATTCAAACACCTTTTCTCTAAAACGAACATTGTTTAACTCATTCTATCTCTCGAACAAGCTAGCGCTTCAGCCTCCACCGCGAGTATAAGCCAATGCTTATCAGTAGAATGCATTTCAAACAATCGTTCAATTAAAAAATTGCAAACCGTAGTCGCACGAACTACGAAGCTCTGACTTTCCCATTGCACAAGGGAATACGTAGGAACGGGGATTTTAATCCTTCGCGAGCACCTTAATAAAAATTTAACTATTTCTCTGTTTAAGACTTTAATCTTTTTCCGTCTAAATAATAATAATCTAAAACTTTAAGAACAAACACATTAATAATCATTTAGAAGACATAGACTTAAGATCAAACATCTAACCACATAATTAGCTAAGAGGTTCCCGTTGAGTACAACGGACGTGAGGGGTGCTAATACCTTCCCCTTGCGTAACCGACTCCCGAACTTAGAATTTGGTTTCGTAAACCATTTCTTATCCTTCCTTTAGGTTGTATCTATATCTCCCTTTTCTTTAAGTAGAATAAATAGAATTAGGTGGCGGCTCTGTTGTTTTGTTTTTAGGATCGTAATTTTTTCGAGGTACGACACCCAATCATGAGAAGGCTATTAATGATGTTAATGAGGTTACCTATGTTTCCTCAGTAGCAGAGGTAACTACTCCTCTATCCCTTATCAAGAAGAAGTTGGTGCAGGCTGGGTTCTTTCCAGGTTGCAATGAAGACTATTTTTACTGTGCCTATAAACCTGATAGTTGCTGGAAGTTGAATGATGGTATTCAACGCCTCATGGACAATTACATTATACTTTTTGAGAGGACTCCTTCTGTGGAAAGTATGTGTGAACATCTGAATCGAAACACGAAGCTTGAAGATGTAACTATAGTTGATAAAGTACCAGTGAGGATCACCTCTAAGGGTCCTGTCAGGATTACATCCAAAGGACCAGTGAAGATTACTGCTGAAGGCCCTGTGAAGACTGTTGCTGAAGCTAGAGTGGCTCCCATGATCATTACCACTCCTGGCCCTGTTCCTTATACTTATGATAAAGCTATACCCTGGAATTATGATTCTGATGTTTATATCCATGGTGTCAAACAAGAGCCTTTGATTGATGCACCTGCTACTGATGTGGACAACATTGCTGGATCTAGTAAGATCACCAGAAGTGGAAGAATCTTCTCCCCTCAAGATACCTATAAAAGTGCAGTTACTCCAACCCATACCTCCAATTCTGGGCCAAGTACTGATGCCCGGGGCAAGGGTCCTGTGATTGAACCTGTGCAAGCTGAAGCACCAATTACTGAAAATCTTTCCAAACAGATGGAAAAAGTACTGAAGATCATTCGCAAAAGTGATTATGATATTGTTGACCAGTTGGGGCATACTCCCTCCAAAATATCCATGTTATCTTTGTTGTTATGTTCTGAGGCCCATGCTAAAGCCTTAATCAAGTTCTTAAAGACTGCTCATGTACCAAATGAAATTTCTGCGGATCAATTTGAGAATTGTGTTGCACATCTGACTAGTGATAATGGTCTGGGTTTTTCTGATGGTGATCTGACTCCTGCCAAGAGAAACCATAACAGAGCTCTGCATATCTCCATTGAATGTATGGGCACTACTTTGTCTCATGTACTGGTGGACAATGGTTCTTCATTAAATATGCTCCCTAAAGAGGTTCTGGACAAGCTCAGAGTGTTAAGACCAAGTGATGTGGTGGTGAGGGCCTTTGATGGTTCAAGAAGAGTGGTACATGGAGAAGTAGACCTCCCCATCAAAGTAGGCTCTCAAGTCTTCAACTCTACTTTCTATGTGATGGATATTCGTCCTACGTATTCTTGTTTGCCTGGGCGCCTGTGGATCCATGGGGCAGGTGCTGTGACTTCCACCTTGCATCAAAAGTTGAAATATCCGGTGAAAAACAAAATTGTCACTGTCTATGGTGAAGAAGAGTACATGGTTAGCCATGTGAATACTTTCAAATATGTAGAAATGGAGGGTGAAATGGTTGAAACTCCGTGTCAAACATTTGAAGTTGTTCCTTGCTCTGCTCCTATTCCTCGGTCTGTCCCTGCTTCTGAAAGAGCTTCTTTGGTTACTAGAATACCTCCTGGAATGGCCTCCCTCAAAGATGCTAAGGTTGTGGTTGAAAAAGGTGGTTCTGATATTTGGGGTCAGCTTCCCAACATCCCTTACAAGTCTGACAAGTTTGGTTTGGGTTTTACTGCAGAATCTCAGAGGAATGTTCATCGTGCTAGTGTTGTTCGTATCACTAATCAAGGGGTCATAGGAGATCAAATCAATGTTGTGGGTGACCAAAATAAAGACTACAACCTGGATGATTGGATCTTTCCTACCATGGGTGATGGGCTCAACAATTGGAAGACTGAACACGTTATTCCTATCTCCTTTAGTCAGGAGTAAATACTATTACTATGTTTTGTTTTAAGTTTGTAATTTCGAACAATAAAACCTTTTAAGCCTTGTGTCTTACCCGGGGCACAATGGTATGCTTGGTTCGGGATGTCATTTCATTTGCATACTTCATTCAATAAAATCAATAGACGTTTCGTTTTCGTAAATATTGTGCTCCTTGTTTTTCTTTTATTATTATTTCTATTTTATCAGATATGTGTTCTTACACACACCCACATCACTAAAATGCAGATCCTTATCCACTCTGGATCCTGTTGATAATAGTTCTACTATTGCCAATTATAATTTCGAGAATCCGATCTATCAAGCTGAAAATGGGAAGGAGGAAGATGGTGAGGTACTTGTAGAGCTTGCTAGGTTGTTACAACAAGAAGAAAAAGCTATACAGCCACATGAAGAGCCAATCGAAGTTGTGAATCTGGGAACTGAGGAAAATAGGAAAGAGGTCAAGATAGGGGCTGAACTAGAAGATGGTGTTAAGAACAGACTAATCCATATGTTACGCGACTATGTGGAAATCTTTGCTTGGTCTTATGAAGATATGCCAGGGTTAGATACTGACATTGTGGTTCACCGTCTGCCGGTAAAAGAAGACTGTCGTCCAAAGAAGCAAAAGGTTCGTCACATGCGTCCTGAAATGTCAGAAAAGATTAAAGCAGAGGTGATGAAACAATTTGATGCAGGGTTCTTAGCTGTGACTTCTTATCCTCAATGGGTTGCAAACGTGGTACCGGTACCTAAGAAGGATGGTAAGGTACGCATGTGCGTGGATTACAGGGATTTGAACAAGGCCAGTCCTAAAGATGACTTTCCACTTCCACATATTGATGTTTTGGTAGACAACACTGCTCAGCATAAGGTATTCTCTTTCATGGATGGTTTCTCTGGTTACTGTCAGATCAAGATGGCACCTGAAGATATGGAGAAGACTACATTTGTTACACAATGGGGCACTTTCTATTATAAGGTAATGCCATTTGGTTTGAAGAACGCTGGGGCAACATATCAGCGTGCTATGGTGGCTTTGTTTCATGGTATGATTCACCACGAGATAGAGGTATATGTGGATGATATGATAGCTAGGTCCCAGAATGAGGAACAACACCTTGATCACCTGCACAAGTTGTTTGAGAGGTTGAAGAAATACAAGTTGAGGTTAAATCCAAACAAGTGTACTTTTGGAGTCAGGTTTGGTAAACTCCTGGGTTTCATTGTCAGTGGAAAAGGTATTGAAGTGGATCCTGCAAAAGTAAAAGCTATACAAGAGATGCCTGCTCCCCGTACTGAGAAGGAAGTCAGAGGTTTCTTGGGACGACTGAATTACATTGCAAGATTTATTTCCTAGCTAACTGCTACCTGTGAGTCAATCTTCAAGTTGTTGAAGAAAGATTAGGTAATGGAATGGAATGATGAATGCCAGGTAGCTTTTGATGAAATCAAGAGATACCTCCAAGAACTTCCAATCTTGATGCCACCAGTTGATGGAAGACCCTTGATTATGTACTTAACAGTATTAGACAACTCAATGAGGTGTGTGTTGGGGCAACATGACGAGTCTGGGCGAAAAGAGCAGGCAATATACTACCTTAGCAAAAAGTTTACCGACTGTGAAACAAGATACTCACTGCTCGAGAAAACTTGCTGCGCTTTGGCATGGGCTACTCGCCGACTAAGACAATATATGTTGATTCATACTACCTTGTTGATTTCAAAGATGGATCCAATCAAGTACATATTAGAGAAACCTGCTCTCTCCGGACGAATAGCGAGATGGCAAATGATTTTAATAGAATATGATATACAATACACCACTCAGAAGGCCATTAAGGTGAGTGTGTTAGCTGATCATTTAGCTCATCAGGCAGTGGGGGATTATTTTTCTATGAATTTTGAGTTCCCAGATGAAGACATTATGATTGCTACTAAAGAACCTAGACAATATGACAGACTTGAACAGGGATCCCGATGGACTATGGTTTTTGATGGAGCTTCTAATGCGCTTGGTAATGGTGTTGGTATTGTGATCATTTCCCCTGAAGGTTGTCATACCCCAATTACTGCTAGACTTTGTTTCTATTGTACCAATAACATGGCTGAATATGAGGCATGTATCATGGGTATCAAAGCTGCCATTGAGATGAAGATCCAGTTTCTAGACGTATATGGAGATTCAGCCCTGGTCGTTAGTCAGATTAAAGGAGATTGGGATACCAAGCACGCCAATCTCATTCCTTATAGAGAGCATGTGTTCTCATTGATCTCATATTTTGAAGAGATTACCTTCATACATATTCCACGAGAAAAGAATCAGTTGGCAGATGCATTAGCCACCATGGCATCTATGTTTGAGATTAGTTGGGATGATGAAGCTCCCAAAATCACTATTGATAAACTTAAGAAGCCTGCATATTGTAATGAGATTGATACTGAAGGAGTAGAGGGAAAGCCTTGGTTCTATGAAGTGAAAAGGTATCTTGAAGCTCAGGAGTTCCCTGAAGGGGCATCTGTTTTCTGAGGAGGTTTTCTGCTAAGTTCTTCTTGAGTAATGGAATTTTGTACAAGCGCAATCATGATTCGACTTTGCTTCGTTGTATGGATAAGAAGGAAGCAACAAAGATTATGGAAGACATGCATGATGGGATCTTTGGCACTCATTCTAGTGGTCATACCATGGCAAAGAAGATATTGAGAGCAGGTTACTATTGGTCTACCATGGAAGCTGACTGCTATCAACATTCCAAAACATGTCACAAGTGTCAGATTTATGCTGATAAGGTACATGTACCTCTAGTTCCGTTGAATGTGTTGACTGCTCCTTGGCCTTTTGCCATGTGGGGCATAGATATGTTTGGTGAGATCAAGCCTACTGCTTCCAATGGGCATCATTTCATCCTGGTTGCCATTGATTATTTTACAAAGTGGGTGGAGGCAGCCTCATTTGCATCTGTTACGAAGAATGTTGTGGCTCGATTCATTAAGAATAATCTCATATGTAGGTATGGCATCCCTGAAAGGATTATCACAGACAATGGCTCTAATCTGAACAACACTATGATTACCGATCTCTGCATGTAGTTCAAGATTAAGCATCATAACTCTTCTCCGTATCGTCCAAAGATGAATGAGGCAGTAGAAGCTGCTAATAAGAACATCAAGAAGATTCTACAGAAGATGACTTTTACGTATAAGGATTGGCATGAGATGTTACCATTTGCTCTTCATGGTTATCGTACTACAATACGTACTTCAACAGGGGCAACCCCATTCTCCTTAGTCTATGGTATGGAAGCAGTTCTACCCATTGAGGTTCAGATCCCCTCCTTAAGAATCATGAAGGATGTAGGCTTGGATGAAGATGAGTGGATTCAGACTCGACTTGACCAGATAAATTTGATTGATGAGAAAAGGTTGGCAGCTGTTTGTCACAGTCAGATGTACCAGAAACGGATGATCAAAGCTTTTAATAAGAAGGTTAAGCAAAAGGTATATCAGACTGGAGACTTGGTAATCAAGCGTATCATATTACCACAGGGTGATCCTAGGGGCAAGTGGACTCCTACATATGAAGGACCATTTGTAGTCAAAAGGGTATTTTCAGGAGGTGCCATGATGCTTACTACTATGGATGGTGAAGACTTCCTGCAGCCCGTGAACGCAGACATAGTTAAATAATACTACGCATAAAAAAGAGACCCGCTAGGTTGACTGGCCTAGGCAAAAATCAGGGCATCCCGGCGAACCAAAAAAGGTTCGGGCAAAAATTAGGGATATATATAAAAAAATGTACACCCGGCAAGTCGAAAACCTGAAAAGGCGGCTTGGGCAAAAAAGGGTATCCCGGTGGATTGAAAACCTGAAAAGGAAATCCAGGAAAAAGTTAGGGATTAAAGCGTATGACTATGTCTCGTTGGATCACTCATGTAACTCCAACTATTTGTGCTACCTGGATCAAGTACAAACAGATAAAGATCAATCCAATCATTTCCATCTCAACAGCAAGGGATGAGATACTTGAAAATAATGGCAATAGTAAAATTGGAACTCAATAGGATTATTTTTCACATAGCTGTTTTTCTTTGTTTTGTAAAACTTTTATGACGAATTCCTCTTACTAGGATTTCTGTCTCCTTGCACAAACTTGTTAGAACAATTATGGTTCTAAACCTCTAAGAGTTTTGATGATAACAAATATTATTATGCTAGAATAGAAGTTCTAATGACTACCTTTATTATTGTGTAGAAGAGGAATTTAATTTAAGGAGACGTGCATTACTAGAAGATATATTGAGCCATATATAGAAGATACACTTAATGAAGAATCCATCATTTAATGACATGGTTTAATGGCTGCGCATCAAGTCTTTAATATCTCTGATTTACGTCTAGAAGATGATGATCTTCATAATGAAGACATTAATTAAAGAATAATTTAATTAATGGTAAAGACAAGTATCTCTTGTTTTGGAAGGAATTTATGGTATTAACTATTATCCTAAACTAGATCAAGATGTCTCCAACGGCTACATTTATTCAAGAACTATATAAAGGAATCAAATTGAAGATTTGAAGACAATACACTCACAAGCAAAAGACTGAATCATTTGTGCTAAAATATTGTAACATTCACTTAGTGATCCTAGCTTTATTAGAAGCAAAATTGTTATTATTATTATTATTATTATTGTAATAGTTAAGTAATATTCCTTGAGTGACTAGTTTCAGTCAGAAGACTCAAGAGGACATTGACTATAGGTCAGTGTGTGTATTCATTTATTGAATAGTGGATTAAGACCTCAGTGATAGAGGCAAAATCACCTTGGCGGGTGGACTGGACGTAGTTTGAGTTCAAACGAACCAGGATAAATTAACTTGTCATTAGAAGTTATTTTTAGTTGTTAAAGAAAACCCAATTCCAACCCCCCTTCCTTGTGTTTTACGCACCTTCAATTGGCATCAGAGCGCTAGGTTCTGAGAAAAACACTTAACCATTTCAGTAAAAGATCCAGAAGTTAAAACACATGGCAGAAGCTGGCAATAACAACAATGACTACCAAAATGACAAGATCAACGCTAAACCTCCAGTGTTCAATGGTGACAATTTTGACTACTGGAAGGATGTTCTGGAAAGTTTCTTTCTAGCTCTAGATGGAGATCTTTGGGACATGGCGACAAATGGATACATTCATCCTGTTGGAGCAGATGGTCAGAAGATTGAAAGAAAAAATATGACAACTCAACAGAAGAAGGAATTCAGAAATCATCACAAAGCTAGAACCATACTTCTAAGTGCTATCTCATATACAGAATATGAGAAGATCACAAACAGGGACTCAGCTAAACACATGTTTGATTCTCTGAGGATGACACATGAAGGCAACACTCAAGTCAAGGAGATTAAAGCTCTAGCCCTCATCCAGAAGTATGAAGCTTTCAAAATGGAAGAAGATGAGACTATTGAAAAAATGTTCTCAAGGTTCCAAATTCTGGTAGCTGGACTGAAAGTTCTGGACAAAGGCTACTCAACAGCAGATCATGTGAAGAAAATCATCAGAAGTTTACCAAAGGCTTGGAGGCCCATGGTCACTGCTCTAAAGTTATCTAAAAATATGAATGAAATATCCTTAGAAGAACTGATCAGCTCCTTGAGAAGTCATGAGATTGAACTAGAAGAAGATGAACCCCAGAAGAAAGGTAAGTCTGTAGCTCTTAAATCTAACAAATATGTTTCTAAAGCTTTACAGGCAGAAGAAGAAGAAAGTTTTGGATGCTCATCAGAAGAAGATGAATTATCTCTCCTATCTAGAAGAGTCCAACAACTCTGGAAGCATCGTCAGAAGAAGTTCAGAAATACCAGAAGAACCAACAACTATTCTGAATCAACATCTGGTCACAAGAAACCCAGAAGCAAAGAAGTTGTGTGCTATGAATGAAAAGAACCAGGACACTACAAGAGTGAATGTCCAAAACTCCAGAAAGAGAAACCCAGAAAAAAATTCAGCAGAGAAAAGAAAAAGAGTCCCATGGCAACATGGGATGATTCTGAATCATCTGAAGCAGAGTCAGATTCTGAAGATGAACAAGCTAATATTGCACTAATGGCAAATATACCAGAAGATGATCACTCATCAGAATCAGAATCAGATTCAGAAGAGGTATTTTCTAAACTTTCTAGATCTCAATTAGAAGCTAGCCTCTCAGAAATTCTTGAAAAATATCAGAAGCTTCAATTCAAATACAAAGACATGAAACAAAGTCTGGTATCTGAATTAGAAGAAGTTAGAAAACTAAAAACAGAAAACTGTGAGCTGAAAGAAAATATTTTTGAATGCAAAAACTCTTTTGAAAAACTTAAAGCTCAGAAGGAATCTGAATTAGAAGATCTAATCAATTCTGATAGTATCATAAAACAATATGACTATGGTTTTCAAAAATTTCTAGCTAAAAGCATAGATAGAAGAAAAATTGCATCTATGATCTATGGAGTTAGCAGAAATGATAGAAGAGGCATATGCTATGTGAAAACTAAAGAAACTCTGAAGTATAAAAAGATTGATGACATTATCATAAAAACTAATACTCCTCTAAGTTCTCATTTTACCTATGGTCATAACCATGATCTAATATACACTAGTGAGTCATCTTGTTCCACAAGTTCTGATTTGAAACCTAAAATGAATCAGAAGTTTGTAAAAACTAACAAACAAGGACCCAGAAGAATATGGGTACCCAAAGATAAAATTGTGTATGTTGCAGATGTCTTTAACAGCAAAACTGAAACACCAATCATGGTACCTGGACTCTGGATGCTCACGACACATGACGGGAAGAAAGCATATGTTCCAAAGTCTTGAATTAAAAGATGGAGGCCACGTAGGTTTTGGAGGTAACCAAAAAGGAAAAATAATTGGCTCTGGAACTATTGGTAATGGAAATCTTCCCTCTATCTCTAATGTTCTATTAGTAGAAGGATTAATGCATAATTCATTATCCATAAGTCAATTAAGTGATAATGGCTATGACATAATCTTTAATCAAAAGTTCTGTAAAGTTGTTAGTCAGAAAGATGGAACAATCCTCTTCAGTGGAAAGAGAAAGAACAACATTTATAAAATAAAACTTTCAGAATTAAAAATTCAGAATGTAAAATGTCTAATGTCTGTGGAAACTGAGCAATGGGTGTGGCACAGAAGATTGAGACATGTTAATATGAGAAGATTATCTCAACTTAACAAACTCAATCTAGTCAGAGGACTTCCAAATTTGAAGTTCAACTCAGAAGCTCTGTGTGAAGCATGTCAGAAAGGCAAATTTTCAAAACCTGCTTTTAAAGCTAAAAATGTTGTATCTTCCTCTAGACCACTAGAACTTTTGCACATTGACTTGTTTGGACCAGTGAAAACTGCTTCTGTCAGTGGCAAGAAGTATGGATTGGTGATCGTAGATGACTTCAGCAGATGGACATGGGTAAAGTTTCTTAGACACAAGGATGAGTCAATTGCTGTATTTTCCAACTTCTGCAAACAAGTGCAAAATGAAAAAGAATTTAAAATTATTAAAGTCAGAAGTGATCATGGTGGAGAATTTGAAAACAAACAATTAGAATCATTTTTTTAATGAAAATGGCATCTCTCATGATTTTTCTTGTCCTAGAACTCCTCAACAAAATGGGGTTGTAGAACGTAAGAATAGAATATTGCAAGAGATGGCCAGAACCATGATCAATGAGACAAATATGGCTAAACATTTTTGGGCAGAAGCAGTAAATACAGCATGCTATATTCAGAATAGAATCTCTATAAGACCTATTCTTGAAAAGACTCCTTATGAATTGTGGAAGAACAGAAAGCCCAACATTTCATATTTTCACCCCTTTGGGTGTATATGTTTTATTCTGAATACTAATGATACTCTGAATAAATTTGACTCTAAGGCACAAAAGTGTTATATGTTAGGATACTCTGAACGTTCTAAGGGATACAGAGTATACAACACAGAAACACGTATTGTGATAGAATCTATTTATGTCAGATTTGATGATAAGCTTGGTTCTGAAAAACCAAAGCAGAATGAATTTATTGCAGATATAGAAGTTGATATTTCTACAAACAGAACATCTGAAGATCAATCTCCTACAGAACAAAACAAGATAATTACTCCAGCAATTTCTGAAGAACCCACTCAGAAGAAACTATCCAGAAGCAAGGTGAATCATCCAGAAGATAAAATCTTGGGAAAGAAGGATGAACCAATCAGAACAAGATCATCTTTCAGAAACTCTGAAGAATCTCTAATGGGACTTGTTTCTCTGATTGAACCAACTTCTGTAGAAGAAGCTCTCTCAGAAAATGATTGGATTCTGGCTATGCAAGAAGAACTTAACCAATTCACCAGAAATGATGTATGGGATCTAGTTCCTAGGCCCAGAGGATTCAACATCATTGGCACCAAGTGGGTATTCAGAAACAAGCTAAATGAACAAGGAGAAGTTGTCAGAAACAAAGCAAGACTGGTTGCACAAGGTTATATTCAACAAGAAGGAATTGACTATACAGAAACCTATGTACCAGTTGCCAGGTTAGAATCAATTAGACTTCTAATTTCATTTGCTGTAAACCATAATATCATTCTATATCAAATGGATGTCAAGAGTGCATTTTTAAATGGTTATATTGATGAAGAAGTGTATGTACACCAACCCCCTAGCTTTGAAAATATAAAATTTCCAGAACATGTTTTCAAACTCAACAAATCTTTATATGGTCTGAAACAAGCTCCCAGAGCTTGGTATGAAAGACTAAGTACTTTTCTTCTGGAAAATAATTTCATCAGAGGGAAAGTGGATACAACTCTTTTCAGTAAAAACATTAAAAATGATCTTCTGATATGCCAAATTTATGTAGATGATATAATTTTTGGTTCTACTAAAAGTGCCTTGGGAAAGGAATTTGCTAAGTCTATGCAGGCAAAATTTGAAATGAGCATGATGGGAGAATTAAAGTTCTTCCTGGGAATTCAAATAAATCAAACATCAGAAGGAACATATATCCATCAAAGCAAATATGTCAAAGAACTTCTGAAGAAATTTGATTTATCAGAAAGCATCATATCTAAAACTCCTATGCATCCTACATGTATTCTGGAGAAAGAAGAGGTAAGTAAGAAAGTAGATCAGAAGCTCTACAGAGGTATGATTGGCTCTCTCCTCTATCTAACTGTTTCTAGACCAGATATTCTATACAGTGTATGTTTATGTGCTAGATTCCAATCAGATCCTAGAGAAACTCACTTAACAGCAGTTAAGAGAATCTTTAGGTATCTGAAAGGTACTACTAATCTTGGTCTATATTACAGAAGATCCAAAGATTATAAACTTGTAGGATATTGTGATGATGATTTTTCTGGAGACAGAACAGAAAGAAAAAGTACTTCTGGAAGTTGTCAATTTTTGGGAGATAATCTAATTTCTTGGTCCAGCAAAAGACAGTCAACCATAGCATTATCAACTGCAGAAGTTGAATACATTGCAGCAGCTGGATGCAATACTCAGATGCTCTGGATGAAAAATCAGCTTGAGGATTTCAACATCTATGAGAGTAACATTCCCATCCTCTGTGATAATACCTCTGCTATTTGTCTCTCTAAAAATTCAATTTTACATTCTAGAGCTAAACACATAGAAGTTAAACATCATTTCATTAGGGACTATACTCAAAAGGGAATTTTAATGTTAAAATTCATAGATACAAATCACCAATGGGCTGATATTTTTACAAAACCCCTTCCTGAAGATAGATTTAATTTCATACTAACCAACCTTAGCATGAAATTATGTCCAGAATGAAAATGCTTTAATTATATGTCTTTAACTCTTAGAAGTTCGGAAATTAATCCTCTATATTATTCCTTCAGAAGATATTATGTTCTAACTGTTTCATTCTGAGAACTTCTGTTCAAAGGAATAACATGCAGGTCTTCACATCAACAAGTGTCAACAAGGCTCTAAGGAATCCCATCAGAATTAAAACAAGTGTCCAAAGTCTGAAGAGTGACAAAACATGCATTGGACAACTGTCCTCTACAGAAGGACATCTGTTGATCTTCTGGGAAACTGATACGGCTGACTTGACACCAAAAAGGCAAAAATCTCTTGGGTAACTGTTCCAGAATCTTTTATGCCTTCCCCTATGTCTGCTGCGTTTATTGCATATAATCATTATGTTTTTAAAATTATTTTTTCCCACTAATTTCTCGTATTATTAAATGAATTTTTATCTATATAAATAACTTTTCACTTTCACTTTTACTTTTTACCTTCACTGCATTCTTACTGAAAAACTCTTTCACCTTCACTTTTGAGTTCTCACTGATTTTTTTTCTAAAAACCCTAAACCTCAAAAACCTCATCTTAGTAACAATGGCTTCCTCTCCTCAACAACGAAAAGACTTCACTGATGTGTTTTACGTTGAACCTATGAAGACCCTTACTACTCCTACTGACAAACTGGAAGTTCTTTGTGAGCTCTTTGTGGATTTCAATAGTCTGAAAGATAATCGTTTTGACCTCCTTCTTCTCGTCCAAGCTCAAGGCTGGGAGAAGTACTTTGATCGTCTCATGGGACCAGTTTTCCCAAAATTGGTCAAGGAATTCTGGGTATATGCAACTGCTTCTAACACTCATGTTACTCCGTATGTGCTGGGTAAAAGAATAATAATTTCTGAAGACCACATTGCCAAGCTCATAGAATCTGATGGCAATGGAATTAAGTGTAGTTAAATGGACAAAATGTCTGATATAAAGCTGATAGCCAAGGAAATCTTCAATTCTGGCCAACCTTCTAACAAGATAAAGGATCTGAAGATTCCTCTCAGAATTTGGGCCAAGATCATTCTTGGAACAATCTGCCACAGGAAAGCTACAAACTCTCCAGACTATATCAACATGGATCAGCAATTCCTGCTGTACTTTATTGCTAAACAGAAGAAGCTCAACCTTGCACACACTCTGTTTCAACATCTGATAAATAGTGTGAAGGAAACAAGAGATGGGGAGAAAAACAAGAGGGATTGGATTCCTCTAGGACGTTTAATATCTGACATTCTCTGTGAGAATAAGTTGGTGAACTTTCTGGCAGAACTAAATCAGATAGAACTTCTTGAAACAGATGTTGGTAAGCCTCTGAATGCAAAGAATATGAAGAAGATGAAGTTTATAACTTCTATCAAGAAAGAACCTGTCCTCTATTCTAGAGAAGTTATAACCACCAGGAAGATTCCCCTGCAGAACTTCCCCCTCTTCTCTTCTGACACACCTCCAGAGGTTGTGGTCAATTACTTGGACTTATGCAAGCAACATGGTGTGGATCCAATGTTCAAGGCAACAGAACTCACTCAGAAAACTCCAGATGCTGCCTCTGCAAGAAGCAAGAAAAGAAAGGCTGGAGAAGGATCATCTCAGAAGGCTCCCAAATCAATAAGAAGAAAAGGTAAAACTTCTGCCTCTAACTCTGAATTCATTTCTGTAGTAGAAGCAGTTACAGTAGAAGTGTCTGAAACCCCTTCTGACCCAACACCTTCTGTTGACATTCCTTCTGCACAAATCCCATCATCTGAACCAACTCAATCCTCTAAACCTTTTTCACCTTCTAACCCTATTCCCTCTGTTATACCTGCAACTGCTGTTGTCTCATCCATTCTATCATCACTTTATCCACCAGAAGATGAACACCATCAACCACAAACAATTTCATATTTTGATATTCCAATTGATACAACACCCCTTTCTGATATTGACCGTTCACCAACAGCTGAAACACACACTGCCCTGCAACATGTTCTCTCTGACATTGATAATTTTCAACCCACAGAATCTGTCCAAATCCCATCCTCTGAAAATGTTGAAACACGTCACCATAGCAGTTCCCAACCATCAAATTCTGATGGCCTTGTTTCTAATATTTCCCCTATAAGAGAAAGCTCCATGTCTTCATATGAGTCTACCCCTCCTAACTCACCAACTTTTATAACCATCCCTGACACAACACCAGAAGAAGTTGAACATGAAAATCCCCTTAGAACCTCTGTTGATATTGAAGCTTTACACAAATTGTCCTCTGTCTCTAACAAAACTGCCATACCTGCACCAAAACTAAAACCCTCAAAATCAGACATTTCTGCATTGTTACTTGCTTTTGAAACAGTAATGAAACTGAAGTTAGAGGATCTGAAGTCTGCTTGCTCAGAGCTTCCTGATCCAGCTGTTTCTGACTTTCTGTGGGCAACCTTCAGAAAATAGTTTAATTTTGAGACAAAGAGACTCAAGGACATCTGCTATGACATTGCTCACCAGAACTTCTGTGAGTATCTCAAAGCAGTTGTTTCTAACATTGAACAGAATAAACCTTTTCTGCTGGACAATAAACCCTGGATAGAGTCAGAACCTCTGGAAGAAACCTCTAGACTTCAAATGGTTCTGGTACCTTCTGAAGAAGATCAGGATGATAAATCCGCTCAATCACCAGCAAATGTAGAAGTTCCTGAGAATCAAACTGCTCCAGAAGTTGAAGAACCTCTGCCAACAAATCTTGTTCTACAAACCTTGGAAGAGTTGAAGAAGGAAAATGAGATGGTTAAGCAATGCCTGGATAAGCAAGATGAAACCACTGCTGAGTTAAAGACAATGCTTGGAAAGCAAGTGGAATCATCCTCTGAGATCAAGTCTCTGCTGGAGGCCTTAGTTACTAAGATGCACTCCTGATTTTCTGTTTATCTTCTGCTTAATTTTTTTCTGTTTTATCTTCTGTCTCTTCATGACTCTTTCAGTTCTACTGGTTTTGTTCTTACTGGATTTTAATTCTGTTTAAAGGAAAACGTATTTTGCTTCTATACTCTTGCATTTTTTTCTGCATCTATTCTTTTTTATTATGACAAAAAGGGAGAGAAACGTAGAAGATCCTGATCTATAGCAGTTTATCATGATTTGCCTCTAACATATAAAATTCTAATAAAACTATTTGAGTTGTGATTCTAAAATAGGAACAGATCAAGTAATCAACTCAGGGGGAGCCAAGGCTAATGAAACTTCTGAAGGATATAACTTCTGAAGAAATCTTTAATATTTGATTTTATTCAATCAAAGGGAGTTCTTCTAATCCTATTAAACTTTATTCTCAATATCTAAATAAATGTTTTGTCATCATCAAAAAGGGGGAGATTGTTAGAACAATTATGGTTCTAAACCTCTAAGAGTTTTGATGATAACAAATATTATTATGCTAGAATAGAAGTTCTAATGACTACCTTTATTATTGTGTAGAAGAGGAATTTAATTTAAGGAGACGTGCATTACTAGAAGATATATTGAGCCATATATAGAGGATACACTTAATGAAGAATCCATCATTTAATGACATGGTTTAATGGTTGCGCATCAAGTCTTTAATATCTCTGATTTACGTCTAGAAGATGATGATCTTCATAATGAAGACATTAATTAAAGAATAATTTAATTAATGGTAAAGACAAGTATCTCTTGTTTTGGAAGGAATTTATGGTATTAACTATTATCCTAAACTAGCTCAAGATGTCTCCAACGGCACATTTATTCAAGAACTATATAAAGGAATCAAATTGAAAATTTGAAGACAATACACTCACGAGCAAAAGACTGAATCATTTGTGCTAAAATATTGTAACATTCACTTAGTGATCCTAGCTTTATTAGAAGCAAAATTGTTACTATTATTATTATTATTGTAATAGTTAAGTAATATTCCTTGATTGACTAGTTTCAGTCAGAAGACTCAAGAGGACATTGACTATAGGTCAGTGTGTGTATTCATTTATTGAATATGGATTAAGACCTCAGTGATAGAGGCAAAATCACCTTGGCGGGTGGACTGGACATAGTTTGAGTTCAAACGAACCAGGATAAATTAACTTTTCATTAGAAGTTATTTTTTTAGTTGTTAAAGAAAACCCAATTCCAACCCCCCTTCCTTGTGTTTTACGCACCTTCAAAACTTGCCTGTGTATGGGCCACTTTCTAAATAAATTAAGTTTCATGTTTTAATCCAAGTTTATTTTTCCCTTGTTTACTTAAGCGAAAACGTCCATTGGTTGTGTTTGAATGTATGTATGCTTTTGAATATGATTGATGTTTACCAGAAATGCATAAAATGCAGTAATAATATTTACTAAGGAAGAACGAGGGAAGGAATTCAACAAAGCTTCGCCGGTTCATCCCTACAGGGTATCTTTACGGATATCCATACAGTAATATCTTATACTTCCCACTCGACGAAGTCTTCAAGCAGTTTCATATTCTTCAAAGAATTAAGTCCTCCGGATCTATGTCCTTCTCTTTTATCCTCAGTCAGGATATTCAGGAACTTAGTCCTTCAATAAAAAGCACGACGAGCAAAGACGGGAGGTTCTGAGTACCATACTATTAAACAAGACGAGAACGAAGACCTCATGTTCCTTAGCAACGAACTGGGATTTATTTACCCTAGCCAGCAGTTGTTATACAGAGATACCCAAGCGCTTCAAGCTACCTAACTCATACATACATCATTTACACCATATCACAGCATACGTATCCATAACCCATATAACATTCTTACTTAAGAGCATCATGCTATACATGTATACATCAAATAATCTTGCATAAACTAACCTTTTCTTTTCAGGATAGTTGCAGACAGATAAACACTATCAACAACTCGAAACAGTTCAGAGACGATCTATACGAAGATCTAGTACTGATACTTAATTTAGAGATAATCGCTACGAAGATTCATTTATGATGATCAATACTCAAGTTGTCCTTAGAAGAGTACGTAAATGATCTATACGAAGATCTAGTGCTTAATCCAGGATATTTTCAGAAGAGATAATCGTTACGAAGATTTATTTCTGATGGTCAACTGTCTTTGGGATAGTGTGTAAATGATCTATACGAAGATCTAGCACTTAATCCAAGAGATTCTTTCAGAAGAAGTTCAGGGAGATTTAATCCTAATATTCTTTATGTCCTTGGGAAGGTATGTAAATGGTCTATAAGAAGATCTATTACCTAATCCGGGATATGTCCAGAAGAGATAATCGCTACGAAGATTTATTTCTAATGGTCTACGCAACAGTTTACCTGTGGGATGGTACATAAATGATCGCTACAAAGATTTTGTACTTATCCCAAGATATTACCAAAAGCAATTCAGAAAAGATCGCCATGAAAGATTTTATTCTGATGCTTAAGTTAAAGTATGTTCCTAAAGACGGTTCAGAGATGATCTATATGAAGATCTGAATACTGACGCCTAATGAGGGATATTCTTTTCCCCCAGAGATAATGCAGAGACGATCTATACGAAGATCTAGTGCTAGCATTCAACTCAAAACATGTTACAGGAATGATTCAGAGACGGCCTATATGAAGACCTAGTACTGATATCCAGTGACAACATAAAAATATTATCACCTCATGATATTATGGATGGCATCTATAAGCCCATCTCCAGTCCCTCTGAGTGACATCTTTAAGCCCACTCCAGCATATACAACCAATCAGCAGTATTACTTTACGAACCGGCGAGTGCAAATTTTTGGGCTTTTGTGTTCAATCCCCTTCAACCTTCCAAGTCACGAATGGCACACAGGCCAATCTAACTCCTCAGGTTTCAGAAAATTGAACAGGGGCAGCTGTTAAACCCCAAAATTTGCCCTCACCTGGACAAGACATTGTGTACTAAGGTTTCCCAAGAGGTTCACAAAGTTCACAAGGTTCACAAGGTATCTCAAGAGGTTCACAAGGTTCACAATTAGTCAGAAAGTTTGACAATCCCCTCAGACAAAACATCCTCCAAAGCAATGCATCCTAAACTAGGGTTTTGAGTTTCATCAGGCTAAATGGACTTTCAAGGCCTCAAGTGAGCTACATAACATCCTACATGTCTTCAAGAATCCCTATGACAAGTTTCAAGGCTTTCCCAAAAGGTTTGCTCAGTCAGATGATCAGATATGCAAAAATCAGTCAAAGCAGTTAAAAAGTCAAACTAAGGTCAACTGTGGTCAAACCAAAGTCAAAATTCATGATTTTTTGCCAACATCAAGTATATGAAGTAAAATTCATCATTTTATCAAGGGTTGATCATGATTCATCAAGGAGATTTCAGATCATCAGGAATCAGGAGTTTCTAAATTAGGGTTTTCATAGGAAAAGTCAACTGAACTTTGACCAGCCATAACTTTCACATGCTTCATCAAATATTTTCCATCCAAAGCTCATTTTGAAGGAAATTGAATTCTCTACAACTTTGTGTATCACAAGCCAATCCCAAAAATGCTTCATTTGGAAGGTATGAGCTAAGACATTATAGGTCATTTTAAAAGTCAACAAAAAGTCAACATCTTCCAAAGGGCATAATTTGAAAATGGTAAAGGATATGGACATGAGACCAAAGAGGTTGGTTAGAGGATTTTCTAAGCTTTCCAAAATGTCCAAGAAAACCTTCATAGCCTTAAAATTGAAGGATTTTTGCCTTTGTGAAGTTGGGAAATTTTTGAGAGGTTTATTGAGCAAATGTGGTCTTAGAACCAATTCTTTCCACATGGGCTTGCAATTTTATGACCCAATCTCTACCATGACATCATGCACGATTCAAATATCATTTATTCAGATTTTTATAGTTTATTTTTTATTTATTTTGATTTTATTCATTAAAAATCAATTTAAATTAAAATAAAATATGAAAACTCAATATTTAAATTTGATTCTTGTTCTAGAAAGTCATAAACATCATTTAGAGATGATTGATCTTATTCAAATTCGTGCTAGAACAGATTGGTATGCAAAGATTTGATTTTTTACATATTTTGATCATGAGGTTTCTTCACATTCAAGTCATTCAAAAAAGCCCACAAATCCACAAACTCTTGACCTAATTTGTATCACCATATATACACAAACCTATTACAAGCACAAAGGACGAAATTCAGAGGCCAAGAGGTAGGATTCAAACTTCCAAATTTTATACAAAAACTCACATTCGGATTGTGGATTGCAGGCCATATCAAGACATTTTGAAGGTTGTAACATGTTCCTTGAACATCACTGAAGCTATCCCAATCATTACCATCATTCAAAACTTCATAAATCATTGAAACCGAATCATCATGTTCTTGAGTTTTTGGATTTTTCGATTTCATTAATTCATACAATATAAATGATTTTTGTGCATTGATACTTGTTTATTAACATCTCTGGAATGTTTTTGTATGCTTGAATTGAGTTTTTGTTGCAGAATCAAGGAGATGCCATTGTTAGGGTTTGAAGCTCGAATTTAGGATCTTAGGATTTAGGGCATATAAATGAATTCTAAAAACATGGTTATGACGTATGAACATTGGGTAATTGATCTGGGTTGTAAATTTTTGTTATTATTATGGTTTGTATGATGTTTTAAAAACCTAGGTTCTTCTGGTTGACACTGCCCGCAGGAAATTTCCCAGGAAATATCATATGAAAATTCGCAGGAAATTCAAACAAAGAAGATAAAGTTTGGCGCGGAAATCCAGATTGGAAATTTGTTTTATTTTATTATAATTAGTAATGGTTATATGTTGCACGCGCCCCTTGTGGCTCAGTTGGTTGAAGCGTTTGGTTGTTGTTGTGATGGTCATGGGTTCGAATCTGGCCGCAGGCCATTTTGTTTTAATTTCATTTGTTTTTGCAGGTTTACAATATGATGAATGTATTGCACTTGGATGACACCAGCGCATGCTGGCTTAGCTGGTTTTGTATGTTGTTGTTGAGGTAAAGGACCTGGGTTCAAATCTCAGGTCCTATCTTTTTAGGTCTTTTCTTCATGTTTTTTTTTGTTATGTTCTTTATTTTTTTATTTAAATTAATATAATTAAAATATTTTCTAAACTAATAACCAATAATATTTTCATAAAACTTTATATTTTCTAAAATTCATATTTATTTTCTTAAATGTCAATTATTTGTATTAATTTTATAATATTTTTGTATGTAGTTATTATATATATTTTTGTAAATAAATCAATAATGTATTTTTATTATAATCAAAAACCCTAATTTTCTTAATTTAAATACTAACCCTAATTTTTCTTCTAACCCTAAAAATTAACTTAATTTTTCTAAACCCTAATTATTAATCTTAATTTTTATTAATATGTAAATAATTTATTATTTTGTTTATTATCATTAAATTTATTATATTTTCTTAATTAACCTTTAAAAATTTCTAATATTTGTTTAACCTAAAAATAATTTTTCTTTTGAATTTTTATTCTCTTTATTTATTATTCTAACTATTATTGTTATTATTATTTTATTATTGCTAATATTTTGTGATTTATTTATTATTCTTATTATATTTATTATTATCATTATTATTTTTATTATTATGTAACTGCTAAAGCCATGTAATATTTGTAGGTTTACTTTATATATTTATTTTATTTTGTAAATATTTTACTGTATGGTTAGTAATCTTAGGGTGTGTATAACCTATATATGATTAAAATAACTTAGAAAATTAATTCAAATAAGATAAGTATCTGAATATAAACACTCACACACGTAAGTCGATCTTTGATCACCATCTTGCACTTCCTAGGTTACCCCTCTTGGTTGCCTTAAATATGGTCAAGTCCCTCGAATATAGGGGTGTCTTAAGCAAAGTCCCTTCATAAAAATCATCAAGTCCCTATAGTTTAAAAGATCAAGTCCCTTCGAGGTTGCCTACAGAATAATGATCTTGTCCCTTCGAATAAATGATGATAGTCCCTACGAATTGCCAAAGACACCCTTACCTGTTGCCTTCTATGACCATACGATGACCCTATGCTTGTCCCTTACACATCCAAGGTAATGACTACCTATTCCTTAATAATAGGGATAGTCTTACCATTGAAAGAACATACGAGAACGCGGAAGACTTAATCTAGGGTAGGTACCTCATAGTTACTTGCTCACACTTTTCAAAATTACTTTTATACCTCACAATTTCTAAACTAGGCTTTGTATACACCCATACGAGGGTCATTACCAAGTACTTAAAGAAATTTTTCTAATCACACACTACACTCTTCAAAAACAATTAAAGTGAGCTAAGTAACTAAGAGCCCATGGATAACCATGGATATAAAGGGTGCTAACACCTTCCCTTTATATAACCTACCCCCCGAACTCAAGTCTTTTAAAATAGGTCTTTCCTGTTCTTTTATGTCCTTTCCTTATGGATAAAATAAAAGCCGGTGGCGACTCTTGCTATCCGCAACATTTATAGAAAGTCAGTTCTCCCACCGTGTTACATCTAGTCGCATCCCCATACTCACCATTTCAGTGAAATCAGAAGGAGCACTTGCAATCATCTTTTCATAGTAGAAAGAACCTAAAGTCTTCAAAAAGATCTTTGTCATCTCTTTCTCTTCTAGGGGAGGAATAATCTGTGCTTCTAGCTCGCATCATCTCTACGCATACTCTTTGAAAGTTTCTTTGTCCTTCTGGGACAAAGTACAGAGCTGATCTCTGTTCGGTGCCATATCAACATTATACTTGTATTGCCTAACAAAAGCCCCTCCCAAATCATTGAAAGTATGTATTTGGTTCTATCCAAGCTCATGTACCATCTCATGGTTGCACTAGTCAAACTATCCTGGAAATAATGAATCAGCAACTGATCATTGTCTGTATGAGCAGACATCTTTCTATCATACATAGTCAGATGACTCAGAGGACAAGTGTTGCCCTTATACTTCTCGAACTCAGGCAACCTGAACTTGTATGAAACCTTGATATTAGCCAGATAGAGATCATAAGCATCTTTACCAAACAAATCTTTGTGCTTTAAGGCTTAAATCTCTCTCTGTAACTCAACAAAACGGCCTTGAAAATCATCAAGTCTTTCAGTTACACCAGCGCCTTCACTAGGCTCAACATGGTAAATCACTTCATCATGGTGCATAGTAGTGTGCATCACAGGTGGTGGAGTAGTCATCACTGGCTGAAGAGTATTAAATGCAGCAGTCTCAGGAGGAGGAGGATGATAACCAACAGGAGTAAAATTTTCCGACATACCCCCACGATTTACCAGGAGGCATGCGGTAGCGAGGAGAAAGGACAACTTCGACAGCGATCGATGCAGTGACAATCTCAGAGATGACTGTATTCTGTACCGTAGGATTAGGAACAAGGGATGGCTGATTCTAAGCAGCCACCAAGCTTTCCATCATGGCAATAACTTTTTCCAAGCTATCCTTCAGATATGTAACTTCCTCACGTAGCTTGCGATTCTCTTGTTGTAAGGCTTCCGACATCTTCTTCCGATTAGCTCGAGTATCAACCTTGTGAGTCAGCTTGACATGAGAATTGAATGAAGACCAAGAAACAACATAAGATCCCTGGAGAACACTCAAGAAGCAAGACAAATACGGGTATGATGCATGGTATGCATATGCAAATGCAAAGATTTCAAAGGACTATAAGATAACTTGCAACATTTATAAAGAAACACTTTTTGAAGTACTTAAAAACTCATTCTCATTAAAATCAAATTAAGGATTACAAGTGAAGTACAAGCCTCAACAATCCTAATACATAAGAGAAAACGTAAACAAGGCCTAGGGGATCACATCTGAAGAAGATCCGAATCCCGGATGGTACTTCATGCGATTCCTCCTAATCTCTTTCTTGTACTGATTCTCCATGTCTTCCTTATCCTTCACCAAATGGTCAACAATAGCCTTCCAAGCATCGGATGTAGGAGGAATATTAGACGCAGTACTAGAGGAAAATAAATCCTCTCTTGGCCTCTTCGTAACACGCTGCTCAAGTAACTCAATGAGATCATCTTTCTCCTTCAGCTTATCTTGCATCGTCGTCTTCTCAAGTAGCCATTATTCTTTCTCTCTCTTCATCTTGTCCAAATCTTCTTGAAGAGCAACCTTCTCATCAACGGGAGGAAGAAAAGTAGACAATGGTAGTATAGGAAACAAAGGCTCATCGGGTGGATAAGGCATCTTGAGCTTGGAAGCCCTAGATCGAACCCACCGGATGTAACACTCGGAGGGAGCAAGGTGTTGTCTTCCCAATTGACCCTTCTCTTTCCGATGAACCGCATGCCAAGAATGAGCAATTATTTTCTTCATCTCTACATGATCTGCACCATTAAGAAAGAAGAAACTGGATAAGGAAAGGTTGCTTGGTATATTCTTCAAGCAATATCCCAACTATCGCCTAGCAAGAATAGGGTTGTAACTAATTCTCCCACGTGTACCAAGAAGAGGTATGCTAGGAAATTCCCCAAAACTGTCAATAAGCACTCCAATATCATAATAGGAACAACACCAAGTCATATCTTTATGAGAAAGAGACATAATCCTTTGAGACCATCTTCGCTTCTCTCTATTATCCTTGAACACATCAAACTTTGGTAGGTGCGAAATAAACCACCTATAGAGAAGAGGCGCACAACACACAATCTCTCCATCACCTTTGGAGGTCCTATAATGAAAGGCATGATACATGTCTCCAAGCAAAGTAGGTACTGGATTTTTCTTCAAGAAAATCTGAATGACACTCTCGTCCACAATACCATCTAAGTTAGGAAACAAGACAATCCCATAAATGAGCAAAGCAAGAATAGCCTCAAATGCATCCTTATGACCCAAAGTAAGAGAAGTAGAAGCTTTCCCCATTAAGAACTTAGCATTAATACCACAAACACTCCCGTTTGGAAGAAATTTCCCATTAAGATCAGACTCCTTGAGAAAAAGGGCTTTGGCGGTGACTTTGGTCGTAAGCTCCTTCTCTAAACCACTGAAAAAATATTCCTTATCCAAAATAGGCAAACCCATCCAATGAGAATACTCCTCCAAGGTCGACACAAGCTGATAATCAGGAAAGGTGAAACAATGATACAACAGATCATAAAACTGAGCCAAGGCGGGGAGAATCCCGTCTGGTACATCGGTATCCAAGATAAACAAGAGCTTGCCATAACATTTCCGAAACTCCTGGGTGTCAACCACTAATGAACCTAGCTTTCTCAACTCTACTAGATTAGGATTTTTGAAGTTGTACTTCTTTGTGTTCCTTCTTTCAAAATTCATAACCATAGACATCTGAAATTTTGCAATATATCTTCCGAGTTCCTTGAAATCTCAAGAACAATGCTCATGAATTCATGACTGCATGTATGCAACAACCACAAACAAGATCACACAAAGCACACTGGTCTAGGTTCCGAGTCACGAGTATGAAGTCAAGGTAGCAGAACACCAACCCACACAGGTAAGTACTAAGGTTTTGTCTTCATTGTACCTGCAGAAAACCAAAAGGTTGCTAACTGAGGTGCCCGGAGTTAACAACCATCTTTAGAATATCATCGGTACGTTGGATTACTCCCCAACCGATAACATTCTTAAAATAGACCTCGTCTGAGTGTAGTATCGTGTGACATCCACCTTAGTTTTACACCCTGTAGAATCCCAAATTTTCCCTCTTCATTTTAAGCATCATAATACACCATTTGCATCATAAGCATATCATATATATAGCATTATAGCATAGAAAAATAAAGCATGACAAGCATCAAGCCCTAGCATGAGGCATATGGCCATCTGGGGAGGTGTTGAAGGCCATTTAAGCCAAGACAAGGGTTCCAATGGATTTGTGGGAGGCCTATGATGAGTCTAGACTCCTTTGGCAAGGCCAAGTTCACTTGCAAAAGCTCAGAAGATTGCTTAATCATCACAAGTTTCAAGACAATGCAAGGCTCCTAAGCAGTGCAACCAAATTAGGGTTTTGGTTTCAAGGGCCTTAACCTCATAATTTTGGCCAACTCTTTTGGGAAATGTTTTCTATATGATAAGAGGTTCCTACATGTCAATTTTCATGGAAAAATTCCAAGTGGAAGTCAGTCTTTGCCTCAGTTACTTGCAGATGAAGCAGAAAGTCAACTGGGCCCAGAAAAAGTCAATTGTGCCATTCCAAAGGGTCCAACCCAACTTTTATGGCCAAATGAGGTCTATTCAATGTTATAAGATGTTTGGTGAGCTTAAAATGCAAGAATTTTGGTGGTTTGAGGGGTTTTGGCAAAAGTGCACAAATTTGGTTATGGAAAAGTTACTATTTTTGGCTATTTTGACCTAAAACTTCACAAAGCCTTAACTTGATCAAAAAATCTTCAAATGGAACCAATGTAAACATGAAAGTTGGAGAGTAAGGGCTGCCATTTTTAAAAAGTACAAGAGAATTTTCTGTAGATTCCTAGATTTTTCTAAAAGCCCCTCGAAAAAGTGAGCATTCTAGGGCAAATTTCAAAGTTTCAAGGCCAAGCCATTTGCACAAAGGCTCAAAAGTGGATAGTTTGCTATGCTATGTCCAAAGTAAGTTTACACAATCAAAATGCATCTCATTTAGGTCATTTGGCTCAAAGAAAAGTGGCAAAATTCGTGCACATGAAAAAGGTCCATAAAACTTGCATTTTGCACTTGAATTTGCATAAGGCATGACAATTGTGTGATAGTTTACATCCAAGGGCTGAAATTGCTTGTTGTGAATCATGGGTGGGATGGTGAATGCACATGCAAGAGAGGCCAGCAAATCATGAGCTTGGCATGCTTATGGCACACTTGGGCCAAAATTGCATTTTCACAAAAATCAGCTCTCTCTCACGTGCATTTGTTCTAACCCTTTTGCATTGCCATATATATTCCATAAAAATCAGAATTAGGGTTAGAGGCAGCCAGAATACACACCCATTCTCCCATTCTCATCTCTTATGCAAAATTGATCATTCTCCACAAACTCTTGCTACAAGAATCCATTCACAAAACTCTTGGTGGATTCTTAATCCTCACCACTCATAGATCATTTCCATACCATTTGTTTGGATTATTCTTCAAGAATCATCCATTTCCCATTTCTTGTGCACATTTTCATTTTGTGCCATAACTTTTGATCTAGGCAAGCTTTCTTCAATCTAAGACCATATTCATACTCCTCTCATCTCAAGGATCATTAAGCACCCATGGATCTAGATTCATAGTGAAGTTTGTTCAAGTGGCCATTTGAGAAGATTTGAAGCACAAGGAAGCACATTGCTGGATTTACAAGCTTGCAAAGCCTTAGATGCATTTATTTTGCATCTAAGGGGATAAGGAGATCATTTTCCGTCATTTTATACCATTCTTGACTTCAAATTTTGAACAACACCTTAGGTATGCTCAAATTTCGAATCTCATAGAAATGTGTTTGGTTGTGTGTTTTAGAATCCTCATGTTGTGCTGGTTACAATGCTCTTTGTAGTTTGTGAAATGGTTGAGTATTCGCAAAGTTATGGTGATTTAAAGTTTCATGGACAATTTTATTTTCATTCATATCTTGAGTTTCTTTGAGTTTTAGTTCAATCCAAGCATGTATTCTTGTTTAATGATGTTAGATTATGTATTCTGGAGAGTTTCATGGCCGGCCGTGGCTTGGTTTGAGATTTCATGAAGTTAGGGTTAGGGTTTGGTTCATTAATGGTGGTGAGAGTTTAGGGTTTCTTCATGAAGAACAAGGTGCTGCAGATTCAGCGCTATTTGCACCCCCCCATGCGCGGCCCATTGTGTTTTTTAACTAAGCATAGTTGCTCTTCACACCCCCTTGGCCCATTTGCTTTATTTTCATTTTTTTTCTTTACCAATTTATTCCATTTGCTTTTAGTTCATTTAAAATATTTCTTTAACTCTAAAAAATCCAAAAAATTTCATATGCACTCCTTGATTCATCTAGTTTTTTATCATGATTTTTCCAGATTTTTATTTTTATCCCACGTGGCCAAATAACTTCAACATTGAGCATTGCTTTCTTGTGGACTCTCATGGACCAATCTGCCTTGTCCAATTTCTATTTTTCTCATCCTTTAAGCTATGAGCCCCATTCTTTTTGCATTCAAATCCTAAAACAATCTACTATCTTCCTGATTTATATTGGATTTTTCACAAACTTCCTTGATGGACATTGCTTGAGTTACTTGTGCCCTAATTTTCAAAACCCTAAATGGTGATACCTTGCATCCTTGAGCTTCATTGACCTATTTTGGTGCTGTATTTTTGCAAACCCTTTTGGATTCTCATTTCCTTGTGTTTAGAGAGTGCTTTGATGGTTGGGTAGAATTTTTAAGTGCTTGGATCTTTTTCTTGGGTATTTTCTTCCTCACCTTGCCTTGTTTTGCATTCTTTGAGTCTTATAGTCTCTTTTAAGTTTAGAAGGGCACTTGTGCAAACTTCTCTTCATCTTTTGGGGTCCTTTAGAGGTTAGTGGTTGTTCCTGGTCTTAGGATAGGGTTTGAATCTCCTTGAGTCTTGGTGTTGGGTTTCTTTTATGTGCTTTATTTCTTCAAATGTTAAGCATGCCTTCATTGCATTTGTTTCACTTCCAATCATCTCAATATGATCTTGTGTTGCTTTGCTTATCATCTTGTGAACTCTTTTCCATGCCTATATGCTTGTGTAGCTTCTTACTTGTTGGTTCATGCCTTAATTTTATGTTGTTACACTAACCTTGCAGGGGCTATGGTAAGTTTGAGATGTGGGAATTGAGTTCCACATCTCCGTTTCTCATCTCTTCTCATTTTGTTTATATGGACTAACATCTTCTTGTTGGGCTTAGGCCTTTCTCATCTCTCCTCTTATATTCTTCTTCTTCTCTTGAGATATTTTTTTAGGTTAGAAAGACCTCACAAACCCTAGGAACTCCATGCATGCTAACTTAGGATAGAAACTTCCCCCTAGTTTTCTTTCTTTCTTGTTCCTTCGGTGCCTTCTCTTCTCATCTTCAAATTCAATTTTAATTCATTTAATAAAGGTTGAGTACTTTCATGTGGCATGAGACTTTTCTATGAGATGCTTGCACGCGTTCCTTTTCGGGGCGAGGTGTGAGTCATCACTCGTGGTGGACAGGTCTTAGCATGAGTACCTCACAAAGAAAAAGCTAAAAAACACTTCTTAACCAAAAAACCACAAAAATACCTAATAATGGTAATAGGCCAGTGTGCTTAAGCCTTCACTTGTGGGACTAGCTTTGGGGATTTCCTCCATAGATAGGTGTGCCTCTTGCGCATTCCATTTCGGGATGATGTGAGATGTACACATCCCATTGGGTAAGACTTAGGTACACTTACCTATGCAAACCTTCACTCATAAAAGCTTCTAAAAAACACCAAACAAACAATAAGCGTCTTTCCTTCGGGAATTCTTTTCTCATCTCATTCGCTCCGTCCGCGAACTTGCTTCTACTTGTCACTTTGCAAGATGGTTACGCACTCGTCGTCCGAGTCTGCAACACCTGAGCAATGGCATAGGCAGTTCAAGCCTTAATTCACAAGCAATTTCCTTTGTTACCCCTAGTTAGGGGAACTACGACGTCTCTGATCCTCATTATCCTGATGAGGTACGTAGGCAGCGGGGTAGGGCCCGTTCGAGCACAATCTTTATTTTCCCTACATTTTTCCTTTTCTTTTTCTTATTTCATTTCTTTTCTAGCTCCAGTTTCTTTTCATTTTCATTTCTTTTGCTGCAGTTTTCATACCCTCACCCTTTGAAACAGTTATCTTTGCAAGCGTGGATCCCGTCGGGTACGGCGGACGATCTGGGTGCTAATACCTTCCCAGGTCGTAACCGACTCCCGAACTCAGTCTCTTTGGTTCGCAGGACCTGTGTCCTTCCTCTTCTTTCTTCTGGTTTGTGCAGCATTACCATTCCCTTTCTCCGGGATAAAAATGCCTGGCTGGCGACTCTATTCTTTTTTCCGCGCCACTTTCGCGTTTGTACCAGGATGGAAATCCGGGGAGCGACAGCTGGCGACTCTGCTGGGGACTGCACACCAGATAATCTCTGGTTCCCCTGTGAGTCTCTCCTAGCGCTTGTGTGGTTCTATTTCATTGGGTGATGTTTGTTTGTTGTGGCTTGTTGTATTTTATTGTTGTTGTTTACAGCTTTATTTACAGCTTTATTTACAGTTTTCAGTATTTATTTTCCGCATCATATATCATACTGGACTGTCTGGACTGGTTTTCTGTTTGGTGGGCTCGGGTGATACTGTTTCTGAGAAATAAGCCAAGTACCCGGCTTGAGTGCACCCTAGGATTAGAGTGGACATATTGTACTCACATGTGGCATGATGAGTGGCGATGTGTTTCACGCCCAGATTGCGACCGTCTTGGAAATATCTTGTGTGGGGATTTCCTCCACTTCGGGATAGGACCTTGATAGTTATGTGCATCTGGGGACCAATCATTGAGAACCTTTGTGGAAACAACCCTCTCCAGTGGTGGAAGTGGCAGACCACATTTTGTGGGAAACCCATTCGCACCCGAGGGTCCACCGGGGACTCGCATAGGATGGCCTGGTTCTCTTATAGGAACTCAGTCAAAGCATCTGGTCGTATGGCATTAGTATTGTATCCTACGGGCTGAATGTACTATTGTTTCTCAATTTCAGCGCTTGAAGCTGGGGACTTATAAGGGATGCTTGTTTTTCCTGGACTCAGCTGAGGCCTCCCTGTGTAGTACATAATGCCTAACCGATTCCCTGATTTGGTCATGAGCCATTTCTCGGAAATGGTGAAAGTATTATTGCTATTCGGCTTTGAGAGTCCGTGATGTTTGACCCGGAGCACACCCGTGAGGTTGGGAATGGGTTTACAGGTTTGCAGGAACCCTTGACCTCATCATACCCTTGTTACCAGTGCAGTTCATATTATGATACAGTTCCGGAGATCTGGTCTTCTTGTTCTGGTATTCTTGATACTGTGGTCTTGAGATCTTCTTTAGAGAGTTGTGATTATCAGAGAGTGTGACTCAGTGGACTTTTAGTTTGTCAAGTTATTCAGAGGGGTCTTTGTCAGTGTCCAGATTCCAGACAGTCTCAGATGGCCATATGTCTTTGCATTTGCATCTGCATTGGATCATTGCATCATTAATCATTGTTTTTGTTCTCATTCACAGGTTCATATCTCTGCTTCCGGTTCCGGTATTCTCTTCAAAGATGGAAGATCCTCGCAAACAGAATATTCATTTCAAGTTCTTTGATATCAAGGTTGGCTTGTTGAAAA
This sequence comes from Lathyrus aphaca, assembly GCA_963966055.1. Lineage (NCBI taxonomy): Eukaryota > Viridiplantae > Streptophyta > Magnoliopsida > Fabales > Fabaceae > Lathyrus > Lathyrus aphaca. The sequence goes on from OZ014519.1 coordinate 143,118,785, forward strand.
AAATGGTAAAGCTGATTACACCCAACCAGGTAGAGAGATTCAGAAAAGCTTACGGGAGTATTCTTGACGTGGTGATAGAGCTAGATCCTTCCGAAAGGAGTGCCATTCATACATTGCTTCAGTATTATGACCCTCAGCTCTGTTGCTTCACCTTTCCTGATTTTCAGTTGGGCCCTATGCTGGAGGAGTATGCTCTGATCCTGGGTGCGCCGGTTCGAGACCAAGTTCCTTTCAATTCTGAGATGAGTAAACCGGCGCCTGAGGCTATTGCTAAGACTCTTTATTTGAGCCCTTCTACTGTGAAGTCTTTGACCATTATTAAAGGAGGTGTGTCTGGGTTTTCTTTGGAGGCTCTGGTGAAGAAGGCGGAAGATTTGGCTGTTGAAGGAGAATGGGATGCTGTCTGTGCTATCTTGGCTCTTTCTATCTATGGCATTATCTTGTTTACTGATATGGAGAAGTTCATAGATATAAACGCCATACATGTCTTTTTGCTGAAGAATCCTGTGCCTACCTTACTCGGGGACTTGTATTACTCAGTTCATTACAAAACTGAGAAGAAGATGGGAGGTTTGGTTCGTTGCTGTGCTCCATTATTTCACATGTGGTTCATGAGGCATTTGCCTAGTACGGGAGTGTTTAGTGACCACACTCTGGTATGGGCTCAGAAGTTGGAAAGGTTGCTGGCCAAAGATGTTAGATGGTTCACTCAAAGGCTGCAAGGTGCACGTTTCATCACCAGCTGCGGGAGTTATCATAGTGTGCCTTTGATGGGAATAATTGGAGGGATTAATTACAATCCAATCCTGTTAAGAAGACAATTGGGATACGCTTTGAGAGAAGTGCCTGAAGATTTGAAACTGACCCCTATTTTCTACTTCTCAGTGAAAGATAATATGCCCTTAGTGAGGAAGGTTGCGGGAGCTTGGAAGTGCATTAAGGGAGAAGGGATAGCTAGCTTTGGGAAGTGTAACAATCAGACATTCCCAGAGTACGAAGCTTGGTTGAAAGACAGAGCTAGAAGAGTTTTGTTACCATTTTCAACACCAGTTCCCCCAGTTGCTGAGTCCATTGATACTGTGCCTCTAGAGGAATTCAAGAAGTTGGAAGCCCAGCTACTTGCAGTTAGAGTTGAAAATACTGAGATGGTAAGCCTGTATCACCAAGCCAACAGGGCCAAGATTGAAGCTGAAGAAAAGTTGCTGAAGATACAAACGACTTTAGAGGCTAAGGAGAAGGACTTTGCAGGTAGAGAAGCACATTTCCGCAGATTGGGGATGATGGAAGCCCAAAGAGAAGATGAGCGCAAAAAGAAGTCAAAGACCCTCAGAGATGCTCGTCAGTCTATTGTCTGGTTGAAGGGACAGAGAGAGCAAGAGCTGAAGCAATATAAAGAAAAAGAAGAGTTTTTTGAAGTTCAGATGGCTTACAAAAAAGAAGAGGTGGAGCAAGTCCACAAAATTCGCAGAGAGAAGACCCAACAACTCGCAGACATTCAACAAGCCCTCGAAGCAGCCTTTAAAGAGATTGAAGACCTAAAGTTGATGGCGGGAGTCAAGAAGGTCAAATTTGATGGGGGGTTTAGTGATGGAGCTTCAGGGTCCTTAGGCGTTGGTTCTGCTTCTTAGTTTACTTTTCTTGTATCTGGATTACCTACAGGCATGTTGTAGGAGTCCTAGTTGGTTGTTTCTCCTTTGTAAAGACTTGTACCCTACGGGGAATTATGTGTTATTTGCCTAATAAGTTGATTTATGTTATGGTTTTTCCATTATTTCTTGGTTCGCTTGCTGTTGTGGTTTGAATATGGTCTCTCGCGAAGGTTTCTGGAAGTCGAGGATCAGTACCCATCTGATTTTCTTTGCTGAATACCGGAGTCGGGGCATAAATGACTTGTGATTGGAAACATAAACAACTGCATTGCATCCATATAACCTGTTTGTTGTTTTGCAGGTAGTGTCTCGGTTACTAACGTGTTTTATGTTTCAGGCACTATAGCTCCTCGTAAAGTTCGGGGACAACCAGCAGTACACAGATATCCAACCAAGATTAACAGAGAACGAGTCATGGACCAGTTGCAAGCGGACTTGACAGATCTGAGACAAAGGATGGATAATTTTATGACACTAATGGCCGGCATGGGGCAGACCCAAGAGCGTCTGCGGGAGATGGTTGAGAATCAGAACAGGAACACTGCGGCTGCTGCTACTGCTGACAATCGTACCGGTGCGGGCGCACGTCAGGTCGAACCTCCTGTTACACAGCCAGGAGTGACAATAATCAACAATGGGTTGCACAACATTCAAATGGACAATCATGACGACCAGTTCACTCTACTTGATGAAGCTGAAGGTCAAGGAGCAGGGATGAACAAGAGGTTCGAAGAGATGGCTGAGCAAATCAAAGCTATTCAGTCCCAAAGCTCTTTGGGATTTGACATAACCGACTTGGGCTTGGTTCCTGGGGTCAGGATCCCGTATAAGTTCAAGGTTCCAATCTTTGATAAGTATGATGGCACTACTTGCCCGAAGACTCATCTGCAATCATTTGTCGGGAGAATTGCCGCTCATACAGATGATGAGAAACTTTGGATGTATTATTTTCAGGATAGCTTGGTGGGAGCTTCTCTTGAATGGTACATGAAGCTCAATAGGGTCAATATCAAGAGTTGGAAGGATTTAGCTGAAGCCTTTGTGAGGCAGTATCAATATAACATGGACATGGCTCCGAAACACACGCAGTTGCAGCACATGGCTCAGGCGGCAAAAGAAAGTTTCAAAGAATATGCCCAGAGGTGGCGCCAGCTAGCTGCCAGGGTGCAACCACCCCTCTTGGAGGACGAAATGGCCGACATGTTTATGGGCACTCTCCAAGGTGTTTTTCTAGAGAGGTTGGCGTCTAGCTCAGCCACCAAGTTCAATGATATAGTGATTGCTGGAGAGAGAGTCGAGACTCTGTTAAAGATGGGGAGGATTCAGGACCCTAATACTGCTGGTAGCTCTGGAGGAGCGAGGAAAGCCTTTGGTGGACCTCCTAGAAGAAGAGAAGGGGAAGCTAATGCAGTATATGGCCGAGGCAGAGGCAGAGGTTATAGACGAGAATACGATCAGATAGCTGCAGTTACAATTCCCACTACACCAATTCAACCAGCGCAACAGGCTCTACAACAGCCTCAGCAACAACAGCAGCGCAACTATCAACAGAGACCGTATCAGCAGAGGCAGCCACGCCAAGCTGATAGGGTTTTTGATGTGATTCCAATGACTTACACAGCTTTACTCCAGAGATTGTTGGAACTGAACTTAATTCAACTGAGGACCTTGGCTCCACCTACTGGAACTCTTCCCCCAGGTTACGACGCCAATGTTCGATGCGCTTTCCATTCTGGGGCACCCGGGCACTCGACGGAGAAGTGTAGGGCTTTGCACTATAAAGTTCAGGATTTGATCGACTCCAAAGCAATCAATTTTGCACCGCCTCCGAATGTCACGAATAACCCCATCCCTAATCATGGGGGAGCCATAGTTAATGCTATTGAGATGGAGGAGAGGTTGAACTTGGTAGAGAGGGTTGAAGAAGTGAAGACCTCCTTGTTGCTGGTCAAGGAGAGATTGTTGAAGGGTCAGGTTTTCCCGGGTTGTGGGCTTGATTGCGAAGACTGTGTTGAGTCAAAGAATGGTTGTGACAGATTGAAGACTGGTTTACAGAGACTGATGGATGATGGGCTGTTACAGTTCGACAGGGCTGTTAAGAGGACTGATGAAGTGTCAACGGTGACCATATACTATGATCCTGCTGAAATGCCAGTGCAAAGAGAGTCGGTTACTATTTATGTCCCGGAAGTAAGTCCCGTCACCATCACGGTGCCTGGGCCTATTCCGTATTCAGATGAGAAGGCTATTCCGTGGCATTACGGATCAGAAGTGTATGTCGGAGGACAGAAAGTGGAAAACAAGACAGTAACCATGGACCCAGCTGTGGTGAATGTTGGGGGAAGTGGAGGTTTCACGAGAAGTGGTCGCTTATTCGCTCCCCAGACTTTGAGAGGAGACACTGAGGCTGAGGCTTCTGCTAAAGCCAAAGGAAAGCACATAGCAACTGACGATAATGCCACTCCCGCTACTGGTAAAAGTACTTTCGAGAAGGAAATGGAAGAGTTCATGAGGATTATTAAGAGGAGCGACTACAAGGTAGTCGAGCAGCTAAATCAAACCCCTTCCAAAATCTCTATCCTATCGCTGCTGATGTGCTCACCAGCTCATAGAGAAGCCCTTCTGAAGGTGTTGCAGATGGCGTATGTTCCTCAGGAGATTACCGTGAATCAGTTAGAAGCTGTGGTGGGAAGTGTAAATGCGAGCCATGGTCTGGGCTTTACTGATAGAGACCTTACTACTGAAGGGAGGAATCACAATAAGGCTTTCCACATCACAATTGAGTGCAAAGGGGCTGTGCTGTCTCATGTTCTGGTTGATACTGGGTCATCTTTTAATGTCTTGCCAAAGAAGGCGTTAATGAAACTCAATGTGGAAGGGGTTGTTTTGAGGCCAAGTGATTTGGTGGTAAAGGCTTTCGACGGTTCTCGGAGGTATGTCTTTGGAGAGGTTGAGTTGTCAATCAAGGTTGGGTCGCAAGTGTTTAAGAGCACGTTCTACGTGATGGACATCCAACCTGCTTATAGCTGTCTGCTTGGTCGACCCTGGATTCATGCCGCAGGGGCTGTGACATCAACCTTGCACCAGAAGCTCAAGTACGTAGCGGATGGTCAAGTTGTGACTGTGTGCGGTGAAAAGGACATATTTGTGAGCCATCTATCTACATTCAAATATGTGGAGATGGATGGTGAAATTCATGAAACCCTATGTCAGGCATTCAAAGCAGTGAATGTTAGTTCCTTGTCTCCTCTGAGTAGGGTTGAAGATAAAGAAGGTACGTCTATTACCTCCTACAAGCAGGCCAAGGAGGTTGTGCAATCAGGCAATGCCCAGGGCTGGGGCAGATTACTGGAGCTGGAAAAGAAGGAAGACAAGTTTGGGCTTGGGTATCAGCCTGATGGGCTCGTCCGTTCATCAGACCACAAGACCATTACCTTTACTAGTGCTGGGTTGCTGGACCGCAACCATATCTGTGCTACCAGTGAAGACGGAGATAGCGAATGCGATCTGGATAATTGGATCCGCCCATGTGCACCGGGAGAGGAGTTGCCCAATTGGTCTACGGAAGACATCGTCGAAGTCACCTGGATCACAAAGTAATTGTTTATTTGTCATTTTTCTACATACTGCATGTCAAATCCTGTACTCTGCCCAAGGTACAAGGATTCATTGTATGGGCCTCCATGTTTTGAAAGCATTTATTTGTCATAAATAAAGGACATTTTTCAATCAGATCGTTCCTTTTCTTTCAATTTTAATTTTTTGCGCAAATAAAGAAAATGGCAATGTGTTTTTCTTTCTTGCTTTTGGTGTGTGTTTTCTCTAAACAGATTCCGAATGAGCACATCACTTGTGCAGTGTCGATCAACCGGATTCCATTGTCAACTCTCCCGCTATGACTGAGCATAACTTCGACAATCCAATCTACCAAGCTGTTGAAGAGGTTGAAGAAGATTATGAACTCCCTGAAGAACTGGTCAGGTTGTTGAAGCAAGAGGAAAGAGCTATTCAGCCTCATCAGGAGGAAATCGAGGTTATCAACATCGGCACAGAAGAGGTTAAGAAGGAAATCAAGATAGGTGCCAGCCTGCAGACTGAAGTTAAGAGGGGGTTGATTGAAATGTTGCGTGAATATGTTGACATCTTTGCCTGGTCATATCAGGACATGCCAGGGTTGGATACAGACATAGTTGTGCATCGACTACCGTTAAAAGAATACTTTCCTCCTGTTAAGCAAAAATTGAGAAGAACTCGCCCTGACATGGCGATGAAGATCAAAGAGGAGGTACAGAAACAGTGGGACGCCGGGTTCCTCGCTGTGACTAGTTACCCACCTTGGGTAGCTAACATTGTTCCAGTGCCAAAGAAAGATGGCAAGGTGAGGATGTGTGTAGATTACCGGGACCTGAACAGAGCCAGCCCGAAAGATGATTTCCCTTTACCTCACATTGATGTATTGGTCGACAATACGGCTCAGTTCTCGGTGTTCTCCTTCATGGATGGATTTTCAGGATACAATCAGATCAAAATGTCACCTGAAGACATGGAGAAAAAAACTTTCATCACACCCTGGGGCACGTTCTGTTATAAGGTGATGCCATTCGGCCTGAAGAATGCTGGTGCTACTTATCAACGGGCTATGGTAACATTATTCCATGACATGATCCATAAAGAAATTGAATGTTATGTGGATGACATGATTGCCAAGTCCCTCACAGAAGAAGACCACCTGGTAAATCTGTTGAAGTTATTCAAGCGTCTGAGAAAGTACCAATTGAAGCTAAACCCCAACAAATGCACATTCGGGGTACGATCTGGTAAGCTGCTGGGATTTATTGTAAGTGAGAAAGGGATTGAAGTTGACCCTGACAAAGTTAAAGCCATTCAAGAAATGCCTGCACCAAAAACTGAGAAAGAAGTTTGAGGGTTCCTAGGTAGATTGAACTACATTTCAAGGTTCATATCTCATCTTACAGCAACCTGCGAGCCCTTGTTCAAGCTATTAAGAAAAGAACAAACGGTCAGGTGGAATGAAGACTGCCAGAGGGCTTTTGACAAAATCAAGGAATACTTACAGGAGCCTCCGATCCTTATGCCTCCAGTTGAAGGAAGACCTCTGATCATGTACTTGACAGTATTAGAAAAGTCAATGGGGTGTGTGCTGGGCCAACATGACGAGTCTGGTCGAAACGAGTACGCAATATACTACCTAAGCAAAAAGTTTACCGACTGTGAACAACATTATTCACTGCTCGAGAAAACTTGTTGTGCTTTAGCGTGGGCTGCTCGCCGACTAAGGCAGTATATGTTGACCCACACTACTTTGTTGATCTCCAAGATGGATCCAGTCAAGTATATATTTGAGAAGCCAGCACTTACCGGGCGGGTTGCAAGATGGCAAATGATTCTCACAGAATATGACATTCAGTACACCTCTTAGAAGGCCATCAAAGGCAGTGTATTGTCTGATTATCTCGCTGAGCAACCCATTGATGATTACCAGCCCATGAGATTTGACTTCCCTGATGAAGACATCATGTTCATAAAAGCAAAAGATCGTGAAGAGCATATCCACACTGAAGGGCCTGACCCAGAAGAAGAATGGACTATGATGTTTGATGGGGCTGTTAATATGAATGGTCGTGGTGTTGGTGCAGTGCTCATTACGCCTAAGGGAGTTCACATGCCTTTCTCGGCAAAACTCACCTTTAACTGCACTAACAACGAAGCTGAATACGAATCTTGCATTATGGGTCTTGAGGAAGCCATTGACCTCAGGATCAAGACTTTGACTGTGTTCGGAGATTCAGCTCTGGTAATTAATCAAACCAACGGCAAGTGGTACACGCACCAAGATCATCTGATACCTTATCGGGACTACACAAGGAGGTTGTTGACTTTCTTCACAACAGTCAAGCTTGAGTACATCCCTCGAGACGAAAATCAGTTTGCAGATGCTCTGGCTACCATTTCATCCATGATCAAAGTGCAAGCTGCCAACTTTGTGCCCCAAATTGCAGTATCCCGACTTGACAGGCCAGCATATGTGTTCTCAGCAGACATTGTCAAAGATGATAAGCCTTGGTACCATGACATCAAATGCTTCTTGGAGGATCAAACATACCCACCTGGGGCATCTTCCAATGATAAGAAGACATTAAGAAGGCTAGCTGGTGGTTTCTTCCTGAACACTGATGGTTCCCTGTATAAGAGAAACTTTGATATGATACTTCTCAGATGCGTTGATAGGGCGGAAGCAGACTTGCTGATGCACAAGGTGCATGAAGGATCCTTTGGTACCCATGCTGGAGGGCATGCAATGGCTAAAAAGTTGCTAAGATCAGGCTTTTACTGGATCACAATGGACGCAGATTGTTGTGCCTATGCCAGAAAATGTCATAAATGCCAGATTTATGCGGATAAAGTGCATGTGCCCCCAAATCCTCTGAATGTGATGTCTTTACCCTGGCCCTTTGCCATGTGGGGCATTGATATGATTGGTAAGATTGAACCAACTGCTTCAAACGGCCATAGATTCATCCTGGTCGCTATTGATTACTTCACCAAATGGGTAGAAGCTGCATCTTATGCCAATGTTACTCGCCAGGTGGTAGCAAAATTCCTGAAAAGAGATATCATATGCAGATATGGAGTGCCCGAGCGAATCATTACTGATAATGGTTCTAATCTGAACAATAAGATGATGGCAGAACTGTGCCGGGACTTCAAAATCCAACATCACAATTCCTCTCCTTACCGACCAAAGATGAATGGTGCGGTAGAGGCAGCTAACAAGAATATCAAGAGGATTGTACAGAAAATGGTTATCACCTACAAAGATTGGCATGAGATGTTACCGTTTGCGTTACACGGGTACCGAACATCAGTCAGGACGTCAACTGGGGCAACCCCCTTCTCTTTAGTCTACGGTATGGAGGCAGTCTTGCCTGTTGAAGTAGAAATGCCTTCACTGCGGGTGTTGATGGATGTCAAGCTTGATGAGGCTGAATGGGTACGTGCTCGATACGATCAACTATGCCTAATTGAGGAAAAGAGGTTAGCAGCTATCTGTCATAGCCAGCTTTATCAAAGGAGAATGAAGCGAGCCTTCGATCAGCGAGTACGTACTCGGGAGTACCAAGTAGGCGAGCTTGTACTCAAGAGGATCATTCCTCCCAGTTCAAATCACAGGGGCAAGTGGACCCCAAATTATGAAGGACCATTCATAGTGAAGAAAGTATTCTCAGGCGGAGCACTGATGCTCACCACTATGGATGGCGAAGACTTCCAATACCCTGTTAACTCGGACGCAGTTAAAAAATAATTCGCATAAAAGACCCGCTGGACACAAAAACAGAATTATGGTCCAGGCAAAAATAGGGCATCCCGGCGAGCTAAAAACAGAATAAAAGCTCGAGCAAAAATTAGGGAAAAATTAAAAAAAATGTACACCCGCTGAGTTGAAAAGCCACAACGGACAACTCAGGCAAAAAAGGGTAACCCGGTGGATTGAAAACCCGAAAGGGCGATCCACGCAAAATCAGGGAATAAGCGATCAACTGCGCTCTGGGTAATCTGAACCACATCACCGCTTCAAACAGCTTGACCATGTCAGAAGGGTAGAGATCAGCTCCCCTCATTCTCTTCAGAAGACCGAAGACGGAACGGAAAGTCTTGAGGATATGCCAGTCATAGCAGGAAGGAAACTCTTTGGAATGCCGTGTCATTGCCATTAGGATAGTTTCTTTTCTCAATTTTATAGTAGCTACCTTTTTCCATGTGGTTACTTCCTGATGTAAAATTTTTGCCTATTCAGAGGCCAATCAATAAAAAGAATATTCAGTCAAACACCGTGTTATGTTTATTTTGTTTACAAAAATGTCCTGAATTTTTGACAAATAACATTGCATGCGAAACATGTTGCTTCCTAAACTGATAAAAATGACATTGCAGAGACACTTAACATCGCTTTGAGTGTCAGGTGACGGCAGATGAATAGATCAAGCCGTACCAATCTTGGTGCATATGTGCGTATTCTGTTATTACAGGATTTGCAGGTTATCACCGTATCCCCGAGCAGCAGAGGGTTATTCTCCGAGTAGAGGTATTTCCCCGGTAGAGCGCCTGTTTACAAGTGACTTATTCTCAACAGGTATCTGAACACCTGCACTCCCCAGAGGTCGGGTCAATCCCCGGCAGGAGTCAGTAGAAGTCTCCCATCCTCAGTGGAGTTGTCAGAAGTTTATTATCCGCAACGGAATCTCTAGAAGTTCTCCTTGCCCAGCAGAGTTGCAGGTAACTTCATTTCCCCACAGAGTCATCGGGATTCTCATTTCCAAGGGATTTCCCCAGCAGAGCAAGAAGAAATTCTCCCCAGTGGAGTCAGAGCAGGATGATCAGATCCTCAGCAGATGTTCAAAGCAGTTAAACGAAGTATACCTCACGCAGAGTCGTCTTTCTTCCAGTGAAAGCCTCTCCAGCAAGCATCAGGTTGCCAACACTTCGTTTCCAGCAGAGTTAAAAGTTTTGAGTCCCCAGCAGGTTGCCAGAATCTTCTCCCACAGGTCGCCAGGACTTCATTCCCCAGCCAGAGTGGAATTGTCTACTTTCCCAACATAATCAGCCTTTGTCTGTGTTGATACTTATTCAGTGTTTGCTCGCACTCTTAGACACTTATCTGATGATTCAGTTTGCTTATCCGCAGTCTCCAGAAGAACTAGCACTCATCTGTACTCGCATCTTTATTTGATGCTCATCCTCTTTCAGCACTCGTCTGTGCACTTTCCCTAGTAGAGTCTATATCTACTAGCACTCGTCTGTGCTCGCATCTTTATTTGATGCTCATCCTCTTTCAGCACTCGTCCGTGCCTTTTCCTCAGCAGGTTCCTCTTTAGTTGAGATATTCCCCAGCACTCGTCCATGCTAGCATCTTTATTTGATGACCGTCCGCAGCTCTCGGCACTCGTTCGTGCTTATTAGTTCTTTGAAGTTTTTTCCCAGTGAAGTGGCATGTACTTGTCTGTGCGCGCATCTTCATTTGGTGCTCGTCCGCATCCCTGCAGCACTCGTCCGTGTATTTCTCGATTCCTCTTTATTTGAGGCATATCCCCAAGAAAGTCGCCAGTACTCGTCCGTACTCGCATCTTTATTTGATGCTCGACCTCATCTCTTAGCACTCGTACGTGCTTGTTACTCCTTTGAAGATTGCTCGTCCGCATCCTTCGACACTCGCCCGTGTCTATTACTTGTCTAGTGCTCGTCTGCACGCTCCGACACTCGTCCGTGTTTGGTATTTTCTTTTGAAGATCGTCTGGAATAAGCTGATACTCGTCCGTATCAATATCAGAAGCACCCGTCCGTGTTTCTTGGATCATCGTCCGGTACTCGTCAGTATCGTCGACTTATGACACTCGTCCATGTTTCTTTGATGATCATTCCAATGCTCGTCCGCATTGAAGAGGTTGAAAATCCTGACGGCTGGATTAAAACGTCAAAACCATTTCCGGAACCTGCGTAAGGGTTATCCGAAGAAGACTCGTCCGTCTTATTCCACTTATCTGCGTAAGGATTCGTGAAGAGGATTCGTCCATCCTAGTTACATGTCTATCCCACAGACTTATATGCATTACTGGAACCTGCGTAAGGGTTATCCGAAGAAGACTCGTCCGTCTTATTCCACTTATCTGCGTAAGGATTCGTGAAGAGGATTCGTCCATCCTAGTTGCATGTCTATCCCAGACTTATATGCATTCCCGGAACCTGCGTAAGGGTTATCCGAAGAAGACTCGTCCGTCTTATTCCACTTATCTGCGTAAGGATTAGTGAATTAGATTCGTCTATCTCAGGTTACTTTGAAGATTTTTAAGGGCTCGTCCGCTCTATGCACATGGCGTCACAGGTCATTCGAAGACTCGTCCGTCTCATGTTTCATTAGAACCTCTGGTTTTGTTGGAAGGAGCTCGTCTGCTCATCTCTCAGCTTAGTTGCAACGTCATTGGATTGGGTTTATTTCCCATTTCTTGTTTTCTGCATCAGAGCGCAAATTTCCGTTTTTCTTGGGTATTCAACCACAGTTTATCTTGAACGGCCGAAAGCGGAAACAATCGTCCTTTTCAGATCAACAGTTGCTTGAATAGGGGCAGCTGTAGAATCCCAAATTTTCCCTCTTCATTTTAAGCATCATAATACACCATTTGCATCATAAGCATATCATATATATAGCATTATAGCATAGAAAAATAAAGCATGACAAGCATCAAGCCCTAGCATGAGGCATATGGCCATCTGGGGAGGTGTTGAAGGCCATTTAAGCCAAGACAAGGGTTCTAATGGATTTGTGGGAGGCCTATGATGAGTCTAGACTCCTTTGGCAAGGCCAAGTTCACTTGCAAAAGCTCAGAAGATTGCTTAATCATCACAAGTTTCAAGACAATGCAAGGCTCCTAAGCAGTGCAACCAAATTAGGGTTTTGGTTTCAAGGGCCTTAACCTCATAATTTTGGCCAACTCTTTTGGGAAATGTTTTCTATATGATAAGAGGTTCCTACATGTCAATTTTCATGGAAAAATTCCAAGTGGAAGTCAGTCTTTGCCTCAGTTACTTGCAGATGAAGAAGAAAGTCAACTAGGCCCAGAAAAAGTCAATTGTGCCATTCCAAAGGGTCCAACCCAACTTTTATGGCCAAATGAGGTCTATTCAATGTTATAAGATGTTTGGTGAGCTTAAAATGCAAGAATTTTGGTGGTTTGAGGGGTTTTGGCAAAAGTGCACAAATTTGGTTATGGAAAAGTTACTATTTTTGGCTATTTTGACCTAAAACTTCACAAAGCCTTAACTTGATCAAAAAATCTTCAAATGGACCCAAAGTAAACATGAAAGTTGGAGAGTAAGGGCTGCCATTTTTAAAAAGTACAAGATCATTTTCTGGAGATTCCTAGATTTTTCTAAAAGCCCCTCGAAAAAGTGAGCATTCTAGGGCAAATTTCAAAGTTTCAAGGCCAAGCCATTTGCACAAAGGCTCAAAAGTGGATAGTTTGCTATGCTATGTCCAAAGTAAGTTTACACAATCAAAATGCATCTCATTTAGGTCATTTGGCTCAAAGAAAAGTGGCAAAATTCGTGCACATGAAAAAGTTCCATAAAACTTGCATTTTGCACTTGAATTTGCATAAGGCATGACAATTGTGTGATAGTTTACATCCAAGGGCTGAAATTGCTTGCTGTGAATCATGGGTGGGATGGTGAATGCACATGCAAGAGAGGCCAGCAAATCATGAGCTTGGCATGCTTATGGCACACTTGGGCCAAAATTGCATTTTCACAAAAATCAGCTCTCTCTCACGTGCATTTGTTCTAACCCTTTTGCATTGCCATATATATTCCATAACAATCAGAATTAGGGTTAGAGGCAGCCAGAATACACACCCATTCTCCCATTCTCATCTCTTATGCAAAATTGATCATTCTCCACAAACTCTTGCTACAAGAATCCATTCACAAAACTCTTGGTGGATCTTAATCCTCACCACTCATAGATCATTTCCATACCATTTGTTTGGATTATTCTTCAAGAATCATCCATTTCCCATTTCTTGTGCACATTTGCATTTTGTGCCATAACTTTTGATCTAGGCAAGCTTTCTTCAATCTAAGACCATATTCATACTCCTCTCATCTCAAGGATCATTAAGCACCCATGGATCTAGATTCATAGTGAAGTTTGTTCAAGTGGCCATTTGAGAAGCTTTGAAGCACAAGGAAGCACATTGCTGGATTTACAAGCTTGCAAAGCCTTAGATGCATTTATTTTGCATCTAAGGGGATAAGGAGATCATTTTCCGTCATTTTATACCATTCTTGACTTCAAATTTTGAACAACACCTTAGGTATGCTCAAATTTCGAATCTCATAGAAATGTGTTTAGTTGTGTGTTTTAGAATCCTCATGTTGTGCTGGTTACAATGCTCTTTGTAGTTTGTGAAATGGTTGAGTATTCGCAAAGTTATGGTGATTTAAAGTTTCATGGACAATTTTATTTTCATTCATATCTTGAGTTTCTTTGAGTTTTAGTTCAATCCAAGCATGTATTCTTGTTTAATGATGTTAGATTATGTATTCTGGAGAGTTTCATGGCCGGCCGTGGCTTGGTTTGAGATTTCATGAAGTTAGGGTTAGGGTTTGGTTCATTAATGGTGGTGAGAGTTTAGGGTTTCTTCATGAAGAAGAAGGTGCTGCAGATTCAGCGTTATTTGCACCCCCCCATGCGCGGCCCATTGTGTTTTTTAACTAAGCATAGTTGCTCTTCACACCCCCTTGGCCCATTTGCTTTATTTTCATTTTTTTTCTTTACCAATTTATTCCATTTGCTTTTAGTTCATTTAAAATATTTCTTTAACTCTAAAAAATCCAAAAAATTTCATATGCACTCCTTGATTCATCTAGTTTTTTATCATGATTTTTCCAGATTTTTATTTTTATCCCACGTGGCCAAATAAATTCAACATTGAGCATTGCTTTCTTGTGGACTCTCATGGACCAATCTGCCTTGTCCAATTTCTATTTTTCTCATCCTTTAAGCTATGAACCCCATTCTTTTTGCATTCAAATCCTAAAACACTCTACTATCTTCCTGATTTATATTGGATTTTTCAAAAACTTCCTTGCTGGACTTTGCTTGAGTTACTTGTGCCCTAATTTTCAAAACCCTAAATGGTGATACCTTGCATCCTTGAGCTTCATTGACCTAGTTTGGTGCTGTATTTTTGCAAACCCTTTTGGATTATCATTTCCTTGTGTTTGGAGAGTGCTTTGCTGGTTGGGTAGAATTTTTAAGTGCTTGGATCTTTTTCTTGGGTATTTTCTTCCTCACCTTGCCTTGTTTTGCATTCTTTGAGTCTTATAGTCTCTTTTAAGTTTAGAAGGGCACTTGTGCCAACTTCTCTTCATCTTTTGGGGTCCTTTAGAGGTTAGTGGTTGCTCCTGGTCTTAGGATAGGGTTTGAATCTCCTTGATTCTTGGTGTTGGGTTTCTTTTATGTGCTTTATTTCTTCAAATGTTAAGCATGCCTTCATTGCATTTGTTTCACTTCCAATCATCTCAATATGATCTTGTGTTGCTTTGCTTATCATCTTGTGAACTCTTTGCCATGCCTATATGCTTGTGTAGCTTCTGACTTGTTGGTTCATGCCTTAATTTTATGTTGTTACACTAACCTTGCAGGGGCTATGGTAAGTTTGAGATGTGGGAATTGAGTTCCACATCTCCGTTTCTCATCTCTTCTCATTTTGTTTATATGGACTAACATCTTCTTGTTGGGCTTAGGCCTTTCTCATCTCTCCTCTTATATTCTTCTTCTTCTCTTGAGATCTTTTTTTAGGTTAGAAAGACCTCACAAACCCTAGGAACTCCATGCATGCTAACTTAGGATAGAAACTTCCCCCTAGTTTTCTTTCTTTCTTGTTCCTTTGGTGCCTTCTCTTCTCATCTTCAAATTCAATTTTAATTCATTTAATAAAGGTTGAGTACTTTCATGTGGCATGAGACTTTGCTATGAGATGCTTGCACGCGTTCCGTTTCGGGGCGAGGTGTGAGTCATCACTCGTGGTGGACAGGTCTTAGCATGAGTACCTCACAAAGAAAAAGCTAAAAAACACTTCTTAACCAAAAAACAACAAAAATACCTAATAATGGTAATAGGCCAGTGTGCTTAAGCCTTCACTTGTGGGACTAGCTTTGGGGATTTCCTCCATAGATAGGTGTGCCTCTTGCGCATTCCATTTCGGGATGATGTGAGATGTACACATCCCATTGGGTAAGACTTAGGTACACTTACCTATGCAAACCTTCACTCATAAAAGCTTCTAAAAAACACCAAACAAACAATAAGCGTCTTTCCTTCGGGAATTCTTTTCTCATCTCATTCGCTCCGTCCGCGAACTTGCTCCTACTTGTCACTTTGCAAGACGGTTACGCACTCGTCGTCCGAGTCTGCAACACCTGAGCAATGACATAGGCAGTTCAAGCCTTAATTCACATGCAATTTCCTTTGTTACCCCTAGTTAGGGGAACTACGGCGTCTCTGATCCTCATTATCCTGATGAGGTACGTAGGCAGCGGGGTAGGGCCCGTTCGAGCACAATCTTTATTTTCCCTACATTTTTCCTTTTCTTTTTCTTATTTCATTTCTTTTCTAGCTCCAGTTTCTTTTCATTTTCATTTCTTTTGCTGCAGTTTTCATACCCTCACCCTTTGAAACAGTTATCTTTGCAAGCGTGGATCCCGTCGGGTACGGCGGACGATCTGGGTGCTAATACCTTCCCAGGTCGTAACCGACTCCCGAACTCAGTCTCTTTGGTTCGCAGGACCTGTGTCCTTCCTCTTCTTTCTTCTGGTTTGTGCAGCATTACCATTCCCTTTCTCCAGGATAAAAATGCTTGGCTGGCGACTCTATTCTTTTTTCCGCGCCACTTTCGCGTTTGTACCAGGATGGAAATCCGGGGAGCGACACACCCAGATGGTTTCCGCACTACGTTCCTAAATTGGCTTGGATGGGTTAAGGGTTCTACGGTCCTCAGCATGATCAGCTCAAGGTCGGAAAATAATGCCACATATAACTACTCATCATGGAATTGATAATCAAAGAGAGCCTAACCGAGTGGAAATTATCAAATTGATATAGCTTTGGACTACTCCATCGCTTATCGCTTCGAATATCGTTGCCCTATCATAAGTTCAACTCAGATCCGGGTTAGAATCTATCTCACTCACAGAGGATCACCAAAACTGAAACATAACAAACAAATAACAAACAAATCAAACCAAAGCAGTAAATAAATCAAAGTAGGCCGAATCCACTTACAGATTACTCCTTAGCAGAGTCACCACTTTTCTGTAGCGTTAAAAAACATGAGTGTAAGCTATTAGTTAACTTAACTCAAAGTAAACAAAGTCGCCACTGCGCTTTATTTTTATTCCAAGAGGAAAAGGAAAAAAGAGCGAATAAATCCTAATGAATCTAAAAGCAAAAAGCTAAAGAAACACAACAGAGAAACAAGTAAGGGGATAGGTTGCACAATGGGAAGGTTTTACGCACCCAAAATACCCGTGGTAATCCACGGGAGCCCTTTGAAAAATTTACTGCTTTTGGTTTGAAAAAGGTTTGTTAAATGAGAGTGGGGGATGAGAAAGTATGACCTCAATGCTACATACCTGGTGACTTAGTGTTGAAAAGAATTCTTCCTCCTTTAAACGATCACAGGGGCAAGTGGACACCCAACTATGAAGGTCCATTCGTGGTTAAAAAGGTCTTCTCGGGCTGAGCCTTAATGTTAACAACCATAGATGGCGAAGACTTCCAATCCCCTGTCAATACAGATGTAGTTAGAAAATACTTCGTGTAAAGAGACCCGCTGGATAAAAACAGAATAAGAGTCTAGGCAAAAAAGGGTATCCTGATGAGCCAGAAACAGAAGAAAAGGCTCGATCAAAAATTAGGGAAATATTTGAAAAAATGTACACCCGCTGAGCTGAAAGCCACATTGGACAGCTCGGGAAAAAAGGGTTACCCGGTGGATTGAAAACCCGAAAGGGAGATCCACACAAAATAGTGATTAAAATGAACAACTGCGATCTATGAGATCTATGATTTGTCATTTGCAATCAAGGTACTCGAAGGGTTGAAGATCAATTCAATTATCTTCCTCAAAGAGAAGCATGCAGAGAGTCTTGAGGACATACAAGTCATAGCCGGGTCGGAGCTTGATGAGATTCGTTTGTACATTGCTATTAGGATAGTTTATTTTTCCTTTTATGCAATTTCCTCTTTCTAGGGATTGATTCCCGATGTAATGCCTATTCATGGCCATTCTTCAATCAATAAAAGTGCAATTTCATTCAAATTTTCTTCCCCATGTTTTCGTTTTTTCATCTACCGCTGATTGATTGCAAAAACGTCCAACAAATTATGATAAATATTGCATTACGAATGCATGAATGCCTTATAATACATGCAGGAGAGAAAAACATTTGACACATATTTGATGTGTTGGGTGACCGGGGATGGTGATTCAGACCATGAACCCGGGGCATGCTGTAGTGGTAAAAAACATGAGTGAAAGCTATTAGTTAACTTAAGTTAGTCAAGTTAGTCAAGAATTCAATGTGAATTCTTGATAACTTCAAAAGAAAGAAAGTGAGCTTTGGAGAATTTTGGTGTTGGGGGAGTATTTTGAAAGAGGTTTTGTGGCTATCAAAAGCTTGGTGAATGAATGAAATTATGGTTATATTTAAAGACTCTAGGTATGAGAATTTGGTGGAATGGAGTTTGCTTTGGTAATTAAAATTAGGCTTGGTAATTGCAATTTTGGTGGGAAATGGAAAAGAGTGGTGATTAGTGAGGGTTTATGGTAGGAAATGATCAAAGTGATGTAGAGAAATCAGAAACCAATGGATCTAGAATATTCCAATTAAATCAGTGATCTAAGGGTGCTGAATTTGAATAAAATATTCAAATTTCGTACTGGTTAACCGATTAACGCATATGGTTAACCGGTTAACCAAACCAAAATTTGAATATTTTATTCAAATGAGGCTGCTTGGTTGTCGTGGCCCGATTCTTTTTGTACGTCGAAGAAGGCATGGAAATAAACACATGAACCTTGGAAATCCTTTGAATGAATCAATTAACTTGGGAAATCCTTGATCAAATAAACTTGGATTATTTGTGGATCAACTTCGACTTTTGTCTGTGAAATTTTGCTCGGGTTGTAAGACTGCTATTTTTTGGCATTTTCAATTGATTCCTCTTCCTGAAAAGGTTAGTAAAAGGAAACAAAATATTTTTGGATTTTGATTAATGGTTAGTAAACATAAAAAAATAAAGTAATTTAAAGACAACGGTGATCCCCTGCGAGACACAAACCTAACCCGAGAAGAACCGAGAAACCAGTATGATCTTGTTTGTATGCAAGATGCAGATGAAAATGTGAAGAAAACTTAGGGAAAAATGAGGGTGCAATCCATGCAGGCCAAACTAACTCTTCATTTTGCAGGAACTATCGATCGTGTTCATGCAGGTACAGGTGTTGTTAGCAAAGCCATTGCCAACATAAAACTTCGGGAAGCCTTTCCTCAGTAGATTATTGAGCAAGATTCCTCAGGAACATCCTATTTTGTTGTTTTCCGTTATCCCCAACAGGTTTAGAAATGGAGATCTCCCCAGCAACATGACAACATAAGGCTGAAGATGCTCTCCCCAAGAAGAGAATTCTCCTTCAACAAAGGAGTATCCCCACCAGAGTCTTCTTATCCCCAGCAGTACATGAAGATTCATTACTCCCTAGAAGTGGCGAAGATAGTGAGAAACCTGATGGTTCTACTTCTGGCATAACATTGTGCGCAATTTTCCCCATTGAAGTTGTTAACCTAAAGTCGAAACCTCATTGGTACCTCTTCCTCAAGCAGAAGATTGTGTATCTGAGGAATTCCCCAATAGTTTTCTTCGTTAGCAGAATATCAACACATCTGATTCCCCAAAAGGGTCAGAAGGATATCACTTCCCCAACGGAGTTCAATGGGTAGCGTGCCTCTCAAAATAAGTTCATCCCCAACAGGGTATTGGCTCTCCAATCTTAAATTTCAATTTATTTTTTGGCAATAGTGGCAGTTCAGAGTCGGAGTTTATCATTAAAATTATCTCCCGCGGAGTTACTCTTCCCTGCAGGGATTTCTCACAATCGACGCAACAATTAATCCTTCCCCAGCGAAGCCGTTAAGGATACTTGTTATCTCCTCTCCAGGAGATCATCTTTGCATTTGCATCTAGTAGTCATCATTACAATTGAATAGTCTAAAAGCATAGCATTTCCATCATTATGGAGCATTACGCCATAGAAAAATTCAAACATATACATACAAAGCATAAGCCAGTTTTGGTACCTCGCATGGAAGCCCAAAACATCTTTTCTTCAAACAATCTGAAGTATTCACCAAAGAGAGTGCCAAGTTCATTCTTCAGTACTATTAATGTTATAAGGCAATACTTGTTTTCCCCAGTTGAGTTATCATCCATGCTATGATAGTCTCTTTTTCAGGTTTTATCTCCCACGTGGGATAAATTCTTGTCGATTCTGCCATGTACGGTCTCGTTTGTTCGAGCTATCATCCATATTATGATAGTCTCTTTTCAGGTTTTATCTCCCAAGTGGGATAAATTCTTGTCGATTCCCCCACGTTCGGTCTCGTTTGTTCGAGCTATTATCCACGTTATGATAGTCTCTTTTTCAGGTTTTATCTCCCACATGGGATAAATTCTTGTCGATTCTGTCATGTTCGGTCTCATTTGTTCGATCTATCATCCATGCTATGATAGTCTCTTTTTTAGGTTTTATCTCCCATGTGGGATAAATTCTTGTCGATTCCGCCATGTTCGGTCTCGTTTGTTCGAGCTATCATCCATGCTATGATAGTCTCCTTTTCAGGCTTTATCTCCCACGTGGGATAAATTCTTGTCGATTCCGCCACGTTTGGTCTCGTTTGTTCGAGCTATCTTCCATGTTGTGATAGTCTCTTTTCAGATTTTATCTCCCAAGTGGGACAAATTCTTGTCCATTCCGCCATGTTCGGTCTCGTTTGTTTGAGCTATCATCCACGTTATGATAATCTCTTTTTAGGTTTTATCTCCCGTGTGGGATAAATTCTTGTCGATTATGCCACGCTCGGTGTCGTTTGTTCGAGTTATCATCCATGCTATGATAATCGCTTTTCAAATCTTATCTCCCACGTGGGATAAGTACTTTTTGATTCCGCCAAGATTGGTTTTGTGTCCTTGAGCCGTCACCTAAGTTGCGACGATTTCTTTTCTGACCAACTCACAGATGTGTTTTGTTTGCTTCGTCACCCAAGAATGGCATTCGCCCCAATACATTTAATTTCTCTCAGAGTAAAATGTTTCTGGTTTATTCAGGTATTCAATCACTCCATACCTTGAAAGTTCAAAAGCTATTGTTGTTATCCGTTCAGGTCTACAGATGATTAAATAGGGGCAGCTGTAACACCCCAAAATTTACCCTCTCATTTTCATGGAATTTAGCATATCACATTGCATACATAAATCCATATCATGACATAAAACACTGCATCATAGCAATCATGGCTGAGGCATGGGGCTTGTGATCAATGGCTGAGGAAATTGAGGATCATCCAAAAGCAATCAAAGGGGTCACATGGCTTCTCAACATCATTCAAAGGGTTCACAACATCCTACAAGGTCTAATTTGATTCCCCAAGTCCTATGAAGAAGTGAATTGGTCAAGGAATTCAAGCAGTGCAATACCTCCTAACAAAAGGGGCTATAATTAGGGTTTCTGATTAAATGAGCTTCCCAAGGAAATTTTGGTTCAAACTTGATCTCATTGTTTTCCATATGATATTAATTGTTTAGGGTTGAAATTTCCTCCATTGAATCATTTTGGAGGGTCTTCAATTGATCAGTTACTTGAAAATCAAGGAATTGGGAAAAAGTCAACCATGATGAGGAAAAAGTCAATTCCTGACTTTTTGAGGTCAAATTCATGAAATTGAGGATACAAGGAGTCCATGAACCAAATTTGATCAAGAAGTGATGGAGGGATCCCTAGAAATCAAGAAAATCAAGACTTACCACTTTTGGAAATTTAGGGTTTCCAAAAATGGCAAGTTTTAGCCATTTTGCAGCCAAGTTCAAGAGAGGCCTACTCCCAAAATAAAATTCAAATGAAAATTCCACTTAGGCTGAGCAAACTAAGTCATGCCTTGCATCCTGCGCGTGCCAGACAAGGACTTTTGTCAAACAGGTGGTGTGTCACAAGTATGGTCATTTTTCTCCATCAAAATGACCTCAAATGAAAAATCTTTTAACATGAAAGTTGCTTATCTCCATGTTCTCTTCAAGATTGATGTTGGGCATTTCTTTATTTTATTAATGTATCATGGTCATATGAGGGGTCAAAGTGTGGGTTGTGAAACTAAAATTTGCCTTGGGCATCTTGCCAAGCAAGCTTATCTCATGCAGGCCAAAAATGCAGCCTTGTAACATTGAATTCAATAACATAATTGAGAGACTTAGAAGCAATATCTCTTATTGAGGTGAACTTCAAATTTATTTTATGAAACATCTACTTCAAATTGAGCACAAGAAGCTCTTGTTTTTGTGCCTTGCTCAGGAAGCTTCACCCCATTAAAGATCATGGTATGCAATCTGGTTTCTTTATTGCTAAGGCAATGATCAAGTGTACAATTGCAACTTAATTTAACTTGTTTGCATCATTCAACATATCTTGATCATAATGCATTGCATTAGAGTACACATTAACACTTGGCTGCAGGATCATGCAAATTTCCATGCACCTTTTGAAAATCCAAGCATGAAAAGCATTGCCTTACATTAATCTGCACTACTAGGATCAAATTCATTCCATCACATCAACCTCACCCTAGTTAACATGAACATCATCTCATGTGATAACCCTCGAGTAAGTTCACTCAGATTCGCATTGCCCTTGCACTAAACACCTTTATTTTGCTTCCCTCACCTCTAACTAACTCAACCATAGTTCTAACTGTTAACTGAGTTAGTTAGAGGCTAACCACACATATAAGAAGCTAATCCTAACTGAATTACACTTCATCATTCCATTTTCTCTAAGACACTAAAAATCACGCTTCATTTTGCTCTGAATTTTGGCTCTGCACCTTGAAGATTGCACACTGCATTTTGCTTCGTAGCCTGCATTATTATTCATCAACACACTCTAATATTCATCCTTTCATCATCACCAGCATCCTGTGATCATGCTCCATGGCTGAATTGGTGTGAATCCTCAAGAGAAAGTTCTACATTTCTACATTTCTCACAATTTGTCAAGAATTCAAAGGTTTCAGAGTGTTTATTTAACTCTTTGAAGTTAAAGTTCAGGAGTAGAAGGCATTGGAATCTCATCTCTGGATTTCTTCAACTTCTGAATATCTGCAAATCACAGGTTTAAATCAGTCTTCACTTACACGATTTGGCTCATTTCTTGCTTGTTTTATGTTGTTTGAGGCTTAATAGAAGCTTGTGTTATCTGGCTAGTTGATATGCACACTAAGTTCCTAGTTTCAGTTTTTAGGGCATGATCTTATTCTCTTCGATTTGAGCAATTTATGTATGTTAAATGGAATTTGATGAGAGATTCTTGAAGTACATGACCAAGTGAACATTTTCATGGCCTTGGTTTTGGTGAGGTTTCAGATTTGAGCTCCCCTGAGGTCATCGGAGAAGATGATTGGAGGTCTTCACCAGTGACGGAACAATGCCCTAGCTTGTTTCATAACTTTAAAACACTACCCTTAGATTAGTTCAATCGTATGTCCCTTATTTAGCCAGCAAATAAATGATTCACATGCATATCATGTGTTCACTTAAGTGAAGGCAGAGTATTTTTGTGTGTGTATGTCCATCTTCTTACCATGTGTCCCTTGCTTCATCCCCTTGATTACTTTGTTTTGATCATCTATTACTCATCTGATTAATCCTTTGGTCCATATAAAGTCAAAAACATTGACATGAGTGCCCATAGTAGAGTGTGTAACCAATCAGCCTTTGGATTGGGCTTCCAATTCATATTCACACCCCTAAGTTTCAAGGCCCATTGAATTTGTACTTCAAATGGTTACTGAATACACCCCTTCCTTCATTTCCTTTCTTTTCAATTTCATTTTATTTTCCTTTTCAATTTTTGTTTTCTAAAATATATCAAATCACCTCCAAAAATTCCAAAATAATTCATGGACCATTTTCCCAATATTCCCAAATTTTTCAGATTTTTTATTTTCATTTTCCATTTTGTTAATTCTATTATTTTATGATTGGCATTATGTTTGGTAAAACTAATATGGCTGGAAAATGTTGAATAAGAAGTTCCATATGTTAAATTAACATGGTATAGATTCTGGAAGAACATGTCAAACATGATGTCCTGACATGGTGGCACAGATAAAAGTGGTTATAATAATTGGCAGATATTGAAGAAGATGTTGAAACATCTGCAAATGTCATGACAAAATTACTGTCATATGTTACAGACAGATGTCAAAGAAGATGTTGAAACATCTGCAAATGACATGACAGAATTACTGTCATATGTTACAAACAGATGTCAAAGAAGATGTTGAAACATCTGCAAATGTCATGACAGAATTACTGTCATATATTACAGACAGATGTCAAAGAAAATGTTGAAACATCTGCAACTGTCATGACAACATTACTGTCATATGTTACAGACAGATGTCAAAGAAAATGTTGAAACATCTGCAACTGTCATGACAACATTACTGTCATGTGTTACAGATAGATATCAAACAAGAAGTGTTGAACTTAGTTCAGGATGTCACACCAGATGTTGTGACATTGTCAAACAGAGTAACAGTTAATGAACTTAAGTCAAGATATCAGGATGTCACACCAGATGTTGGGACATCGTAAACCTGCTACCAGACTTAAATGATGCGTAACAGAACTGAGTAAATTCAGGGGAATCTATCTGGATTAATTGGAAAGAGATAAGCAATACAAGGCGCATCTTTAGGGAGATTAGTTATCTGATTTCAGTATAACAGAATAACTAATTCACCTTGAATCAAGGAGGTAACAAACTAACTAACCCTAATTCAAGGTGATGACAGTAGGATTTATCAAATCTGAATTATGCAGAATATTCTACAAAATATTCTGATATCACAGGTGGAATTATTTTTTAAAGATGCAGAATATTCTGGAGATATTATGCAATCATATGTGGCGCTGATTTAAAGGGTGCTGATTTAGAAGATCTTAAAGACTCAATTTAAATTGAAGACAAATATTGAAAAATAGAGTTTCTATATTTAGAGATATTTTAGGAGCTTTTAGATTTGAAGATCTTTTGGTATATTTGTAGCAGATTTTTTCTGCATATTTGTAGCAGCTATTGTTGTGATTGTTTAGGCCCAAATCTAGTTGGGAATAGGTTATAAAAGAAACCATGTAACCTAGTTTAGATTCAACCCAATCAACCGAAAATGTAAACATTATTAGGGTTGTGTTCTTGAGGCAGCCGTGCGTAACAAGGAACCATATTGTGGCTGTTTCACCTGTGATTCTCGAAGCTTGTAAGCAAGAGAAGTATTGTACTTAATTGGAGCTGCTAAGCAAGGTTAAGTTGTTGTCATGGAAGTATGGATTCTATTTATGAATTGTTGTATAGGTATGAAGTCGTCAATATCAACAACTGAGAGTTGAGAACTGTGAGACATCACTGAGGTGATTGGAAGTGAGGATGAGTTTCTCATATTTAGGAGTTCCTAAGTAGAAGTTGCATTGGTAGTGATTAAGTGAGAAGACTGTAAACTATAGGGGTTTGCTGAGAAGTCTTTGAATTGATACTACATAGTGGATTTCCTTCCTGGCTTGGTAGCCCCCAGAGTAGATTGATTTGATCGAACTGGGTTAACAATTCTGATGTGTTCTTTATATCTTTTATGTTTTATGTTTTATGCAGTACCTGAACTGAATGTCCTATCAGATGTCACAACATCCTGAAGCATGTTTGACTCTGATATATCAGAATTATTTAAGTACTGATATGTATGCCTTACCATGTTTATAAGTAACAGATAAGATGTCTCAACATCATATTCGACATCTGAGTCTGTCATACCAGAATTTCACATTTATTTTAGAGCCAAAATTAATTTTCTTTTTATTTTCTTTTAAAATTTCTTCATTTCTGACCAATGATCTTTCTCCATTTATTTCTCCTAAACAAAAATTGATATTGATCCCATTCTTTTTGGTCTAGCCAAAGGACACATTATTTCTCCTAAACAAGAATTTCTTCATTTTTGGTTCTTGTTTGAGTCTATTCTTTGAGCATTATCCTCCAAATCCATAATCTACTTTGTGCCCCTATTTGATTAAGTAAAATTCCAATTTTTTGTGGGATCTTTTAGAAATGTGTTAGTCCCTGGTTCAAGATCTTAAATGTCATTTTTCACAATTTTTCCATGTCATTTGGTATTTTTTAAGTCCCCTATGTTGCAAGTCACTTTTTGGTCCTTATTTTTCCATCCTTCTCATTCCAAATTGATAAGGCATTTATTCCATTCATTTGAAGTCATAAATTTGAGTTCCTAAGGTCCTATTTGATGTCTTTATATAATTTTTATCCATTATAGGTCATCACACTTTGAATTTTTGGGTTACTTGATCCCTAAGTCACATATGTGTTCATGTATGCCATCTTTGCCCTAATTCACATTCTTCTCCCCATCTTCACACTTCTAAACCAATTTTGTGAGTATGATAGCCATGTTACATCATTCTTATATCTCTTATGAGTGTCCTACATCCATTTTCATTCCTTCATCTTAAGTCATTAGTGCTTCATTTGGTTTACTTTGGTACCTTAAGACCTCAAAATCAAACTTCTTTGTCCCTTAACCCTAATACAATCCATTATAGCTCATTTGTGACTAATTTTTTAGTTTAAATTTCATCTTAACTTTCCATTAAGCCCCTGGATTTTGTATGGAGAGTTCAATTTTCATTAATCATGTTTGACTTTTTCTTCTAAGTTCCTTTAT
This sequence comes from Lathyrus aphaca, assembly GCA_963966055.1. NCBI lineage: Eukaryota > Viridiplantae > Streptophyta > Magnoliopsida > Fabales > Fabaceae > Lathyrus > Lathyrus aphaca. The sequence goes on from OZ014519.1 coordinate 143,145,073, forward strand.
CCCTTTGAAAACACATGTTCAAATCCCATTCTTTCATCCTTCAATCTTATGTTTGAATCTCTCTAACTTGAATATATTTCTTCCCACTTTGGTTTACATCTTGAGACACTTTCACTAAGTGTTAGGTTCTGGGTTTATCATTCACCTTTGACCTCATTCAAGTTTGCTTTGCATAATCATTCAACTTTTTTTCATTTAAATTCCCCATTGTTTTCTATTAGGGTTTAATGACTCTTTAGGACATAGATGGTGATGATTTGATCTTGTAACCTTAGATTGCTTTAGTAAGGTTTAGCTTCTGACTTTAGAAGTCTCCTATCATATATGATCCTTTAGTTTTAGGTCATAACCCTAGGAAGTCCTTAATGCTTTCTCTTAGCTAGTGTGAGCTTTGCTTGAGTTCTTACCATGCTTTATGTTTTCAAATTGCTTTGTAAAACTAACCATTGTTTTGTAGGGAGGTGGAAGTAAGCATTGTCTATATAACTTCTTCCTCATTCTTTTATGCTTTCTGAATGTGTTTTCCTTGGCACTTTTGTGCTTTGCTTGTATAGGCTTTCCCCTTGTTCTTAGAAACAACTTAACTTCCTTAGGAAGTAAGTTGAATTCTAATTATCTTCTTTCCTTTTCCCTTTCTCATTAGGATTATAAAACCATACTAACCATTAGGATCTCCTTTTGAATGTAATAAACAACTTAGGGTTGTGTCTTAGTCCCCTTAGTTTTTCCTTTTGCAACTTGAGTCATTCTTTCTCATCTTATAAAGAAAAAAAACAAAACAACTGATAATGGTTGAATGTTCTCATACGACAGGAGACTTTGCCGTGGGTTACTTATACACGTCCTGTTTCGGGGCAAGGTGTAAGGCATCTACCACGATGAACAAGTCTTAGTATGAGAATATTTCACAAACAATAAAGCAAAAACACTTCTTTAAAAGACAGTAACCAAACAACACTCGTCTTTTCCTACGAGAATTCTCTTCTCACCTCATTCACTCTCAATGTGAACTTGCAACGACTTGTCTCATTTTCAATATGGTAAACACACTCGTTCAAGGAGAGCCTGCAACACCTGAGCATAAACATAAGCAATTCCAGCTCATAAAAACACAAACAAATAGTTCCGCCTTAGTTAGGCGAACTACGTCGACTCTGATCCTCATTTTCCCGATGAGGTACGTAAGCAGAGGGGTAGGTCCTGTTCGAGCACACTCTTTATTTTCCCTACATTTTTATTTCTTTTCGATCTCTTTTCCAGTTCCCTTTCTCATTTCAGATCCAGTTAGTAGTTCTTTTGTTCAACAACATCTTATTTCACACCCTTTGAAACAGACAAACAAGCATGGATCCCGTCGGGTACGGCGAATGCTCTGGGTGTTAATACCTTCCCAGGTCATAACCGACGACCGAACCCAAATCTTTGGTTCGCAGGACTTTGTCTTTTCCTTTTCTCTTCGGTTTGTGCAGCCTTACCTTTCTGTCGCTCCCACCTGATGACACAAGGCCAGAAGGGGTACAGACGCGAACGGTCGGCGAAGGAAAATAAAAGAGTCGCCAGCTAGGCATTTTTATCCTGAAGGAAAGGTAATGCTGCATAAACCTAAGAAGAGATGGATAAGATGGTCGCGAACCAGAGATACTGAGAAAGGGAGTTGGTTACAACCTGGGAAGGTATTAGCACCCAGATTGTCCGCCGTACTCGACGGGATCCACGCTTGAAAGTTTGTGTTTAAAAGGGGTAGTGTCAGTGCTATTTTGTGTGCAAAAGCTGGAAAAGAATGCAAGTGTCAGTGCAAAAGAAATGTGAAGTGAATAAAGGAAGTGTCAGTGTAAGGAAGGAATGAAGTGCTCAAGACAATGAGGCTTAAGGAATAAGGCAGGAAGAGGGGGGGAATATGCAGAGACTTTTGTTCGATAACTGTTAAGTTATGCCTACGTATCCTCTCGTGCAATGAGGAAGTCAGAACACCGTAGTTCAACTCAAAGAGACTGAAAGGTAAATTGACTTGTGAACTGCTTACTTGTCTATGCTCAAGTGTATGACCTGTCTGGCTCAGGTGCTAACTGTCTTTCATTAGAAGGAAGAAGCGAGTTCTCGTTTATGAGTGAATGAGGTGAGAAAAGAATCCCGGAGGAGACGATTATTGTTTGTTTTTGGGTTTTCAGTCTTTCATTACTTTGGTGTTTGTCATAAGAAAATGAGCTTAAGCCTAAACAATGGGTTAGTAAACTCGTCACATCCTCCCTCTGATTAGGGGTAATGAGAATACCTTAAGTATGAGGTGAACACCTCACACTTAATCACCATGATGTAGGATTAAGATCATTAACCTACTTGCATTTATTTATGATGTTTTTTTGGATTTTTTGTTCGGTGTTAAGTAATGAGTTTAAGCCATAATCAAGGATTTAATGGACTCATTACACCATCCTAATAGAAGGATAATAGATGAGAACATTTAAGATGAGGAAGGCTCCTCAACTTAATCCATGATTAGGGATTAACCTCATGATAAAACAAAGCCTTTGTTAAGTGGATTTTAGTTAATGGTAGGATTAAGAAGTGGATTTTATGGTTTGTAAGACAACTTGAGGGGGACTTGTCCATTAACACTAGGGTTAGTCCTTCTTAACAAGTTAAGGAAGAATTAGAACCCTAATGCAAGGCCCAAGTTACAAGCTTGATGTCTTAGTGATTATTAAGTGAATTGATTAGAGGATTTAAACACATTAAGGGTTTAACACTTAGGATTAAAGTTATACACTCCATCCTAATAGAAGGATGCATGCATAAGCTTAATCACAAAGCCTTAAAACCTTTAAGGTTTAGTCCTTGATTAAGAGATGAGAAGAGAAGACTCAAAGATGACACAAAGGTAAAACTAATGGGGGAACTAATCAAACCTAATTGTTATCATGCTTGGGTATTCCTAGGGTTTATGAGGCTTGCAAGAAGATCTTCAAGAGAAAAGCCACCAAGGAAGAAGCAGGATGAAGGAAGAGAAGCAAGAAGAAGCAAGACAACTTGCTTCACTTAAGAAGACAAGTTGCTTGAAGAAAGAAAGAGGAGGAGGAGCATGAATGAGCAAGCTCACTCTAAGACAAAAGCAAAATGCAGCAATGAATGCATAAAAGAGATGAGAAGAGATTGTGAGAAGTGAAGGCAAATTCACTTCTCAAAGCACTTACCACCTGAAAAGTTAGCAAAAGGAAATGAATTGAAATGAAAATGAAATGAATGTAAGGATGCAAACCAAAATCAGAAGAATATTCAAGATGTAAATGATGCTAAGAGATGATGCAAATGGATGTCTTGAGATGTGGATGATCATACAAGTAATGAAGATGCAACTGAGACATGAAAGGAGGCATGAAAGCTCATGAAAACTTATGAAATGCAATGGATGCATAACATTGCAAATGGATGATGAAATGATCAAACATGATTTCAATATGTCCTAAGATGTCTTATATGTCATGTGGATGCACAAAATGTCATGGCAAGCTCATGTATGCAAGCATATGAAAGATGAATGCAAATGAAGGCAAAGATTAGGGTTTATGTACAAGATGCAATGCAAAATTCAAAATCAGAAGCAAATTACAAGATAAAAAATTGAAAATGGGATCAAAGGTACCCTAAACCTATACAAGTTAACTAGCCAAAGGGGAAGGTCAGAAGCTAAACCCTAAAGGACTTATGATTTTTCTAAGTTTGCTAGGGTTTTAAGGTACCTCACAAGGAAAAATGAAAAAAAAATTAAAAATGAAAGATAAATTCATGCCAATTTTATCCTAGAAACTATATGATATGTGGGATGCAATGCAAAAAGAATCATTATCAAACCCTTCATGGTTAGACAGAAAAGATTTTTCTAAGTTAGGGTAAAAAATATTGATTTTTAAGAACCCTAAATCCAAAGAAAATGTCAAGATGGATCAAGAACCAAAAAGAAATTTGTATGAATGGTTTGATAATGTCTCTAAATGTGTCAAGATGCAATGTGATTTTTTTGGTGATTTTTAGAAACTTAAATGGTATTTTAATTAATTAATTTCCACTAATTAATTAAAATAAACATTTAAATATTTTTAAAAATACAAATTCTATGCAAAAAATAAAATAAAAATTATTTTCAGAATGATAAAAATATTTAAAGTCATGATGCAAAAAATGAAATTTTTTGAATGCATTTTGCTATTTTAAATAAAATGAACAAAGAAATGCAAATAAAATGAAAATAAAATTAATTTAAATGAGAAGTAAACAAATCCAATGATCCAGATTTGAAGTTGGGAGAAAAAGGTTGACTGGCGTGCGTTTTAAGGGCTGGGATTTGTCTTGAGCTAATTAACCTAATTAATTGATTTAATGATGGATTAGGGCTTAATCAAGCAATCTGGAACGTCCATACGCGCGGCAAACACAAGATCCAAAGGTCACTATTTAAACTCAGCCTAATTACAGGATTAGGGCATAACTATTTTCAGGTGACCGGAACAGTGTTCCGGTCATCTTCTCCGGCGAACACAAACCCTAACTTCTCCCTTAGGCCTCTAATCTCCAAATTTCTTGCCCAGAAATGATCCTCTAACATTCCTAAACCTAAATCCCCAATCAAAACTCATTTATTTCGCATCATGAACAAGATTCGAACCAAAACGTGAAACGGGAAAAAATTTTAGAGCTTGCATACATGGTGATTTCTCAACCATTTCCAATAATAATCATATCCCCATGATCAGGGGAGCACAAAGAACCATATAAGAACTTAAAAACAAGCTTCTGGGAAAAAAGTTCATGAGCTATACCTGAGGTTGAACCTTCTGGTTCTGGGCTTTCTGGCTTTTCCTTTGTTGCAAGTCCACCTCTCTGAACCTCCTGATGATGAAATGAAGCCTAGAAAACCTTGGGAATGGCTAGCTTTGAAGTTTCAGCTCTGGTGTAGCATGTTTTGAGGCTTTGGTATGTGGTGTTTCAGGCTGTTTTGGTGGTTGATTATTGTTCCTTGGATGATATGTAACTCATTGGTGAAGAAAAAATGGAAGTTTGATGGGTGTGGAAGAAGTTTCGAAGAGGTGAAGATTTTGGCAGTTTTTGTGAAATCTGATTGTGTGTCTGTTTTGAGCTCATGTGAAGCTTGTTTTATGACCCATAAACCAATCCTAAACTATTGGAAAGAGTCAGAGGACTTGACATGTACTGTGGGAATGGCATGGGGAAATTGGCCAAAAAGTCAATGGTTGGTGTACCTCAAGTATGGGCTGTGACAGAAGCTATCCTAGGGCTGCTCTGAGTTCTGCTGGCTTTAAGGATGACCATGGGATGCTTTGGAATGATCAGAAGTGGATGAATGGTGAGATGTCACATGTTTTGCCTTTTTCACAATTTGTTGCATTTTGAAGTTTTGGTCATGGACATGTGACATTCCTTGGGCAATTTGCAGCAAAGTGGACCATATAATGTTGTTATGATACTTTGAGATTGATTAGAAACCAAACAAACCCCTAAGAATCATTCTTGCAAGAATTTCCTCTTTGTGACTTTCATGATGAATGGCTTATGATACTTGTGATCCAAGGCATAAAACTTGAGAATTCTTTGGGCAATTCTGAATTATAGGCCATGTATGATGTTTGTGCAATGGTTAGAAGTCAATTAGAGGTCACAAATTGGTTTGACATGAGTTTTTGCAAGTTTCTCTCTTTGGTACATACGTGAAATTTTGTGATTTTTCCCAACTTTGCAAGGCCATAACTTGAGTTCTATGATGAATTAGATCAAGTTCTTGTACTTTTTGGAAAGGGAATGATCCAATCTACAACTTTCATGACCAAGAATTTTTCATTTGAATCATTTTTGAATCAAAAAGAGGAGGTTGAAAAACTTTCCCAAAATGGCAAGTTTTCATTACAAGTCACTTTCCCAAAATGGCAACTTTGCAAATGGCTTGAAATTCTTCAATTTTGTGAACTTCTAACCTCTTCTAAGACCAAATAAAGATCATATACACCCAAAATGATGGAGAAGACCCTTTGGTTGGATGATTGGGGGCCTCAGATGCCCTGATTTTGCACTAACTTGTTCAAGAAGTCATCTATTGATCAGATGACTTCCCTATTGAATTTCTTCATGAAAATTGGTATGAATGATCCTCATATCATATAGAGACCAATAGAAACAAGAATGACCAAAAAATTTGGAGTTATGGCCTCTGAAACCAAAACCCTAATTTTAGGTCATTTGTGCAGTTAAGCTTGGCTCTGCTTCCATGCTTCCTCAGTTCTTGTGATTTTTAGGCTTCTTTGATCTTGGGAGGATATAATATGATGCTTGAACATACATGGACCCTCTTGAGATGATTGAAGACCTTTGGAGTAGCTCAGATGGCTCAGGGATTGCTCAGATCACAAACCCTAGATGCATATGCCTTTGAACCAATGCAGTGAGGCAAAAATGCAATATGAGATGATATGATTGAATTTATGCAAATGAAAAGAATCACAAGCCATGGTGTGAACTTAGTGAGGGCAAATTTGGGGTGTTTACACTTTCCCATTCATTCGGGAAAATGCCTGGTTGGAGACTCTACCTTTTCTGCGCCACTTTCGCGTTTGTACTAGGATGAAAATCCCGGGAGCGACACCTATGTGTCGCTCCCGACAAGTGACACAGGGTCAGATGAAGGTACAGACGCGAACGGTCGGCGAAGGGAACAGTGAGAACACACAGCCGTGAACTCACTGGAGAATGAATAGAGTCGCCAGCTAGGCATTTTTATCCCGGAGGAAAGGTAATGCTGCATAAACCTAGAAAAGGATGGATAAGACGGTTTGCGAACCAGAGAGACTGAGAAAGGGGGTTGGTTACAACCTGGGAAGGTATTAGCACCCAGATTGTCCGTCGTACCCGACGGGATCCACGCTTAAAATATTTGTGTTTTGAAGGGGTAGTGTCAATGCAATCTGTGTATAAAGAGCTGGAAAGCAATATGTACAGGTGTCAGTGTAAGGGAAGTGTAAAGTGTATAAATGTATGGTGTCAGTGTGAGATCAGGAATGAAATGCTCATGATAATGAGGCTAAAGAATGAAGCTGGAAAGAGGGGGAATGGACAGAGACTTTTGTTCGATAACCGTTAAGTTATGCCTACGTATCCTCTCGTGCAATGAGGAAGTCAGAACACCGTAGTTCGACCCAAAGAGACTGAAAGGTGAATTGACTTGTGAACTGCTTGCTTGTCTATGCTCAAGTGTATGACCTGTCTGGCTCAGGTGCTTACTGTCTTGCATTAGACGGAAGAAGCAAGTTCTCGGTTGTGAGTGAATGAGATGAGAAAAGAATCCCGAAGGAGACGATTATTGTTTGTTTTTGAGTTTTCAGTCTTCTATTGCTTTTTGGAGGTTTGTCATAGGGTAATGAGCTTAAGTCTAAACCAATGGATTTAGTAAACTCATCACATCTTCCCTCTGATTAGGGGTAATGAGAATACCTTAAGTGTGAAGTCAGATTCTCACACTTAATCATCTATGGTGTAGGATTAAGATCATTAACCTACTTGTGATTATTTAGATGTTTTTGGAGTTTTTGTTTAGTGTTAAGTAATGAGGTTAAGCCATAATCAAGGATTAAACAGACCCATTACACCATCCTAAAAGAAGGATGATAGATGAGAATGTTTAAGTTGAGGAAAGCTCCTCAACTTAATCCATGATTAGGGATTAAACCCATGACAAAACAAGCCTTTGATTAAGTGGATTTTATTTGATGGTATGATGATGAAGTGTTTTTTATGATTTGTAAGACAACTTGAGGGGGACTTGTCCATTAACACTAGGGTTAGTCCTTCTTAACCAATTAAGGAAGAATTAGAACCCTAATGCAAGGCCCAAGTTACAAGTGTGATGTCTTGATAATTATTAAGTGGATCGATTAAGAGATTTAAACACATTAAGGGTTTAACACTTAGGATTAAAGTTATACACTCCATCCTAAGAGAAGGATGCAGGCATAAGCTTAATCACAAAGTCTTAAAGCCTTTAGGGTTTAGTCCCTGATTATGAGGTGAGAAGAGAAGACTCAAGAGAGACACAAAGGTGAAAACTAAAAGGGGAGACTAATCAAAACCCTAATTCATTGTCATGCTTGGATGATCCTAAAGTTTGTGAGGTTTTCAAGAGCAATCTTCAGAAGAACCACCAGGAAGCAGATGAACAGGATCAAGAGAAGCAAAGTGTCTTGCTTCATTCAAGAAGTAAAGTCACTTGAGGAAAGAAAGTGAGAAGGAGAAGAATGAGCAAGCTCAAACTCAAACACATATAAGAATGCAGCAATGGATGCAAGAGAGATGAGAAGAAAAGTTATGAGAAGTGAAGGCAAATCCACTTCTCAAGTTTACTTACCACCTGAAATGTTAGAAAGAAATGCAGTGCAATGCTAGATGAAATGAAATGACATGATGCTAGACCAAACCAGAAGCATGGTGATGATGAAAATGATGCTATGAGGTGCTGCAAACATGAGACAAGGCATGGAGATATTCATACAAGATTATGAGTGCCAATGATGCAAGCTAAGGAGCATGAACAAGCATGGAAAGTTATGAATCATACAAGGCAAATGACATGGCAAATGTGTAATGCAATGATCAAACATGCTTCCTATATGTCCTAAGATGTCAAATGAATCACAAGAATGCACAAAATGCAAAGACAAGTCCTGTTATGCAAGGAAATGCAAGAAGGATGCAAGAGAACGCCCAAATTAGGGTTCATGAATCAAACATCAAACAAAAATCCAAAACAGAAACAAAACCCTAAGATAAAAATGGAAAATGGCACCCAAAGAAACCCTAAACCTATACTAAACCACTGCCCAAAGGGGAGCTCTCAACTCTCAACCAAACTCAAGATATGAATTTCCTAAGTTATTAGGGTTTTTTAAGGTTCTTAACAAAAGAAATGCCAAACAATTAGAAAATGCAAGATCAAATCATGGCCATTTTACCCTAGAAACTACATGCTAAACATAACACAATGCAAGAAGAATCAATGTCTCAACCTTCTCCAATAGGCAGAAATGAATTTTTGAATTTGTGATCAAAATAATGCATAAAAAATGATTTAATTCAATGAAAAATTCTTAAGATGCATCAAGATCAAAAAGAAATTTGGTTTGAAGGTTGGACAATGTTTCTAAATGTCTTAGAACATTTCATGAATTTTTTTGTAATTTTTAAATACCTATAAGTATTTTTAATTAATTAATTCCCATTAATCAATAAAAAATAATCTTTTAAATATTTAAAAATGCTTTTTAATGATGAAAAATAAAATAAAAATATTTTTGGGTCTTAAAAATTAATAAAACTTTAAAGAAAAAGTTTCATAATTTTTAAGGATTTTTTGCTATTTTAAAACAAATGTGCAAATTAAATGAAAGAAAATGAAATAAAAATTAAATAAAATGAAAGTATGCAGCATGGAAGGCCAGGATTCAATCTGGTTTCAAAAGGGTGGACTGCGCGCGCGAATGGAGGGTGTAGATTCACTCTGAGCAAATTAATTTAATCACAATTAATTAAAACTAACTTAGTGGATTAGGGCTAATTGGGAAGATCCTGGCCATTCACACGCGCGGGAGGTCAAGGGAGTCAACGGATCCTACGGCCCAAGTTCAAATGGCACTAATTACAGGGATTATGCCCTAAACATTTTCAGGTGGCCGGAGAAGACCTCCGGTCGTCTTCTCCGGTGGGAAGTCCACCTGAAAATCTCCAAAACCTCTCAAAACGCATCAAAAATAAAAACCAAGCACATAGAAATGAACCCCATGATCTCCTGAATCAAAACCCTAAGTCCAAACAAATTTCTTCTTCCTCAAAACCATGAATCGAACAGAACAAGTTTTAGGGCAAACCAGTTTCAGAGACAAATTAAATGCTTATTTCATCACCATTTCAAAAACTAAGAACATCAGGATGATCAGGACAACACAAAGAACAAGTTTGTAACAAGAAAAATGATTTCTGGAAAAATAATTTTCGAGCTACCTGAGATTTGGAGCTTTCAGTTTGAGGACTTTCTGGCCACTTCTCCTTGTGCAATCCACTCCACTTGATCCCCAGAAGATGTTTGAATGCTCAATGAGAGTTTAAGTTGGCTGGATAATGAGATTCGAAAGCTCCTGCTCAAGCTTGCTCAGAAATGGCAATGGTGTTTCTGGAGGTTTCAGGCCATTGTGAATGATGGTTTGTGATCCTGAGGATGAATGGAGAAGGTCTGGAGTGTTTGTTTGTGTGTTTGTGGGCTATGATGAGAGTTTCAAATGAAACTGCAAAATGAAGTGAGAAATGGCAGTGGGATGTTCTGGTTGTTTCAGGCTTGGGTTCTTGGTGGTTTGAGGTCTATGAAGTGTGGTGAGATGATTGGTGAAGATGGTTTTTGTGTTTGTATGCTGTGGAGAGAAATTCGAAGGCTTGTGCAATGTGGGATGATTTTGTGAATGTTGTGAATGAGAGAGCTTCAGGCTTGCTTCAAGTGTGTTATGGCCAGCATTTGATCCACATAAACAAAGCCTATTGGTCAGTTGATGTGACTTGGCCTACTGTGATAGGTGTGGCTACTTTTGCCAAAATGTCAACTTCTTGTAAGAGAGGCATGGGTCATGTTTCAGCCAAGTACAAGAGGTGTGGGCTGCGCAGCAAGGTGAGGGAGAAAGGCTAGGAGTGGTCAGCAGGCTAGGCAGCAAGTGGATGGAAGTGATCATGAGTTTTTGCAACTTGGCTTCCTTTGTTCACATGTGAAAAATCTTGCTCCAAAGGCCATACAAACATGTGATTCCTTTGGTTCAAATCTGATTTTGGGACTTAGAGAATGTTTATGTGCTGGTTTGATACCAATTAGAAGTTGCAATTTGACTTAGCACATGATTTTGCAATTTTCACACTTGGTGCATATCTTGAAAATAAGTGATTTTTGCCAACTTTGCATTGCCATAACTTTTGATCCAAGAAGAGTTTGATCATGTTCTTGTACTTTTTGAAAAGGGAAAGATGAGATCTACAACTTTCATGACCAAAGTTTTTCCATTTGAAGCATTTTTGGATCAAGAATCAAGGCTTGAAAAATGACCTAAAATGATGCATTCTTGAAAAGTCAACTATGCTCCAAAAGTCAACATTTGCAAAAACCCTAAATTCTTGATTTCCATGAACTTCAACCTTCTTCCATAATCAAATAAAGATCATATACACTCAAAATGATGAAGATCACCCATTGGTTGGGTCATTGGGGGCCTCAGATGCCCTGATTTTGCACTGACTTGTCTGAAAAGTCAACTCTTGATCAGATGACTTCCCCATGGAATTTCTTCATGAAAATTGATATGCATACTCCCTATACCATATAGAGATCAATGGAAACAAGAATGGCCAAAAAATTTGGAGTTATGGCCTCTGAAACCAAAACCCTAATTTTCAGTCAACTGTGCAGTCAAACCTGGCTCTGCATCTACTCAAACCCTAGTTCTTGTGATTCCTCTGCAATTTTGACTTTGAGGAGATGAAATATGACATAAGAACACACATGGACCTCTTTGAGTTGATTGTTGGCCTTTGGAATGGCTCAAGATGCTCTGAGGTTGCTCAAATCACAAACCCTAGGTGCAGATGCCTTAGAAACTATGCAGTGAATCAAAAATGAGATGTGAGATAATATGATTGTGTTTATGCATATGAGGATGATCACAAGCCATGGTGTGAATGGGTGAGGGCAAATTTGGGGTGTTTACAGCTGCCCCTATTCAAACATGAGTTAGCTGTGCAGGATGTAAGCGACGGCTTAACAGGCAAACAAGATAACTTGTGGTTGAATACCAAAGACAGTCCAAAATTTGCGCTCACGGAATGAAGAAGAAAAGGGATATAGATTGTAAAAGCAAATAAAGTATATTGTAAAGTGGGCGACGGAGGACGACCGTCGAGCAGAGGACGACTGCTGGGTAAAGCGCAATGACGGGGACGGCCGACATGCTGGGGTAAATGCAGGAAAATAAAGCAATGACGGGGACGGCCGACATGCTGGGAAAAGGTAGAGCTAAGACGGGGACGGCCGACTAGCTGGAAAAAGTAAGATATCATGATGGGGACGGCCATCAAGATAAAGCTGTAAAATTCTCTGGGGGATCGAATGAAACATGACGGGGACGGCCATCAAGTTCATAAAGGTAACCAACGATGGGGACGGCCATCGGGCTAAAAAGAAAAGGGACCACGACGGGGACGGCCATCGGGTTAAAGAATAAATGAAATAAACAGATGATGGGGTACGGCCATCAAAGGTGAAGGACGATCACCTAGCAGGGGACGGCTGCTCTGTTGGGGATAAAAGAAATATGATGGGGACGACCATCAAAGGTGGAGGACGACCACCTGGCAGGGTACGGCTGCCGAAAGTATCAACGATGGGGACGGCCATCGGATAGAAAAGGTCAACGATGGGGACGGCCATCGGACGAGCATGGTGGAGGACGACCATCAAGAAGTGGAGGACGACCACTCAGCAGGGGACGGCTGCTCTCGAGGTTTATCATGACATAGGACGAATGTCAGATAACCAAAATCAACAATGGGGACGGCCATTGGATAAGGTTGATGAAGGACGATCAACAAAAGGTGGAGGACGACCACCTAGCAGGGGACGGCTGCTAAAGATCAACGATGGGGACGGCCATCGGACGAGCATGATGGAGGACGACCATCAAGAAGTGGAGGACGACCACTCAGCAGGGTACGGCTGCTCTCAAGGTTATCGTAACACAGGACGAGTGTTAGATAAAAAGAAAATTTGTTGGCGATCTACTGGGGATAATGTAAACACGGACGAGCGTTTACATTCAAGAAACAAAGGTATAAGTGTTTGGTATTGTGTATAGATTAAAGATGCGGACGAGCATCCCTAAGACTACGATACGGACGAGTATCGGGTAGAAACAAATACCGACACGTGTTCAGAGATGATGGTACGGACGAGTATCAACTGGTTAACAAAGAACACGGACGAGTGTTGCATCTGAAAGGACTCTTTTGGGGAATAACAAACACGGACGAGTATCTATATTCAGGAAGACATAAGTGTTTGACACGGTGTATAGATTAAAGATGCGGACGAGCATCCTTAAGATTATGATACGGACGAGTATCATGTAAAAACAAACTGACACATGCTCAGAGATGATGGTACGGACGAGTACCAACTGGTTAACAAAGAACAAGGACTACTGTCGAATCTGCGGGGATATGAGTGGTGGTGTATACCAGATACGGACGAGTATCTGTATAAGTGTGCCATGAGTAGTGAGTATTGTATATAAGATGAGTGTTTTGACTGCTGGGGAGAGTGACACGGACGGGTGTCAAAAGAGAAAAGTATAATATGAACAAGTATCTGATATTCAAGGTCTAGGCGACTGCGCTGGGGATATGACACGGACGGGTGTCGAGGAAGTGTATATACAAGTATACGTGAGTGCAAAGAGGATGTCTTTGGCTTTCTGTTGGTGATTTGACACGGACGGGCGTCATGAAGTATCCGTGATATGGGTGATTGGTTTGTAAAGAGTGTTCAGGCGACCTTACTGGGGGAAGATGGCACGGACGGGTGCTAAAAGGTGTATATACTGGTGTTTGATGATTTGAGAGGCAACTGCTTTTGCTGGGACTCTGATGGGGATCTTTGTATAATGATGATGAACGGTTTATTAATCACAAGTGTTACTTCAAAACATGGCTTATGATTATGCTATGCATTTGATTTTTGCCGTAATGCTCCGTATTAGGCGGAATGCTACGCTCTGAGGGGATAGTATGATGCGAATGCTATGGTTATGCAAAGAGGCACAGATCCGGGACTCGGATCCCGTTGCCGCGAAGATCTCTGGTCGATCTGCTTGAAGTGAACATCCCAGCTGGGGATGAGATCATTGGTAGATCTGGTGATGTATCTGTCTGGGGATATAGGTCACTGATTGACACATCCTTATAATATGGAACCCAGCTGGGGTTTGTAGAAGCTTTCTGTACTCTGTTGTGACTTCTCCGCGCGTTGCTCTTCTGAATAGAGGCTGGGGATTCTGTGGGGGAGATGATTCCCTGACTTCTGCATTCTGCTGAGGAAGAATGGTTGGTGCTACAGCTGGGGAATGCTGTTGGTAACTCAGCTGGGGGAAGCAATGAGAGGCAACTCGGCTGGGGAGAAAGCCTCCTGAGTGTTAAGCCTGCCTGTTGATTTGGCAACTTTGCTGGGGAAGTGGGCACTCTCCAGTGTCACGTGGAAGATAGACCGAGTTGATAATGGTTCGCCAACTTGCTGAGACGTAACCTGCATGCCCCAGGTTGCGTTCTGGATACCTGCAATCCTGCAAAGGTAAGGAAACGTACAAAAGGTCCCGAGGTATCCCTTACTGGATTCCGTCATAGGAGTTAAGTACTTTCGAGAATAATCACATTCCCTGTAAGCATGTGTTTTTTATTTTTAGAGAAAGGCATCTGTACTTATGCAATTGTATTTTTAGAGATATCAGACAACTCTTTGCAAAACATAAATGTAAAAACGAAACATGACCGAAAATCTGATTTTATTAATTCATGTGCCCTGAATTGGCAAGATACAGTCAAGGAAACATATCTCCTGAAATGAAGAGATTGTTACAAATTGAGAAATAAAGTGCCGGCGATGCTGACGACGCTTTCAAAGAGCTTCCTCTTCTGCTATGACTCGTATGACAATGACGTTCTTCTCGTCTTGCTTTCTGGAGAGAGTTGATTCTGATTGAAGTCTGATCCTTCGTAGCTTACCAAGTTATAGGTGATACAGACGAATTCAGAATGCAGTTGTTCGCTTATTCCCTTATTTTGCATGGATCGCCCTTTCGGGTTTTCAATCCATCGGGATACCCATTTTTGCCTGAGTTGTCCAATGCGGCTTTTCAACTCAGCGGGTGTACATTTTTTATTCATTTTCCCTTACTTTTGCCCGAGTCTTTTATTCTGTTTTTGACTCGCCGGGATGCCCTATTTTTGCCTGGACTCACATTCTGTTTTTATGTCCAGCGGGTCATTTTATGCGAAGTATTTTTTAACTGCGTCTGAATTCACAGGGGATGGGAAATCTTCACCATCCATGGTGCTGAGCATCAGTGCTCCACCAGAGAAAACTTTCTTTACAACAAATGGTCCTTCATAATTTGGAGTCCATTTGCCCCTGTGGTCTGTATGAGGAGGGAGGATTCTTTTCAACACAAGATCCCCTACTTGGTACTCTCGGTGCCTGACTTTCTGATCGAAGGCCTTCTTCATTCTCTTCTGATATAACTGCCCGTGGCAGATTGCAGCCAATCTTTTCTCTTCGATCAGACTCAACTGTTCGAATCGGGACCGAACCCATTCTGCTTCGCTCAGTTTAACATCCATTAATACCCGTAACGAGGGTAGTTCAACTTCAACAGGTAGGACTGCTTCCATACCATATACAAGCTGATACGGTGTTGCCCCAGTAGACGTCCTGATTGATGTGCGGTACCCATGCAAGGCAAACGGTAGCATTTCATGCCAATCTTTGTATGTGATTACCATCTTCTGCACAATCTTCTTGATATTCTTATTTGCTGCCTCAACAGCGCCGTTCATCTTTGGCCTGTAAGGAGAAGAATTGTGATGTTGGATCTTGAAGTCCCGGCACAGTTCTGCCATCATTTTGTTGTTTAAGTTGGAACCATTATCAGTAATGATTCGCTCGGGCACTCCATACCGACAGATGATATCTCTTTTCAGAAATCTGGCTACCACTTGCCTAGTAACGTTTGCATACGAGGCTGCTTCAACCCACTTGGTGAAATAGTCAATAGCGACCAGGATGAATCTGTGACCATTTGAAGCAGTTGGCTCAATCTTGCCAATCATATCAATACCCCACATAGCAAAGGGCCATGGTGAAGACATGATGTTCAAAGGATTGGGAGGCACATGCACCTTGTCTGCATAGATCTGGCATTTGTGACACCTTCTGGCATAGGCACAACAATCTGCATCCATTGTGATCCAGTAATAGCCTGATCTTAGCAATTTCTTAGCCATGGCATGCCCTCCTGCATGGGTACCAAAAGATCCTTCGTGCACTTCATGCATCAACAAATCTGCTTCCGTCTTGTCAACACATCTGAGGAGTACCATGTCAAAGTTCCTCTTGTATAAAGACCCATCAGTGTTCAGAAAGAAACTTCCAGCAAGCCTTCTCAAAGTCTTCTTATCATTGGAAGATGCCCCAGGTGGGTATGTTTGATCTTCCAAGAAGCATTTAATGTCATGGAACCAAGGCTTATCGTCTTTAACAACATCTGCTGCGAACACATATGCTGGTCTGTCGAGTCTGGATACTGAAATCTGAGGTACAAAGTTAGCCGTTTGAACTTTGATCATGGATGAAATGGTAGCAAGAGCATCTGCAAACTGATTCTCGTCCCGAGGGATATACTCAAGCTTGACTGTTGTGAAGAAAGTCAATAACCTCCTTGTACAATCCCTGTAAGGTATCAGATGATCTTGGTGGGTGTACCATTTCCCATTGGTTTGATTGACTACCAAAGCTGAATCTCCGAATACGGTCAATGTTTTGATCCTGAGGTCAATGGCTTCCTTCAGACCCATAATGCAAGCTTCGTATTCAGCTTCGTTGTTAGTGCAGTTGAAAGTGAGTTTTGCCGAGAAAGGCATGTGAACTCCTTTAGGTGTAATGAGTACTGCGCCAACACCACGGCCATTCATGTTAACAGCCCCATCAAACATCATAGTCCATTCTTCCTCCGGGTCAGGCCCTTCAGTGTGAATAGGCTCTTCGTGATCTTTTGCTTTAATGAACATGATGTCTTCATCAGGGAAGTCAAACCTCATTGGCTGGTAGTCATCAATGGGTTGCTCAGCCAGATATTCAGATAGTACACTGCCCTTGATGGCTTTCTGAGATGTGTACTGTATGTCGTATTCTGTGAGAATCATCTGCCATCTTGCAACCCGTCCGGTAAGAGCTGGCTTCTCGAAAATGTACTTAACTGGATCCATTTTTGAGATTAATAAGGTAGTGTGGGTCAGCATATACTGTCTCAGTCGGCGAGCAGCCCACGCTAAAGCACAGCAAGTTTTCTCGAGCAGTGAATAACGCTGTTCACAGTCGGTAAACTTTTTGCTTAGGTAGTATATTGCATACTCTTTTCGACCAGACTCGTCATGCTGACCTAGCACGCACCCCATTGACTCTTCTAGCACTGTCAAGTACATAATCAGAGGTCTTCCTTCAACTGGCGGCATGAGGATTGGAGGTTCTTGTAAGTACTCCTTGATCTTGTCAAAAGCCTTCTGGCAATCTTCGTTCCACCTGACCGTTTGTTCTTTTCTTAACAGCTTGAACAAAGGTTCACAGGTCGATGTGAGGTGAGATATGAACCGTGAGATGTAGTTCAATCGACCTAAGAACCCTCGAACTTCTTTCTCAGTTTTAGGTGCAGGCATTTCTTGGATAGCCTTGACTTTATCAGGGTCAACCTCAATCCCTTTCTCGCTTACAATAAAGCCCAGCAGCTTACCGGATCGCACCCCGAATGTGCATTTGTTGGGGTTCAGCTTTAGTTGGTACTTCCTCAGTCGCTTGAACAACTTCAGCAGATTTACCAGGTGATCTTCCTCTGTAAGGGACTTGGCGATCATATCATCCACGTAACATTCTATTTCCTTGTGGATCATATCGTGGAATAATGTCACCATAGCCCGTTGATATGTGGCGCCAGCATTCTTCAGTCCGAATGGCATCACTTTGTAACAGAACGTGCCCCAAGGTGTAATGAATGTGGTCTTCTCCATGTCTTCAGGTGCCATCTTGATCTGGTTGTATCCTGAAAATCCGTCCATGAAGGAGAATACCGAGAACTGAGCCGTGTTATCCACCAATACATCAATGTGAGGTAATGGGAAGTCATCTTTCGGGCTGACTCTGTTCAGGTCCCGGTAATCAACATACATTCTTACTTTTCCATCCTTCTTAGGCACAGGTACTATGTTAGCAACCCACGGCGGATAGCTAGTCACAGCAAGGAACCCGGCGTCCCATTGCTTTTGTACCTCTTCCTTGATTTTCATAGCCATGTCTGGGCGAGTTCGGCGCAGCTTCTGTTTCACTGGTGGGCATTCTTCCCTTAGAGGCAGCTTGTGCACGACTATATCGGTGTCCAACCCTGGCATGTCTTGATACGACCAAGCAAACACATCAACATACTCTTGAAGCAGATCTATCAGTTGCCTCTTCACTGAGTCTTGCAGGCAGGCCCCGATTTTAACTTCTTTCACGTCTTCGTTTGTACCAAGATTAATCACTTCAATCTCCTCCTGATGAGGAGTAATGACCTTTTCCTCTTGTCTTAACAACCTGGCTAGCTCTTCAGGAAGCTCATATTCTTCATCAACCCCTTCTTCAGCTTGATTGATTGGATTGTCAAAGTCATACGATGTCATAGCCGTGCTGTTGTCGGTGCAGTCTGGAAGGCACTCTCTGCAAGGGTTAAGTTTGTTCATTTTAGTGATTGATTTTAATCTTGCTTTAGAAAAAAGTGAAATGCAGTTATCATTTTGAAAACACCGCCATTTATTTTTGTACAAAAAGAAAAAAGGAAAAACAGTGAACAGGAAAGAAAAAGACTCGTTTGCAAAAAGATGTCTGATATTTCATTAATTTAATCTTGTTTGCACAAAAGTACAGATGGCCCTGGTTACAAAATGAGTCTTGTCATCTTGGGCAAGATGCAAGACTTGGATGCATGCTATAAAAATACAGGAAATAATAATTACTCTGCATGAGTAACTCTTATAATTTCCTGGGAAGACCAGTTCGAGACACTGCTCCCCGGGATCTTTGGACGAATCCAATTCTCCAGATTGCGCTCCTCTTCCAGCTCGTCTTCCAGACAGTTGATAGCATCGGGGGTAAGCATCCCCCCACTGACAAAACCAGGCTCTGCAGCAACCTTTGCTTGATGTTGAGTTGGTCTGTAACCCAACCCAAATTTGTCCTTCTTCTCCTCCACAGCTAAAACCTTGCCCCAGCCTAGGGCAATTCCTTCTTCAACAACCTTCCGGGCTTGTTGATAAGATGACATGGAGGTTCCTGACACAGCAGATGCTTCATTGACGTTCAAGGCTTCAAAACCTTGGCTCATTGTTTCATGGATCTCCCCATCCATCTCAATGTATTTATAGGTAGCCAGATGACTAACAAAGATATCCTCTTCCCCACAGATTGTGACAACTTGACCTTCCCACTCGAATTTTAACTTTTGGTGAAGGGTAGACGTTATTGCGCCGGCGGCGTGAATCCAGGGTCTACCCAACAAACAGCTGTAGGCGGGCTGAATGTCCATCACATAAAAGATAGTTTTAAAGGTCTGCGGGCCAATTGTCACGGGCAGCTCAATCTCTCCCAGAACCGATCTCTTCGAGCCATCAAAGGCTCGTACCACCAGGTTGCTGGGTCTCAATGCCAATCCATCGTATTCTAGCTTCACCAGAGCCTTCTTCGGTAAGACATTCAGGGAAGAACCTGTGTCCACCAGCACATGAGAAAGGACAGCTCCTTTGCATTCCATGGTTATGTGCAAGGCTTTGTTGTGATTGCGGCCATCCACTGTCAGGTCAGAATTGGTAAACCCTAGCCCATTGCTAGCAGTAACATTTCCAACCACGGTTTCCAATTGGTTGACAGTAATCTCCTCAGGCACGTAAGCTGCGTGCAGGACTTTAAGTAGTGCATTCCGATGGGCTTCGGAGCACATAAGCAGTGAGAGGATGGAGATTTTGGATGGCGTCTGGTGAAGCTGATCCACAATTTTATAATCACTCTTTTTGATGATTCGCATAAACTCATCAACTTCCTGATCGAATGGAGTTTTCAGGGCTTCTTTGGCAGCTGGATCTTCCTGCACCGGGCCTTTTCCCTTTGCCTTGGCTGCAGCTTCTGCTTCGGCAGTAGGTCTTTGAACTTGTGAAGCAAAGAGACGTCCGCTTCGAGTGAAGCCTCCGCCTCCCCCCACATTATCTACTTGTGGTGCAGGTGCTGATGTTTCAAGAGTGATTCTTTTCCCTTCACAGTACACGTCAGAGCCATAGTGCCAAGGGATGGCCCTATTGCTTTCATATGGTATTGGTCCAGGCACCGTGACAGTGACTGGACTGATTGCTGCTGCTGAAGGGATTGTAATTGTTTGTGGATCATAAAAGATTGTAACTGGTGCTCTGGCGGGAGCAGCACCTTCTGAATGGTAGGCAGAATTATTTTCAGGATCGTAGAATATGGTAACAGTAGAGACATCTTCATGATTGATTGCTGGTGTTGCAGGAGGTTCTGTCGGAAGGACCGATGTTGTTGCTGACGGAGATTCGAAATGGAATGAAGCTGAAGTTGTAGCAGGAGGAACTGTTGAAAATTGATCATTTGGGAGGACAGGTGAAGTACTTGTTGATGGTGCTGATGAATTGTCGGGAACAATAGTTGCTGCATTTGTAGGAGGGTCTGAAACCGTTGTTGATGAAGTTGCCGGATTTGTCGGAAATGATGTAGTGATCTGTAGCAGGCCACTCTGGATAAGGCTGTCAATGCCATTCCTCAGGTCCTCGCACCCATTCCATGAAATATTGCAGTAGGGACACCCTAGTTCACACCCCGGAAATATTTGGTTTTCGCGGAGTTGAGCCTTGATTTCCACCAATGGTGTCCTGATCTGATCCACACTAGTTATCAAATAAGACGGTTGGTCTTCTTCAATAGCATTAATTCGAGGACCACCATGGTTTGGCATAGGGTTTTTATTGACATTGGGCGGAGGTGTAAAGTTCAGAGCCTTGGAGTCTACCAAGTCTTGTACCTTCATATGCAGAGCCCTGCATTTTTCTGTACTGTGACCAGGTGCGTTTGAATGAAAAGCACACCTAGCATTGGAGTCATAGTTTCTTGGTAGACTGTTGGGATCCGGAGGTGCCAACGTTCTTAGCTCAACTAGGTTGAGTTTCAGAAGCTGTGGCAGCAAAGCAGCATATGGCATTGGGATCGGGTCGATCACTCGGTTAGCTTGGGATGGCCTTTGTTGGAATGGCCTCTGTTGATTGTTGTTGTTGGTGTTGTTGTTGTTGAAGTTTCTTGGAGGATATTGATTCTGCTGATACTGAGGTTGTTGTCGGAAGTTTTGTTGCGGAGGTTGATAGACTGGCTGAGGATGAGCTGGAGCAGGGATAGTGACTGCTGCTATTGTCCTTTGAACATATTGGGGCCTACCCCTATTGGTGTGAATGGCATTGGTCTCGCCAGTTCTTCTCGGGCCTGCAAAAGGCTTTCTTGTGCTACTGGACGAGCTGGCACCATTATCGTAAATTTTGCCCATTTTCAACAGGCTTTCAATTCTCTCCCCAGCTATGACAACATCTGCGAAGCTGGTGGAAGAGAAAGCAGCCAACCTGTCAATATACGTTCCCTGGAGAGTGTTCATAAACATGTCTGCCATTTCTCTCTCAGACATTGGTGGTTGAACGGCAGCAGCCAATTGCCTCCATCTCTGGGCATATTCTCGGAAACTTTCCCTTGACGACTGTGACATTCCCATTAGGAGAGTCCTGTTGGGTGCCATATCTAGATTATACTGATACTGTCTGATGAAGGCCTCTGCCAGATCCTTCCAGCATCTTACAGTTGCCCTTGTCAAATGGGAATACCATTCCCTCGAAGCTCCGGTCAAGCTATCTTCGAAGTAGAACATCCAAAGTTTCTCATCCATTGTATAGGCCTTCAGCCTTCCCAGAAATGATTGCAAATGAGTCCGGGGGCATGAAGTCCCATTATACTTTTCGAAACAAGGAGGTTTGAACTTATGGGGGATCCTGACCCCTTCTACCAAACCCATGTCCATGACGTCGAAACCCAAAGAATTTTGAGATTCTAAGGACCTCAACTTCTCAGCTATTTCTTCCAATCGTCTATCATAAGTTTCCTCTCCGGCACCCATTACTGTATACTGGTCCTCCTGAGGATCTTCTTGAAGTACTCTGGCTGCTGTGGCTGTCCCTTGAATGTTGACTGGGATGTTGGCCTCTGGATGGAGATGGGGTCCAAAAACTGGGGGATTGACATGAGGTTGGACCCTCTCGTTGTTACTTGTGCCAGCAGTACCCGCATGGGGCTCCTCTTGATTCCTCCCTTCTACCAAAGTTCTGAGCCTCTCTTGGCTTTGAGCTAAGTTGTTCATCACTTCCATGAACTGTGTTATCTGGGTTCTCATCTCCAGTCTTTCGTTTGCCATCTGGTTTCTGACCTCTGTAAGGTCCTGCTGCATCTGATCCATCTGAATTCCCGGAAGGTTGTTTCTAGTTGGGTACCTGTGTGGCCTGTTGAGAGGAAATACCCGGCGGCGAGCAATAATTCCTGAATATCACAATAGAGGTTAGCAACAACAAAACAAAAACCTACAAAACAAACAAAAGGGTTAGCATGCAATGCAGTTATGCTCATTTGTTCTCAAGGTATCCGGTTTGGCCTTCAGTTTTGACCCTTCCAGACCCTCGAAGATGCTGCTGTTGAAGTTGCTTTTGAAGTAACCCAGATGGAAACTAACACAAATATATTACAAAATGTGAAATACACAACTTGTTCATTTTACAACATAAACCCTTAAAGGGGTCAAAATACATCACAAAAAGTAAAAGTACATGGGAATGGAACAACAACAAGCAAATGATCAAACTCCAAGGCCAAACTCATCCTCACGAACTTCCTTAAGAAGTGCTTCGGTCACAGGATCAGTCGGACGCTCCGTGAGACCTCTGATGAGAAGGTTTCTTGTTGCAACAGCTGCAGTCAACTTCTTATTCTAACTTTGGTCCTTAGACCTCTTCACTCCAGCCCTGATTTCTAGCTCTGATATTTCCTTCTGGGCTGCTGCCAGGGCTTTTTCCATCTGTTCCATCTTGTCTTGAGCTCTCTTGTCTTCTAGAGTACGGGCCTCAGTGATCCGGACCCACCTGGCCTGACTCTCTTTCAAATACAAGTCTGTTCTTGCTCTCTGGAACTGGGCTTCTTTACAAGCATTCTTCAGAATCTGCTCACCAGCTTTAGACTTGTTGATATAATCTCCAGACTTCTCAATTTTAGTCAAGTGCTCCACTCTCAATTTCTCCAATCTCTCAATCTCCCTTACACCTTCACTCCTCTCCCTGAGGGTCTTCTGCAAGGCTTGGGTTAGCTTCTCATTTCTTTCCTTCAAGCTCTCAAACTCCTCCAAACTGATGGTGGCAGGGGGTGGTGCTGAAGATGACTCAGGCATGTCTTCTATGGTGAAGGGCATTCCAGAGAATTGGGCCCTAGCATGGGACCACTCATAATATTGGACTGATGCCACATTATTGCACTTCCCCAGAATGGTGATTCCCTTAGTTTGAACATGATCCCAGGCCCAAGAAGCCTGCCTAACAACAGTCAAACTAATCTTGTTCTCACAGTAGAGGGTCTCAACCAAGTCCTGTACCCTAGGAGTATGAACCAGTGCATAGCCTAATTGCCTCCTGAACAGCAGAGGGTTATAATTGATACTTCCCTTAACTCCTATCAAAGGCACATTGGGAAAGTGCCCACAGCTGGTGAGGATATCTCTGCCCTTGGTGCTCTGAGTACACCATCTGATATCTGCTGAAGTGAGAGTAGTGAGCCTCTTAGCCCAGTTGCTTTGCTGATGAGGATTTAGAAATGCATCTGTCCTGGGTAGATGCCTGAGAAGCCAAGCATGGAATAATGGAGCACAACACCTTACTAGCCTGCCCCTCTGCTTCTCATTCTTCTGATGTACTGAGTAATAGAGATCACCCAACAAAGTTGGCACTGGGTTCTTCAGGATGAACAAATGGATTGCATTCTTGCTAATGAATCGAGGCTCATCTGCAAACAACACAATTCCATATACACTTAAGGCCAACAAAGCACAAACAGCTTCCCACTCCCCCAGGGAGGCCTTCAGACTAGCTTGAGAAATCAGGAAGTCAAGATGAAAAACCAGGGATCCCAGCTTTAGAGGTCATATGCTGTTCAATCAAAACAGGTTCCAGGTGCAAAGCTTTTGCTACCTCTCCATTGCTGGGAAAGACCATTTCAGGGTTGAAAGGGATTTCCCTCTTGATAGGCAAACCAACCAAAGATGAGTATTCTTCCAGAAGAGGACCCAACTGAAAGTCTTGAAAGGTGAAACATCTCAATGGGGGGTCATAGAACTGAATACAGGTATGGATCAGGCTTCTCTGAGATGGGTCCAGATCCATGACCAAGTCAAGTATATCCCCATAATGCTCCCTGAACAAAGGCATGTGATCTGGAGTGATCAGGGTTTGGATCCTCCTGATGTCTGATAAGTCTGGTTGGAAGAAATGATAAGTGATGTTGCTTTTCTTTGGAGCCATGATGCTGAAGACTGAGTAGAGTGCTGATGAAGATGCTGAGGAGTGAGCCACTGGCTGGCTAGTGCAAGTAACTGAAGTATATGGCTGACAGGCTGAAGCAAGTGCTGGTGGAGACAGGTCAAAACTGCAGATGGGGTCAAAACCAAAACCAAAGATGAAGGTGGATACCCTGAAACACAAATAAGCACATGTTAATATGATGCAATGGGTATGTATGCAAATGATATGCAAGGGTTTGTGACTGAGCTGGATCTGATTAACTGCCTTGGTATAGATCCATGTGTGTTCAAGAATTCCAGATGGAGGTCTAAAAATCCAGTAACCAGGGTGGGGGACTCAAATAAAGAGCCACAAGTCCAGGGTTTTAGAATCACAAGAACTGTCTAACATGGAGCATTCTTAACAAAGTCAAAGTAACAGGGTATTCTGAGGTCAAGGTACCTGCAAACCTGTAAACAGCCCAACCCCCTCACAGGTGATGATCTAGAACAAGGATCCTCAGACTTGGATCAGTTATGAGAAGTGTAAACACTTCTAACCCGGAGGTACAGTGTTTACAATAACCATAACAATTCCTCCTCTAATTCACCTCAGTTTCTGAAGGTCAATACTAAAAGGTCATCCAGACTTAGCAGGCTTCCCAGATAGCCCTAGCATTGCAGGAAATCTGCAACACAGAGTTCTCAAGAAGAAACCCATATCTGAACCGTGTTTCATATTCCCGCACCAGACCGAAATGGAATGGGAAAGAATATGATTCACTCTAGCCTAGGTGTCACTCAGGTCCCAGGTATAGGACCTTAACTCTCAATGAATCACCCACCCACCAAGGCAAACAACCAGATCCAGCCAGCAGCAATGACAATATGATATATAAATGCAGTAAAGAAAGCAGTGAAGTAACTGTACATAAAGCAATAAACAAAAATAAATACAAGCACAAACAAGCACATAACACCCCAGTAAACACAAATCAAACAAGCGCTAGGAGGAACCCACGAAAAGAACCAGAAGCCCTGGTTGCAGTATAAGGGTCCCCAGCAGAGTCGCCAAGCTGTCGCTCCCGACAAGTGACACAGGGTCAGATGAAGGTACAGACGCGAACGGTCGGCGAAGGGAATAGTGAGAACACACAGCCGTGAACTCACTGGAGAATGAATAGAGTCGCCAGCTAGGCATTTTTATCCCGGAGGAAAGGTAATGCTGCATAAACCTAGAAAAGGATGGATAAGACGGTTTGCGAACCAGAGAGACTGAGAAAGGGGGTTGGTTACAACCTGGGAAGGTATTAGCACCCAGATTGTCCGTCGTACCCGACGGGATCCACGCTTAAAAGATTTGTGTTTTGAAGGGGTAGTGTCAGTGCAATCTGTGTATAAAGAGCTGGAAAGCAATATGTACAGGTGTCAGTGTAAGGGAAGTGTAAAGTGTATAAATGTATGGTGTCAGTGTGAGATCAGGAATGAAATGCTCATGATAATGAGGCTAAAGAATGAAGCTGGAAAGAGGGGGAATGGACAGAGACTTTTGTTCGATAACCGTTAAGTTATGCCTACGTATCCTCTCGTGCAATGAGGAAGTCAGAACACCGTAGTTCGACCCAAAGAGACTGAAAGGTGAATTGACTTGTGAACTGCTTGCTTGTCTATGCTCAAGTGTATGACCTGTCTGGCTCAGGTGCTTACTGTCTTGCATTAGACGGAAGAAGCAAGTTCTCGGTTGTGAGTGAATGAGATGAGAAAAGAATCCCGAAGGAGACGATTATTGTTTGTTTTTGAGTTTTCAGTCTTCTATTGCTTTTTGGAGGTTTGTCATAGGGTAATGAGCTTAAGTCTAAACCAATGGATTTAGTAAACTCATCACATCTTCCCTCTGATTAGGGGTAATGAGAATACCTTAAGTGTGAAGTCAGATTCTCACACTTAATCATCTATGGTGTAGGATTAAGATCATTAACCTACTTGTGATTATTTAGATGTTTTTGGAGTTTTTGTTTAGTGTTAAGTAATGAGGTTAAGCCATAATCAAGGATTAAACAGACCCATTACACCATCCTAAAAGAAGGATGATAGATGAGAATGTTTAAGTTGAGGAAAGCTCCTCAACTTAATCCATGATTAGGGATTAAACCCATGACAAAACAAGCCTTTGATTAAGTGGATTTTATTTGATGGTATGATGATGAAGTGTTTTTTATGATTTGTAAGACAACTTGAGGGGGACTTGTCCATTAACACTAGGGTTAGTCCTTCTTAACCAATTAAGGAAGAATTAGAACCCTAATGCAAGGCCCAAGTTACAAGTGTGATGTCTTGATAATTATTAAGTGGATCGATTAAGAGATTTAAACACATTAAGGGTTTAACACTTAGGATTAAAGTTATACACTCCATCCTAAGAGAAGGATGCAGGCATAAGCTTAATCACAAAGTCTTAAAGCCTTTAGGGTTTAGTCCCTGATTATGAGGTGAGAAGAGAAGACTCAAGAGAGACACAAAGGTGAAAACTAAAAGGGGAGACTAATCAAAACCCTAATTCATTGTCATGCTTGGATGATCCTAAAGTTTGTGAGGTTTTCAAGAGCAATCTTCAGAAGAACCACCAGGAAGCAGATGAACAGGATCAAGAGAAGCAAAGTGTCTTGCTTCATTCAAGAAGTCAAGTCACTTGAGGAAAGAAAGTGAGAAGGAGAAGAATGAGCAAGCTCAAACTCAAACACATATAAGAATGCAGCAATGGATGCAAGAGAGATGAGAAGAAAAGTTATGAGAAGTGAAGGCAAATCCACTTCTCAAGTTTACTTACCACCTGAAATGTTAGAAAGAAATGCAGTGCAATGCTAGATGAAATGAAATGACATGATGCTAGACCAAACCAGAAGCATGGTGATGATGAAAATGATGCTATGAGGTGCTGCAAACATGAGACAAGGCATGGAGATATTCATACAAGATTATGAGTGCCAATGATGCAAGCTAAGGAGCATGAACAAGCATGGAAAGTTATGAATCATACAAGGCAAATGACATGGCAAATGTGTAATGCAATGATCAAACATGCTTCCTATATGTCCTAAGATGTCAAATGAATCACAAGAATGCACAAAATGCAAAGACAAGTCCTGTTATGCAAGGAAATGCAAGAAGGATGCAAGAGAACGCCCAAATTAGGGTTCATGAATCAAACATCAAACAAAAATCCAAAACAGAAACAAAACCCTAAGATAAAAATGGAAAATGGCACCCAAAGAAACCCTAAACCTATACTAAACCACTGCCCAAAGGGGAGCTCTCAACTCTCAACCAAACTCAAGATATGAATTTCCTAAGTTATTAGGGTTTTTTAAGGTTCTTAACAAAAGAAATGCCAAACAATTAGAAAATGCAAGATCAAATCATGGCCATTTTACCCTAGAAACTACATGCTAAACATAACACAATGCAAGAAGAATCAATATCTCAACCTTCTCCAATAGGCAGAAATGAATTTTTGAATTTGTGATCAAAATAATGCATAAAAAATGATTTAATTCAATGAAAAATTATTAAGATGCATCAAGATCAAAAAGAAATTTGGTTTGAAGGTTGGACAATGTTTCTAAATGTCTTAGAACATTTCATGAATTTTTTTGTAATTTTTAAATACCTACAAGTATTTTTAATTAATTAATTCCCATTAATCAATAAAAAATAATCTTTTAAATATTTAAAAATGCTTTTTAATGATGAAAAATAAAATAAAAATATTTTTGGGTCTTAAAAATTAATAAAACTTTAAAGAAAAAGTTTCATAATTTTTAAGGATTTTTTGCTATTTTAAAACAAATGTGCAAATTAAATGAAAGAAAATGAAATAAAAATTAAATAAAATGAAAGTATGCAGCATGGAAGGCCAGGATTCAATCTGGTTTCAAAAGGGTGGACTGCGCGCGCGAATGGAGGGTGTAGATTCACTCTGAGCAAATTAATTTAATCACAATTAATTAAAACTAACTTAGTGGATTAGGGCTAATTGGGAAGATCCTGGCCATTCACACGCGCGGGAGGTCAAGGGAGTCAACGGATCCTACGGCCCAAGTTCAAATGGCACTAATTACAGGGATTATGCCCTAAACATTTTCAGGTGGCCGGAGAAGACCTCCGGTCGTCTTCTCCGGTGGGAAGTCCACCTGAAAATCTCCAAAACCTCTCAAAACGCATCAAAAATAAAAACCAAGCACATAGAAATGAACCCCATGATCTCCTGAATCAAAACCCTAAGTCCAAACAAATTTCTTCTTCCTCAAAACCATGAATCGAACAGAACAAGTTTTAGGGCAAACCAGTTTCAGAGACAAATTAAATGCTTATTTCATCACCATTTCAAAAACTAAGAACATCAGGATGATCAGGACAACACAAAGAACAAGTTTGTAACAAGAAAAATGATTTCTGGAAAAATAATTTTCGAGCTACCTGAGATTTGGAGCTTTCAGTTTGAGGACTTTCTGGCCACTTCTCCTTGTGCAATCCACTCCACTTGATCCCCAGAAGATGTTTGAATGCTCAATGAGAGTTTAAGTTGGCTGGATAATGAGATTCGAAAGCTCCTGCTCAAGCTTGCTCAGAAATGGCAATGGTGTTTCTGGAGGTTTCAGGCCATTGTGAATGATGGTTTGTGATCCTGAGGATGAATGGAGAAGGTCTGGAGTGTTTGTTTGTGTGTTTGTGGGCTATGATGAGAGTTTCAAATGAAACTGCAAAATGAAGTGAGAAATGGCAGTGGGATGTTCTGGCTGTTTCAGGCTTGGGTTCTTGGTGGTTTGAGGTCTATGAAGTGTGGTGAGATGATTGGTGAAGATGGTTTTTGTGTTTGTATGCTGTGGAGAGAAATTCGAAGGCTTGTGCAATGTGGGATGATTTTGTGAATGTTGTGAATGAGAGAGCTTCAGGCTTGCTTCAAGTGTGTTATGGCCAGCATTTGATCCACATAAACAAAGCCTATTGGTCAGTTGATGTGACTTGGCCTGCTGTGATAGGTGTGGCTACTTTTGCCAAAATGTCAACTTCTTGTAAGAGAGGCATGGGTCATGTTTCAGCCAAGTACAAGAGGTGTGGGCTGCGCAGCAAGGTGAGGGAGAAAGGCTAGGAGTGGTCAGCAGGCTAGGCAGCAAGTGGATGGAAGTGATCATGAGTTTTTGCAACTTGGCTTCCTTTGTTCACATGTGAAAAATCTTGCTCCAAAGGCCATACAAACATGTGATTCCTTTGGTTCAAATCTGATTTTGGGACTTAGAGAATGTTTATGTGCTGGTTTGATACCAATTAGAAGTTGCAATTTGACTTAGCACATGATTTTGCAATTTTCACACTTGGTGCATATCTTGAAAATAAGTGATTTTTGCCAACTTTGCATTGCCATAACTTTTGATCCAAGAAGAGTTTGATCATGTTCTTGTACTTTTTGAAAAGGGAAAGATGAGATCTACAACTTTCATGACCAAAGTTTTTCCATTTGAAGCATTTTTGGATCAAGAATCAAGGCTTGAAAAATGACCTAAAATGATGCATTCTTGAAAAGTCAACTATGCTCCAAAAGTCAACATTTGCAAAAACCCTAAATTCTTGATTTCCATGAACTTCAACCTTCTTCCATGATCAAATAAAGATCATATACACTCAAAATGATGAAGATCACCCATTGGTTGGGTCATTGGGGGCCTCAGATGCCCTGATTTTGCACTGACTTGTCTGAAAAGTCAACTCTTGATCAGATGACTTCCCCATGGAATTTCTTCATGAAAATTGATATGCATACTCCCTATACCATATAGATATCAATGGAAACAAGAATGGCCAAAAAATTTGGAGTTATGGCCTCTGAAACCAAAACCCTAATTTTCAGTCAACTGTGCAGTCAAACCTGGCTCTGCATCTACTCAAACCCTAGTTCTTGTGATTCCTCTGCAATTTTGACTTTGAGGAGATGAAATATGACATAAGAACACACATGGACCTCTTTGAGTTGATTGTTGGCCTTTGGAATGGCTCAAGATGCTCTGAGGTTGCTCAAATCACAAACCCTAGGTGCAGATGCCTTAGAAACTATGCAGTGAATCAAAAATGAGATGTGAGATAATATGATTGTGTTTATGCATATGAGGATGATCACAAGCCATGGTGTGAATGGGTGAGGGCAAATTTGGGGTGTTTACACTATGCTCAGGTGTTGCAGGCTCGTCTGGTATGATTGCATTACTGTCTTACAAATGAGGCAAGTAGGAGAAAGTTCGCATTGAGAGTGAATGAGGTGAGAAAAGAATTCCCATAGGAAAAGACGATTATTCCGTGTTTATTGTCTTTTAAGGAAGTGTTTTCTGTTTATTGTTTGTGAAAATAGCCTCATGATCAGACTTGTACATCATGAGAGACAAACTTGTACTATCCCAAGATGAGAAGACTACAAGTACTCCATGGAATAAGTCTCTGTATCTAAGACTACTTCAATCTTTATTAAGGTGTCTTTTAGTTTTTCTTTTGAGATGAGAAAGAAAGCAAATCGGATCAAAGGCAAAAGTCTAAAGGGGACTAATAATCCTAAGTGTTGTCATGCATGGATGAACCTGGGTTAGTTTGGTTTTCTAATCCTAATACAAAAAGGAGAAGAAAAGGGAAGTAGAATGCAACTTACTTCCGAATGAAGCTAAGTTTTTTCTAAAGGGGATTGGCATGAAGTTGTGTAAAATAAGCATACAAATTCTAAATCAAATACACTTTGAAACCGTACAGAATTAAAAAGGATTAAAGCTTGTGAACTTACCTTCAACTCCCTACAAAACAAAGGTTAGTATGATAAACATAATAAAGGAATGGAGTAAACAAGTATCAAAAAAATCCTAATGCATCTAGGACCTAATCTAGACTCAATCCTAAGTCTAAGGGGCCTAAAAAATAGGCTAAGCTAAAATCCAGCAGCTACTACAACTCCTAAAGCACAAACAACCATGCAATTCAATGCACAATACAAACAACTTTTTACAGCTAACAAACAGCATGCAAACCATGTGTAAAATGTATGAAAACACAACAAACAACATACAATTAACAACACCTACCTCAAAACACTGTTATGAAAAGTAAGGCAAATTTGATTTATTTTATTTTAGCCACACAATGAGTGACAAATAATGGACAATCATCATGACATGATTAAAGAAAATTAATATGGATGCATAACATGGATTATGAACATGTGCAATAATTTGCTTATCAATGAAAGCATAAAAACAACAAAAGCAACAAGTATGCATTTTCAAGTTTTGAACAAATAAGCACATAAGCATGAAGTGTGAACATGTATCACCAAGTGTCGCTCCCTGGATTTCCATCTTGGTACAAACACGAAAGTGGCTCTGAAAAGGTAGAGTCGCCATCCAAGTATTTTTATCCCGAAGGAGCGGGAATGGTAATGCTGCATAAACCGAAGAAAAGAAAAGGAAGGACACAGGTCCTGCGAACCAAAAAAACTGGGTTCGGGAATCGGTTACGACCTGGGAAGGTATTAGCACCCCAGATCGTCCGTCGTACCCGACAGGATCCATGCTTGCAAAGAAATTGTTTCAAAGGGTGTAAGAATGAAAGCTGCTGCAAAAGAAAGACTGGAACTGGATGAAAAGAAAAGAAATGGGGAAAATGTAGGGAAAATAAAAGAGTGCTCGAACGGGCCCTACCCCGCTGCCTACGTAACTCATCTGGACATGAGGATCAAAGTCGCCATAGTTCCCCTAACTAGGGGTGGAAAATATTTCTTGTGTTTTAAGCTTAAACTGCTTATGTCAATTCTCAGGCGTTGCAGGCTCAGACGACGAGTGTGTTACCGTCATGCAAAGTGACAAGTAGGAGCAAGTTCGTACGATGAGACTGAGTGAGATGAGAAAAGAATTCCCGAAGGAGAGACGTTTATTGTTGGTTTGTGTTTTTATGAGTCTTTAATGAGTGTGGCACATGGAAGTGAAAGTAAATCCTTTTCTAGGGAATGTGTCCTTATTACCACATCCCAAAATAGAATGAATAACAAGTCCACCAAGAATGAAGAAGATCCTTAAACTTGTTTCCTAAGTTAGGATTTAAATTCACTAACTTGTATGATATTAATAAGTTTTTTTGTGAATTAAATGAAGAAATGTTTTTTATGATTTTGTTTTAAAGTATGACAAAAGGGAAGGTCAACTCAACTATTATTATATATTTTTTTAGGTTTTGTTTGAAGATGAGAAAGAGAGAGCACCAAAAGGATCTCAAAGGTAAAACCTAAAGGGGGGGGACTAACAACCCTAAATGATATCATGTAAAGGTGGACCTAAGGTTAGTGTGGTTTGAACTCTATCCTAATGAAGACGAAGGAAAGAAGAAAAGAGAAAAGAAGAAGAGAAGAAGAAGAAGAAGGAGCTAGAAGACAACTTACTTCTCTAAAGAAGGTAAGTTTCTTCCAAAGGGGAAGAAAAGAAGTTAAACAAGTGGTGGCATAAGGCACATCTCAATCACAAGTTAAGTAAGCAATAAAGGAAGAAGAGAAAATAATTGGAGATATGGGAATCACATCCACACCTCTCACTTACCAAAGCCCCTGAAATGGTTAGAGATGCTCACAAATGATAAGAGAAAAAACAAATAAGACTAAATGAAATGAAAATAAGCAAATGATCATATCAACCCACCACAATCAGAATGAAAACTTCATATCTAAGCACTAAGATCAAGGATACAACATCACATAAGAAGTAGAACAAAAAGTCACAAACAACTAGCAAAGAAGTGTGGAAGAAGTTAGATGAAGACATTAAATTAACATGGGCAAACAAGGAAAACATCCATGAACAAAACCAAAGTCAGCACCTACACATGTCTAACAAGTGCCTAAAAAGAAGATCTAAACATCAATTGAAACAAACAAACACATGAGAAGTCTAGTAAGAGAAATATGAAGAAGCTAAGGGTGGAGTGAAGCATGCATAGGAATGTGTAACCTAAAGCACAAGCAACTCAAAGAAAACAAAGTTGTGATCCACATATCAAGACCAGGAGCATATACACATGTTAAATGAACCTCAAACAACCTATAGGAGTTGGCACAAGTTCCCTCCTAACCTAATAAGCAAGCATACATCAAGGAAGAAACTCAAATTAGAGCAAGCAAACAAGAAAATTCATATCAAATGGAAAAAGCAACCAAAAATTCTACAAATAAGAACAAAGTTTCCTCAAACCTATAAAATCAACATGCCAAAAGGAAAGGTCCACAAATAGAAGCAAACTATGGTAATGTAAGACATGCATGGCAATTAGGGTTTTGAATCTTAAATCCAAAGCAACTTGAAAAAATATAATCATACAATCCCTAAAAAATATAAGATAAATCATGCATAAACTTCATCACGTTAGAAGTCAGGAGCAAAAAGAAACAGGTCCAAACTCAATTCCAAGTTCAAGATAGAAATTATACAAGTTAGCATGTGAACTTAAAGAAATAAAATGAGGAAAATAAACTACACAACTAATTCAGTCATGAAAATAAAAAATAAATGGAAAATAAAAATGCACAAAATTAGAGAAAACTAAAATTAACATCCATGATTTTTTTTGTGACTTTTAGAAACTCCTAACTATTTTTTAAAATTAAAAACCAAACAAAATAATAAAAAGAAATAAAAAAACAAAGAGCAAAGGAGGTGCAGTCAGCAATTGATTTCAGTTCAAACAATATAGGCTTATGAAGGAGGGAGGTGCGAAGAGCAATATAAGGCCCAAAGTATCCAACACATTCTCATAAAGCATATGGTGGAAATTCAATTATTCAGGAAAAATAATGGACCATCAGATCAAATGAGCACACAGGATTAGGTCAATATCACAAAATAGTCAACGAATTCATATCAACGTGCGTAGGTGCATGCCAGTTATGGTCTAGTGTCAAACAAATGGATTAATTCTGAAACAAAATATAAACATGAAGTCAGGTGTCAAGGATGAGGAATTTTAATGTGATGGTGTTCTGTGAGCCGTTTAGATCAAACATCCAAGGGCTACAGAGTTATCTTCTTCGAATTTGAATCCAAACAAGTTTCCAGAATCCGGCGACCGGAGCCCTAGCTTCGGCGCCGGAAAACTCATAAGCATAAACTAAACATCACAAAATTGAATAAAATGCTCCAGATCAACTAATTAAAACACGTAGATCTCAAATATGACATTATATTTCCAAATAGATCAACACACAAGGCAAATCGAACAAGAACAAATTCACAGATCAAACTTTAATTCAACCATACAGTCTTAATATCCATCCATTTTCAAAACAAATCACATCAATGTGCTCAGCAAAGCAAGTATATTATTTCTCACACAAGAAATCAAGGATTCAGATCTATGAATTGGAAGCTCATATGAAACTTGCAGAGTATGAATTAGGTCAAGAGAAGCCTCCAACTGCTGCAGATCAAAGCCTTTGAACCTCGCCTTGCAAAATAAATGCAATAGAGAGCTTGAAAACCTCTGGATCTTGGAACTCGAAAGTAATTGCACTTGAATGGCACCTTGTGAAATCTTCACTTTCTGCTTGAATCAAGGGTTGATCTATGATCCTTAGAGCTCAGGGATGAAGAAAATGTAGCTAGTTTAGGCAATGAGTAAGGGATGAGGGAGATTCAAACGAAAATGCAAAGAGGCAAGAAATTTGAGAGTGTGAGAATGAAGGAGTCTCTAGCCTCAAATTTGTGTGCAATGACTTATAAATGATGAAACCTCAATGTTGATTAGAGTTTGTGAGAGGATGCACGTGAGGATAATGTGATTGGCATGAATTTGAAAAATGGCATGAAGTGTGTGATAGAATCCCTTGTGCGTGCTCATCCTTGTTCAAGTGCACATACTTACTTGCACTTACTCATTTTCCACCCTTGGATCAAACTTGGATTAAAAGAAGACCTGGATCGTGCTTTTTTGTGATGTTTTACATTTTTGCATTTTGTGAATTACACCTCTCTCCATGCACGATTTTCTTACTTTCTTTTGAGCCAAAATATTCTTATG
Organism: Lathyrus aphaca; assembly: GCA_963966055.1. NCBI lineage: Eukaryota > Viridiplantae > Streptophyta > Magnoliopsida > Fabales > Fabaceae > Lathyrus > Lathyrus aphaca. The sequence goes on from OZ014519.1 coordinate 143,180,667, forward strand.
CAATGCTTTAAGGTATTATGACCTCACTTAGTCCATAGAACAACTTGAAAACAAATTGCATGTCCTTTTGCAAATTGGTGGAAAGTTGGAATTTAAGTAAAACCCTAAAAAATGCCTAACTTCAAATGTGCATAAATTCTTAACCAAAAATGCTATGGACAATTTCTTGTACTTTATGAAAATGGGAGAACATGCCCTAAAACTTTCATGTTTGAAGAAATTTCATTTGGAGCCATCTTGATCATGAAATAATCACTTGAAGATTAGGGCAAAACTTGCCAAAAATAGTAACTTTCATTACAAGTCACTTACTAAAAATGGAAACTCTTTCAAAATCTCTTGATTCTTGATCTTTGAGATCACCAAAGCTCTTCTTTGATCTTAATAAGGTCCCTTGACTTGGAAAATGGGACTGGACCCCTTGAATTCTCACATTTGACTTTTTAATTGCACAGTTGACCAATTTCTTCCTTTACAAGTAACTGATGAATTGACTGACTTCCTCAATGAGTTTTCTCACCAAATTTCATACATAATATTAAAATATCATAGGAAGGACTTTGATCACAAGAATTGGTGAAAAATACAAGAAATCCTCGCCCAAATTCAAAACCTAATTCAGGATTCATCTGTGTAGGAGATCGTTGCTTCCTTGATCTTCTGATGATCTCTCACCCTTCTTGGCTCTTGTGGATGACTTTGTGATTGTATTGGATGTGAGAATACCTTATGATCTTCTCACAATGTCACTTGGTCTTTATCCTTACTTGTAAGACTTCAAATCTCCAAATGATTGCACATATGCCTTATGCTAAAACATGTGAATGTTATGCTTCATTTTTCTATGCTAGATGCCAGGACATGGTATGATTATGATATGCTTATGATGTGAAAATGATGATAAAAAGGAGAGTTAAAATTTGGGGTGTTACAGCTTCCCCTATTCAAACATCTGTTAATTTGAAAAGGATGAAAGCATCGGCTATCGGCCGCTCGAGATGAACTGTGATTGAATACCAAAAGGACCCTGAAATTTGCACTCAGCTGGAGAAGAAAAGAAATGGGACATAAACCCAATCCAATATAACAAACTGCTTGAGACCCTTGTTATGATGAAAAGTAACTCAGAAACAAAGCCTTATATAAATTCAACATTAAACAAAGCAGACGAGCTCCCTTCAAACAAACCTGTTACGCCAGGTGAATAAAACCTAGGATGGACGAGCCCTCTTCATATATCTTGAGTAGACATATGGTGCTTAAGAAGGACGAGTCTTCTTTGGATAACCTGTTATGCCAGGACCGGTAGTGCACTTAAGCCTGTGGGATAGACATGCACAAATAGGATAGACGAACCCTCTTCATATACCTTACGTAGATATATGGTTCTAGGACGGACGAGCCCTCTTCACAAGTCTTGTTTAGATATGTGGTACTCAAGACAGACGAGTCTTCTTCGGATAACCTGTTACGCCAGGATCGGTAAACATTTTTACGTTTAACTCCACCGTCAGGACTTCAAACCTCTTCAATACGGATGAGTATTGGATGATCATCAAGGAAACACGGACGAGTGCTTAATTCAATGATACGGACGAGTATCAGACGATGATCAAGGAAACACGGACGAGTGTTAAAAACGATACGGACGAGTATCGGAAAGGTATCAAACACGGACAGGTGTTTGTAAAAAGATAACACGGACGAGTGTTAAACACGATACGGATGAGTACCGTAAAGGTATCAAACATGCACAAGTGTTTGTCAAAAGATAACATAGACGAGTGTTAAACACAATACGGACGAGTATCAGAAAGGTATCAATCACGAATGAGTGTTTTTCAAAAGATAACACGTACGAGTGTTAAACACGATACAGACGAGTATCAGAAAGGTATCAAACACAAACGAGTGTTTGTCAAAAGATAACACAGACAAGTGTTAAACACGATACAGACGAGTATCAGAAAGGTATCAAACACGGACGAGTGTTTATCAAAAGATAACACAAACGAGTGTTAGGAGTGATACAGACGAGTATCAAAAAGGTATCAAACACAGACGAGTGTTTGTTAAAAGATAACACTGACGAGTGTTAGGGGTGATACAAATGAGTAGCAAAAAGGTATCAAACACGGACGAGTGTTTGTCAAAAGATAACACAGACGAGTGTTAAAGGTGATAAAGACGAGTATCAGTAAAAAGTGCTTGATTTGAGAGGAGAGTAACAACTCTACAGGGGAGAATACTTCTTTCTATAGAATTCCGCTGAGGAACGAGATCAAGATGCTCAGCCAATGCTTGACTCTGGCTGAGGAAATTACCAACTTCCTGTGTTGTCACAAGGGCCAAAAATAAATTGGCAAATTCCTGGGTAATATTTGAACTTCCAAACAAAAAAATATATGGGGAATACCATCTTATGACTTGGTTGGGGAAGATACTTGGTTAAATAACCCTTGCTGGGAAATGGATTCTGACATTCTGAACCCTGTGGGGAAATGCAAGGCCTTCAGCTATCTGCTGGGAAAACTTCATCAATGACTCCGCGTGGGGGAAAGAACTGTTCAACTAATCCTGAAGTTTTGCTGGGGTTAACCTCCATCTTGACTCAGCTGGGGAAAGGCTAACCGGGGAACAGACCCCTATTATCTGCAAACCTACAACAACACAAGTGCGTCCATATGCTCTGGGAAATTACATGACATGATTTAATCATCACATGTCACCTGTTGTTCAAAGTATTTTTAGATATTTTCCTTTCGCACGTCATTTCAAAAGCCAACAAGTTTATATATAATGTTCTTTTACCAAATATTCAGAACGTTTTTGCAAACAAAGCCAATAAAAAATAGGAGACAAAGACTAAGATTCTTGACTAAATATTCTTTTATTGATGAGCCTCTGAATAGGCGAGAATTTACATCAGGAAGCAACCACCTGGAAAGAGGTAGTCACCACAAAAATTGAGAAAAATAAACTATCTTAATGGCAATGTACACGACATTCTAATGAGTTTCCTTTCTACTATGACCAGTATATCTTCACGATTTTCCGTTCCTACCTTTGCCTTCTGAAAAGGAAGATGCGACTGATTCATATCCTTCAGATATTGCCAGATTAACTGAGACGATGATGTGGTACAGATTACCCGAATCGCAGTCATTCGCTTATTCCATTATTTTGCATGGATTTCCCTTTCGGGCTTTCAATCCACCGGGATACCTTTTTTTGCCTGAGCTGTCCAATGCGGCTTTTCAACTCAGCGGGTGCACATTTTTTATTTACTTTCCCTAGCTTTAGCCCGAGCTTTTTATTCTATTTTTAGCTCGTCGGGATTCCATTTGTTTCCTGGACTTTAATTCTGTTTTTGTGTCCAACGGGTCTTTTTAGGCGAAGTATTTTTTAACTGCGTCTGAGTTAACAGGGGATTGGAAGTCTTCACCGTCCATAGTAGTGAGCATCAGTGCTCCACCAGAGAAAACTTTCTTTACTATGAATGGGCCCTCATAATTTGGTGTCCACTGTCCCCTGTGATATGAACCTGGAGGAATGATTCTTTTGAGTACAAGCTCACCAACTTGGTACTCCCGAGTGTGTACTCGCTGATCAAAATCTCGCTTCATTCTCCTCTGATAAAGCTGACCATGACACACAACTGCTAATCTCTTTTCATCTATTAGACACAATCGGTTATATCGGGCACGCACCCATTTAGCCTCGTCAAGCTTGATGTCCATCATCACACGCAAAGAAGGAATTTCCACTTCCATAGGTAATACTGCCTCCATACCATATACTAGGGAAAACGGAGTTGCCCCAGTAGACGTCCCAACTGACGTACGGTACCCATGCAATGCGAATGGTAACATCTCATGCCAATATTTATAGGTGACGACCATCATTTGTACAATCTTCTTAATATTCTTGTTTGCTGCCTCAACCGCACCATTCATCTTTGGTCGGTAAGGAGAAGAATTGTTGTTTTGAATTTTGAAGTTCCGGCACAATTCTACCATCATATTATTATTCAAATTAGAACCATTATCAGTAATGATTCGCCCGAGAACTCCATATTGGCAAATAATATCTCTTTTCAGAAATCTGGCCACCACTTGGCGAGTCACATTGGCAAAGAGGTTGCTTCGACCCATTTGGTGAAATAGTCGATTGCGACCAATATGAAACAATGGACATTTGAAGCATTAGGCTCTATTCTCTCGATCATGTCAATTCCCCACATAGAAAAGGGCCAAGGATATGACATGATGTTGAGCGGGCTTGGGGGTACATGCACCTTGTCTGCATAGATCTGGCATTTATGACATTTACGGGCATATGAACAACAGTCTGCATCCATTGTTAGCCAATAATACCCTGACCTCAACAATTTCTTAGCCATTGCATGTCCTCCTGAATGAGTACCGAAAGATCCCTCGTGGACTTCCTGCATTAACATGTCTGCTTCCTGCTTGTCAACACATCTGAGCAAGACCATGTCAAAGTTTCTCTTGTATAGAACACCGTCAGTGTTTAAGAAGAAACTAGCAGACAATCGCCTTAAGATCTTCTTATCATTGGAAGTTGCCCAAGTTGGATATTCTTTACTTTCTAGGAAATGTTTGATATCGTGATACCAAGGCTTCTCATCAGATATCGTGTCTACAGAAAACACATAAGCTGGCACATCAAGCCTGGAGATGTCAATTCTGGGAACGTAATTCCAACATAAGACTTTGATTGATGAAGAGAGCGTAGCCAATGCATCGACAATTTGATTTTTATCTTGTGGTATATATTGAAGCTTTACTGTTGTGAAGAGCGTCAACAATCTTCTGGCATAATCCCTATAAGGAATTAAGTGTTCTTGGTGTGTATACCACTTGCCGGTAATCTGATTTATCACGAGGGCAGAGTCTCTGAATATGTCGAGGGTCTTAATCCTGAGATTAATAGCCTCCTCTATTCCCATAATGCACGCCTCGTATTCCGCTTCATTGTTTGTGCAGCCAAAATGATTATGGCAGCGAAGGGGAAATGAACACCTTCGGGAGTAATGAGAACAACACCAACTTCACGTCCATTGATATTGACTGCCCCATCAAACATCAACTTCCATTTGGATTCAGGGTATGGCCCCTCATCTGGAAGTGGCTCCTCGCAATTCTTTACTTTGAGGTACATGATGTCCTCATCAGGGAAATCAAATCTCATTGGCTGATAAGTCTTCAAGGGGTTGCTGCGCAAGATAGTCTGAAAGTATACATCCCTTGATGGATTTCTAAGAAGTGTATTGAATGTCATACTCTATCAACACCATCTTCCATCTAGAAACCCTTCCGGTTAACGCTGGTTTCTCAAAAATGTATTTAACATGATCCATCTTTGAAATTAACACGGTTGTGTGAATCAAAATGTAGTGTCTCAGTCGGCGAGCAACCCATGCCAAAGCACATCAAGTTTTCCCGAGCAATGAATAACGGGATTCACAGTCGGTAAACGTTTTGCTAAGGTAATAAATGGCGTGCTCTTTTTGACCAGACTCATCATGTTGGCCTAGAACACACCCCATTGACACTTCTAGCATAGTTAAATACATGATTATTAGCCTTCCTGGAACTTGAGGCATTAGAATTGGAGGTTCCTGGAAGTATTCTTTTATCTTTTTGAATGCTCTTTGACAATCCTCATTCCACCTGACCGCCTGTTCTTTTCTTAACAATTTAAATATTGGCTCACATGTGGATGTTAGGTGAGATATGAACCGAGCGATGTAGTTTAATCTCCTCAAGAAACTACGCACTTCTTTTTCAGTTCGCGGTGCAGACATGTATTGTATTGCTTTGACCTTTGCAGGGTCCACCTCAATTCCTTTTTGACTAACAATGAAACCCAAAAATTTACCAGAACGCACCCCGAATGTGCACTTGTTTGGATTTAACCTCAAACGACACTTTCTCAATCTTTCAAACAATTTCTTGAGGTTAACCAAATGCTCGTCTTCATCACGGGACTTGGCGATCATGTCATCCACATAGCATTCAATTTCTTTATGGATCATGTCATGAAACAGAGTCACTATTTCCTGTTGGTACGTTGCCCCGACGTTCTTCAAACCAAAGGGCATGACCTTATAGCAGAATGTTCCCCAATGGGTAATGAACGTTGTCTTCTCCATGTCTTTCGGTGCCATTTTGATCTGATTATAACCGGAAAAGCCATCCATGAAGGAAAATACCGAGAATTGAGCTGTATTATCCATCAATACATCAATGTGAGGTAGTGGGAAATTGTCTTTTGGGCTTGCTCTATTCAAATCCTAGTAATCAACGTACATTCGGACCTTGCCGTCCTTTTTTGGTACAAGTACAATATTAGCTACCCAGGGTGGATAACTAGTCACGGCAAGGAAATCGGCATCCCATTGCTTATGAACCTCCTCTTTAATCTTCAAAGCCATGTCAGGACGGGTTCTTCTAAGCTTTTGCTTGACAGGAGGGCAATCTTCCCTCAGTGGAAGCTTATGCACAACGATGTCGGTATCCAAACCTAACATATCTTGATATGACCAAGCAAAGATATCCATATACTCTCGAAGCATGCTAATCAGTTCTTCCTTTACCTTGGCCTGCAGACTGGCCCCGATCTTAATTTCCCTCTTCACATCTTCAGACCCAATGTTGATGACTTCAAGCACTTCTTGATGAGGCTGAATAACCCTTTCCTATTGTCTCAATAACCTGGATAATTCCTCGGGGAGTTCACAGTCTTCTTCAACCCCTTCATCAGCATGGTAGATTGGATTATCAAAGTCATACTCGGTCATAGCAGAAGAGTTATCATAGAAATCTGAATGATTGACTCTGCACAAGGGATGTGCTTATTTCAGATTTAGCTTTTATGAAAATGAACAAGACCAAAACAAAAGAAAAACATTGCCCTTTTTATATTTTGTGAAAAATTTAAAAGAAAGAAAAGGAACGCAATTTGTATGAAAAATGTCCTTTATTCATGGAAAAATTAACTACATAGAATGCAATGGTGGCCCTACAATGGGTCCATACACCATGGGCAGAGTGTATGACTTGGCATGCAAATGAATAAATGGAAAACAAGAAAAATTACTCTATTGGACCGGTAACTTGGATGATCTCCTCAGCAAACCAGTTTTGCAACTCTTCCCAGGGAGCACATGGGCGCACCCAGTTGTCCAGATCACAGTCGCTGTCAGCATCTTCATCCATGGCACACACATGATTGGGATCAATCATCCCAGCACTCGTGAAGTTCATTGCCTTGCTATTCTGGAACCATCCAGCCTGCCCTGGTTGGTAACCAATACTAAACTTATCATCCTTCTTCTCAACCTCTAGCAACCTGCCCCAGCCTTGGGCCTGCCCTGATTGTACCACTTCTTTAGCCTGCTTATACAAAGAGATGGAAGTTCCCTCTTTTTCACTGCTCTGGAACATGGAGGTGGGAGAGATTGAACTAAAATTTACTACTTCAAACGCCTGGCACAGGGTTTCATGGATTTCTCCATCCATCTTAACATACTTAAATGTAGACAGGTGGCTAACAAAAATATCCTCCTTGCCACAAACAGTAACCACATGTTCGTCCACCACATACTTTAGCTTCTGGTGAAGAGTAGATGTCACGGCTCCCACATCATGAATCCAAGGATGTCCCAACATACAGTTGTAAGCTGTTTGAATGTCCATCACATAGAAAATACATTTAAACACATGTGACCCTATCTTCACCAGTAACTCCACTTCCCCGAAAACAGACCTCCGAGATTCGTTAAAAGCCTTTACCACTAAATCAATGGGTCAGAGAATAAGACCATCAACCTCCAATTTCATCAGGGCCTTCTTTGGCAGCACATTTAGGGAAGAACCTGCATCAACCAGGACATGTGACAGAACAGTGCCTTTGCACTCCATTGTGATGTGCAAAGCTTTGTTATGATTCCTTCCTTCAGTTGTAAGGTCTTTGTCAGTAAACCCTAGCCCATGACTAACGTTTATGTTGGCCACTACTACTTCCAATTGATTAACGGTAATCTCCTGAGGCACGCATGCCGACTGCAATTCTTTCAACAGAGCTTCCATATATGCTTGTGAGCACATCAACATTGATAGTATGGAAATCTTGGATGGCGTTTAGTTCAATTGCTCCACTATCTTATTGTCGTTTTTCTTTATTATCCTCATAAACTATTCTACTTCCTTTTCAAAAACATTCTGATCATCAGTCGGGGTTACCACCTCCTCAGTAGCTACTTGTTTGCCTTTAGCTCTGGCATTCGCTTCAGCTTCGTCAACGTTCCGGAGAGTCTGTGGAGCAAACAATCGCCCACTTCGAGTGAAGCTACCCAAGCCTCCAACACTAGCAACATCAGGATTTATAGTTACTAGCTTATCCTCCACTTTCTATCCTTGTACATAAACATCTGACCCGTAATGCCACAACACAACTTTGTCATCCTCGTATGATACAGGACCAGGCATAGTGATTGTAACAGGACTGACTTCCTGTGGAACATAGATGGTAACAGGCTCCCTCCGGACTGGGACTGGCATATCAGCAGGATCATAAAAGATGGTCACAGTAGAAACACATTCGTTTTGTTTGTTAACTTTGTCAAACTGTAATAACCCTTCATCCATCAAACTTTGCAGCCCAACTCTCAATTTATCGCAGCCATTAACAAACATCTCACATTACTCACAATAAAAATCACATCCAGGAAATGCATATCCTCTTAACAACCTTTCCTTCACAAACAAGAGGGAGTCTGCACCTCTTTTACATCCAGAATCAAATTCAAATGCTCTCCACCTTCAACAACGTTAATCCTAGCCCCACCATGATTAGGGATAGGATTAGAGGTAACATTTGGTGGTGGGGAAAAGTTGATAGCTTTTGAATCTATTAAGTCTTGAACTTTATTATGCAGCCCCTACATTTTTCTGTTGAGTGTCCCGGAGCTCCTGAGTGGAAAGCACATCTTACATTGACATCATACCCTGGTGGAAGATCACCTGGTAGTGGTGGAGCCAATGTCCTCAATTGTATCATGTTCAAGTCTATCAACCTCTGTAACAGTGTTGCATAGGTCATGGGAATTGCTTCGGAAACACGATCAACAGGGCGAGGCTAACGTTGTTGGTATGGCCTCTGTTGGTAATTGTTGCGTTGTTGTTGCGGTTGAGGAGTAGGACTTGTGGGTATAGTGACAGCTGCCACTTGGTCATATGAATTCATGTATCCATGACCTCTTCCTCTTCCATAGACAGCATTGGTCTCTCATTCTCTTCTTCTTTGAGGGCTAACAAAAGGTTTCTTCTCTCTAGAAGAACTTCCAGCTCCATTATCCTGAATCTTGCCCATCTTCAATAAGGTTTCAACCCTCTCCCCTGCTATAACAATATCATTGAATTTGGTTGCCGAACATGACGCTAAACATTCAATGAATACTCCTTTCAAAGTACCCATGAACATGTCAGCCATCCCGTTTTCCAACAGTGGAGGTTGCACCCTAGCAGCAAGCTGGCACCACCTTTGAGCATATTCCTTAAAACTTTCTTTTTCATTCTGTGACATGCTTTGCAACTGCGTGCGATTGGGAGCCATGTCCAGGTTATATTGATACTGCTTAACAAATGCCTCTGCCAAGTCTTTCCAACTTCTGACAATAACCCTAATTAACTTCATATACCATTCCAAAGACGCCCGAACAAGACTATCTTGAAAGTAGTACATCCATAGCTTTTCGTCGTCCGTATGGGCAGCGATTCTTCCGACGAAATATTAAATATGAGTTTTTGGGCATGCAGTGCCATTGTACTTATCAAACGTTGGAGCCTTAAACTTATAAGGGATCCTCGCCCCCGGCACCAGCCCCAAATCAGTAATATCAAACCCCAAGGAGTTCTGGGATTAGATAGAACGGATCTGTTCAGTCATCTCTTTAAAGCGACGATTCATATCAGCCCCTTGTCCTTCAGCTTCATCCAACAATGTAAACTGTTCATCTTGTCCATCCATCTGAAGATTGTGCGTTCCATCATTGATAATAGTAACACTAGGTTGTACCACAGGAATTTCAGTATGACGGGCGCCTGCGCCATTACGATTTCCTCCATCTCCTTGACCATTGTTCCTAGCTTGATTCCCTTCCACCAACTCTCGCAAGCGCTCCTGAGTTTGACCCATACCATCCATAAGGGTCGTGAGCTGATCCATTCTTGTACATAAGTATGCCAAATCGGCTTGCATCTGATCCATCACTCGTTCTCTGTTCTCCTTTGTGGGATATCTGTGAATCTTCTTGGGAACTCTCTTTGGAACTATAGTGCCTGAAATCAGAAGAGACGTTAGAAATCCGAAGACCGTACCTGCAAAATAATAATACTGTTACATGCAATGCAATCTTCATGCTTTCATTATCAGGGTATTTTGCCCCAATTCTGGTATCTTATTGAAGAATCCAGATGGCCTTTGAAATAATCTTCTATAAATACCTCTTTCAATGTTTTCCTACCATTTCCACAACAATTTAGAACTACACAAAGCTTAAAGAGTCAGGAAATATAACTGCATAAATCAAAATCCCTAAGGCACAAATACCATCCCTGTAGGGTTTCAAATTTTACAAAAACACAAAGCACAGCAAAAAAACTAAGATTCCTACAACAATCCTGCAGGTAATCATAAATACAAGAAAAGACATGCAAACTAAAACTCTAAGCTGCAGGAAGACTCTGGCCCTTCATCTATAAGATCCAGCTCTACTCTAGCTCTCTTCATATTTGCCCTTCTCCTGAGGTCCGTCATCTCTAAAAGAGCTCCATTCAGCTGCTGAGACGCTTCTTGTTATCTTTTGTAAGCCTGCTCCGACTCTTATCTCTTAGAAGCAATCTATAGCTCATACATCTCCTCTTTCTTCCTATACTATTCTTGATCTTGATCTCTCTGCCCCTGTATCCAAGTGAGATATTGCCTAGCATCCTTGAGAGTCTTCTTATTTTTCCTGAACTGCTCTTCCCTCCTGATGCCCATCAAGCCCCTTCTTTGGAAGTAAGCCTCTCTCTCTGCAAAATCCTTGTCCATAACTTCTTGGTCCACCTGCACCTTTTGCATCTTTTCCTCTAAAGTCAACTTGGAGAGAGCCAATTGATGGTGTAAGCTAATCATTTCTGCATGCTCCAATTTCAACCCATTCAACTGGGCTTCCAGCTTTTGATAATCTTCTAAAGGAACAGTGTTTTGTGCAGCAGGGACCTGTGGGACTACTTCCTTTGGGTATAGGGGAAGCTCCAATGAGAAAGGCAACAAAGTAATCCTGACACGATTCTTCAACCATGCTGCAAAGGGTTCATACATGTTTGGATCCACTCTTCCAAAATCTTTCTTTCCCTTTTGAGTCCTGATGTCCCAAGCCTGGAATACTTGGACTGCCACGTTTGTGTTTCCTTCAATAGGAAAATATAATGATTCTCTCACATCCTCATTAGAAGGGGGTTCTTTCAAAGGGTATCCAAGCTGTCTTCGAGCCAAAACTAGATTGTAATTAATCATTCCCTTCCTCCCAATTAAAGGAACATTAGGAAACTAGTTACACTTCACAATCAATTCTTTTCCTAATGCATCTCTGTCATATCCCCAACTTATATCACTTGCAGTCAATCCCATCAATCTACGAGACCACTTCCACTCTTCCCTTAGATCTTTGAATGGCCCCGCCTTGGGCAGCTATCTAGCGAACCAATCAACAAATTAGGGTACACAACAACTCACATGACCTCCCATCTTTTCATTCCTATAGTGAACTCCGTAATAAAAATCACCTAACAGGTGTAAACACCCCAAATTTTCCCTCACTCATATCACACCATGGCTTGTGATCTTTCATTTTTGCATTTTGCATAGGCATACTATCTCACATTGCATATTTGTTTCATCTGCATAGTTCAAGTTCATCTGCACCTAGGGTTTGTGATCTGAGCAATCCAAGAATCCATCTGAGCCATTCCAAAGGCCTCAAAGTGTTCCAAGAGGGTCCATGTGTGTTCTATCATTATATTATGTCCCTCAAAGTTCATGGAAGTCAAGAAATCACAAGAACTGGCAAAACATGGAAGCAGAGCTAGGGTTTTCACTGCACAGATGACCAAAATTAGGGTTTTGGTTTCAGAGGACCCAACTCCAAATTTTGGGCCATTCTTGCTTCTAATGTTCTTAAGATGTTATAAGTATCATGTGTACCAAGTTTGATGAAGAAATTCATTGTAGAAGTCATCTGTTTAATGGGTAACTTCTTGAGCAAGTTAAGTCAAAATCAGGGCATCTGAGGCCCCCAACAATGGAACCAAAGGGGTATTTTCATCAAAATGAAGTTCTATGATCTTTATTTTATCTTAGAAGTGGTTGTAAGTTCACAAGATTGAAGAATTTTGAGCCATTTGCAAAGTTTCCAAAAATGGAAATGACTTGTAATGGAAACTTTCCATTTTGGGAAAGTTTTTCAACCTCCTATTTCTCAACAAAAAATGTTTCAAATGAAAAATTCTTGGTCATGAAAGTTGTAGATTAGGTCTTTCCCTTTTCAAAAAGTACAAGAACTCCTTCTAATTCATTATAGAACTCAATTTATGATCCTTCAAATTTGGAAAAAATCCTATAATTTTCAAGAATGCACCAAAGAAGGATTTTTGCAAAATCACTTGCCAAAGCTTCTAATGACTTCAAATGTGTACAAATATGCCATAACATGATCAAACAACTTCAAAGCATCAAAATTGGCACAATAATTGGAAGGTTTCATGGCTTGAATCACAAGAAACATCAAAGAGGGAAAATATGCAAAACTCATAGAAACCCTAACTCCATGTGTTCCAGCTCATCAAATCTGATCCATAAGCTTTCTTTGATCTCAGCTGAGGCCAGACATGCCCAAATCCAACTCTGACCCGTGCCCATGCTTGAAATACACCTAAGTTTGACTTTTTGCAAAATCACCCATACCAATCAAGCTAGGACACCACCCACTCTCTGACCAATCAAGACATGATATACAAACATTATGGAACCAAAACACACAATGCTTGAAGCCTAAAACACACCCAAGCTCAGATTACACAAAAACTTGCACAAAAATTCATCTCTTTGAATCTCCCAACTCAGCCAACCAAAATCCAAAATTCTTTCACCAAACATCTCCATACAACCCCAGGATCATTTCCCACCCCTTACATTGGCCTGAAACCATCTCAAACAAAAACACGATTTCAGCTTCCTCTGAACTGAAACCTTCCAAACAGCCAACATAAACTTGTTTCAAGCTTGCCAGAAGCATCAAGGGGTTCATTGGAGTGGAAAAGCACCAAGGAGGTGGCCAAAAATCTCCATATAGCAAAGCTTCATCTCAGGTATACCTCAAGAACATTTTTTCCAGAAATGCATTTTTAAGTTCTTAGATGAATCTTCATGATGTGCTGATGATCCTGATGTGTTTAGTTTTGAAAATGATTGAGTATTAAGCATGTATGAGTTCTCTGAAAGTTTTTGACCTAAAAACAATTTGATTCGATTCAGCTTTAATACGTGAAATAAATGTGTTTTGTTGGATGATTCTTGTTGTATGATGTTTGGGGTTTGATTCTGGGCAGAGAGATTGAGTTTTAAAGACCTGGGGGGAGAGTTGAGGTTTTTGCTCGCCGGAGAAGATGACCGGAACACTATTCCCGTCATCTGAAAGTTGTTAGGGTTAATGACGTGTAATTAGCTAGGTTTGAATTCTGACCCTAGGTTTTAATTAATTAAGTCAGGATTAATCCCAGCCCTTGGATTTATTTCTTATATTTATTAAAAATAGCAAAAATGATTTAAAAATTCTGGAAATTTTTGTCAAGACTTTTATTAATTTTTAGAAACCAAAAATATTTTTATTTTTATTTTTTTGCATTAAAAACATATTTTTAAATCATTTAAATGTTTTATTTAATTAAATAGTTGATTTTAATTAATTAAAAATACATTTAAGTATTTAAAAATTACAAAAAAAAATCAGAGAGCATTTATAAACATTTACAAATATTTACAAACTCACCTTACAAATTTCGTTTTGGTTTTGATCATATTTGAGATTTTTCATTGAATTAGGGTTCCTAAAATGACCTATTTTCTAACCCTAACTTCAAAAATTCATAACTTTTAAACCAAGATGAGTTTGTACATGATTATTTTTGCATTGTTTCATAAATGGCCTCTAGTTTCTAAAAACATTTTTGTTTAACTTTTATCTTGCATTTTCAAATTATTTGGCATTTTACATTGAGAATCACCCAAAAAACCCTGAAACTTAGAAAATTCATAACTCCTCCTAGGTTTAGCTTCTGACCTCCCCGTTTGGATGGTGACCTAGTATAGGTTTAGGGTTCCTTTGAGTGCAATTTCAATTTTTTATCTTGTGCATTTCTTCTGTTTTGCTCAAGTGCATCTCATACTTTCATAAAATCCTAATTTTACATGTTCATTTGCATCCAACTTGCATATGCATCCATACATGAACTTGCCATGACATTTAATGCATTCCTATGTCATCTTATACATCCTAGGATATGTTAGAATCATGCTTGATCATTTCTTCATGCATTTGCCATGATTTGCATCCATTTCCTTTCATTAACTTTCATGAACTTTCAAACTTCAAAGCATGCTTAAATGACATCTCATTCTTGTATGATCATATATATGCTCTCTGTATGAATTTGCATCATCTCACATGACATTAAAATTGCATAAACACTTCTGACTTTGGTCATTTCATCTCATTACATCTCATTTCATTTCATTTCTTTATCCTTTATACTTTATGCATTCATACTAACATTTTTCAGGTGGTAAGTTACTTTGAGAAGTAGATTTGCCTTCACTTCTCACTTCTCCTTATCTCTTGAATTTGCACTTTACTTGTCTTTTAAGTGAACTTGTTCACTTGTGTTCCATCTTTCTCACTTTCTTTCTTTAAGTTACTTATCTTCTTCAATGATGTAAGTAACTTATTCTCTTGCTTCCTCCTCCTTTCATCTTCTTCTTCCATTGGTGGCTTCCTTGAAGATTTTTTCTCAAGCCTTACAAACCATAGGAACATCCAAGCATGATAATAATTAGGGTTGTGATTAGTCCCCCTTAGATTTTACCTTTGAGTCTCCTTGAGTCTCTCTTCTCATCTTCATAATCAGAGACTCAACTCTTAAAGTTTTAGGACTTTGGAATTAGGGTTATGTCTGCATCCTTCTCTTAGGATGGAGTGTATAACTTTAATCCTAAGTGTTAAACCTTTAATTTGTTTAAACCTATTAATCAAATCACCTTAATAATCACTAAGACTTTATCTTGTAACTTGGGCCTTACATTAGGGTTCTAATTCTTCCTTTATGGTTAAGAAGGACTAACCCTAGTGTTTAATGGACAAGTCCTCCTCAAGTTGTCTTACAAACCATAAAACTCATTTCTTAATTTCACCCTTAATTAAAATCCACTTAATAAAGGCTTTGTTATATGATGAATTTAATCCCTAACCATGGATTAAGTTGAGGTATCTTCCTCATCTTAGGTGTTCTCATCTTTTATCCTTCTATTAGGATGATGTAATGATCTCACTAATCTGTGATTAGAGATTAAATTCATTACTTAACACTAAACAAAAACCCAAACACATCTAAATAATCACAAGTAGGTTAATAATCTTAATCCTGCATCATCATGGCAATTAAGTTGAGATGCTTATCTCATACTTAAGTATTATCATTATCCCTAAGCACAGGGAGGATATAATGAGTTTACAAGCCCTTGATTTAGGCTTAAGCTCATTAACTTATGCAAAACACCAAAAAACAATAACAAAACTGAAAACATCCAAAACAAACAATAATCGTCTCCTTCAGGATTCTTTTCTCATCATCTTCATTCACAAACGTGAACTTGCTTCTTCCGTCTAATACAAGACAGTTAGCACTCGAGCCAGACGAGTCATACACTTGAGCATAGACAAGCAAGCAGTTCATCAGTCAATTTATCTTTCAGTCTCTTTGAGTCGAACTACGGTGTTCTGACTTCCTCATTGCACGCGAGGATACATAGGCATAACTTAACTGTTATCTAACAAAAGTCTCTGTGTCTCCCCCCCTCTTTCAGCATTCTCTTTTAAGCCTCAGTCCCTGAGCATTCACCTTTTTCACTGACACTTGTACATTCCTTTTCCAGCTTTTGCACATAGATATCACGTACACTTACCCATGTAAACACAATCTTCCTAGGTTGTAACCAACCCCCTTTCTCAGTTTCTCTGGTTCGCAACCGTCTTATCCATCTTTTTCCAGGTTTATGTAGCATTACCTTTCCTTCGGGATAAAAAATGCCTAGCTGGCGACTCTATTCACCTTTCACCCTCATTTTCTCTTTTTGCCGAACGTTCGCGTTTGTACCCTATCTGACCTTGGTGTCTTTTCGGGGGAGTGACAACAGGGTAGGTGTGGGATTTCTTCTGAAGAAAATGGCAATGACCTCCAAACTAACAATCCCTTGATCTCCTGGGAATAAGCTGATCCCACAAATCATCAAAGCCAAAAGTACACTGAACTGTGTCCACTGATTCTCCTGAGCATGTGCTAGAGCCTCTTGAATTAGCATATTATAAGACAATCCTTTTCCCTTGCTACTATTCAATCCCTGCTCCACCCTACTTAAAGGAAAATTACATCTCTGAGAAATCTCTTCTGCTTGGAGCACTCTTCTAGAGTTGTAATAAGGTTGTCTACCTCTGGGAATACAAAACAGCATAGTGGAGCGTCATAGAACTGGAGAAGAGTATGAATATTGCCCCCCTGCTCTTCTGTTGGCTTGTCCATGTACTTGAGGATATGTCCAAAATTGGCCCTGAAATCTCCCAAAACCTTATCATTCATCAGACCCTTCAGTTGGTGCAGTTTCTTCACTTCTGGTTGTGGAAAGGTATAATATGCGTTGTTCTTTTTGAGAGCTGTAATAACACTTTCCATCTGGATATGAAAAACTAGTAAATATAGAACAGGGTGTGAAAAAATGCAGCCTGAAAAATGAAAACACCAAGATGTTAAGAATGCTATGATATGATGCAAATACAATGCAAGGCACATATGATCAATCTGGAACTGTCTAGACGCTGGATACAAGAGCCAAGTGAACAAAAACCCTGGATCCTCTGAATAACAACCCATATATACATTCATGTGGGTCACATATAATTTCAGATTATGGTCCAGAACCAAATAACTCAATAATTCCAAGGTCATAGTAACCAAATGAACACATAAGGCTGTACTGGTAGTGTGGGTATGATGAGGTTGAAGGATTCCTGCAAACCTGTAAACCCTTCCCAATATCACGGGTGTTCTCCGGGTCAAACATCATGGACTCTCAAAGCCGAATAACAATAATATGTTCATCATTTCCGAGAAATGGCTCATGACCAAATCATGGAATCGGTTAAGCATTATGTACCACTCAGGAAGGTCTTAGTTGAGTCCGGGAAAAACAGACCATCCTATGCGAGTTCCAAGTGGGCCCTCGGGTGTGAATGGGTTTGCCACTGAATGTGGTCTGCCACTGTCACCACTGGAGAGGGATGTTTCCACAAGGTTCTCAATGATCGGTCCCCAGTCGCACATAACTATCAAGTTTGTGTAATGAAGTAGGGAAGATCCCTATATCAAGACACTTCCAAGACGATCGCAAATCTGGGTGTGAACGCACTAATACCCCATGACAAGATACCATGGGGCCAAAGTGATGGTCCACGCTAAGTCCTATGGTGCACTCAAGCCGGGTATTTGGCTAGCCTCATCTCACAAATCACAAGTAACCCCCAACCCACCAAACAGAAAACCAATCCAGACAGTCCAGTATAATATATAATGCATGAATATAAATACTGAAAGCAATAAATAAAGCAGTACATAAACTGTAAATAAACAACAGTAACATATACCTAAAGCATCAAACAATCAACACCCAAAGAACAGAAACAAACAAGTGTTAGGAGAGACTTTCAAGGGAACCAGAGATTCTGGGTTCGGTCCCCAGCAGAGTCGCCAGTTGCCGCTCCCTAGATTTCCATCCTGGTACAAACGCGAAAGTGGTGCAGAAAAGGTAGAGTCGCCAGCCAGGCAGTTTTATCCCGAAGGAGGGGGAATGGTAATGCTGCACAAACCGAAAAAAGAAAAGGAAGGAAACAGGTCCTGCGAACCAAATAATCTGGGTTCGGGAGTCGGTTACAACTTGGGAAGGTATTAGCACCCCAGATCATCCGCCGTACCCGAAGGGATCCACGCTTGTAAAGAAATTATTTCAAAGGGTGTAAGAATGAAAGCTACTGCAAAAGAAAGACTGAAACTGGATAAAAAGAAAAGAAAGGGGGAAAATGTAGGAAAACGAAAAGAGTGCTCGAACGGGCCCTACCCCGCTGCCTACGTACGTCATATGGACATGAGGATAAAAGTCGTCGTAGTTCCCCTAACTAGGGGTGTAAAAGATTGCTTATGTTTTAAGCCTGAACTGCTTATGTCAATGCTCAAGCATTGCAGGCTCGGACGACGAGTGTGTTACCGTCTTGCAAAGTGACAAACGATGAGAGTGAGTGAGATGAGAAAAGAAGTCCTGAAGGAGAGACGTTTATTGTTGGTTTGTGTCTTTATGAGTCTTTTATGAGTGTGGCACAAGGAAGTGAAAGCAAATCCTTTTCTAGGGAATGTGTCCTTATTACCACATCCCAAAATAGAATGAATAACAAGTCCACCAAGAATGAAGAAGATCCTCAAACCTGTTTCCTAAGATTAGGATTTAAATTCACTAACGTGTATGATATTATTAAGTGTTTTTGTGAATTAAATAAAGAAATGTTTTTTATGATTTTCTTTGAAAGTATGAAAAAAGGGAAGGTCAACTCAACTATTATTATATGTTTTTTAGGTTTTGTTTGAAGATGAGAAAGAGAGAGCACCAAAAGGATCTCAAAGGTAAAAACTAAAAGGGGGACTAACAACCCTAAATGTTATCATGTAAAGGTGGACCTAAGGTTAGTGTGGTTTGAACTCTATCCTAATGAAGAGGAAGGAAAGAAGAAAAGAGAAAAGAAGAAGAGAAGAAGAAGAAGAAGAAGAAGAAGGAGCTAGAAGACAACTTACTTCTCTAAAGAAGGTAAGTTGATTCCAAAGGGAAAGAAAAGAAGTTAAACAAGTGATGGCATAAGGCACATCTCAATCACAAGTTAAGGAAGCAATAAAGGAAGAAGAGAAAATAATTGGAGATGTGGGAATCACATCCACACCTCTCACTTACCAAAGCCCCTGAAATGGTTAGAGATGCTCACAAATGATAAGAGAAAAAACAAATAAGACCAAATGAAATGAAAACAAGAAAATGATCATATCAACCCACCACAATCAGAATGACAACTTCATATCCAAGCACTAAGATCAAGCATACAACATCACATAAGAAGTAGAACAAAAAGTCACAAACAACTAGCAAAGAAGTGCGGGAGAAGTTAGATGAAGACATTAAATTAAAATGGGCAAACAAGGCAAACATCCATGAACAAAACCAAAGTTAGCACCTAGACATGTCTAATAAGTGCCTAAAAAGAAGATCTAAACATCAATTGAAACAAACAAACACATGAGAAGTCAAGTAAGAGAAACATGAAGAAGCTTAGGGTGGAGTGAAGCATGCATAGGAATGTGTAACCTAAAGCACAAGCAACTCAAAGCAAAAATGGTTGTGATCAACATATAAAGACCAAGAGCATATACATATGTTAAATGAACCTCAAACAACCTATAGGAGTTGACACAAGTGCCCTCCTAACCTAATAAGCAAGCATACATCAAGGAAGAAACTCAAATTAGAGCAAGAAAACAAGAAAAATCATATCAAATGGAAAAAGGAACCAAAAATTCTACAAATAAGCACAAAGATTCCTCAAATCTATAAAATCAACATGCCAAAAGGAAAGGCCCACAAACAGAAGAAAACTATGGTAATGGAAGACATAAATGGCAATTAGGGTTTTGAATCTTACATCCAAAGCAACTTGACAAAATCTAATCATACAATCCCTAAAAAATATAAGATAAATAATGCATAAACTTCATCATGTTAGAAGTCAAGAGCAAAAAGAATCAGGTCCAAACTCAATTCCAAGTTCAAGATAGAAATTATACAAGTTAGCATGTGAACTTAAAGAAATAAAATGAGGAAACTAAACTACACAATTAATTCAGTCATGAAAATTAAAAATAAATGGAAAATAAAAATGCACAAAATTAGAGAAAACTCAAATTAACATTCATGATTGTTTTGGTGATTCTTAGAAACTCCTAACTATTTTAAAAAATTAAAAACCAAACAAAATAATAATAAAAAACAAAAAGCAAAGGAGGTACAGTCAGCAATTGATTTCAGTTCAAACAATATGGGCTTATGAAGGAGGGAGGTGCGAAGAGCAACATAAGGCCCAAAGTATCCAGCACATTCTCATAAAGCTTATTGTGGAAATTCAATTATTCAGGAAAAATAATGGACCATCAGATCAAATGAACACACAAGATTAGGTCAATATCACAAAATAGTCAACAAATCCACATCAACGTGCATAGGTGCATGCCAGTTATGGTGTAGTGTCACACAAATGGATTAATTCAGCAAAAAATATAAACATGAAGTCACGTGCCAGGAATGAGGATTTTTAATGTGCTGGTGTTCTGTGAGCCGTTTAGATCAAACATCCAAGGGCTACAGAGTTATCTTCTTCGAATTTGAATCCAAACAAGTTTCCAGTATCCGGCAACCGGAGCCCTAGCTTCGGCGCGAGAAAACTGATAACCATAAACTAAACATCACATAAATGAATAATATGCTCCAGATCAACTAATTAAAACACGTAGATCTCAAATATGACATTAGATTTCCAAATAGATCAACACACAAGGAAACTCAAACAAGAACAAATTCACGGATCAAACTTTAATTCAACCATACAGTCTTAATATCCATCCATTTTCAAAACAAATCGCATCAATGTGCTCAGCAAAGCAAGTAGATTATTTCTCACACAAGAAATCAAGGATTCAGATCTATGAATTGGAAGCTCACCTGAAACTTGCAGAGTATGAATTAGGTCAAGTGAAGCCTCCAACTGCTGCAAATCAAAGCCTTTGAACCTCTCTTTGCAAAATAAATGCAAGAGAGAGCTTGAAAACCTCTGGATCTTGGAACTCGAAAGTAATTGCACTTGAATGGAACCTTGTGAAATCTTCACTTTCTGCTTGAATCAAGGGTTGATCTATGATCCTTAGAGCTCAGGGATGAAGAAAATGTAGCTAGTCTAGGCAGTGAGTAAGGGATGAGGGAGATTCGAACGAAAATGCAAAGATGCAAGAAATTTGAGAGTGTGAGAATGAAGGAGTCTCTAGCCTCAAATTTGTGTGCAATTACTTAAAAATGATGAAACCTCAATGTTGATTAGGGTTTGTGAGAGGATGCACGTGAGGATAGTGTGATTGGCATGAATTTGCAAAATGGCATGAAGAGTGTGATAACATCCCTTGTGCGTGCTCATCCTTGTTCAAGTGCATATGCTGACTTGCACTTACTCATTTTCCACCCTTGGATCAAACTTGGATTAAAAGAAGACTTGGATCATGCTTTTTTATGATGTTTTGCATTTTTGCATTTTGTGAATTACACCTCTCTCAATGCACGATATTCTTACTTTCTTTTGATCCAAATGATTCTTATGCAATACTTTAAGGTATTATGACCTCACTTAGTCCATAGAATAGCTTGAAAACAAATTGCATGTCCTTTTGCAAATTGGTGGAAAGTTGGAATTTAAGTAAAACCCTAAAAAATGCCTAACTTCAAATGTGCATAACTTCTTAACCACAAATTCTATGGACAAGTTCTTGTACTTTTTGAAAATATGAGAACATGCCCTACAACTTTCATGTTTGAAGAAATTTCATTTGGAGCCATCTTGATCATGCAAGAATTACCTGAAGATTAGGGCAAAGCTTGCCAAAAATAGTAACTTTCATTACAAGTCACTTACTAAAAATGGAAACTCTTTCAAAACCTCTTGATTCTTGATCTTTGAGATCACCAAAGCTCTTCTTTGACCTTAAGAAGGTCCCTTGACTTGTAAAATGGGATTGGACCCCTTGAATTCTCACAGTTGACTTTTTAATTGCACAATTGACCAATTTCTTCCTTTACAAGTAACTGATGAATTGATTGACTTACTCAATGAGTTTTCTCACCAAATTTAATACATAATCTTAAAATATCATATGAAAGACTTTGACCACAAGAATTGGTCAAAAATACAAGAAATCCTTGCCCAAATGCAAAACCCTAATTCAGGATTCATCTGTGTAGGAGATTGTTGCTTCCTTGATCTTCTGATGATCTCTCACCCTTCTTGGCTCTTATGGATGACTTTGTGCTTGTATTGGATGTGAGGATACCTTATGTGCTTCTTACAATGTCACTTGGTCTTTGTATTGACTTGAAAGACTTCAAATTTCCAGATGATTGCTCATATGCCTTATGCTAGAACATGTGAATGTTATGCTTCATTTTTCTATGCTAGATGCTAGGACATGGTATGCTTATGCTATTCTTATGATGTTCAAATGATGATAAAAAGGAGATGACAAATTTGGGGTGTTACACCAAGAATCAACAAAATAAGCATGCATTTTGATACAAAAATCAGAATTGGCATCAAGCATGGAAGTGTAATAAGTAAGCAAGAGTGAAATAATGAACATACATGTGATCATACATTTCAAACAATGCACAACATACCATTTAAGCACTTAATCAATTGAATCATGCATGGATCATTAAAGATGCAGCAAAACAGCATGTGAAACACTTATTACATGCTAATTAATGAGTTTGAACATGGCAACAACATACACAAATCACTTTATGCATTATTTCACAATTAAGCACGAAAATGGAAAGTAGCAAATACGCATGTCAAAAGGACTCAAAACTATGGAATCATGCACCTAAAATGGTCTTAAAAATTCCCTAAAATCATGATCTATCAATATATGGAGATTAAAGGAACAATGAAAAGCAAGCATGCCATAAAACAAACAATTTTTCAAAATCTTAACAACGTTAACCAGTTAACGTTGGGGGTTAATCGATTAATGGCTTCAAAATTTCAATTCCAGTGGCAAAATATAACGTGTTAACCGGTTTACCCCAATGGTTAACCGGTTAACACTGGACAGAATGCAAAAACCAACAATGAAATAAGCATTTCTAGCCACTAACCTACTTCTAAAAGCTCCTATTACATCCATGAACATGCTAACACGAAAATTCTACTCAAACCTAGTCCTCTACCACCTATTAGCATCAAGAACTAGCTATAATTCTATCTATCAACAATCAAAATAAGCTAAACGCAAGCAAACCGTAAAAACGATCAAAACGCAATCAAATGATAAACAATCGAAGAATGCCATACGACGAGATGAAGAGAATAAATTAAAAGAGAAGAAACAGTTTCAGATTCACCAACCTACAAAGCGGAGGCTTGCTTTAGTGAGTGTTACTATATCGATCAAAATGCGAATGAAGAAGAAAACCAGAGATTCCTAGCTTTGATCCGCGATTGCAAAA
The DNA here is from genome assembly GCA_963966055.1 of Lathyrus aphaca. Taxonomy (NCBI): domain Eukaryota; kingdom Viridiplantae; phylum Streptophyta; class Magnoliopsida; order Fabales; family Fabaceae; genus Lathyrus; species Lathyrus aphaca. The sequence continues at coordinate 143,204,421 of OZ014519.1, forward strand.
TAAATGCAATTGATGACGATCTTGATGAACACTTGCAAAATCACTTCCGAAAAGCTAAAATCAATCCAAAGAACAACAACAACTTGTTCAATAAGCTATGGAAATGATGTTAATGAAGGTTTAGCTTCAAGTTCTTTAAGCTTCAATGCAAAACTTGAAGAACTTTAATGAAGAAGCTTTGGTGAAAGGTTGAAATGGAGGAAAATTAAGAGAGAAATGAGATAGATGAAGTGAAATTGTGAAAATGAAGTTGAAGTTGTAAGGTTTGGAATGAAATGAACTTATAGAGGTTAGGATTGGCATGAGGCTTGGGCATGGAGCTAGCTTTGGCATTAGGTTAGGACAATGAGGTTAGGACTTAGGCTTGGAGTTAGTTAAAGTTGGTTAGGGTTTCTAGAATATTCCTTGGAATGTGGTAGAAGAATCTAGAAAGTGGTGGAAGAATTCAAGGCAAAATGGAGTGGGAAAATGGAGTGTAATGTAAGGTGGAAAAAAGTCGGGAAAAGTGTGAGAACCAACTAACTTTTGAAATTTTTCCACAATTTTCGCCCCCGTTAACCGGTTAACCCCAGGCGTTAACTAGTTAACGAATGAAAAACTTGAATATTTTCCTTTTTTGTAGGAAACTCTAAGATTGCATCCGCACCGTCCATCCTGAGTCGATCTTGATTTTACTTTTTTCCAGGGCTTTGAAAAAACCTTGTGAGCCTCTTGCAGTATCACTTGGCTCTGATTGATTTTGAAGATCAAACTGCTGGATGACTGACCACATGCCCTATGCTAGTGACCATGGATGTTATGCCTCATTTTTCTATGCAAGAATGTTTGATCATGTATGCAATATGCTATCTTATATGATATGAAAATGAGAGGGCAAATTTTGGGGTGTTACAGTATACATGTATGTCATTGATGTTGCATAGTTGAATAACATACCAAGGTGGGGTATGGTTGTTGTTGTTGTGATGTTGGTGCGGTCATGAAATAGGGATCGTACATGGCCATGAAATAGGGGTCAAGGGTCTGATCATGAAATAGGGATCATACTGGACCATGAAAGAGGGGTCGAGAGTTCCGACGGGGACTGGATCTTGAAATAGAGATCGGATATGGTACCGCATGCATAGAGTCAAGTAGAGTCTCATTGCATGATTGTTGTTGTTGTTGTTGTATATGCATTATTGATGTAGGTGATGTTATTGAGGTGTGTGATAGTTTTTGTTGTATGTAATGTTGTTGAATAGTTGTTGTTGAGAAGTGGGGTATTGTTTTCTGATACTTGCTTAATTTCTATTATATTACTCTTTGTGATGTAAGTATCTCACCCCTTCTGTTTAAATGTTACCCTTAAGTTTCTAACGTGCAGGTGAGCAGGATAAGTCGAGTGGTGGTCAGTGAAGTCAGTGTACTTCACGTCTTAGGGTGGCAGCTCTGATACATAGATTTGGGAGTCGGGATGATGTAGTTTTATCTGTTATTTTGTTTAGAAAACATTTCCTTGTAATTGAAGTTTAATGATGCTGATTTTAAAAATATTTTCGCTGCATGTTGAATACTCACTTTTGAAAACGTATCACTGAGCAATTTATGGTGTTTTGAAGTTGATTGTAACACTCAAATAAAAAGTTGAAAATTTTACTCTGATAATTACAAATAATTTTGTGGGGTAATTTGGGTGTTACATCTGCTTGGTCGTTAGTTTGGGGATGCTCGACGGACATGAAGTGTTGTTTTGTACCTAGGTTAGTGACAAAATCTTGGAACCTTATATCTATGGACTACGTTCCGTTGTTGATGACGAGGACCTAGGGTATGCCGAATCGGGTGAGGATATTTCTTTTGAAGAAACAAAGTATATTTTACGTTGTGATTTTAGCAAGGGCTTCGACTTATATTTGTAAACTACGTTCCATTTTTGGTGACGAGGACCTAGGGGATGCCGAACTAGGCGAGGATATTTCTTTTGAAGAAACAAAGTATATTTTACATTGTGATTTTAGCAAGGGCTTCGGCTTTGATCCACTTTGTGAAGTAGTGGACACCGACGATGATTTATTTGTTTTGATAAGATCCAGTCACGAAGGGTTCGAGGATGTCCATCCCCCACCAGGTGAAAGGCCACGGGGATGACAGGGTCTATAGCTTGCTAGGGGGAGATAGGTGCATGTCCTCGTGTTTCTGGCATCAATCGTATTCCTTGACGTGTTCTTTCGTGTCGTGCTACATCGTCGGACAATAGTAACGCGCTCAGAGTTCTTTTCATGCTAAGGATTTTCCTCATAGATGTTGGGCGTTAATTCCTTCATGGATTTCTCCAAGGATTTCGGGGACCTTTTCTTCGTCAATGCACTTAGGTAGTGGAATGGATAATCCTCGTCGGTAGAGTTTGCCTTCGATGAGGACGTAGGAGCATGCCCTTGTTTTGGTTGTGGACGCCTCCTTTGGGTCGACAGGCAGTTCGTCTTTCGTAAGATAATTGTAAATGGGGGTCATCCAACAGTGGGCGTCGTCGATGGCGTTTACGTCGAGTGGTGCAGACGGTTCCCCGATGCTTGGTCGCAGGAGGATTTCTTGAATCACAAGTTTGTTCCCACACTTATTTCATGTGCTCTCTAGTTTAGACAAGACGTTCACTCACGTATTATGATCACGTTGTACATGTTGGACTTCCAAGAATCTAAATTTTCTAAATTTTCTTTGACGAGGGCCAAGTACTCGATGAGGATGTCGTTCTTAGCTTGATACTCTCCTCGTACCTGGGATACTACGAGATGAGAGTCGGTGGAAATTTTGACTTCTTTTGCCCCTAGGTTTTCGGCCAGTCGTAGGCCTTCCAGAAATGCTTCGTATTCAGCCTGGTTGTTGGAAGTCGGGAAGGCCAAAGCTAGTGATACTTCAATCAAGATGCCATCTTCATTTTCGAGGATGATAAATGCGCCACTTACTGTCGAGTTGGAGGCGTCATCCACAAAGATCGTCCATTTGTGGGCACCGCTATTCGGGATTGGTTGGTATGTCATCTCGATAAAGTCGGCCAGGACCTGCGCCTTTAAGGATTTCTCGATTTTGTATTGAATGTCGAACTCTGACAGTTCCAGAGACCATTTCAACACCTGTCGGAAATATCGGGTCGTTCGAGCAGCTGTTTTATGGGTTGATATGTCCAGACTTTAATGCTATGGACGAGGAAGTAGTGCCGTAATCTCCTCGCTGCATTTATCAGAGCTAAATCAACCTTTTCTATCTACTGATATCTAAACTTGGGGCCCAGTAAAGCCTTGCTCGTAAAGTAGATAGATTTATGTCTGTCAGTTGTTTCGCGGATAAGGGTCACGCCGACTGTCTCGGTAGCCACAGACATGTATAGGTACAGTGTTTCCCTTTCTTGTGGTCGCGATAGCACCGGTGGTTCGGGGAGTGCCTTCTTAAGGTGGAACAATGCTTGTTCTCATTCTTCGTTCCATTTGAAGGTGGCTTGTAATACCTCAAAATGTTCCCTTTCATTTCCCCAACATTTTGCATAGCATTTAGCATACATAAGTGCATTAAATAACCAAAAACATTGCATCATGTGTAGTATGGCTGAGGCATAGGTATGTGATCAATGATTAGAGCAACTGAAGGCTATACAAAGCCAACCAAAGTGCCACAAAGCTTCTCAACCTTGTGCAAAGGGTTTACAACATCCTACAAGTCTTCATTTGAAGCCACAAGCCATGGAAATATTTGGTATAATCAGAGATGGCAAGCAGTGCAACATCTCCTGATGAAAAAGGCCAAATTAAGGTTTCACTTCTACTGGGCTTCTGCATGAATTTATGATTCAAAGTGGATTCCTTTGTCTTATATATGATGTCAAGTGCCTAGGGTTAAAATTTCGTCCATAAAATCATTTTGGAAGATGTTCGACTGGCCAAATGACTGAAAATCGAGGAATCGGGGAAAAGGCAACCGAGCTAGGTAAAAAAGGTCGACTCCTGACTTTTAAGATCAAAATCATGAAATTAGGGTTACAATGATCCTATGGTTCTAATTTGGTCAAGAAATGATGGAGGAATCATAAAAAATCAAGAAAAAAAATCATTTGAAAAGTGGTTAATTTCACCTTTCCCTCCACTTTTCTTTCCACTTTCCTTCCACATTTCCTTTCATTCTTTCCCTCTTGTTTTTCCACTTCAATTCCACTCCATTTCCCTTGGATGCTTCTACCATGTTCCACAACCTTCTAGAGTATTCCATGGAATATTCCAAGGAATATTCTATTCCTTCTCCAACCCTAACCCTAACTAACTACAAACCTAACTCCATTCCTAAACCTAAATCCATTCCCAAACCTAGCTCCAAGCCTAGCCCCTATATAATCATTAATCACTTCAATGCAAAAGGTTCCCAATTTTTTTACTCTCTCACAATTTCTAGAATCACTTTTTCTCTCTCACTTTTCCTCTATTTCCCTTTTCACCAAAGCTTTTTGAAGAAGCTCTTCAAGTTTCACATTGAAACTTGAAGATCTCAAAGCTTAGCCTCCAACCTCCATTGATTGTGGATTGTAGAAGAAGAAGCTACTGATTTTTGTGAAGATTTCGACTTATCGGAAGTGTAAGAAGGCTCAAGCATCAAGAACGCATTTATTTTGCGGATTCGCGGTTTTCTTGGTTTTCTCTTCGATCAAGCTTCGATTCATGCAACATCAACCGAAGCACTTCTATGCTTCGTAGGTTGGTGATCTAAATCAATTTTCCTTTAAGTTATTCTCTTCATCTTGCCATTTTGGCATTCTTTAAGTTCTTTTCGTATTACTTGTGGTTGGTTACGTTTTCGTTACGTTTTCCTTGCGATTTGTGGAGTTTAATAGGTTAGAAGTTAGGTTGTAGCTTGTTATAGATTCTAGCATGTGTTAATAAGCCCTAATTGAGTTGAAATTCGTGTTAGCATGATTAGGTGGGGGTTAGGGTTGTTTAGAAGGAAGAATGTGGCCAAAAGCACTTATTTCAAAAGCATTTTTCACTTTCTGTTCAGCGTTAACCGATTAACGGTTTGGTTAACCGGTTAACGCATGCGTTTTTGGCCAAATTTAGTGTTGTCTGGGGTCCGTTAATGGGTTAACCGTTTGGTTAACCGGTTAACGCTGTTAGTTTTTGTTTTTTAGCTTATTTTCTTGCTCAATCTTGCTTCCTAGTGCTTCTAATGTTCATGTATGTTTAGGTATTGATTTTAGGGAATTTTTGTGTCTATTTCCAGTAGACGATTCATTTGTTTCGAGTTATTTCGACATGATTCCATTCATTTTTCCATGTTTTGTGTTAAATATGTAAATGTGATATAATTGACTCTTGATGTGTTTTGCTACACTTTAATCATTTGTTTCACATGTTAAGTGCTTGCTTAAATTCAATATGTGCTTCATGATTATTGTCATTGCTTGCTTGATTGATAAAGTGATTATCATTGCTTGCTTGGTTGTTCTTGTTGATCATTGTTCATGTTGATCATTGTTTATCATTCACTTTGTGCACATAAATAAAAATGATCAAATCTGCCCCATGTTTTCATAGCTGTTTGTTAATATAGGTGCTGTAAAATACATGCTGTTTGTTATGTTTGCATGATGTATGTGACTTTTTACACCTACTTTTATGTTGTATGCTGGCTGTAAAAGGTTGCTTTGTGTTATGCATTGTTTTGATAGCTGCTCTTAGTTTAGGGGCTGTAGTAGGTGCTGAATTTTTGTTTTAGCATTTTTTAGTTCCTCTAGAATAAAGATAGAGTTTAGATAGAGTCATAGAGTTATTAAGATTTAATTGGTGTATGTTTGCTTTATTATTTTTAATAAAATGCACACTAATATTTGTTTTGTAGGGAGGGAAAGGTATGTTTCCTTACACCTTATCCTTTTATTTTATTTTTATGCATTTTCTTTATGCATTTAATTCACTCTTTTCCTTCCATATTTGTTGTTGGTAGGGTTCCCCTTTGTTAGGACCAACTTATCTTCCTTAGGAAGTAAGTTGCTTCCTCTTTATTCTCTCTTTTCCTTTTGCTCTTTAGGATTAGAAAAGCCTCACTCACCATTAGGACCACCATTTTAATAAATAACTTAGGGTTATGTCTTAGTTCCCCTTAATTTTTGTCCTTTTCCGATTTGAGTCTTCTTTCTCATCTTCAAACAAAATCTAAAAAGACTTAATAAATGCATGAAAGGATCCCTTGTGTGTAGCCTTATTCCATGAGGCACTTACATTCATTCCATCTTGGAATAGTGTAAGCTTGTCTAGCATGATGTACAAGTCTCATCAAGGGGTTGTTTCACAAAGAAAACATAAAAGATATTTCTTCACAAAAACTACAAAAACACTTAATAAAGTTCAACAAGCTAGTGAACTTAAACCCTAATCCTTGGAAACAAGTCTTGGATAAATTCTCCTTGCTTGGTGTGCTTATTCTATTATTCCATCTTGGAATGTAGTAGCAAGTACACATTCCATAGAAAAGAGTTTGAATTCACTTCCTTGTGCCAAATTCATGCAAAACTCTTAAAAGGAAAAAACAAACAATAAGCGGCTATCCTGCGGGAACTTCTCTTTCTCATCTCATTCACTCATAACGCGAACTTGCGACAACTTATCTCGCATGCAAGACGGTAAACGCACTCGTACCAGACGAGCCTGCAACACCTGAGCATAGACATACGCAGTTCTAGCCATAAAAAACAAACAAATAGTTCCCGCCTTAGTTAGGCAAACTACGTCGACTATGATCCTCATTTTCCCGATGAGGTACATAGGCATCGGGGTAGGGCCCGTTCGAGGACATTCTTTATTTTCCCTACATTTTCCCCATTCTTTATTTTGGTTCTTTTTAAGTTCCATTCTCATTTCAGTTCCATTCCAGTTAGTAGTTTTATTCAACAGTAGTTATTTTCTCACCCTTTGAAACAAACAAGCAAGCGTGGATCCCGTCGTGTACGACGGACGGTCTGGGGTGCTAATACCTTCCCAGGTCGTAACCGACTCCCGAACCCAGATCTTTGGTTCGCAGGACCTTTTCCTTTCCTTCTTCCTCAGGTTTGTGCAGCATTACCTTTCCCATTCATTCGGGATAAAAATGCATAGCTGGCGACTCTAGCTTTTCCACGCCACTTTCGCGTTTGTACTAGGATGAAAGTCCCAGGAGTGACAGCTGGCGACTCTGCTGGGGACCGAACCCAGAATCTCTGGTTTCCCTTGTAGAGTCAATCCTAGCGCCTGTTTGTTTTTGCTTTCTTTGGATGTTTATATGCGTGTGTTGTTGTGCTTATTTACTGTTTTCGTTTACAATTTATTTTACAGCTTTATTTACTGCTTTCAGTATTTATTTTCACATGCATCATATGCTGGACTGTTTGGCTTTCATTTTTTCTGTGGGATGGGGTTATTGTGAGATGAGCTCGTAATCGGGGATCGAGTGCACCCTAGGACTTAGAGTGGTTCCACTTTGGCTTCATGGCATCTTGCTATGTTGGTAGTAGTGAGTTCCACACCTTGACTTGCGACCTTCTCGGAAATGTATTGATGCCGGAATCTTTCTGGGGCAATACACAACCTTGATAGTTATGTGCAGTCAGGGGACCGATCATTGAGATCCTTTGTGGAAAGATCCTTCTCCAGTGATGACAGTGGCAGACCACATTTGTTGGCAAACCCACTCGCATCCGAGGGCCCACTGGGGACTCGCATAGGATGGCCTGGTTCTCTCATAGGAATCCAGTTAAGGAAAACTGATTGTATGACGATAGTATTGTACCCTTCGGGATGAATATGCTATTGTTTCTCGATTCAGTGCTTGAAGCCGGGGACTTATGAGGGATGCTTGTTTCCTTGGACTCACCTGAGACCTCCCTGAGTAGTATATAATGCCAAACCGATTCCCTAATTTGGTCATGAGCCATTTCTCGGAAATGGTGAACGTATTATTGTTATTCGGCTTTGAGAGTCCGTGATGTTGACCCGAGTAGCACACCTGTAAGATTGGGAGGGGTTTACAGGATTGCAGGAGCCCTAAATTTTAACATACCCATTATCCCAGCACACTTTAGTGATATGATCTTGTTCTGTTAATTATGGATTCTGAAGTCATGAACTCTTGATCAGAGATACTTGTGATGATGTTGTGGCCTTGCAGAGACACTTGATCACTTGATTAACTACACAAATACATCACTAATCACATGCCTTGCCTTGCATAACATCATAACATCATTAATCATTTGTGTTCTTTTTATTCTCAAGGTTCATTACCTCCTATTTCTGGTCATATTTATTGCTTCAACATGGAGATTCCAAGGAAAAGAAATGTCCACTATACTTTCCCACAACCGGAGACAGTGAGTATTCAGGGATTGATTAGCTTGATGGGTGACAAAGTCCTTTATGATTTCAGGAAAGAGTTTGGAAAGATCCTGGATTATGTGAGGAAGCCCATAGTTGACCAGAGGGATAGCTTGCATTCTTTGTTGCAGTTCTATGATCCACAGCTGAGGGTATTTGTTTTCCCTGATTATATCTTGGCACCTACATTAGAGGAGATTTCTAGTATGCTGAATATTCCTATTAAAGAAGGTATGCCTTATTATGCTTCAGAGAGGACCCATCATCATGAGGATATCACTGTTGCCTGTCATTTGAGTATGCTCAGACTCAAGATGGGATTAGAAGCTGGCCAAAGTAAGAGGGTCCCTTTGGAGTTTCTTATCACAAAGGCACATATCATGGCATTGGGAAAGAAATGGGCAGACTTCAGAGCATTATTAGCCATGATAGTGTATAGAATCAGTTTATTTCCAGGAGAGAAAGGGCTAATTAGTATGGAGGCCATTACCATCTTTGTCAAAATAAACCCTGTACCTACATTGCTAGCTGACTTCTACTGTGGAGTTCACCACAGGAATGAAATGAGGATAGGACATGTAAATTGTTGTGCTCCCTTATTTGCTGAATGGTTTGTAAGGCAACTCCCTAAATCATGACCTTTCCTGGATTTGAAACAGTCTTGGAATATCAAAAATTGGAAGCCTTGGTTCAGCAACTCAGGTTGGAGAATCAAGAAGCCTACAATTCATGCCAGAAATTGAAGATGCAAAACCAAAAATTGGAGGAAAGAGCTCACAAAGCTGAAGAAATGGTCAGACTCAAGCAGCAATACTTTCAAGAAAGAGAGCTCTACTTCAAGAAAAGGGGATTAGCTGAAACTCACAAGGCGGCCCAGCGCCGGAAAGAAAAGAAAGAGTTGAATGAAGCTAATGAAGCTATCACCTTATGGAAAGAGAAGTGGAAAGACAATTTGAAAAGGCAGAAAGAGCTGGAAGCCAAGCATAAGCTGGAAATCAAGAGTCTTCATGATTCTTTGGATGGAAAGAGAGAGCTCCTTCAGAAGGCTTATCATCAAGAGAAGAGTCGTCTCCAAAGTCTAGCAGAAAGCCAACAAGCAGTAAAGGAAGCTCAAAGAGAAATAGAAGAATTGAAAGCGAAAGCTGATGTGAAGAGAGCCAAGGTTGATCCTATTACAATCCCGGAAAGTGAAAAGGTGTTCCTACAACTAATTGAGGAGTTGCATGCCTCCTTTGACCTTAGGGATATCCTAATTTAAAAGCTCGTATAGGAACCTACACATCCAGATGTAGCTCAGCTGTTGCAAGGTGTCAAGCACCTTAGCTGTAGGTTACGGGATGTAGATTTTCCTAAGCTTTAGTCTTGTATTCATATGACTTGGATTACCCACAGGCTTGTGTAACACCCCAAATTTTACCTCTTCTTTTTAAGCATCATATCATACCATAGTCATCATAAGCATATCATATTCTTGACATCTTTGCATGGAAAGATGAGGCATAACATTCTCATGACCTAGCATTAGGCATATGATCATCTGTGGAGGGATTTGAAGCATTTAAAGCTATAGCAAGAGGCCCAATGGATTTTCTCAAGTCCTATGAGGAGTCTACATTGCATTCACAAGCCTAAGATCATTCACAAAAGCCCAGAAGGTTGGAGGATCATCAGGGAATTCAAGCTAGGGCAAAGCTCCTACACAATGATCCCAAATTAGGGTTTGAGTTTCAAGCATGAAAACTTTGTGACTTTGGCCATTTCATTTGGGAAAAGTCTCTCATATGTTAATAGTATCCTAGGGATGAAATTTGGTGAGAAAATTCCTTGTGGAAGTCAAGTATTTCTTCAGTTGCTTGTAAATGAAGAAATTGGTCAACTGTGCAATCTAGAAGTCAACTGTGAGATTTCAAAGGGTCCAACCCTAGTTTTCAAGCCAAGGGATGTTCTTATAACCTTAGAAGAGGTTTTGCAAAGTCAAAAATCAGGAATCAAGAGGTTTTGAGGGGTTTTGCATTTTTTGCATGGGATTGGTCATGGAAATTTCCATTTTTAGTAACTTTTTGCCCTAATTTTCAAGTGAACATAACTTTGTGAAAAAAGCTTCAAATGGATTGCCATCAAACATGAAAGTTGAAGATTAAAGTCTCCCATTTTTAAAAAGTACAAGAGCATTTTCATAGCCTTCATGGTTTGGGAGAAAAGCCCTTCGAAAATTGCCTAAATTCTAGGGCATGGCATGAAATTCAAGCTTTCCACAAATGCAAAACTTCATGTAACTTGTTTTCAAGTCGTTGGATGCACAAAGTAAGCTTACAATACTGCAAGTCAATGCATGAAATGAATTTTTGCCCAAGGAAACAATCAAATTTGTGCATGAGAAGAGAAATATTCCATAAGGTGCAAAAATGCATGATCATGAGAAATGCATGACTCTCACATCCAAGGGCTAAGATGCTTTCAGTTTTGAACCAAGGGCTGGATTGTGGTTTGACATGTGCAAAGAATGAGAAGGATGCACGAGTGTTTCATGACTTCACACCAATCTTGCCAAATTTTCAAAATCATCCTCACACTCTCCTCTCACGTGCATTTCCTCTTATTTTTCACCAGTGATCATTTGGCATGATATAAAAGAAAATTAGGGTTTCATTTCACCCAGATCCATCACATTTTGTTCACTCTCAAGTTTTGGCTTCCTTTGCATTTCTTTTCGAATCTCATCACTCTCTCACTCATTCATCAAACAAATTACATATTCTGAATCCTTGAAGCATAAGGATCATTAATCCACCATTGATTTAAGCTGAAGTTCAAGATTTCAAGAGGTGCCATTCAAGTGCAGTTGCTCTCAAACTTTAAGATCCATAGCAATTCAAGCTCTCTCTTGCATTTATTTTGCAAGGAGAGGTTAGAGGAGGAAGATCTGCAGCATTTGGAGGCTTATCTTGACCTAATTCGTGCTCTGCAAGTTCAGGTAACCTACTGAATTCATGGATCTAGAAATGATTTTGATTGTGTGCTTTATGATCTGTGAACTTTGATGATTACTCTGCACTCTTTAGATTTAATTTTGATGCATTATTGAGTATTTTATGATGATTTGAAGTTTTATGGTCAGACCTGTTTGTCTTCGATCCAGCTTAGTTTGTGATCCATTGTGATTTTCATGAGTATATTTGGATTCAGCATGCTTGATTGAGTTGATATGGAGATTTTGAATCGTTTATGTTGTGATTTGTTATTGATTTGAATTTTCCGGTGCCGGAGCCCTAGCTCCGGTCACCGGATTCTGGAAATTGTTTGACCTGAGTTGTTATGAAGAAGATGAACATGGACCATTAGATTTATGATCTGGACGGGTATTGTGTTGCCAACACATTAATAAGAGGGCCTCTCTCTCACGTGACTTTCTAATTGCCCTATAATGCTGCATGTTTGCCAGTCCACAATAATTGTTGTGTGCGTGTGATGAGATCCACAGATTGTTTGACTTGTTTAGTTTTGTTGACTGACTTGGATGCGTGAGATTGATCTTTTGGTTCTCATTTTTTCCAGCATTTTTGAATATCCATCATAACTATTGTGAGATGCGCAAGATCCAATGGGCCTCAATGGCTATTCCCACCCCCCTGTTTTTGAGCCCAATGAGAAATGAACTGGAATCCCTTGCTATACGCACCCCCAGCCTGCTTCATTTATTTTATTTCTTTTTTATTTGCATTTTATTTTCAGTTTGGTTTTCATTTTTTAAAAATAGTTTTAGGTCATTAAAAATTATAAAAATAATTCATGAAAGGTCCTTTGAGTTTTCTCTAATTTTTGGTATTTTTATTTTCCATTTATTTTTATTTGGCACGTGGAAATTAATTGTTCTTTTTAATTAATTCATTTTTGTTTCATTTTAAAGTATTCTGACTTATTCATTTTCCATCTTGATTATTATTTTGAATTTTTGGTTGATTCTTTTTTCTCTGGATTCATGATGAAGTGTAGTTTATTGGTGATTTTTGTTCTGATTTTTAGAATTTTGTTTAATTGATTTTGGTCTCTAACTTGTGGGTGAAGCTTTCTAACCCTAATCCATGTTTGAACCCTCATTTGAATGATCAAGCTTCTGATTCTTTCTCCTTCCTTTTGGCATGTTGTTATGGTATGATTGAAGATCATTTGTGCAAGTTTGTGGAATTTTTAGATGCTTACTTGAATTGATTTGAATTTTAGTTCTTCACTTGTCCCTTTTTGCTTCTTTTGGATCATAAGTTCATTCCTTAGCTTAGAAGGGCACTTGTGCCAACTTCTTCTACTTGTTTAGAGCCTTATTAGGATATTGATACCTCTATGATCTTGGGTTGTGGTTGGTGCCTTAGGATTTTTGTAATTTGTTTGCTTTTGAAGTTCCTCCACACTTATGCATGATCACTTTACTTCCCTTGCTTCTTTCTTCTCATGATGTGAATACTTGACTAAGTGCACTTCTTCTCTTCATCTCACATAATCCTTAGACACTTTTCTAACATGATTAGGGTTCTGGTCTTGTACCTTGAGGTTGTGATTTGTTTATTTTTCTTTGCATCTTCTTATGTCCACTTTGTTTTGCCATGGTGATTCATGTTGCTTCATGTTGAGTTGTGTGATTCTTTTCTCATTCTTGTGCTTCAAGTTTGTATTTGACATTTGGATTTATGACTTCACTTCTGGTTGTGTACCTTTGGTATGGCATTTTGTTCATTTTATATTGCCTTTATACTTGTGTCACTAACCATTTCAGGGGCTTTGGTAAGTGAAAGGTGTGGATGTGATTCCCACATCTCCAAATCTTATCTTTTCTCTTCTTCTTATTATTGTTCTAACCTTGTGTTTGTTGGGCTTAGGCCTTACTTCTCCCCTCTTCTATTCTTTCTTCTTCTCCTCTTCTTCTTTCTTTCTTCTTTAGGATAGTAAACCTCACTAACCTAGGATTTTCCATGCATGATAACAATTAGGATTCATTAGTCCCCCATTAGACTTTTACCTTTGTGATCCTTTTGTTTTTCTTCTCTTCTCATCTCAGAACCCTAAAGAAGACACTTAATAAAGATTGGAGTGATATCTTGAGCAATAGCCTTATCCCATGAGACACTTGTAGTCATCCCATCTTGGGATAGTACAAGCTTGTCTTGTGATGCACAAGTCTGATCAGGATATCATCTTCACCAAGAACATCATAAAAAACACTTCTTCATTGTAAATACAAAAACACTTAATAAGTTAATGAGTTAGTGAGCTTAGGCCCTAATCTCTGGATTCATGTTTTGGGGATTTTCTCCTTACTTGAGTATGCTTGTTCTGTTATTCCATCTTGGAATGTAGTGACAAGTGCACATTCTAGGGAAAAGAGTTTGAGTTCAATTTCTTGTGACACACTCCTAAAAGCTTCTAAAAAACACAAACAAACAATAAGCGTCTTTCCTTCGGGAATTCTTTTCTCATCTCCTTCGCTCCGTCCGCGAACTTGCTCCTACTTGTCACTTTGCAAGACGGTTACGCACTCATCGTCCGAGCCTGCAACACCTTAGCATTGACATAGGAAGTTCAAGTCTTAATACACAAGCAATCCTTTCCACCCCTAGTTAGGGGAACTACGGCGACTCTGATCCTCATTGTCCAGATGAGGTACGTAGGCAGCGGGGTAGGGCCCGTTCGAGCACAATCTTTATTTTCCCTACATTTTTTTCTTTTCATTTCTTTTTCCAGTTCCCTTTTCTTTTCTTTTATCCAGTTCAGTTCCTTTTCTTTGCAGCATCTTTCATTTCCTCACCCTTTGAAACAGTTTCTTTGCAAGCGTGGATCCCGTCGGGTACGGCGGACGATCTGGGGTGCTAATACCTTCCCAGGTCGTAACGACTCCCGAACTCAGTCTCTTTGGTTCGCAGGACCCGTGTCCTTCCTTTTCTTTTCTTCTTGTTTGTGCAGCATTACCATTCCCATTCCTTCGGGATAAAAATGCTTGGCTGGAGACTCTATTATTTTCCACGCCACTTTTGCGTTTGTACCAGAATGGAAATCCGGGGAGCGATAGCTGGCGACTCTGCTGGGGAGTTCCTAACCCAGAATCTCTGGTTCCCTTGAGAGTCTCTCCTAGCGCTTGCATGTTTCTGTTTCTTTGGGTGTTGATTGTTTGCTATTGTATGCTGTATTTTACTGTTGTTTATTTATAGTTCATTTACAGCTTTATTTACAGTTTTCAGTATTTATTTTTTGCATCATATATATATTGGACTGTCTGGACTGGATCTTCTGTTTGGTGGGTTTGGGTGATACTGTTTCTGAGAGATGTGCTCATTACCACGGATCGAGTGCACCCTAGGACTTAGAGTGGTTCCACTTTGGCCTCATGAGATCTTGTCATGGGGGTAGTAGTGAGTTCCATGCCCAGATTTGCGACCGTCTTGGAAATGTCTTGATTTGGGGATCTTCCTCTTTCATTTCATAACCTTGATAGTTATGTGCAGCTGGGGACCGATCATTGAGAACCTTGTGGAAACATCCCTCTTTAGTGATGACAATGGCAGACCACATTTTGTGGCAAACCCATTCGCATCCGAGGGCCCACCCGGGACTTACATAGGATGACCTTGTTTCCCGGACTCAGCTGAGGCCTCCCTACGTAGTATATAATGCCAAACTGATTCCCTGATTTGGTCATGAGCCATTTCTCGGAAATGGTGAAAGTATTATTGCTATTCGTCTTTGAGAGTCCGTGATGTTTGACCCGAAGCATACCAGTGAGATTGGGAGGGGTTTATAGGTTTGCAGGAACCCTTTGCCTCTACATATCCTCATTATCAGTGGTCCTTGTTGAGATTTGGTCCTTATGGTTCTGGTGTTCTGGTTTTCTTGGTGTTATGGTTCTGAGTTCTATCAGAGGGTTGTGACTCAGAGGATCTTGGTTGTTAGCTATTCAGAGGGTCCTTATATTCAGTGTCCAATTTCCAGATGGTCCCAGATTGATCATATGCCTGCATTGCATTTGCATTGCATCATTCTTGCATTAACTGTTTATGTTTCCATTTTTCAGGTTATTGTTCATAGTTAGCACCCAGTTCTGGTAATCTTAAGCTCTCCAGATGGCAGAAGTTAAGAGAATCACAAGGAAAAAGAATGTTCATTACACTTTTCTTCAACCTGAAGTCAAGAGTGTTCAAAAATTAGCAGATTTGATGAATGACCAAGTCTTGGGGAATTTCAGAAAGAGGTATGGCCAGATATTGAAATACATGGACAAACCCACTGCAGACCAGAAGGACAGCTTGCACACCTTGCTTCAGTTTTATGATCCCCTGCTGCAGTGTTTTGTGTTTCCAGATTACATCTTGGCTCCTACTTTGGAGGAGATTTCCAGCATTTTGGGTGTTCCAATCAGAGATACCTTGCCTTTCTATGGGTCTGAGGTGGTTCTCAAGGAAGAAGACATAGCCAAAGTCTGTCGTTTACCAGTTGCTACAGTAAAAAAGGCTCTGAAGGACAGTGAAGGCAGAGGACTCCCTTGGAATGTGCTTATACCAGAGGCTGAAGAATATGCCAAAGAGGGTAAATGGGGAGATTTTGGTGTTGTGCTGGCTTTGATGGTGTATGGGTCTAGTCTTTTCCCAGGAGAGAAGGAATTTGTGAGCTTGGAAGTGATCTCTATCTTTGCTAAAGGCAATCCTGTGCCAACTCTATTGGGAGATTTCTACTACAACGTTCATTACCAGAATGAGAAAGGTAGAGGTGGACTAGTGGGCTGTTGTGCTTCATTGTTTGCTTAGTGGTTTGCTAGGAAATTGCCAAAATCAGGTGATTTCAAGGAGATGAGAGATGAGTGGAGATGGTATAGAAGGCTGATGGGGCTAACTTCTGAGGATATAGCTTGGGGATATGACAGAGATCTGCTGGGAAAAGAATTGCTGGTCAGTTGTGGAAGATTTGCTGGAGTGCCTTTGCTAGGAAAGAAGGGTGTGATCAGTTGTCATCCAACATTAGCCAGGAAGCAATTCGGTTATCCTCTGAGAGATCCACCAAATATGGAAGAATTTGCTGAGTCTTTGTATTTTCCTATGGAGGGAAACAAGGAGTTAGTTCTACAAGCATCTCAGGCTTGGGCTCATAGAGTGAGGAAATGTAAGAAAGACTTTGGCAGAGTAGATCCCAAGACGTATCTTCCTTTTGCTACATGGTTGCAAAAACGTGTAGAAGAAGTTCTCATGCCATTCTCAATAGAAGCTCCATTATATCCAAAGGAAGTGACATGTCAGAGTACTATCTCCCTTGAAGAGTATAAGAAACTGGAAGCTCAGCTGCACGAAGTTCGAGTGGAGAATGCTGAAATGGTTAACTTATACCATCTTGCCAACCGGGCCAAAAAGGAAGCAGAGGGAAAGCTATAGAAGATGCAAGCCTCCTTGGAAGCTAAAGAGAAAGACTTTGCTGGAAGGGAAGCTCACTTTCAGAGGATGGGTCTAATGGAGGCAAAAAGAGAAGTGGAGCACAAAAAGACTTTGAAGACTCTCAAAGAAGCTCGCCAGTCCATTGTTTGGTTGCAGGGCCAAAGGGAACATGAGCAGAAGAAGTATAAAGAAAAAGAAGAGTTTTTCGAGGTACAGATGGCCTTCAAGAAAGAAGAGGTGGAACAAGTCCACAACATACAAAGGGAAAAGACTCAGCAGTTGGCACAGAGCCAGATTGCCTTGGAGGAGGCACTGAAGGAGATTGAAGAGCTCAAGCTGAGAGCAGAGGTGAAGAAGAACAGAACAGAGGTGGCTGCAGAAGAACCTGGGTCTTTAGTTTAGTTATTTATTTTGTTCAGACTACCTACAGGCTTGTTATAGGAGTCTTGCTTTATCTTTTGTTTTTGTATTAACTTGTAACCCTTCGGGGAATTTTTGTCTGTGCTCTAACTTCGGGCCGGCAGTGGGTTATTCATGATATACAGTGTTAATATGCCAATTACCATTTCTGAATACACAAAGCTTGTTTGTCTAATACTGTTAAGATTTGAACACTCTTCAAAGGGAAATATTGAAAACTAATACTCAAAGTGGCTATCTGGAGCAAATACCAGAACTGGGGCATGTAAATGCCTAAAACTTGGAAACATGAGTAGTTACATTGCATGCATATAACGTGTTTGTTTGTTTTGCATGTAGTTCTTCAGTTTCTAACGTTTATGTCGTTTCAGGAACTATAGCTCCCAGAAAGGTTCGAGAACAACCAATCATACACCGATATCCCACAAGAGTCAACAGAGAAAGAGTCATGGATCAAATGCAAGCTGATTTAGCTGACTTGAGACTGAGGATGGACAATTTTATGACCCTTATGGCAGGAATGGGTCAGAATCAGGAACGTCTGCGTGAGTTGGTAGAAAATAATCAAGCCAGAAACAACGGTACTGCTGATGGAGGTAATCGTAACGGTGCGGGCGCCCGTCAAGTTGAAATCCCTGTAGCACAGCCAGGGGTTACCATTATCAATGATGGACTGAACAATGTACAGATGGATGGTCAAGTCGAACAGTTTACTCTGCTGGACGAAACTGAAGGCCAAGGGGCTGAAATGAACAGAAAATTTGAAGAGATGGCTGAACAGATCAGGGCCATTCAATCTCAGAACTCTCTGGGGTTCGACATTACTGACTTGGGCTTGGTTCTAGGGGTTAGAATCCCTTACAAGTTCAAGGTCCTGACTTTCGAGAAGTACAACGGCACAGCGTGTCCAAAGACTCACCTCCAATCCTTTGTAGGAAGGATTGCTACCCATACTGAAGATGAGAAGCTATGTGTGTACTATTTCCAGGACAGCCTGGTTGGGGCTTCCTTGGAATGGTATATGAAGCTAAGTAGGGTCAACAGTAAGAGATGGAAGGACTTGGCAGAGGCGTTCGTGAAGCAATACCAGTACAATTTGGACATGGCTCCAAATCGCACTCAACTGCAGAACATGTCTCAAACTGCTAAGGAGGGGTTTAAAGAGTATGTTTAAAGGTGGCGTCAGCTCGCTGCCAGAGTGCAACCACCATTGCTGGAGAATGAGATGGCCGATATATTCATGGGAACATGGCAAGGGGTGTTTATCGAAAGATTGGCGTCTTGTTCAGCTACCAAGTTCAATGATATAGTAATAGCTGGAGAGAGGGTCGAGAACCTGTTAAAAATGGGAAAGATTCAGGATACAAGTGCAAGCAGCTCGAGTGGCGTAAGAAAATATTTCAACGGACCCCTAAGAAGAAGGGAAGGTGAGACCAATGCTGTGTATGGCCGAGGACGGGGCCGAGGATATAGAAGATCATATGAGCAAGTGGCAGCTGTCACTATCCCTTCCAGTCCGGTGCAGCAGGTACAGCCTCAACAACAACAACAACAACCACAACGTAACAACTATCAACAAAGACCTTATCAGCCAAGACAAGCTCGTCCAGCTAATAGGGTGCTTCAAGTAATTCCCATGACATACACTGCATTGTTGCAGAGATTGATAGACCTGAATTTGATACAACTGAGGACACTAGAACCACCACCACCTGGAGAGCTTCCAGTGGGGTACGATGCCAATGCTAGATGCGCTTTCCATTCAGGGGCACCCGGGCACTCAACTGAGAAGTGCAGGGCGCTACAGCATAAAGTTCAAGATTTGATCGACTCCAAGGCGATTAACTTTGCATCACCGCCTAATGTTACTTCAAACCCTATTCTGAACCATGGAGGGGCTAGAATAAATGTTGTTTATGGAGGTGAGAAGTTAAGTCTGATTCTGAGCATAGAAGAAGTGAAAACTCCGTTGTTGGTAGTGAAGGAGAGGCTGTTAAAAGGACAAGTGTTTCCGGGATGCGGTTCTGATTGTGAAAAGTGTTTGAATTCAGTGAACGACTGTGAAGACCTGAAGGTGGGGTTGCAGAATCTGATTAAGGAAGGGTCATTGCAGTTTGATAAAGTTGATAATGAAAGTGATTGTGTGTCCACTATAACCATCTTTTATGACCCAGCTGAGATGCCTTCTAGAAGAGAACCTGTGACTATTTATACTCATGAAGTCAGTCCTGTTACTATCACTGTTCCTGGGCCTGTTCCTTATACAGATGATAGAGCCATCCCATGGCATTACGGTTGAGAGGTGTACATGGAAGGACATAAGGTCAAGAGTAAGTCAGTAGCTATTGACCCGACTGTAGTGAAGTCGGAGGAGTTGGAGGTTTTACGAGAAGTGGTCGTCTTTTTGCTCCCCCAGTTTCGAGAGGAGATCCTGAAGCTGAGGTTGTGGCAAAGGCTAAAGGAAAGCAAACAGCGACTGAAGAAATGACAACTCCTGTTGCTGGACAGGGTACCTTTGAGAAAGAAGTGGAGGAATTTATGCGAATAATTAAGAAGAGTGACTACAAGGTAGTTGAACAGTTGAACCAGACGCCGTCCAAAATATCAATTATGTCTTTGCTGATGTGTTCTCCAGCACACAGAGAAGCCTTGCTGAAAGTGTTACAGATGGCATATGTTCCTCAAGAGATAACTGTTAATCAACTGGAAGCTGTAGTGAGCAGTGTGAATGCAAGCCACGGGTTGGGCTTCACAGATAGAGACCTTACTTCAGAGGGCCGTAACCATAACAAAGCACTGCATATTACTATGGAGTGTAAGGGTGTTGTGTTGTCGCATGTCCTGGTTGACACAGGCTTTTCTCTTAATGTACTCCCGAAGAAAGCCTTAATGAAGCTTAATGTTGATGGCATCGTTCTACGACCCAGTGATTTGATAGTGAAAGCTTTTGATGGGTCCAGAAGGTCAGTGTTCGGAGAAGTTGAGTTACCTGTGAAAATAGGGTCTCAAGTATTCAAGAGCACATTCTACGTCATGGACATTCAGCTTGCGTATAGTTGATTACTAGGACGTCCTTGGATTCACGCAGCCGGAGCAGTAACTTCCACTTTGCATCAAAAGCTAAAGTATGTGGTTGATGGCCAAGTAATCACTATGTGCGGAGAGGAAGACATCTTTGTGAGCCATTTATCAACTTTCAAATACGTAGAGATGGATGGAGAGATCCATGAGACGCTGTGTCAGGCCTTCGAAACAGTTAATGTCAGTATTTTGACTCCAATAGAGAGGATCAATGAGAAAGAAGGTACCTCTATTCACTCCTACAAGCAGGCTAAGGAAGTGGTTCAGTCGGGAAGCGCCCAGGTGGGGAAAATTGCTGGAATTAGAGAAGAAAGATGACAAGTTTGGGCTTGGTTATCAACCTGGTGGGTCTAATTGGCCTCCAAGTGGTAAAGCTATTACTTTCACAAGCGTTGGGATGCTCGACCGCAACCATATCTGTGCAACAAGCGAAGAAGAAGACAGTGACTGTAACTGGGACAACTGGATTCATCCATGTGCACCCGGAGAGGAGCTCAAGAACTGGTCTGCTGAAGACATCGTCCAAGTTACCTGGAAATCAGAGTAATCTACTTGTTTCCTTTCTTTATCATGTTGCATTGTCAATCCTGCACTCTTCCTAAGGTGCAAGGATCCATTGTAGAGCCACCATGCTTTGAATGCATTTATTTTACCATGAAATAAAGGACATTTTTCAGACAAATTGTGCTCTCTTTCTTTCGTTTTAAATTTTTCACAAAATAATAAAAAAATGGCAATGTGTTTTTCTCTTGTTTGAGTGTTTGCGTCTCTTTTGAAAAATAAACAGATTCTGAAATAAGCACATCATCTGTGCAGTGTTGATCATCCGGATTCTAGTGATAACGTTCCTGCTATGACCACGCATGACTTTGACAATCCTATATGTCGCTCCCTAGATTTCCATCCTGGTACAAACGCGAAAGTGGCGCGGAAAGAGGTAGAGTCTCCAGCCAGGCATTTTTATCCCGAAGGAACGGGAATGGTAATGCTGCACAAACCAGAAGAAAAGAAAAGGAAGGACACGGGTCCTGCGAACCAAAGAGACTGAGTTCGGGAGTCGGTTACGACCTAGGAAGGTATTGGCACCCAGATCGTCCGTCGTACCCGACGGGATCCACACTTGCAAAGAAAACTATTTCAAAGGATGAAGAAATGAAAGCTGCTGCAAAAAGAAAGACTGGAACTGGAGAAAAGAAAAGAAAGGGAGAAAATGTAGGGAAAATAAAAGAGTGTGCTCGAACGGGCCCTACCCCGCTGCCTACGTACCTCATCTGGACAATGAGGATCAGAGTCACCGTAGTTCCCCTAACTAGGGGTGGAAATATTGCTTGTGTCTTAAGGCTTGAACTGCCTATGCCATTGCTCAGGTGTTGCAGACTCGGACGACGAGTGCGTAACCGTCTTGCAAAGTGACAAGTAGGAGCAAAGTACGGAGCGAAGGAGATGAGAAAAGATTTCCCGAAGGAAAGACGCTTATTGTTTGTTTGTGTTTTTTATGAAGCTTCTATGAGTGTGTCACAAGGAAGTGAACTCAAGCTCTTTTCCATGGAATGTGTACTTGTCACTACATTCCAAGATGGAATAATAGAACAAGCACACTCAAGTAAGGAGAAGATCCCCAAAACTTGATTCCAGAGATTAGGGCTTAGGCTTACTAACTCATTGAATTTATTAAGTTTTTTTGTATTTTTGATGAAGAAGTGTTTTTTTTAATGATTTTCTTGATGAAGAAGATACCTTGATCAGACTTGTGCATCACAAGATAAGCTTGTACTATCCCAAGATGGGAAGACTACAAGTACCTCATGGGATAAGGCTTTTGCTCAAGGTATAACTTCAAACTTTATTAAGTGTTTTCTTTAAGGTTATGAGATGAGAAGAGAAAAGAAACCAAAAGGATCACAAAGGTAAAAGTCTAATGGGGGACTAAAGAATCCTAATTGTTGTCATGCATGGATATCCTAAGGTTAGTGTGGTTTTCTATCCTAAAGAAGAGAGAAAGAAGAAGAGAAGAAGAAAGAAGAAGAGGGGAGAAAGGCCTAAGCCCAACAAACAAAGGTTATCACAAGTTAGAATGAGAAAAGAAGAGATGAGATTTGGAGATGTGGGAAACACATCCACACCTCTCACTTACCATAACCCCTGAAATGGTTAGCAGAATCCAGCACATGCACATTAATAAAATCATGGCAATGACATGCTCAAAGTTCACACCAATCAAGATCACATAATTAGGTCACACATGGCACAAACAAGCATTTACGTGTCGAGAATACGGAAGCACGCATCAATCAGCAAGAAAATCACCCAAACAAATCATATTCAATGATCATATAATGATCCATGGCATTTAAAACAAATAAGGGGATCAAACATGCTTGAAATAAGGCAAAAATGGCTTACTCCTTCAATGTTAACTGGTTAACCAATCTGTTAAATGGTTAACCATGCCAAAACCTGCATAAACACAGCACAATTCAGGTGCGTTAACCGGTTAACCAAACCGTTAACCGGTTAACACTGTTAAAACAGCAGCAATTCTGCAGAAAATCAGCTTGCAACCAGCTTAATCAAATAATCCTGTACCAGACCAGCAAGCATTTGAACATGAGCATAATGCATCAATTCACATTAAATGGCATCATCAAGCTTGTGAACATTAATCAATATATCCAGTTACCAATCAATCAATCGAGCGACACAAGCAAATATGCAAACACGCGGTGGATCTAAAACTCAAGCATGCAAATAAAATAAAAACAGAGCTAGATCTGAATTTAACCAACCTACAAAGCTGAGGTATGCTTTGGTAGTTGTTGATTGAGCTGAAAATGATAGATCTCGCACAAAACTTTGAAGATCCGATGTTAAGCTTCACCCTCCGTGCAAAATAAATGCAAGAACAAGCTCTTGATGCAGAATTTTTGATCCAAAAGCACATCTAGATCCCAAACCAGATCTAAATCACCACTAAAACCAGCAAAATGATGTAATGAAGTTATGGATGAAAGTCTAGTTCCAAGATCTACACACATCAAGGCAAGGTTATGTGATCTTCAAAGAGGAACTTTGAGTGATTTGGAAAATTGGGAGAGAAAAGTGAGAGAATTGTGAGTGAGAGGAGTGAAAATTCAGAAAATGAGAGTGAAAAAATGAGGGGGAGCCCCCTTTGGTTTGGAGAGAAATGATTAAATATGGTTTAGGTTTGGAGCCCAAAAATTAGGCTTGGGATCCAAAATTATGGTTTGGGTAGTGTGATTAGGACGTAGCAATGGGATTAGGCTTGGACAAGGGCTCTAGATCCTTCTCTTTAATTTCCAATTAATTCAGAATGAATAAAATCAGAAGAAAAAAAAAGAAAAATGGAGCAAAAAAAACACATGCTGAATCGCTGCTGGAAATTCAAAATACGTGGCCGTTAATCGGTTAACCAATCCGTTAACCGGTTAACGCCAGTAAATTTTGAATTTCCCTCCTTTTGGTGGGAACCTTCAAGATTAAGCCGATGCCAACCGTTTTGATCTGATTTTGATCCTCCATCCTTTATAATGCTTTGACCCTGATGTCAACCTTGTAACTTTCCTTGTGAGCCTTGAATTTCCCTGATGATTGATCACATGCCTGATGCTGGAGTATGCAAGTGCCATGCTTCATTTTTCTATGCCATATGCTAAGGACATGATATGTTCATGATGAATATGATGTGATATGATGCTTAAAAAGAAGAGGGAAATTTTGGGGTGTTATAGCTGCCCCTATTCAAACAACTGTTAATCTGAAAAGGACGGTAGCACGGGCTATCGACCGTTCAAGATAAACTGTGGTTGAATACCAAGAAGACTTGAAATTTACACTCTGACGAAGAATGCAAATATTGGGAAATAAACCCAACCAAATGACGTTTTGGTGACTGCAGGGGAGAGAAAGCAGACGAGCTTCTTCCAAGTTGAAACTATTATCTGGAATCAGAATACTTTGACAAACGCGTCTTCTTCGAACAATCTTGTTACGCCAGGAGTTGGACATACGAGTCCTCACTGCAAAAACATATGACTTGAGACAGACGAATCTCCTTCGGATATACCTGTTACGCCAGGACCGGGATGCACTTAAGTCTGTGGGATAGACATGCATAATCAGGATAGACGAACCCTCTTCATATATTCTCCGTAGATATATGGTCTAAGACAAACGAGCCTTCTTCGAGAAAACCTGTTACGCCAGGTGCGACATTAGGATTTGACGAACCCTCCTCACAAATCTTTCGTAGATAAGTGGTGTCTGAGACAGACGAACCTCCTTCAGATAAACTGTTACGCCAGCACCGGTAACCATTTTAACGTTTAATCCCATCGTCAGGTCTTCAAACCTCTTCAATACAGACGAATATTGGATGATCATCAAGAGAAACACAGACGAGTGCCATAAGTCAATGATACAAACGAATATCAGATGATGATCTAAGAAACGCAGACGAGCGCTTCAAGCGATGATACAGACGAATATCAGCCACTGATACAGACGAATACCAGAAACCCAACACAGACGAGCATTTGGAGTAGCAATACAGACAAGTACCAGAAATCCAACATAGACGAGCAATTGGAGTAGCAATACAGACGAGTACCAGAGTGATTATCAAATTAACACATATGGATATAAGCTAACACAGACGAGTGTGAGGGATGATACAGACGAGTATCCAAACAATGCAAACGAGCTTCAAACGGATAACAAACACAGAAGAGCGTTGGGGAATGCAGACGAGCAACAAGAAAATATCAAACACAAACGAGTGATGGGGCGTGCATATGAGCAAAAGTAACTATCAAACACCGACGAGTGTTGGGGAGTGCATACGAGCAAAAGCAACTATCAAACACCGACGAGTGTTGGGGAGTGCATACGAGCAAAAACAACTATCAAACACCGACGAGTGCTGGGGAGTGCATACGAGCAAAAGCAACTATCAAACACAGACGAGTGATGGGGGTGCATACGAGCATCAAACAAATGCCTGATTGGCAACAAGAATCACAACTCTGCAGAGGAGAAACAGGTCAAGAGGTTTTGACACTTAACTCTGGTTAGGGGGATGAATAACTGTTTGTATCATCACATTGACCAAAAATACATTGGAGACTTTGCCAGGGAATATTTCAATGATTAGAGTGAAACCCAAACATGAACTCTGTGGGGAAATCAGGCATTCAGCTGCCTGCTGGGCATACTTCACTTGTGGAAAGATAATCCGCTTGGGGATGAAAGCTCTTCAATTAGCCTTGGAGTTCTGTTGGGGATTCCACCTGCTCTAACTCAACTAGGGAACATCCATTCTGCTGGAGATAGGAATTGCAAAGTGTCTCTCGCTGAGGAGAAAAAATCTGCTTGGGAAATGTCACCTTATAACCTCCTTTTGGTCCAGCTGACTTCTTGAAGATCAATTCAAGAGGATTTTACAGAAGAAATGACATCCAAAATGCCCCACATTTTCAAACTCTTGGAGATTCGTCGAATCTTGACATAATTGCCCCGTATTGATGGATTGTGAAACAATTCGTCTCACGAGGATTCATGAAAAACCTCGTATCATTGTGAAATACCGTGCCCTGGTATTATGAACCATATATAGTTCTATCAATTGTCAAAATGGAAGGATGTATCATAACCCCAAAGAAACTTCAATCTCACTTTCGAAATCAGTTGTAGATTGTTACCTGTAAGCAAAAGGATATGCGCACATGCCCCGGACAGAAACGAACCAAGTATGGTTGAGCCAGGATGATATGATTTTGATTTTTTCTTTGTTTTTATGAAAGACTCACTGGGTATCAACTCAAGGGTTGAAGAAGTGAAGACTATGATATCGACTCAAGGGTCATTAGAAACGGAAATATCGACTCAAGGGTCGAGGTAACAAAGGTGACAACATCGACTCGAGGGTCGAGGAATAAAGCGACAACAACATCGACTCGAGGGTCGAGGAAATAAGGCAGCAACATCGACTCGAGGGTCGAGGAAACAAAAGCAACAATATCGACTCGAGGGTCGAGGAAATAAAGGCAACAACATCGACTCGAGGGTCAAGGAAATAAAATAGCAACATCGACTCGAGGGTCGAGGAAACGAAGGCAGTGGTATCGACTCGAGGGTCGAGGAAATGAAACAACAACATCGACTCGAGGGTCGAGGAAAAGGGACGAAAATATTGACTCGAGGGTCAGAGAATAACCATGATATCGACTCGAGGGTCGAGGAAACAACATAACAACATTGATTCAAGGGTCGAGAAAACGAAGGTAATAATATCGACTCAAAGGTTGAGGCAATGAAATCAATGATATCGACTCAAAGGTCAAGAAACAAGGGTGATGGTATCGACTCAAGGGTCAAGAAACAGAAGCGATGATATTGACTCAAGGGCCAAAGAAAACACCGATATCGACTCAAGGATCGAAGAAAACCAAAGCGAAGACTGCCACACTCAACTGAAGTGAGGGGCTGGACGCATATATATGCCAACTGGTCATGGTTGAGGAGATGCCAACACAGATTGAACTTTAACCTTGAAGATGCCAATAACTACTGAACTTTAGCCGTGTATGATGATCAGATGAATAAACCATAGCGATTGAGGAGAAATTCTCTGATCAGGGAAACATGCTTCCCGCGCCCTACTGGGATCAATCATCAGACATTCATTATGGGAACTGCCTTGCATATTGTAAGATTATCTCATGAGGATTTTACAGAAAACCTGGCATTCGAAATGCTTCAGTGTTTTCAAACTCTTGTAGATCTCAAAGTAACTACATCATTCTGTAAGGTCCATGAAGGAATTTTCCCCAATATCTTGCATCATCATGAGGAGTTTTGCCCCAGTATTCTGAACCTTGGGTAGGTGCATCTGATTAACCATCTTCTAGAGAGAGTAACTTCTAGTGTTTCTAGGGTGACTTGCCCCAGTACGAACCTTGCTTTGGAGAAAACACCCAGGCTAACTACTCTGTGAGAGATTTAAATCTCGAAGTGATTGCCCCAGTTTGGCTGGAATTTGAAGAGATTGATCGACGTGATTGCCACTGATTGGCTGCATTTAACCCAACTGGTTGGAAAAGGCCCTATTCAACGAAGTTTCTTGGAAAAGTGCCCCTCGACATGAATGTCCTTCAGAAGTTTCCGCCTTCTCAACTTGGCAAGATTAGGCTTCTGGACCGAGGTTCCATATGTGAACTTCTTTGATGCCCAACAAATGTATGCAAGCAGAAAATGTTTTATTCTGAGAATGAAAATTCTAATGCAACACATATGCTAATCTTGAAGTTTTATTGAAAAATGTCGTTTGTGAACGAACCATTGGTTAAGATATACCACAAGCTTTTCTGAAATAAAACATGCATATGCAATACCAACAAAGGTGTTTTAGCATAACTCGTAGGAGTCAGGAACGCTATCTCATGGTGGCACGCTCTCGAATTAACCCTGTTTCAATTAGGACTTTTTAAGGGTTGTATCGTGGTCTGGATCACGGTTATAGAAACAAAGGATGTAGGCTCAAAATTTATTGGTGCCCACCCATCTTCGTGACATCCTTCAATCCTATGTTCAGCTAGCTTTCACAAGCGCACACCTCTCAAAAGGGTTTCGAGATGGTTGAGGAACCAATGACTCTAACAGTTTAAGTACCACTGCGGTTGTTGTTGGTATAACAGTCACCACCCCTATTGTCTTTTGTGTCTGTATCACACGACTTGTTCTTGCTTAAGGATCTTTCTTATGCAATCCTTTTCATCTTTCGCTTTTTCATTATTTCGCTTATCCCTAACTTTTTCCTGGACTGATTCTCTTGAATCTTTTGCAATTGGAGTCCAGCGGGATGCCCTAATTTTTGCCTAAGTCGCTTGTTTTCAAGTTTCGACTTAGCGGGCTTTTCATATTCTTTTTTTCCGAACAAATCGTGTGACACAGGTTTGTCCTGATTGTTTTGTAAGGGTCGTGACTATCTCCTTTTTTTGGTTGTTGATGGATAACCGTTGTGTTTTCCGCTCTCGATTGGTATAACCATTGTGGTTTCTGGTCTTTGGACCTCTTGATGTGCTGGAAGGAAAGGTAATGGATCCTCAAATGCACTCCTTTGTGAAATTCTGAATGCTTGGTCCAACTAGCTGACACCTACCCTGCTCCTGGGTTACATGTTAGGTTTTTTTTTTCATGCGAAAAGAAACTCCTACTTCAAGGCTCAAAGGGGTTAGTGAGGGTCTATCTCCCTTATATCTCTGGTGTTTGGGATTTTAAACAAAGCATGTACATCGTCAACAAGGTCTTATTCAAGAGCACACAAATGGAGATTTTTGCGTTTTCACTTCGTCATTCTCCATCACAGAGTTTAAGAACAACAGTTGGTACTGCAATGCATATTCACAAAATTAAAAGTAAAATATGAATGCATTACTTCAAGAAAAACATGTGCATTTCATTAATTAACATTCAAAAAGCAAACAAGTTTCATGCAAGCATACAAATGTTCAAACAGATAAAAGCTACACATGAAAATGCAGTAAAGAAAACTGAGCAATGCCATTGTTGAGGAGACTTGACTCCGTCTGGACTTATTGATCTTGAATACCTTAGGTAGTCAGCAACCTTCCTGATAAGATCTGCATTCTTCAATCCACTGGCCACGTGTCAGCACCATACTTCATTCCCAATTATTCTGACCTGAAGCTTTCAACGTTCAAACATTGACACGAGATGTCTGAAGAAAAGAGTGACACTGAGATGAAATGGTCACATAAGTTTGCTCGGAAAGACCTGAAGATCTTCTGCCTACGTATCTCCATTGACCAAAGACCAATGAAGAATCAGAGCGACATAGTTCCCCTCAATAGGGATCAAAATGCAGTACATAAACTAACCATCCTCATAGCCGCTCTTCAAAATCAATTTGAGAATCACCTTCACACCTATCCCCGATAATTTCCTCCATAACATGAGCTGACAAACCCACATGACCAAGAGAAGACTTGTTGACTTGAATGCCTTGAGGCCTCACTAAAATCAACTCAGACTCGATCAAATCCTGAATCTTATCCCTGAGAGGCTTGCATTCTTCAGCTGAATGTCCTGGTGCATTTCCATGGAAACCACATCGAACACTGGGATCAAAACTTGGTGGGTATGGAAAAGGAACCGGACCCGGTCTCTTCGGCACTATCAATCCACTATCGATCAGGCATGGAAGTATCTGACTGTATGGTACTGGCAATGGATCAAAATACCTTTTGGATCTCTTAGTGTAGTAACGACGCCTTTGCGGAGTATGCTGCGGTTGGCATGGTAGCTGTTGATACTGAAGAGGTTCACCGTTAACTGATATCTGACATACGACTTCAGAAGGTTGCTGACACTGAGCAGTTGAGATGCATGGGTACTGTGGATAAGTCAAAGGAATTTGAGGATTTTCCCAGATTGCATCAATCACATCCTTATCTTGGGAACTGACAAAAGATTCATTCTCTTCAACTGAGCTATCTGAAATGCCTTGGATCTTTCCCATTTTGATAAAACTCTCAATGTGTTCTCCCACTATCACCAAGTCTGAGAAACTCGAAGTTCCACTGCCACTCAACCTCTCCAAGTACGGTCCCTACAAGGTCTCTATGAAAAGATCAACCAATTCTCTATCTGATAGCGGGGGTTGCACCCGAGCAGCTACTTCTCTCCACCTCTGGGCATACTCTCTGAAAGATTCACCATCTCCTTGGGATAAAACTTGCAAATCCATGCGGCTAAGAGCCCGGTCAAGATTGTAGTCGTACTGCTTCACAAATGCATTGGCTAGGTCTGACCATGACTGGATACGACTGCTCTCTAACTGCATGTACCAACTCGATGATGCCTCACTCAGACTGTATTGGAAGCAATGAATCATCAATTTGTCATTATGCTCATATGAAGCCATCCTTCTGCAAAATCTTACCAAATGCTGCCTTGGACAACTATCCCCGTTGTACTTTTCAAACTTCGGTATTTTGAACTTTGGAGGTGTTACAAGGCCGTGCACCAGACACATGCTTGCAGCACTTAAATCAACAACATTACGACTTTAATGGGCTTTAATCTGTTCCTCCCACACACGAAATCTTTCCTCCCTCTCCACAACTCGTGGATCTCGGATTCTCACCACAGGGATTGCCTCTTGGGGATCTGGCATAGTGAAAACAAAACTTTGATAATCTGCAGCATCAACAGAAGAAGAATGTCCACTTCGGGCGACCTGGAGCTCTTGAACATCTGGATTCTAAACAGGGATCTGTGCAGGCTGAGCTTGAGTGAAATTGCGATCATCTTGCCTTGCCAAAGTCATCATAGCCTCCACAAGTTAGTCCCACTGATATCTCGTCAACCCAACACTTGCAAACTGGCTTTGCTCTCCAGGGTCCATGATCTGTCCAAAAGTTGCTACAAGTCTGATACAAGAGCTGGAGTCTCAACTGTAGATTGTGAACAAAGAACGGATGAGCCATGCCTGCTAAACAGAAATGCAATGCAAATGCTATGAGATGCCATGTTCGGTTATTTCCAAAGAATCTATCTGCTTTGATCCATATTTTGATACAAAAAATCCAACAACAATAATTCAGATATGGGATTCTCGGAAATAACTGAACATGCATGCTAAAATGCTATGATGGCATGTATGCAACTGGCAAGTGATCGAGAACTGGTGTCTGTCCGGATGCAGAATACTGAGCTGAGAACCAAGTGTCTAAAACCAAAGGTCCTCTGAATAATAACTCCCAGATAAGAACTCAGAACCACAGATCAAGAACTCCAGAACCATAGTAACCGGATCAAAACATAAGATCACATTGATGATGAAGGGTATGTTGAGGTCAAGAGTTCCTGCAAACCTGCAAACCCCTCCCAATCTCACAGGTGTGCTCCGGGTCAAACATCACAGACTCTCAAAGACGAATAGCAATAATACCTTCACCATCTCCGAGAAATGGCTCATGACTAGATACGGGAATCAGTTTGGCATTATGTACTACTCAGGGAGGTCTCAGCATGAGTCCGGGAAAAACAAGCATCCCTTATAAGTCCCCAGCTTCGAGCTCTGAAATTGAGAAATGATAGTACATTCAGCCCATAGGATACAATACTATTGTCATACGACCAGATGCTTTGACCGAGTTCCTATAAGAGAACCAGGCCATCCTATGCGAATTCCCAGTGGACCCTCGGGTGCGAATGGCTTTGCCACAGAATGTGGTCTGCCACTGTCACCACAAGAGAGGGATGTTTCCACAAAGATCCTCAATGATCGGTCCCCAGCTGCACATAACTATCAAGGTCGTGAAATGAGAAGGGAAGATCCCTAAATCAAGACATTTCCAAGACGGTCGCAAATCTGGGCGTGGAACTCACTACTACCCCCATGACAAGATCTCATGAGGCCAAAGTGGAACCACTCTAAGTCCTAAGGTGCACTTGAGCCTTGGTAATGAGCTTATCTCATAGTAACAGTATCACCCAAGTCCCACCAAACAGAAAAAATCCAGTCCAGACAATCCAGTATAATATATGATCAATGAAAATAAATACTGAAAACTGTAAATAAAGCTGTAAATAAAATTGTAAATAAACAACAGTAAAATAAACACGCAACAAAAAACAATCAACACCCAAAGAAACAGAAACATGCAAGCGCTAGGAGAGACTCTCAAAGGAACCAGAGATACTCTGGTTAGGAATACCCCAGCAGAGTCGCCAACTGTCGCTCCCCGGATTTCCATCCTGGTACAAACGCGAAAGTGGCACGGAAAAGGTTAGAGTCGCCAGCCAGGCATTTTTATCCCGAAGGAACGGGAATGGTAATGCTGCACAAACCAGAAGAAAGAAGAGGAAGGACACTGGTCCTGCGAACCAAAGAGACTGAGTTCGGGAGTCGGTTACGACCTGGGAAGGTATTAGCACCCCAGATCGTCTGTCGTACCCGACGGGATCCACGCTTGCAAAGAAACTGTTTCAAAGGGTGTAAAAATGAAAGCTGCTGCAAAAGAAAAGGACGGAATCGGAGAAAAGAAAAGAAAGGGGGAAAATGTAGGGAAAATAAAAGAGTTTGCTCGAACGGGCCCTACCCCGCTGCCTACGTACCTCATCAGGAGAATGAGGATCAGAGACGCCGTAGTTCCCCTAACTAGGGGTGGAAAATATTGCTTGTGTCTTAAGGCTTGAACTACCTATGCCATTGCTCAGGTGTTGCAGACTCGGACGACGAGTATGTAACTGTCTTGCAAAGTGACAAGTAGGAGCAAGTTCGCGTACGGAGCGAAGGAGATAAGAAAAGAATTCCCAAAGGAAAGACGCTTATTGTTTGTTTGTGTTTTTTATGAAGCTTCTATGAGTGTGTCACAAGGAAGTGAACTCAAGCTTTTTTCCATGGAATGTGCACTTGTCACTACATTCCAAGATGGAATAATAGAACAAACATACTCAAGTAAGGAGAAGATCCC
The DNA here is from genome assembly GCA_963966055.1 of Lathyrus aphaca. Classification (NCBI taxonomy): domain Eukaryota; kingdom Viridiplantae; phylum Streptophyta; class Magnoliopsida; order Fabales; family Fabaceae; genus Lathyrus; species Lathyrus aphaca. The sequence continues at coordinate 143,237,211 of OZ014519.1, forward strand.
CAAAACTTGAATCCAGAGATTAGGGCCTAAGCTCACTAACTCGTTAACTTATTAGGTGTTTTTGGTATTTACAGTGAAGAAGTATTTTTTATGCTTTTCTTGGTGAAGAAGATACCTTGATCAGACTTGTGCATCACAAGATAAGCTTGAACTATCCCAAGATGGGAAGACTACAAGTACCTCATGGGATAAGGCTATTGCTCAAGGTATCACTTCAAACTTTATTAAGTGTTTTCTTTAAGGTTATGAGATGAGATGAGAAAAGAAACCACTACAACAAACAAGACCTTAGACAGCGCTTTTTTTAGCCTTAGACAGCGCTTTAAAGCGCTGTCTAAACCTCCGCTGCTAAAGGTTTAGACAGCGCTTTTTAAAATGTGAAAAGCGCTGTCTAATCCCCCACCCTTAGACAGCGCTTTGGCCAAAAGCGCTTTAAAAGACCCTCTTAATTTAAATTTTTTAGGTACACCTTAGACAGCGCTTTTCAAAAGCGCTGTCTAAGCCCCCTACCTTAGACAGCGCTTTGGCCAAAAGCGCTGTCTAAGCCCCTCCTATTTTAATTTTTTTAGGTATACCTTAGACAGCGCTTTTCACAAAGCGCTGTCTAAGCCCCCCCCCCCCCCCCCTTAGACAGCGCTTTTGCCTAAAGCGCTTTCTAATCCCCCCCTTAGACAGCGCTTTTGCCAAAAGCGCTGTCTAAGGTATACGAAATTTTTTGTAGGATTTGTTTGTAACCACATTTTTTCCAGGTTTATAAACCAGAATTGGTACCTGTTTTCAACCAGATTTTTTCAGACAATTATCACATTTTATATATGCCATTTTGGCCTTTTTTTACCAAAATTTGGCTAACCAATTCAAACCAATTCAAACCAAATTTGCCATAAATGTATCAAAATATATACAAATTTATGTTTACATTTATAAGTCATTACATATACTACTACAAATGTACACATTAATTACACACTTTGAGCTCTATCATGTATTGACACCACTCCTCTTTGATTTCGTCCACTTGATCCTTTGTATAAGATGCACACTTGAATTCATCAAAGTACTACATAATAATATAACATATTTTGAATTAATTCCAACTATTTAATTATATGAGATATGTGTAAATATAAAAATAACTCATAAGTTAGAAATACATACATCGGTGGGATTCTCTAATCGGCCCAACATGAGAGTATCTCGCATAAACCTCAACATGAAATACCCGCAATCTATTTCAATACGTTGAAGAGGACACTACATATGAAAAAAAAATATGAATTATAAATCCTAAGTTTTATCAAGTGTAGTCATCACTAATATAATAAAAAACGCGGTAATTAAAAATATACCGCCACTTTAATCCATGAAATGGAGTTGGCGCCCCTCCTTGAGGTCTGGATAACTCGTTGGGCACGAAAAGCTTGTAGGACGCTAATAAAATAAAAATGAAGCAATTAGAACAATTCACATAAACTAAGAAAATTTTTGAACATTCTCACTTACGTGTCAATTAGGTCCTTCATAACCGGGTATGTTGTCCAATCATTTCCTAACGAGTCAAGATAATACACAATTTCTCGGATAGGATTGATTGCGAGCAACAACCAATGTCCACTGTAATGATTAGGCAAATGTTAGATGGTAACTTGGAAAATAATTATAATATATGAATTTAGAATGAAATGCTAACCCGGTATTAAACGGTAAAAAAAACAACTTCTCCGCATTTTTATTCTCCACGAGGATCCGAAGAACGTACTCCGTCACGGTATCCGGTCTACTTATCATTAAAGTATAGTTGACGGTCGCGGGTGCTAAGAATCCGAATGACACGTCCAAACCATTGGGGCGCATCAATTTGTCATACAAAAACCTAATATAAAAACATCATTAACATAAAGTAAACATCATTAAAATAAGTTGTTTAATTAATAAAACAAAGTATGCCGAATTTACCTAACATATGTATTGACAACGTTGACGCCGATTTCTTCACGACCAAAAACTTGCATGAAGTCCTCATTACCAATCATTTGTTCGTAATCAAAGCCGAAAATCCCTACCTCCATAGGTATAGTCCGAACACCTCCGGTCGGTATATCGGTCATCTCTAGAAATGTCCTGAGGCACGACCTATACTTGGTGGTAGGTTTTTTCCTAGCTACGGACTTCTTAGCACCAGAACTTTGTACCCGTGCGGAGGCGTTGCTAACCTCCTTTTTTTGTTGTGCGGAGGCATTGCTAGCCTCATTTTCTTGAACCTACATGTCATATAAATAGTTAGATCAAATTAAGAATGTAACAACTTCCATGAATATATGTCATATAATTGTATATTACCTCTTTTCTTGAAACCGTGGACTCGGTATGCCGTGGAATCGCAGTTTCTTTTGATTTGGATTGTGTGGGAGTCTATTTAACATAGGAAAATATGTAAGTAAAATTTTAAGCATAAATTTTAAACTTTGAATATACCAAGGAAAGTTAACATAAGTTTTAATCATACCTCATATCCTACGCATATGAGGTTTGTCGGCCATGCAACAAACGAACCTACTGCTTCGTGCACCGTTGTTGCATCCGAATCATCGCTAGGATATGGTAATGCTGCATTCGGCTCAACTGCAATATCAACTGATACCTTCAAACATCCAGCAGGGAGCTCTCTAGTGTGGAGTAATACTCCGCTAACGTTATGCACTTTTCCCTTGCCAACCATCCGATAGTATGGTGACGACAAATACAGCTGACAATGGGAAATGCCCTAAAACCAATAATAACAAGAAATCGTTAATGTGTATATATGTCAAATACATAATTTAAGAAAATAGTTCAATTTAAGACAATTATATGTAATTACCTCTGGAATGTTCGGCTGAAAGGTACAGTTGATACTGTCTTTGTCCGAAGCATCTCTGTATACTGTTGAGGCGCTAGCCTCTCTTTCTCTCCTCAATGCATCAAGCTCAGCTTGCATGGCTTCCATTCTTGCATGAAGCTCCCGATTACTAGGAGCCTTTCCTTTTTTAATACTCATGGAGGTCGGAGTGACTCCAAATCCCTTACCCCTCACCCGACCAGAGTACTCAGGGACATCTAATGCCCGACCAAGTATGCTCCTAGTATCATCGGGAGATAAAGACTGAGATAGCTCCTCCTGAAAAATCAGATGAATATCGTACAATTGTCAAATATTTGTGTATAAAAATGTTATTCAATTAATGAAAAAATGTTATACTTACACATTTCTGGTATACTTGTAAAACTTCTTCTTGAGGAACTCCAGATTTGCCCACACGGGCTTCCTTCCACAAAACATGTGCAGGAAGAGATGATTCTGAACTTTCCTCCTTCTGCAGCTACACATTAAGTCATACAATTTGATCAGATAAAACTAATATATGATGAAAAAATTTGTTATCGCAATTTAAAAATACGTACCATGGATTGTTCTAAACGTCCATATCTGACACGTCCTTTTCGGTACGGATATGCGGGACTTTATGCTCTTTCCCGATTTGTAGCACTTATTCTTTGAAAAACCGGGTCTTGTCTTTTGGATTTGAACGCTTCCCATTCTTCAGCCGATATCAAACTTTCATATTTTTTGGGAAGCTCCGCATCCACAAAATTACCATCCGCATCCTTAAGGAACTTGGATGATAAAAATGTCCGAAACCCTCTTAGAAGCTTTCCGGCCAATTTCATACAAAAGCCTCTTCTTTCTTCTTCGATGTTAAAACATCGCTAAGAAAAACATACAGATTGATAGTTAGTATCGGTAATTGAAAAAACATAATTGATACCGTATAATTAAGGGCCAAATGATTGTACCTTTATCTCACTCCAAATTTTATCTTTGGACTCTTTCAGCTCTTTGTTTCTCCAATCATCACATGTAATGGGAATTTCATTCCTTACTAGTGCACCGATAAAACTAGTTAAGGTATGCCCATTAGGTTCTATAAGCTGTCCCTGGGTGCTCCAATAGACATCTAGTATGATGCCTCGAGATCTTCCTTGGACCACCCTTCTCATTACTGTGATGCCTCTTCGAATTTCTTCTTCCGCGGATACTTTTTTAGGAACTTCCTCAGGTTGGTCATCAGCCATGTCTAACCTGTAATAAACCAAGGAAACCATCAAATATCAAATATAACTTATAATCAAAGCAATTGAAAACAAAAAAAATAAAGAAATCATGCATTATCATATATAACTTATAATCAAAGCAATTGAAAACAAAAAAATAAAGAAATCATGCATTATCACATATAACTTATAATCAAAACAATCAAAAAAATAAAATAAAGAAACCATGGATAATTTACCTAAGTCACTAACATCTCTTTCTTTTCTTTGTTGGAATATTAATCACTTGTTTCTTAGCAATGCGTACGAATGAATTGATCCAAATTCCCTCATTATGATCGTTTCTTATATATGACTCATCCGGTATAAGATCCTCAACTTCATCATTTCTATTCAACTCATTCCGTCTAATGCATGACTCATTCTCAACATCAATATCACATTGATCGACACCGCTATCATCAGTCACTTTGTTAGAGAAAAGCACTATAGACCATTTTGTACTCTTCGGGTCATTCACATAGAACACTTGTTTAGCCTGAGATTCTAGAATAAAAGGTTCATCTTTGTACCCCACCCTAGTAAGATCAACTTGCAAAAATCCAGACTTATCCATTCGTATGCCACTACTATTCACCCACTTGCAACCAAAGATGGGAATCTGAAACTTCTCGTAATCAAACACCCAAATGTGCTCAATAACTCCAAAATATGACAAATTTGCATATTTGGGGTTTAAGTCCTTCATGCTTGATATATGCATTGCTTCAGCTAGCACGGTGACACCACTATTTTGCATAGTACTCTTATCATCTTGTTCTTTGGTATAAAATGTGTATCCATTAATTGAATATGCGCTATGAGAAAACACATGCAAACTTGGACCATATGCCAAACATCTCAACCTTTCTGTTACCGAAGAAGGATCTGAAGAGCGCTTCAAATAAATATGATCCTTCAACCATTGTATGAAACTTTGATTGTGCTCTATAACTATCCAATTTTCATTTCTGTTCGGATTTAACCTTCGGAGTACATCCTTGTGCATTTCAACATATGGCTCAACCTCATTATTATTGTGCAGAACATACAAATGAACTTGATCCCGTTCATCCCTTGATATTGTCACAATTTTATTCCCAATTAATTTTTTACCTTCCATTTTGTCGAAAATCTGAGCTCTGGGGAGTCCAATCGATTGAACGTTAGACAAATATTCAGTACAAAACTCAACAGCTTCTTCAACAATGTATCGTTCAACAATACAACCCTCTGGTCGACTTCGGGATTTCACGTACCCTTTTAATATTTTCATATACCGTTCAGCAGGGTACATCCATCTCATATAAGCTGGTCCACACAACTGTGTCTCTTTCACAAGATGAACAACTAAATGAACCATTATGTCAAAAAAGACGGAGGAAAATACATTTCAAGCTCACACAAGGTAATTACAATCTCTTTTTGTAGTGTTGGTAAGATCTCGGGATCGATCACCTTACTACAAATTGACCTAAAGAAAAAACACAATTTAGTTATGGAACTTCTTACTTTTTCTGGCAAAATAGAACGTATACCGATCGGTAGAAAATGTTCCATTATAACGTGACAATCATGTGTCTTCAAATTCTTCAACTTGAGGTCTTTCATAGAAACAAGTCTTCTGATATCAGATGAGTATCCTTCTGGAACCTTAACTTCACTCAGAGACTTACACAAATTTTTTTTCTCCTTTCTAGATAAAGTAAAAGCAGCAGGTGGTAGATATGTTCGTCTTCCTTTCTTCACGGGTGCTAATTCAGTTCTCATTCCCATTTTTAACATGTCCTCCCTTGCTTTAAGGTCATCCTTAGACTTGCCTTTTATATTGAGTAATGTACCGATAACACTTTCAAATACGTTTTTTTCAATATGCATAACATCGAGAAAATGTCTCACGTACAAAGACTTCCAATATGGCAATTCAAAAAATATCGACCTTTTCTTCCACCCACCTTTCACAATCTTATGTGCAAAAGGCTTGCCAAACTCAGTACGCACATCTTTCACCTTTTCAAAAACTTGTTCACCTGACAATGCGGGTGGAGCTCTACGATGTTCGGTGTCTCCATTGAATGCTTTTCTCCACCCACGGTAGTGATGTTTAGAATGTAAGAATCTACGATGACCGAGAAACACATTCTTCTGGCAAAGTTCCAATCGGATCGTATCGGTTCCGTCTTCACAAACAGGACACGCACGTTGACCTTTAATGCTATACCCAGATAGATTCCCGTATGCTGGAAAATCATTAATTGTGCCAAACAACATCGCCCTCAAATGGAAACTTTCTTTCCTATATCCATCATAAACCTCCACACCGTTCTCCCACAAAATCTTTAAATCTTCGATCAGAGGTGTCAAGTATACGTCTATGTCATTACCTGGTTGTTTAGGCCCAGAGATTAACATAGATAACATCATGTACTTACGCTTCATACATAGCCACGGAGGTAGGTTATAAATCATAAGAATCACAGGCCATGTGGTATGTGAAATACTTTGAAGACCATGTGGGTTCATTCCATCAGTAGATAATGCCAATCGAAGGTTTCTTGCTTCTGATCCAAACTCAGGATAATCATTATCAATCTTCGACCACTGTGGTGAATCAGCCGGATGCCGATACTTTCCATCGGTAATTCTTTCATCTGCATGCCAAGTAAGATGTCTTGCATCGATTTCACTACGAAACATGCGCCTAAATCTCGGAATTATCGGAAAATACCATAAGACTTTTGCGGGAGACAATCTTTTCTTATATCGAGACAAACCGCATTTGGGGCACTCAGTTAACGTTGCATATTCGTTACGAAACAAAATGCAATCGTTAGGACAAGCATGTATCTTATCATAGCTCATGCCAATAGAGCACAACATTTTTTTTGCCTCATAGGTTCGATTAGGAAGAACATTATCATCCGGTAGCATTTCTCTCATAAGGGCCAACAACTCTGTGAAACTTTTATCCGACCATCCATTGCCCGCCTTTAAGTTGTACAACTTTAATACCGCAGAAAGTCTTGAGAATTTAGTGCAACCTTTGTACAACGGTTTCTCTGCATCGCTTACCATCCTCTCAAACATTTCAGGACAATCATGAAGATCTTCTTCCAGTGCTTCTACAATCTCTTCAACTCGATCACAATCATATGTTTCCGTGTCTTTGTCGTATGAAGCATAGGTCGTATTTCTTTTTCCACTCGATTCAACATTCCCGTTAATTTTCTCACCATGAAATATCCAATACTGATAACTTTGATCAATTCCATGCCTCAGCAAATGCGATTTCAATCCATGTGCGTCAACCTTACCAATATAACAACAACGCAAGCAAGGACAATGCATTCGTCTGGGGTTTTCAGCGTGTTGAACAGCATACTTAACGAATTCCGCAACCCTACTCTCGTACTCTTTGGTCATTCGATCGGCACAGATCCATGTTTTATCCATGGTTTTCCTACTTATTAAAGTAAACAATCAATCCAGACGAAAATACATAACTAAGGTAGTATCATTGAATATCCTAACAATTTTAAAGTTCAATTCATTTTAAACTTCAAAAACCTATACATAACCAATGTTAATATAAACTTCAATAACGTATCCGATACGCCAATATACCAACTTTAATTACCTCATCACTTTCATTTTTTATATTACAAGAATCAAACTTTTTCTATTACAATATACCTATAATTATACCTATAGAATGAAAGTGAGATGAACAACACTTTCACAGTTAAAAAGAAAAAAAAAACTACCTATTCAATCTTCAAGTATAATCACTAAGGAAACATGAAGTTTGAACAATATTGAACATCTAAATCCAAAATGATATTTAGAGTTTAAAGTCAAGTAGACACATACACTGTAACAAAACAATGTATGAAATTTAATACTACCTACCTACCTTTTTATGTGGGAAAACCATGTTTCATGTCCAAAATCTTATGTGTTCAATCTAAAAGTCTATAAATGGACCCCATTACTTGCCTAAACTTTATATTCAAATATTTGGACAAAATACTTGATGTACATGTAGAATAATTCCACAAAAATAGTACTCATAATTAATGTGACATTGTAAGGTATTCATATTTGCATATATATTAGATGATAAAGAAATATGCTTGCACTTACATAAAGACAAGAACAAGAATTTTTACAAATACTGATATTTCCCTAAATAACAGAGCATGAAAAAATGAAAAAATGCAGAACATACCGAAATGAAGGATTCTTCAAACACTTTCAGAAATGAAATCTTCTCAAAAAACCCTTGCAATGCCTGAAACCATATGCAAATAGAAATGACGAACAAATACTGAAATGGCTTGAAGAACAAAACGCAGTAGAGAAATGAAGAACAAAACGCAGAATGAGATGAACATACCGCAGTAGAACTGAAGAACTGAGACCGATTCTTCAAACACAAACACTTTCTGGTATTGAAACCGAATGCTTTCAATGTATTCTCGTTCGCAGTTAGGGTTCGCTGGAGAGGTTTAATCGTTGGAGAGGGAAAACAGAAAGAACAGGAACGAAAATAGAAGTCTGAATTTTAATTTTAATAAGACCTTAGACAACGCTTTTGTGGAAAGCGCTTTCTAAGATATGCCTTAGACAGCGCTTTCCAAAAGCGCTTTCTAAACCCCCCCCCCCTTAGACAGCGCTTTTGGTTTTAAATATTTTTTTAATTGAAAAACATTAAACAGCGCTTTCTCAAAAGCGCTGACTAAGGTCTATATTTAATAGCGCTTTCTGAAAGCGCTGTCTAAGGGGGGGTCTTAGACAGCGCTTTTAGAAAGCGCTGTCTAATACCCCCCCTTAGACAGCGCTTTCGTTATATTTTTTTAACATTTTCCGTGTTTTATTTTTATTTTAACCTTAGACAGCGCTTTCTTTTAAAAGCGCTGTCTAAGATGCGCTGTTAAAAAACCTTTTTGGCGTAGTGAACCAAAAGGATCACAAAGGTAAAAGTCTAATGGAGGACTAAAGAATCCTAAGTGTTGTCATGCATGGATATCCTAAGGTTAGTGTGGTTTTCTATCCTAAAGAAGAGAGAAAGAAGAAGAGAAGAAGAAAGAAGAAGAGGGGAGAAAGGCCTAAGCCCAACAAACAAAGGTTAGCACAAGTAAGAATAAGAAAAGAAGAGATGAGATTTGGAGATGTGGGAAACACATCCACACCTCTCACTTACCATAGCCCCTGAAATGGTTAGCAGAATCCAGCACATGCACATTAATAAAATCATGGCAATGACATGCTCAAAGTTCACACCAATCAAGATCACATAATTAGGTCACACATGGCACAAACAAGCATTTACGTGTCGAGAATACGGAAGCACGCATCAATCAGCAAGAAAATCACCCAAACAATCATATTCAATGATCATATAATGATCCATGGCATTTAAAACAAATAAGGGGATCAAACATGCTTGAAATAAGGAAAACATGGCTTACTGCTTCAGTGTTAACCGGTTAACAATGCCAAAACCTGCATAAACACATCACAATTCAGGTGCGTTAACCGGTTAACCAAACCGTTAACCGGTTAACGCTGTTAAAACAGCAGCAATTCTGCAGAAAATTAGCTTGCAACCAGCTTAATCAAATAATCCTGTACCAGACCAGCAAGCATTTGAACATGAAAATAATGCATCAATTCACATTAAATGGCGTCATCAAGCTTGTGAACATTAATCAATAGATTCGGTTACTAATCAATCAATTGAGCGACACAAGAAAATATGCAAACACGCGGTGGATCTAAAACTCAAGCATGCAAATAAAATAAAAACAGAGCTAGATCTGAATTTAACCAACCTACAAAGCTGGTATGCTTTGGTAGTTGTTGATTGAGCTGAAAACGATAGATCTCGCGCAAAACATTGAAGATCCGATGTTAAGTTTCACCCTCCGTGCAAAATAAATGCAAGAACAAGCTCTTGATGCAGAATTTTGGATCCAAAAGCACTTCTAGATCCCAAACCAGATCTGAATCACCACTAAAACCAGCAAAATGATGTAATGAAGTTATGGATGAAAGTCTAGTTCCAAGATCTACACACCTCAAAGCAATGTTATGTGATCTTCAAAGAGGAACTTTGAGTGATTTGGAAAATTGGGAGAGAAAAGTGAGAGAATTGTGAGTGAGAGGAGTGAAAATTCAGAAAATGAGAGTGAAAAAATGAGGGGGAGCCCCCTTTGGTTTGGAGAGAAATGATTAAATATGGTTTAGGTTTGGGGCCCAAAAATTAGGCTTGGGATCCAAAATTATGGTTTGGGTAGTGTGATTAGGATGTAGCAATGAGATTAGGCTTGGACAAGGGCTCTAGATCCTTCTCTTTAATTTCCAATTAATTCAGAATGAATAAAATCAGAAAAAAGAAAAATGGTGCAAAAAAACGCATGCTGAATTGCTGCTGGAAATTCAAAATTCGTGGCCGTTAACCGGTTAACCAATCCGTTAACCGGTTAACGCTAGTAAATTTTGAGTTTCCCTCCTTTTGGTGGGAACCTTCAAGATTAAGCCGATGCCAACCGTTTTGATCTGATTTTGATCCTCCATCCTTTATAATACTTTGACCCTGATGTCAACCTTGTAACTTGCCTTGTGAGCTTTGAATTTCCCTGATGATTGATCACATGCCTGATGCTGGAGTATACAAGTATCATGCTTCATTTTTCTATGCCATATGCTAAGGACATGATATGTTCATGATGAATATGATGTGATATGATGCTTAAAAAGAAGAGGGCAAATTTGGGGTGTTACAAACGTGAAAGTGGCGCGGAAAGAGGTAGAGTCGCTAGCCAGGCATTTTTATCACGATGGAATGGGAATGGTAATGCTGCACAAACCAGAAGAAAAGAAAAGGAAGGACACGGGTCCTGCGAACCAAAGAGACTGAGTTCGGGAGTCGGTTACGAACTGGGAGGTATTAGCACCCAGATCGTCCGTCGTACCCGACGGGATCCACGCTTGCAAAGAAACCTGTTTCAAAGGATGAAGAAATGAAAGCTGCTGCAAAAAGAAAGACTGGAACTGGAGAAAAGAAAAGAAAGGGAGAGAATGTAGGGAAAATAAAAGAGTGTGCTCGAACGGGCCCTACCCCACTGCCTACATACCTCATCTGGACAATGAGGATCAGAGTCGCTGTAGTTCCCCTAACTAGGGGTGGAAAATATTGCTTATGTCTTAAGGCTTGAACTGCCTATGCCATTACTCAGGTGTTGCAGACTCGGATGACGAGTACGTAACCGTCTTGCAAAGTGACAAGTAGGAGCAAAATCGTGTACAGAGCGAAGGAGATGAGAAAAGAATTCTCGAAGGAAAGACGCTTATTGTTTGTTTGTGTTTTTTATGAAGCTTCTATGAGTGTGTCACAAGGAGGTGAACTCAAGCTCTTTTCCACGGAATGTGTACTTGTCACTACATTCCAAGATGGAATAATAGAACAAGCACACTCAAGTAAGGAGAAGATCCCCAAAACTTGATTCCAGAGATTAGAGCTTAGGCTCACTAACTCATTGAATTTATTAAGTGTTTTTGTATTTTTGATGAAGAAGTGTTTTTTTATGATTTTCTTGATGAAGAAGATACCTTGGTCAGACTTGTGCATCACAAGATAAGCTTGTACTATCCCAAGATTGGAAGACTATAAGTACCTCATGGGATAAGGCTATTGCTCAAGGTATCACTTCAAACTTTATTAAGTGTTTTCTTTAAGGTTATGAGATGAGAAGAGAAAAGAAACCAAAAGGATCACAAAGGTAAAAGTCTAATAGGGGACTAAAGAATCCTTAGTGTTGTCATGCATGGATATCCTAAGGTTAGTGTGGTTTTCTATCCTAAAGAAGAGAGAAAGAAGAAGTGAAGAAGAAAGAAGAAGAGGGGAGAAAGGCCTAAGCCCAACAAACAAAGGTTAGCACAAGTAAGAATAAGAAAAAAAGAGATGAGATTTGGAGATGTGGGAAACACATCCACACCTCTCACTTACCATAGCCCCTGAAATGGTTAGCAGAATCCAGCACATGCACATTAATAAAAGCATGGCAATGACATGCCCAAAGTTCACACCAATCAAGATCACATAATTAGGTCACACATGGCACAAACAAGCATTTACGTGTCGAAAATATGGAAGCACGCATCAATCAGCAAGAAAATCACCCAAAAAATCATATTCAATGATCATATAATGATCCATGGCATTTAAAACAAATAAGGGGATCAAACATGCTTGAAATAAGGCAAAAATGGCTTACTGCTTCAGTGTTAACCGGTTAACCAATCTGTTAACCGGTTAACCATGCCAAAACCTGCATAAACACAACACAATTCAGGTGCGTTAACCGGTTAACCAAACCGTTAACCGGTTAACATTGTTAAAACAGCAGCAAATCTGCAGAAAATCAGCTTGCAACCAGCTTAATCAAATAATCCTGTACCAGACCAGCAAGCATTTGAACATGAACATAATGCATCAATTCACATTAAATGGCACCATCAAGCTTGTGAACATTAATCAATAGATCCGGTTACCAATCAATCAATCGAGCGACACAAGAAAATATGCAAACACGCGGTGGATCTAAAACTCAAGCATGCAAATAAAATAAAAACAGAGCTAGATCTGAAAGTTGAGGTATGCTTTGGTAGTTGTTGATTGAGCTGAAAACGATAGATCTTGCGCAAAACTTTGAAGATCTGATGTTAAGCTTCACCCTCCATGAAAAATAAATGCAAGAACAAGCTCTTGATGCAGAATTTTGGATCCAAAAGCACTTCTAGATCCCAAACCAGATCTGAATCACCACTAAAACCAGCAAAATGATGTAATGAAGTTATGGATGAAAGTCTAGTTCCAAGATCTACACACCTCAAGGCAAGGTTATGTGATCTTCAAAGAGGAACTTTAAGTGATTGGAAAATTGGGAGACAAAAGTGAGAGAATTGTGAGTGAGAGGAGTGAAAATTCAGAAAATGAGAGTGAAAAAATGAGGGGGAGCCCCCTTTGGTTTGGAGAGAAATGATTAAATATGGTTTAGGTTTGGGGCCCAAAAATTAGGCTTGGGATCCAAAATTATGGTTTGGGTAGTGTGATTAGGATGTAGCAATGGGATTAGGCTTGGACAAGGGCTCTAGATCCTTCTCTTTAATTTCTAATTAATTCAGAATGAATAAAATCAGAAAAAAAAGAAAAATGGAGCAAAAACAACACATGCTGAATTGCTGCTGGAAATTCAAAATTCGTGGCCGTTAACCGGTTAACCAATCCGTTAACCGGTTAACGCCAGTAAATTTTGAATTTCCCTCCTTTTGGTGGGAACCTTCAAGATTAAGCCGATGCCAACCGTTTTGATCTGATTTTGATCCTCCATCCTTTATAATGCTTTGACCCTTATGTCAACCTTGTAACTTGCCTTGTGAGCCTTGAATTTTCCTGATGATTGATCACATGCCTGATGCTGGAGTATGCAAGTGCCATGCTTCATTTTTCTATGCCTAATGCTAAGGACATGATATGTTCATGATGAATATGATGTGATATGATGCTTAAAAAGAAGAGGGCAAATTTGGGGTGTTACACTATCTACCAAGCTGATGAAGGGGTTGAGGAAGACTGTGAACTCCCTGAAGAATTGGTCAGGTTGTTGAAACAAGAGGAAAAGGCCATTCATCCTCATCAGGATAAAATAGAGATCATCAACATCGGAACTGAAGATGTGAAGAAAGAGATCAAAATTTGGGGCCAGTCTGCAGGCCGAAGTAAAGAAATAGTTGATTGGTATACTGTGTGAGTATGTGGATATCTTCGCCTGGTCGTATCAAGATATGCCAGGATTGGATACTAACATTGTTATGCATAAGCTACCATTGAGAGAAGACTGTTCTCCTGTGAAACAGAAGTTGAGAAGAACTCGTCCTGACATGGCGATGAAGATCAAGGAGGAAGTTCAAAAGCAATGGGATGCCAGATTCCTTGCCGTAACTAGTTACCCACCTTGGGTAGCGAACATTGTACCTGTACCAAAGAAGGACGGCAAAGTCCAGATGTGCGTTGATTACCGGGATCTAAATAGAGCGAGCCCAAAAGACGACTTTACATTACCTCACATTGATGTGCTGGTAGATAACACTGCTCAATTCTCGGTATTTTCCTTCATGGATGGCTTCTCCGGGTATAATCAGATTAAGATGGCACCAGAAGACATGGAGAAAACAACGTTCATTACCCCGTAGGGTACATTCTGCTACAAGGTGATGCCCTTTGGTTTGAAGAACGCCGGGGCAACGTATCGGCGGGCTATGGTCACATTATTCCACGACATGATACACAAGGAGATAGAGTGTTATGTGGACGATATGATTGCCAAGTCCCGAGACGAAGAAGAGCATCTGGTCAATCTCAAGAAGTTGTTTGATAGACTGATAAAGTATAAATTGAGGTTGAATCCAAACAAGTGCACTTTCGGAGTGCGTTCTGGAAAATTGTTGGGTTTCATTGTTAGTCAGAAAGGAATCAAGGTGGATCCTGCAAAAGTAATAGCAATACAAGATATGCCTGCACCGAAAATAGAGAAAGAAGTGCGAGGGTTTTTAGGGAGGTTGAACTACATTTCACGGTTCATATCTCATCTAACTGCCACGTGTGAACCAATATTCAAATTGCTAAGAAAAGAGCAAACGGTCAGGTGGAATGAGGACTGTCAAAAAGCCTTTGATAAGATAAAAGAATATTTGCAGACACCTCTGATTCTAATGCCTCCAGTTCCAGGACGGCCGCTTATCATGTACTTGACTGTGCTAGAAGGGTCAATGGGGTGTGTTCTAGGCCAACATGACGATTCTGGTCGAAAAGAGTACGCTATTTATTACCTTAGCAAATAGTTTACCGATTGTGAATCCCGTTACTCACTGCTCGAGAAAACTTGTTGCGCTTTGGTATGGGATGCTCGCCGACTGAGACAATACATGTTGACCCATACCACACTGCTAATTTCAAAAAAGGGTCTTGTCAAGTATATCTTTGAGAAACCAGCGTTAAACGGAAGGGTTGCTAGGTGGCAAATGATCTTAACAGAGTATGACATACAGTATACTTCTCAGAAAGCCATCAAGGGGAGTGTATTGTCGGACTACCTTGCACAACAACCTCTTGAAGATGACTATCAGCCAATGAAGTTTGATTTCCCTGATGAGGACATCATGTACCTTAAAGTAAATGATTGCGAGGAACCACTTCCGGAGGAGGGGCCAGACCCTGAATCCAAATGGAAGTTGATGTTTGATGGGGCAGTCAATATCAACGGACGTGGAGTTGGTGATGTTCTTATCACTCCTAAAGATGTTCACTTTCCCTTCGCTGCCAGAATTACTTTTGGCTGCACCAACAATGAAGCGGAATACGAGGCGTGCATAATGGGAATAGAGGAGGCTATTAATCTTAGGATTAAGACCCTCGATATATTCGGAGATTCAGCCCTCGTTATCAATCTGGTTACCGGCAAGTGGTATACGCATCAAGAACATTTAATCCCTTATAGGGATTATGCCAGAAGACTGTTGACGTTCTTCACAACAGTTAAGCTGCAGTACATACCACGAGATGAGAATCAATTTGCCGATGCATTGGCTACTCTTTATTTGTCCATGAAAGTCTTGTGTTGGAATTATGTGCCCAAGATTGACATTTCCAGGCTTGACGCTCCAGCTTATACTTTCTCTGTAGACGCAGTGTCTGACGAGAAACCTTGATACTTTGATATCAAGATTTTCCTAGAAAAGCAAGAATACCTAGTTGGGGCATCATCCAATGAAAAGAAGACCTTAAGGCGACTTGCTGCTAGCTTCTTCTTGAATACAAATGGGGTTTTGTATAAGAGGAACTTTGACATGGTCTTGCTCAGATGCGTGGATAGACACGAAGCAAGCCTGTTAATGCAAGAAGTCCACGAGGGATCTTTCGGTACTCATGCAGGAGGGCATGTTATAGCTAAGAAGTTGTTGAGATCAGGGTACTATTGGATGACAATGGATGCAGATTGTTGTTCATATGCCCGTAAGTGCCATAAGTGACAGATTTACGCAGACAAAGTGCATATTCCTCCAAGCCCGCTCAACGTCATGACATCTCCTTGGCCCTTTTCTATGTGGGGCATTGACATGATCGGGAAAATAGAGCCTACTGCTTCAAATGGTCATCGCTTCATCTTGGTCGCGATCGATTACTTCACTAAGTGGGTTGAGGCAGCATCCTATGCCAATGTCACTCGTCAGGTGGTAGCCAGATTTTTGAAAAGAGACATCATTTGCAGATACGAAGTTCCCGAAAGAATCATCACTGACAATGGTTCTAACTTAAACAACAAGATGATGGCAGAGCTGTGTCAGGACTTCCAGATTCAGCATCACAATTCTTCTCCTTATCGACCAAAGATAAATGGTGCAGTAGAGGCGGCAAATAAGAATATTAAGAAGATTGTGCAAAAGATGGTTGTCACTTACAAAGATTGGCATGAGATGTTACCATTTGCGTTGCATGGGTACCGAACGTCAGTAAGGACGTCAACCGGGGCAACTCCTTTCTCATTGGTATATGGTATGGAGGCAGTCTTGCCTATTGAAGTAGAGATTCCTTCATTGCGTATGATGATGGATGTGAAGCTTGATGAGGCTGAATGGGTACAATCAGCTATGTCTAATTGAGGAAAAGAGATTAGCGGCTATCTGTCATGGTCAGCTTTATCAGAGGAGAATGAAGCGAGCATTCGACCAACGAGTACGTACTCGGGAGTATCAAGTAGGAGAGCTTGTGCTCAAGAGGATCATTCCTCCGAGTTCAGATCACAGGGGAAAGTGGACCCCAAACTACGAAGGACCGTTCATAGTGAAGAAAGTTTTCTCAGGCGGAGCACTGATGCTCACCACTATGGATGGGGATTTCCAATCCCCTGTTAACTCGGACGCAGTTAAAAATACTTCGCATAAAAAGACCCGCTGGACACAAAAACAGAATCAAAGTCCAAGCAAGAAAAGGGTGTCCCGGCGAGCTAAAAACAGAATAAAAAGCTCGGGCAAAAGTTAGGGAAAACAAAGAAAAAAATGAGTACACCCGCTGAGTTGAAAAGCCACATCGGACAGCTCAGGCAAAAAAGGGTATCCCGGTGGATTGAAAACCCGAAAGGGCGATCCATGCAAAACAAGGGAATAAGCGAACAACTGCGATCCGAGTAATCTGAACCAAATCGTCGTTTCGTACAGCCTGACAAATATCAGAAGGATAGGAATCAGTCCCCTCATCTTCTCAGAAAGCAGAAGGCAAGAATGGAGAGTTTTGAAGACATGCTAGTCATAGCAAGAAGGAAACTCATTGGGATGCCGTGCCCATTTCCATTAGGATAGTTTATTTTCTCAAATTTATGGTAGCTACCTCTTTCCAGGTGGTTGCTCCCTGATGTAAAAACTTTGCCTATTCAGAGGCCTTTCAATGAAAGAATATGCAGTCAAAAAACTGTGTTCTGTTTATTTTCTGTTTGCAAAAATCTCCTGAATTTTTGGCAAAAAATAGCATTGCATTTAAAAAATGGTGATAATTTGAAAAAAATGATGATGACATTGTAGGGAAACATTTGAAATTCTCTTTGAGTGTCGGGTGATGATGGATGAACAGATCATACCATGCAAGTCCCCGGGGCACATATGGGTTTTCTGTTGTTGCAGGTTGCAGGATGGCGTCGCATTCTCCCAAACAGAGTTTTCCCCAGCTAAGTCATGACAGATGGGGATCCCCAGCAGTTTATTTTCCCACAAGTGGAGTATTCCCAACAGGAAGCCGAATGCCTGATTTCCCCACAAGGTTCATATTTGGGTTTCACTCTCATCAGGGAATATTCCCCAGAGAAGTCGCCAATTTATTTTTGGTCAATGTGATGATACAAACAATTATTCATCCCCCTAACCATAGTTAAGTGTCAAAGCCTCTTGACCTGGTTCTCCCTTGCATAGTTGTGATTCTTGTTACCAATCAGGCATTTGTTGCTGCTCGTCTGCGCCTCCCAACACTCGTATGTGTTTGATATTTGTTGCTGCTCGTCTGCATTTCCCAACACTCGTCTGTGTTTGATGGTTGCTTGTTGCTCGTCTGCATTTCTCAACACTCGTTTGTGTTAGCACTTTGGTATTGCTCGTTTGCTTTCCCCAGCAGTTGCCCAGGGTTGTAATTATTGTGGCTCGTCTGCACTTCCCAACACTCGTCTGTGTTTGGTATTTGTTGTTGCTCGTCTGCACCTCCCCGCACTCGTCTGTGTTCATTATCTGTTTGAGGCTCGTCTGCATTGTCTGGACACTCGTTTGTGTTAGCTTATATCCATATATGTGTTAATTACCCTGGTACTCCTCTGCATTACTACTCCAATTGCTCATCTGTGTTGGATTTCTGGTATTCGTCTATGCCAGTGGCTGATATTCGTCTGTATCATTGCCTGAAGTGCTTGTCTGTGTTTCTCAGATCATCGTCTAATTATTCGGCACTCGTCTGTGTTCTCTTGATGATCATCCAACACTCGTTTGTGTTGAAGAGGTTTAAAGTCCTGACTGTGGGAGTAAACGTCAAAATGGTTACCGGTCCTGGCATAACAGGTCTATCCGAAGGAGGCTCGTCTGTCTCAAGCACCACTTATTAATGTTGCACCTGGCGTAACAGGTTTTCTCGAAGAAGGCTCATCTGTCTTAAACCATATATCCTAGGATAATATATGAAGGGGGTTCGTCTACCTTGAGTATGCATGTCTATCCCGCAGACTTAAGTGCATCACTGGTCCTGGCGTAACAAGTGTATTCGAAGGAGATTCGTCTGTCTCAAGTCATATGTTTTGCAAAGTATGAGAAGGCTCGTATGTCCAATTCCTGGCATGACAGGTTTACTTGTGAGGGCTCGTATGTTCACTTCCTGGCGTAACAGGATTGTTCGAAGAAGACTCGTCTGTCAAAGTATTCTTATTCCATACAACAGTTGCAACTTGGAAGGAGCTCGTCTGCTTTCTCTCCACTTCAGTCACCAAAGCGTCATTTGGTTGGGTTTATTTCCCAGTTCTTGCATTCTCCATCAGAGTGCAAATTTCAGGTTTTCTTGGTATTCAACCACAGTTTATCTCGAACGGTCGATAGCCCGTGCTACTGTCCTTTTCAGATTAACAGTTTTTTGAATAGGGGCAGCTGTAACACCCCAAATTTGCCCTCTTCTTTTTAAGCATCATATCATACCATAGTCATCATAAGCATATCATATTCTTGACATCTTTGCATGGAAAGATGAGGCATAACATTCTCATGACCTAGCATTAGGCATATGATCATCTGTGGAGGGATTTGAAGCATTTAAAGCTATAGCAAGAGGCCCAATGGATTTGCTCAAGTCCTATGAGGAGTCTACATTGCATTCACAAGCCTAAGATCATTCACAAAAGCCCAGAAGGTTGGAGGATCATCAGGGAATTCAAGCTAGGGCAAAGCTCCTACACAATGATCCCAAATTAGGGTTTGAGTTTCAAGCATGAAAACTTTGTGACTTTGGCCATTTCATTTGAGAAAAGTCTCTCATATGTTAATAGGATCCTAGGGATTAAATTTGGTGAGAAAATTCCTTGTGGAAGTCAAGTATTTCTTCAGTTGCTTGTAAATGAAGAAATTGGTCAACTGTGCATTCTAGAAGTCAATTGTGAGATTTCAAAGGGTCCAACCCTAGTTTTCAAGCCAAGGGATGTTCTTATAACCTTAGAAGAGGTTTGGCAAAGTCAAAAATCAGGAATCAAGAGGTTTTGAGGGGTTTTGCATTTTTTGCATGGGATTGGTCATGGAAATTTCCATTTTTAGTAACTTTTTGCCCTAATTTTCAAGTGAACATAACTTTGTGAAAAAAGCTTCAAATGGATTGCCATCAAACATGAAAATTGAAGATTAAAGTCACCCATTTTTAAAAAGTACAAGAGCATTTTCATAGCCTTCATGGTTTGGGAGAAAAGCCCTTCGAAAATTGCCTAAATTCTAGGGCATGGCATGAAATTCAAGCTTTCCACAAATGCAAAACTTCATGTAACTTGTTTTCAAGTGGTTGGATGCACAAAGTAAGCTTACAATGCTGCAAGGCAATTCATGAAATTAATTTTTGCCCAAGGAAACAATCAAATTCGTGCATGAGAAGAGAAATATTACATAAGGTGCAAAAATGCATGATCATGAGAAATGCATGACTCTCACATCCAAGGGCCAAGATGCTTTCAGTTTTGAACCAAGGGCTGGATTGTGGTTTGAAATGTTCAAAGAATGAGAAGGATGCACGAGTGTTTCATGACTTCACACCAATCTTGCCAAATTTGCAAAATCATCCTCACACTCTCCTCTCACGTGCATTTCCTCTTATTTTTCATCAGTGATCATTTGGTATGATATAAAAGAAAACTAGGGTTTCATTTCACCCAGATCCATCACATTTTGTTCACTCTCAAGTTTTGGCTTCCTTTTCATTTCTCTTCGAATCTTATCACTCTCTCACTCATTCATCAAACAAATTACATATTCTGAATCCTTGAAGCATAAGGATCATTAATCCACCATTGATTTAAGCTGAAGTTCAAGATTTCAAGAGGTGCCATTCAAGTGCAGTTGCTCTCAAACTTCAAGATCCAGAGCAATTCAAGCTCTCTCTTGCATTTATTTTGCAAGGAGAGGTTAGAGGAGGAAGATCTGCAGCATCTGGAGGCTTATCTTGACCTAATTTGTGCTCTGCAAGTTCAGGTAACCTACTGAATTCATGGATCTAGAAATGATTTTGATTGTGTGCTTTATGATCTGTGAACTTTGCTGATTACTATGCACTCTTTAGATTTAATTTTGATGCATTATTGAGTGTTTTATGATGATTTGAAGTTTTATGGTCAGACCTGTTTGTCTTCGATCCAGCTTAGTTTGTGACCCATTGTGATTTTCATGAGTATATTTGGATTCAGCATGCTTGATTGAGTTGATCTGGAGATTTTGAATCGTTTATGTTGTGATTTGTTCTTGATTTGAATTTTCCGGTGCCGGAGCCCTAGCTCCGGTCACCGGATTCTGGAAATTGTTTGACCTGAGTTGTTATGAAGAAGATGAACATGGACCATTGGATTTGTGATCTGGACGGGTATTGTGTTGCCAACACATTAATGAGAGGGCCTCTCTCTCACGTGACTTTCTAATTTCCCTATAATGCTGCATGTTTGCCAATCCATAATAATTGTTGTGTGCGTGTGATGAGATCCACAGATGGTTTGACTTGTTTAGTTTTGTTGACTGACTTGGATGTGTGAGATTGATCTTTTGGTTCTCATTTTTCCAGCATTTTTGAATATCCATCATAACTATTGTGAGATGCGCAGGATCCAATGGGCCTCAATGGCTATTCCCACCCCCTGTTTTTGAGCCCAATGAGACATGAACTGGAATCCCTTGCTATACGCACCCCTAGGCTGCTTCATTTATTTTATTTCTTTTTTATTTGCATTTGATTTTCAGTTTGATTTTCATTTTTTAAAAATAGTTTTAGGTCATTAAAAATTATAAAAAAAATTCATGAAAGGTCCTTTGAGTTTTCTCTAATTTTTGGTATTTTTATTTTCCATTTATTTTTGTTTGGCACGTGGAAATTAATTGTTCTTTTTAATTAATTCATTTTTGTTTCATTTTGAAGTATGCTGACTTATTCATTTTCAATCTTGATTACTATTTTGAATTTTTGTTTGATTCTTTTTTCTCTGGATTCATGATGAAGTGTAGTTTATTGGTGATTTTTGTTCTGATTTTTAGAATTTTGTTTAATTGATTTTGGTCTCTAACTTGTGGGTGAAGCTTTCTAACCCTAATCCCTGTTTGAACCCTCATTTGAATGATCAAGCTTCTGATTCTTTCTCCTTCCTTTTGGCATGTTGTTATGGTATGATTGAAGATCATTTGTGCAAGTTTGTGGAATTTTTAGATGCTTACTTGAATTGATTTGAATTTTGGTTCTTCACTTGTCCCTTTTTGCTTCTTTTGGATCATAAGTTCATTCCTTAGCTTAGAAGGGAACTTGTGCCAACTTCTTCTACTTATTTAGAGCCTTATTAGGATATTGATACCTCTCTGATCTTGGGTTGTGGTTGGTGCCTTAGGATTTTTGTAATTTGTTTGCTTTTGA
This sequence comes from Lathyrus aphaca, assembly GCA_963966055.1. Taxonomy (NCBI): domain Eukaryota; kingdom Viridiplantae; phylum Streptophyta; class Magnoliopsida; order Fabales; family Fabaceae; genus Lathyrus; species Lathyrus aphaca. The sequence goes on from OZ014519.1 coordinate 143,259,568, forward strand.
AGTTCCTCCACACTTATGCATGATCACTTCACTTCCTTTGCTTCTTTCTTGTCATGATGTGAATACTTGACTAAGTGCACTTCTTCTCTTCATCTCACATAATCCTTAGACACTTTTCTAACATGATTAGGGTTCTGTTCTTGTACCTTAAGGTTGTGATTTGTTTATTTTGCTTTGCATCTTCTTATGTCCACTTTGTTTTGCCATGGTGATTCATGTTGCTTCATGTTGAGTTGTGTGATTCTTTTCTCATTCTTGTGCTTCAAGTTTGCATTTGACATTTGGATTTATGACTTCACTTATGGTTGTGTTGCTTTGGTATGGCATTTTGTTCATTTTATATTGCCTTTATACTTGTGTCACTAACCATTTCAGGGGCTTTGGTAAGTGAGAGGTGTGGATGTGATTCCCACATCTCCAAATCTTATCTTTTCTCTTCTTCTTATTATTGTTCTAACCTTGTGTTTGTTGGGCTTAGGCCTTACTTCTCCCCTCTTCTATTCTTTCTTCTTCTTCTCTTCTTCTTTCTTTCTTCTTTAGGATAGTAAACCTCACTAACCTAGGATTTTCCATGCATGATAACAGTTAGGATTCATTAGTCCCCCATTAGACTTTTACCTTTGTGATCCTTTTGTTTTTCTTCTCTTCTCATCTCAGAACCCTAAAGAAGACACTTAATAAAGATTGGAGTGATATCTTGAGCAATAGCCTTATCCCATGAGACACTTGTAGTCATCCCATCTTGGGATAGTACAAGCTTGTCTTGTGATGCACAAGTCTGATCAGGATATCATCTTCACCAAGAAAATCATAAAAAACACTTCTTCATTCTAAATACAAAAACACTTAATAAGTTAATGAGTTAGTGAGCTTAGGCCCTAATCTCTGGATTCATGTTTTGGGGATTTTCTCCTTACTTGAGTATGCTTGTTCTGTTATTCCATCTTGGAATGTAGTTACAAGTGCACATTCCAGGGAAAAGAGTTTGAGTTCACTTTCTTTTGACACACTCCTAAAAGCTTCTAAAAAACACAAACAAATAATAAGCGTCTTTCCTTCGGGAATTCTTTTCTCATCTCCTTCGCTCCGTCCGTGAGCTTGCTCCTACTTGTCACTTTACAAGACGGTTACGCACTCGTCATCTGAGCCTGCAACACCTGAGCATTGACATAGGCAGTTCAAGCCTTAATACACAAGCAATCCTTTCCACCCCTAGTTAGGGGAACTACGACGACTCTGGTCCTCATTGTCCAGATGAGGTACGTAGGCAGCGGGGTAGGGCCCGTTTGAGCACATTCTTTATTTTCCCTACATTTTTTCCTTTTCATTTCTTTTTTCAGTTCCCTTTTCTTTTATTTTATCCAGTTCAGTTCCTTTTCTTTGCAGCAACTTTCATTTCCTCACCCTTTGAAACAGTTTATTTGCAAGCGTGGATCCCGTCGGGTACGATGGACGATCTGGGGTGCTAATACCTTCCCAGGTCGTAACCGACTCCCGAACTCAGTCTCTTTGGTTCGCAGGACCCATGTCCTTCCTTTTCTTTTCTTCTGGTTTGTGCAGCATTACCATTCCCGTTCCTTCGGGATAAAAATGCCTGGCTGGCGACTCTATTCTTTTCCGCGCCACTTTCGCGTTTGTACCAGGATGGAAATTCGGGGAGCGATCGCTTGTTGTGGGAATCCCCTCTCTCCTGATGTACTTTTCTCTTGACATATGAATTTGCACCCTGTGAGGGTTTTTTCTGTTTCAATTATCTTCTGGTTTACTTGAAATCCCTGGTTATATATGTTGCACGGACACAAAATAAAGGCCACCACTTCAAATTTGAATGTCACACAAGATTTTCTTGCAAGGGATATTTTCTCAACACCAGAATGGGAAAGTAAATGAAATCTTGGAAATAAAGGGAACACATTGCATTGCATACACATCATTCACATTTCTTCTTTATTTTTTGCAGGTTTTCTACAGGTTGCTTAACTTATTTGTATTACAGGCAAAGATTGCAAGAGCTTCCAAGACCCGACATCTTCAACAAAATATCCTGCATCGTTACGCAACTCGCAACAACCAGAGAACAATCATGGATGCTATGCAAACTGAGCTTAATGAGTTCCGTACCAGAATGGGGGAATTCATGGTCATGATGCAAGGGATGGCTCAGGGACAACAAGATTTGAGAAATGAAATTCAGGGGCTCAACCCTCCTCAGACTAATCCTCCGGTAACCACTCCCGAGGTATAAGTGATTCCTCCCAACACCAACAATGGTCCGAGTGGACCTTAAGTTCCAGAACCTGGCACAACAACCTTCATCCCGGTACAAGACAGGCAGGAAGATCAATTCCCTTCTTTTAACAATGATATGGGGTTCGACGGAGAAGGAAATCTTCAAGACTTCTTGATGCTTGCTGAGAAAGTCAAAGCCCTCGAGTGTAGAGATACTCTAGGGATAGATGTGTCTGACATGAGCCTAGTCCCTAGGGTGGTTATTCCTCACAAATTCAGGCCACCTACTTTTGACAAGTATAATGGTAGCTCCTGCCCTAAAACTCACTTGCAGGTGTTCTACCGAAATATTGCTGCCCATACTAGGGATGAAAAGCTCTGGATGTACTACTTCCAGGATAGTCTCTCCGGAGGATCCTTGGAATGGTATATGAAGCTAGAGAGAAGCTCCGTGAGAAGCTGGAAGGAATTGGGAGAAGCATTCCTCAAGAAGTATCAGTATAATATCGACATGGTGCCCAGTCGCCCTCAACTTCAAAGTATGACTCAGAAGAACTCCGATAGCTTCAAAGATTACGCACAGAGGTGGCGTGAAGTGACCACTAGAGTGCAACCGCCTTTGATGGAGAGAGAAATGGTAGACCTGTTCCTAGATACCCTCCATGGGAATTTCATGGAAAGGCTAGCTGGATGTTCCTCAAGTGGGTTTTCAGATATCATCTTGACTGGCGAGAGGGTAGAAAGCTGGATCAAGCAAGGGAAGATTCAGAATGGGGGAGCTTCAAGTTCTGGTGTCAAGAATCCCTTATTGAAGAGGAGAGAAGGAGAGACTAGGGCAGTGTACGCGCAGAGGGGAGAAGATAACAGAGGGTTTTATCAACAAGTGGCCCCTGTCACTATCTCAGCTCAACCTATTCAACAACAAGTCCAACAGCCACAACAGCAACGACAACATGGGTACCAACAAAGAGCTCCTCGTCCGTATTACCCCCAGAAGACCAGAGAAAGACATCTTGAAACTCCGCCGATGTCTTATTCACAACTTTTGAAGAATCTCCTACAACTCCAGATGGTTCAACTTCGAACTCTACAACCCCTGAAGCCAGGCCAAATCCCCGAGGGTTATGATACAAACGCCAAATGTGAATTTCATTCCGGAGCCCCTGGACATACCACAGAAAACTGCAAGGCTCTGAAGCATGTTGTTCAAGACCTACTGGATTCTAAAGCAATTAACTTTGCTCCTGCTCCTAATGTAATACAAAACCCTATGCCTCCTCATGGGGGTACAATTGAGGCAGTTGACAATGGGGAGAATCTAAACTTGGTGTGTGATATTGACAACCTGCAAACTCCGTTGAGTGTTGTTAAAGCATGTTTGGCCTAGAGGGGTGTGTTTACAGGTTGTGGAAGTGATTGTTCAGGATGTGTTGAAGCTCCAAATGGTTGTGAGCAGTTGAAAACAGAGATCCAAAGTATGATTAATGAAGGAGTGTTGAAGTTTGACAAAGTTGTAAAGGAAAGAGAAGTCTCCACAGTAACCATTTTCTACGATCCATCTCAAGTTCCTAGACGGGCCAGAGTGACACCGATAACAATTACCACTGCAGGACCAGTAATGTATCAGAGTGATAAAGCCATTCCCTGGAATTATGGTGGCGAAGTATATTTTAACGGCCAGAAGCAGGAGTTGGCCACATCTAGCACGACCCGAGCTCAAGTAGAAAACGTTGGAGTAGGGGGCTTTACTAGAAGTGGAATGTTATTTGCACCGGAAACACTAAGAAATAGTGTGATACCACCCAAAGACATCGCAGAAGCCCAAGCTAAGGCAAGAGGGAAGCAGCCAGTGGTTGTCAATAAGCCCACGCCAGTGACTGATCCAAATATTACATTTGATAAAGAAGCTGAATAATTTTTTAGAATTATTAAAAAGAGAGATTACAAGATTGTGGACTATCTGCAGCAGACCCCATCGAAGATTTCCATCTTGTCTTTGCTAATGTGTTCCGATTCCCACAGGAAAGCTCTCTTGAATATCCTGAACAAGGCTTATGTGCCTCAGGATATTTCGGTAAATCAATTAGAAGCGGTGGTATCTAGTGTCAATGCCAGACGTGGATTGGGTTTTACAGACATGGATCTAACATCTGAAGGTCGTGCTCATAATCGGGCACTGCATATCTCTTTAGAATGTAAGGGTGCAGTACTTTCTCACGTGTTGGTAGATACCGAATCATCGTTGAATGTTCTGCCCAAGAAGGCATTGATGAAGTTGGATTATGATAGAGTAGTTCTAAAGCCCAGCGACCTGGTGGTTAGAGCATTTGATGGGTCGAGAAGGTCAGTGTTCGGGGAGGTGGATTTACCAATTAAAGTAGGTCCACAAATCTTCAATACCACATTCTACGTAATGGATATACAACCTGCATACAGTTGTTTGCTGGGAAGGCCTTGGATACATTCAGCAGGAGCAATATCATCCAAACTTCATCAAAAGCCGAAATTCTTCTGGGAAGGACAAATTGTAACAGTTAGTGGGGAAGAAGACATTTTTGTTAGTCATCTAGCTTCCTTCAAGTACGTGGAGATAGATGGCGAGATAGTCGAGACTCCATGTCAGGCTTTTGAGCCCTTGAAAACTGAACAAGCATCTTCTTTAGCAACTTCTTCTGAAGAACCAAAGAAGGGGGTTTCCATAGCCTTTTATAAGCAAGCTCTTTAGGTGGTAGAGTCGGGGATGCGAGAAGGCTGGGGCAGTCCAGTAAAAGTGCCAGAAAAGAAAGATATGTTTGGGATTGGTTACCATCCTGGGCAGTCATCATCTGGACCGAGTGCTAGAGGTCGTCAAGGCCCGATTACTTTCACGAGTGCGGGAGTGGTGGATTATGGAAGCATCAGTGTCGTGCAAGACGACGCAGTTGATAGTGACTGTGACTTAGATGAGTTGATCAGGCCTTCTGCTCCAGGGACTCAAATTAGCAACTGGTCGTCTGAAAGGCTTATCTCAGTCACCTCCTTCGAAGAGTAATAATCTTTGTTTCTGTCTTTTCTGTACTCAAGCACTATGTCTTGCCCGGGGCATAGTAGCTTTTTGTAAGGGTTCTTTTGTTCCTAACACAATTCATAATCATGAATAAAGTTGACGTTTCACATTTATCCATGTTGTTCTTTGTCTTTCATTTTTGCTTTTGTTTTTCAAAAAGAAAGAAAAGTTTTAAAATGACAATGTTTCTCATTTTCTCAAGCCTTTTCTAAAGCCTTGCATGAATCACCATTCATGCAGGTGCTCGTCACCGGATCTTATCAATGATGACCCTGTTATGGCTAAGTATGACTTTGACAATCTAATTTATCAAGCCGATGAGGAAGGTGAAGAAGATTGCGAACTACCTGAAGAGTTAGCCAGACTGCTTAAATAGGAGGAAAAGATGATTCAGCCGCACGAAGAGGCCGTCGAAGTGACAAACCTGGGTACCGAAGAAGACAAGAAGGAAGTCAAGATCGGAGTTTCATTAGAAGAATCCATCAAGACTATTCTAATTGCCATGCTTCGATAGTATGTGGATGTCTTCGCTTGGTCGTACCAAGATATGCCTGGTTTAGACACTGACATTGTGGTACATAAGCTGCCTCTGAGAGAAGACTGCCCGCCAGTGAAGCAAAAGTTGAGGCGCACACGCCCTGATATGGCAATCAAAATCAAAGAAGAAGTACAAAAGCAATTCGATGATGGTTTCTTGGCTGTGACTAGTTACCCTCGGTGGGTTGCCAATATTGTGTCGGTCCCTAAAAAAGACGGTAAAGTCAGGATGTGTGTAGACTACAGGGATTTGAACAGGGCCAGCCCTAAAGATGATTTCCCTCTGCCTCACATAGATGTGCTTGTTGATAATACTGCTCAATTTTTTGTGTTCTCTTTCATGGACAGGTTTTCAAGTTATAACCAGATTAAGATGTCTCCCGATGATATGGAAAAGACTACCTTCATCACCCTTTGGGGCACCTTCTGTTACAAGGTCATGCCATTTGGTCTGAAGAATGTTGGGTCCACTTACCAACGGGCGATGGTGATGCTCTTTCACGATATGATGCATTATGAAATTTAGGTTTATGTTGATGATATGATAGCAAAATCCCAAATAGAAGAAGAGCACTTGGTCAATCTAGCAAAGTTGTTTGACAGACTCCGAAAGTTCAGATTGAGGTTGAATCCGAACAAGTGCACCTTCGGGGTCCGTTCCGGCAAGCTACTTGGGTTCATTGTTAGTGAGCGGGGAATTGAGGTTGATCCAGCCAAAGTAAAAGCCATCCAAGACATGCCTGAGCCAAAGACTGAAAAGCAAGTGTGTGGTTTCTTAGGGAGACTGAATTACATTGCACGGTTTATCTCTCACCTAACAGCCACGTGTGAGCCCATCTTCAAGCTATTGAGGAAGAATCGGGCCATTAAATGGAATGAAGAATGTCAGCAAGCCTTTGACCGAATTAAGGAATACCTGTTAGAACCTCCAATTTGCATGCCTCAAGTGCCAGGGAGACCCTTGATCATGTATCTTACTGTGCTCGAAGGATCTATGGGATGTGTGTTGGGTCAGCAAGACGAGTTTGGTCGAAAAGAGCACGCCATTTATTACCTTAGCAAAAAGTTTACCAATTGTGAGACACGTTACTCACTACTCGAGAAAACTTGTTGCGCTTTGGCATGGGCTGCTCGCCGACTAAGACAAGACATGTTGATCCACACGACTCTCTTAATTTCCAAGATGGATCCTGTGAAATATATCTTCGAGAAGCCAGCTCTAACAGGAAGGGTAGCCCGATGGCAGATGATTCTAAAGGAGTATGATATCCATTACACTTTGCAAAAACCAATAAAAGGGAGTGTATTGTCAGAATACTTGGCTCAGCATCCAATCGACGATTATCAACCCATGAAATTCGAGTTTCCGGATGAGGACATCATGTTCCTCAAGTTGAAAGACTGTGAAGAACCGCTTCCGGAGGAGGGGCCAGACCCTGAATCTAGATGGAATTTGATGTTTGACGGAGCTGTGAAAATGAACGGAAACGGAGTAGGTGATGTTATCATCTCACCAGAAGGGTTCCATACACCTTTAGCTGCTCGGTTGACTTTCGAATGCACTAACAATTAAGCATAATAAGAAGCTTGCATCATGGGGGTTGAAGAAGAAATCAACTTGTGAGTCAAGAACCTCGAGATCTTCCAAGATTCTGCTCTGGTAGTGAACCAAGTCATTGGCAAATGGTTAGTTCATCAACCTCACTTAGTTCCTTACAGGGATTATACTAGGAGGCAGCTAACTTTCTTCACCAAGGTCAAGTTGAGTTATATTCCCCGAGACGAAAATCAGTTCGCTGATGCTCTAGCAACTTTGTCATCTATTATTAAAGTTTGTCAAGAGAATTTTGTGCCTCAAATCATGGTCTCCCGTCTTGAAAGACCTGTTTATGTCTTTGCAGTTGATAGTGGTGAAGATAACAAACCTTGGTATCATGATATCAAGCAATTCTTGAAGACTCAAGAATACTCGGCTGGGGCATCCAATAAAGACAAGAAGACCCTCAGAAGACTAGCAGGTGGTTTCTTCTTGAATCAAGATGGTGTGCTATACAGGCGAAACTTCGATATGGTTCTGCTCAGATGCGTGTATAGACACGAAGCACACTTGTTGATGCAAGAGGTTCATGAAGGCTCCTTTGGTACCCATGCTGGAGGACATGCTATGGCTAAGAAACTGTTGAGATCGGGATATTATTGGATCACCATGGAATCCGATTGCTGTAAATACTCCCGTAAATGTCACAAGTGTCAGATTTATGCTGATAAGGTCCATGTGCCTCTGAATCCATTGAGTGTCATCTCTTCACCATGGCCATTCGCCATGTGGGGCATTGATATGATTGGCAAGATCGAGCTGACAGCTTCCAACGGTCACCGTTTCATCCTGGTTGCCATAGATTATTTCACGAAGTGGGTCGAAGCGGCATCTTACGCCAATGTTACTAAACAAGTGGTAGCCCGGTTTATCAAAAGAGACGTCATTTTCCGGTACGGAATTCCCGAAAGGATCATTATTGATAATGGTTCTAATCTCAACAACAAGATGATGGCTGACTTGTGTCGGGACTTCAAAATAGAACATCACAATTCTTCTCCATATCGCCCGAAAATAAATGGCACCGTCGAGGCGGCAAATAAGAACATCAAGAAGATCGTGTAGAAGATGGTTGTAACATACAAAGACTGGCATGAGATTCTACCATTTACATTGCATGGGTACAGAACATTGGTGCGCACCTCAACAAAGGCAACCCCATTCTCATTGGTATATGGTATGGAGGCAGTCCTACCAATTGAAGTGGAAACCCCCTCGTTGAGGTTAATGATGGACATTAAGCTAGATGAAGTTGAGTGGCTCCGATCCAGATACAATCAATTGAGCCTCATTGAAGAAAAACGCCTAGCAGCTGTGTGCCATGGGCAGTTGTATCAGCGGCGGATGAAGCAGGCTTTTGACAAGAAGGTACGACCACAAAGGTACACACCATGTGACGTGGTGCTAAAAAGGATTCTTCCTCCTCTTAACGATCACAGGGGAAAATAGACACCTAATTATGAAGGGCCATTCATGGTTAAAAAGGTTTTCTTAGGAGGAGCCTTGATGCTGACAACCATGGATGGAGAAGACTTCCAGTCCCCTGTCAACGCAGACGCGGTAAGAAAATACTTCGTTTAAAAAAGGACCCGCTGGATAAAAATAGAATAAAGATCCAGGCAAAAATGGGCATCCCGACGAGCCAAAAACAAAATAAAAGGCTCGGGCAAAAATTAGGGAAATCTTGAAAAAAATGTACACCCGCTGACTTGAAAAGCCACATCGGACAGCTCAGGCAAAAAAGGGTATCCCGGTGGATTGAAAACCCGAAAGGGCGATCCACGCAAAAGAGGGACTAACACGAACGACTGCGATTTACGAAATTCGTAACCCATCTGCAACTGAGGTTATTCTAAGGGTTGAAGACCAGTTCAATCACCTTTCTCAAGGGGCAGAGCGAGCGGATAGTCTTGAAGATATACTAGTCATAACCGGGTTGAAACTTGATGAGATCCACTTCTCACATTGCCAATAGGATAGTTTGTTTTCTTTTTTGGCTATTTCCTCTTTCCAGGGAATTGCTTCCTTTGTAATGCCTATTCATGGCCATTTTCCAAACCAATAAAATTCAATTTCAGTCAACTTGTGACTATTTGCTTCTTATTTTTGTTTTTCATCTATCATTTATTGATTGCGGAAACGTCCAGCAAATTGTGATTTATATTGTGTTGTGAACATTTGAATGCTTTCTAACTCATGTAGGAGGACATAAACATTTAATACAACTCTAAAAGGGTGTCAAGATGCCCAGATAATGATTCATGTAATGAGCTAGGGGCATACAGGTCCAAACTAAATCTCCATGTTGTAGGCCCTATCGATTGTGTTTACGCAGGCACAGGTAATGGTGTTGCTAACAGAGTTAAAAGCATATTTCCAGGAGGAACTTTTCTTAATGCTTGAATAAGAACGGGTGTTTTCCCGGGTGTCTCCAGTCATCCCCATTGGAAGTGAAGTTGAATTTCTCCCTCAGCAGTAATGACAAAAGTTGGTGTCCTCCCCAAAAGATTCGCCAGCTCTCGCTCCCGGGATTTTCATCCTTGTACAAACGTGAAAGTGGCGCGGAAAATGTAGAGTCGCCAGCCAGGCATTTTTATCCCGAAGGAACAGGAAAGGTAATGCTGCACAAACCTGAGGAAGAAGGAAAGGACAAGGTCCTGCGAACCAAAGATCTGGGTTCGGGAGTCGGTTACGACCTGGGTAGGTATTAGCACCCCAGACCGTCCGTCGTACCCGACGGGATCCACGCTTGCTTGTTTGCTTCAAAGGGTGAGAAAATAAAGTGATGCTGAATAAAACTGCTACTGGAACTGGAATGGGAATGAAAAAGGAGAAAGGGAATTAGAATGGAAAGAAAGAATGAGGAAAATGTAGGGAAAATAAAGAATATGCTCGAACGGGCCCTACCCCGCTGCCTACGTACCTCATCGGGAAAATGAGGATCAGAGTCGACATAGTTCGCCTAACTAAGGCGGGAACTATTTGTTTATGTGTTTTATCGCTGGAACTGTGTATGTCTATGCTCAGGCGTTGCAGGCTCGTCTGGTACGAGTGCGTTTACCGTCTTGCATGCGAGACACGTCATCGCAAGTTCGCGTTGAGAATGAATGAGATGAGAAAGAGAAGTTCCCGCAGGAAATTCGCTTATTGTTTGTTATTTGATTTTTAAGAGTTTTGTATGAATTTGGTACAAGGAAGTGAATTCAAACTCTTTTCCATGGAATGTGTACTTGCTACTATATTCCAAGATGGAATAATAAAACAAGCACACCAAGCAAGGAGAATTTATCCAAGAGTTGTTTCCAAGGATTAGGGTTTAAGTTCACTAGCTTGTTGAACTTTATTAAGTGTTTTTGTAGTTTTTATGAAGAAATATCTTTTATGTTTTCTTTGTGAAACAACCCCTTGATAAGACTTTTATATCATGCTAGACAAGCCCACACCATTCCAAGATGGAATGAATGCAAGTGCCCCATGGAATAAGGCTATACACAAGGGATCCTTTCATGCATTTATTAAGTCTTTTTGGATTTTGTTTGAAGATGAGAAAGAAGACTCAAATGGAGAAAGGACAAAAATTAAGGGGAACTAAGACACAACCCTATGTTATTTATTAAAATGGTGGTCCTAATGGTGAGTGAGGCTTTTCTAATCCTAAAGAGAAAAAGGAAAAGAGAGAAGAAAAATGATGCAACTTACTTCCTGAGGAAGATAAGTTGGTTCTAACAAAGGGGAACCCTACCAACAACAAATATGGAAGGAAAAAAAGTGAATTAAATGCATAAAGAAGATGCATAAAAAATAAAATAAAAGGATAAGGTGTAAGGAAACATACCTTTCTCTCCCTACAAAACAAAGATTAGTGTGCATTTTATTAAAAATAATAAAGCAAACATACACCAATTAAATCCTAATAACTCTAGGACTCAATCTAAACTCTATCTTAATTCTAGAGAACTAAAAAAATGCTAAAACAAAAATTCAGCACCTACTGCAGCCTCTAATACTAAAAGCAGCTATCAAAATAATGCATAACACAAAGCAACCTTTTACAGCCAGCATACAACATAAAAATAGGTGTAAAAAGTCACATACAGCATGCAAACATAACAAACAGCATGTATTTTACAGCACCTATATTAACAAACAACTATGAAAATATAGGGCAGATTTGATCATTTTTATTTATGTGCACAGAGTGAATGATAAACAACACATTAATGTGAATTAACATGGATCTACACACATCAAAAAATGAACTCAAACATGTGAATTTATTTACATCATTTATTTGATTAAAAGGAACAATGATCAACAAGAACAACCACACTTTTTCATGTTGCACAAATGAGCATTTTATCATGAGATTGAACAAGTATCACTACAAGAATCAATTGTTACACATGCATGGCATAAAAATCAGAATTGAACTCATGTTAAGATATGATCAATTAAGCACAAGAAACATGCAAGAACATGTGAAGTATTTAATCACTTTTGGCAAAAAAATCAATCATGGCATTTAATCACTTTATCAATCAAGCAAGCAATGACAATAATCATGAAGCACATATTGAATTTAAGAAAGCACTTAACATGTGAAACAAATGATTAAAGTGTAGCAAAACACATCAAGAGTCAATTATATCACATTTACACATTTAACATAAAACATGGAAAAGTGAACAGAATCATGTCAAAACGACTCGAAACAAATTAATCGACTACTGGAAATATACCCAAAAATTCCCTAAAATCAATACCTAAACATACATGAACCTTAGAAGCACTAGGAAGCAAGATTGAGCAAGAAACTAAGCTAAAAAAACAAAAACTAACAGCGTTAACTGGTTAACCAAATGGTTAACCTGTTAACGGACCCCAGACAACACTAAATTTGGCCAAAAACACATGCGTTAACTGGTTAACGCTGAACAGAAAGTGAAAAATGCTTTTGAAATAAGTGTGTTTTTCCACAATATTCCTTCTAAACAACCCTAACCCCCACCTAATCATGCTAACACGAATTTCTACTTAATTAGGGCTTATTAACACATGCTAGAATCTATAACAAGCTACAACCTAGCTTTTAATCCATTAAACTCCACAAATCGCAAGCAAAACGTAACGAAAACATAACCAACCACAAGTAATACGAAAAGAACTTAAAGAATGCCAAAATGGCAAGATGAAGAGAATAACTTAAAGGAAAAGTGATTCAGATCACCAACCTACGAAGCGGAGAAGTGCTTCGGTGGATGTTGCAAGAATCGGAGCTTGATCGAAGAGAAAACCAAGAAAACCGCGAATCCGCAAAATAAATGCGTTCTTGACGCTTGAGCCTTCTTACACTTCCGATAAGTCGAAATCTTCATAAAAATCAGTTCCTTCTTCTTCAATCAATGGATGTTGGAGGCTAAGCTTTGAGATCTTCAAGTTTCAATGTGAAACTTGAAGAGCTTCTTCAAAAAGCTTTGGTGAAAAGGGAAATGGAGGAAAAGTGAGAGAGAGAGAGAAAGTGATTCTAGAAATTGTGAGAGAGTGAAAAAATTGGGAACCTTTTGAATTGAAGTGATTAATGATTATATAGGGGTTAGGCTTGGATCTAGGTTTGGGAATGAAGTTTGGTTTAGGAATGGAGTTAGGTTTGTAGTTAGTTAGGGTTAGGGTTGGAGAAGGAATATTCCTTGGAATATTCCATGGAATACTATAGAAGGTTGTGGAACATGGTAGAAGCATCCAAGGGAAATGGAGTGGAATTGAAGTGGAAAAACAAGAGGGAAAGAATGAAAGGAAATGTGGAAGGAAAGTGGAAAGAAAAGTGGAGGGAAAGGTGAAATTAACCACTTTTCAAATGATTTTTTTCTTGATTTTTTATGATTCCTCCATCATTTCTTGACCAAATTAGAACCATAGGATCATTGTAACCCTAATTTCATGATTTTGATCTTAAAAGTCAGGAGTCGACCTTTTTTACCTAGCTCATTTGCCTTTTCCCAGATTCCTCGATTTTCAGTCATCTGGCCAGTCGAACCTCTTCCAAAATGATTTTGTGGACGAAATTTGAACCCTAGTCACTTGACAACATATATAAGACAAAGGAATCCACTTTGAATCATAACTTTATGCAGAAGCCCAGTAGAAGTGAAACCCTAATTTGGCCTTTTTCATCAGGAGATATTGCACTACTTGCCTTCTCTGATTAAACCAAATATTTCCATGGCTTGTGGCTTCAAATGAAGACTTGTAGGATGTTGTGAACCCTTTGCACAAGGTTGAGAAGCTTTATGGCCCTTCGGTTGCCTTTGTATAGCCTTCAGTTGCTCCAATCATTGATCACATACCTATGCCTCAGCCATGCTACACATGATGCAATGTTTTTGGTTATTTCATGCACTTATGTATGCTAAATGCTATGCAAAATGTTGGGGAAATGAGAGGGCAAGTTTTGAGGTATTACACTTCTTTCCGTAGTAATTTGAAGAAAGGAAGTGCGTGTTGTGCGGATTTGGCGACGAAGCGAGATAGAGAGGCGATCATCCCGTTGAGGGACTGGATGGATTTCTTTGAATTTGGTGTCGGGAATTCTGAAATCGCCTGACATTTGTCGGGGATGGATTCGATTCCTCGCTCGGTGAGGCAAAAACCGAGGAATTTTGTTGCCCGCACGCCGAAGGTGCATTTCTCTGGGTTGAACCTCATTTTGCCCCTCTTTGGCTGCTTGAAGACCTTCCTAAGGTGTTGGGCGTGGTCGAGCTCCTGGTGGGATTTTATGATCATATCGTCCATGTAGATCTCGAGCATGTCCTCGATCTCTCCTCAGAAGACTTTGGTCATCATGCGCTATTATGTAGCTCCGACGTTTTTCAGCCCAAAGGCCATAATGTTGTAGAAGTAATTTTCCATCAGGGTCATGAAGGCTGTGTGTTGCTTGTCTGTGTCAGACATAGGGATTTGGTTCTACTCACTGTAAGCATCCATGAAGGACAAAAGTTTAAAACCTGCAGAATTATCTACCAATTTATCAATGTTAGTTAAAGAGAAAGCATCTTTGGGACATGCCCTGTTAAGATCGGTATAATCAACACACATTCGTCATTTCCCATTATTTTTATTAATAAGGACTACATTAGAGAGCCAAGTTGTGTACTGGGCTTCCGAAATAAAATTTTCCTCTAAGAGGTCTTTTACAGACTGCTCGGCAGCCTCTGCTTTCTGGGGAGAATTCTTGCGCCTACGTTGTGCTACGACCCTAATGGTTGGATCTATGGCTAATTGATGGTAAGCGACCTCGGGGTCGAGGCCGGGCATCTCAGCAGCGCTCCATGCAAACAAGTCCTCGTTCTCTCTGAGGCAGGTTGCGAGTTGTTCCATTGTTGCCAACGGGAGACCAGTGCCAATCTTCATGCTTCTATCGGGGTCATCGCCTAAAGGAAAGAGCTCGAATTCGCTGTCGGGGATCGGGCATACTGGGTGGGCTGGAGCCTTCCTATTGGTGGGGGTATGGTCTTTAGTGTCGTCTTCGATGAGACAACTGTCGACGTCAGTGGAATTGATTCGTGGAGAAGGTCGCCGCTCCTCGACCTGGGGCTTCTTGTTACCTTTGGAGGTGTTGATCACGACTTGTCCTTTAACTGCTGCATCAAAACATCTCCGGGCTACCTCTATGTCCCTGTGAACTATGACTACATGACCCAACTTGGTGTAGTATTTCATCTTCAAGTGGACTTTCGAGGGCACTACGGCTAGCTTGGCCAGGGTTGGTCGGCCAAAAATGCAATTGTACACTGAAGGGCACTCAATCACCAAGAATTGGACTTTGATTTCTCTGGCTGCCTCGTTTTTACCTAACAAAACGAGGAGCTCTATGTACCCCCCACAGCCTCGTGGTAGCCCCGTTGAATCCATGAAGGTAGGATCTGACTTATTGGGACAGGTTTGTTTTTTCGAGCTTGAGGATTTTGAACAGGTGGGCATACATGATATCCACAGAGCTTCCTTGGTCGACCAGAATGCGACAAACATTGAAGCGCGCCATTTTCGCCCTTGTTAGTAGGGGAATTCTCGAGTTAGGTGATCCTCCAAGGACTTCCTCGAGGAAGAAGTAAATGGGGTTGGATTTTCCCCAAGACTTGGTCAATGTTTCCAGTTGGTCGGGTGCGGTCATCAGGAGCTTGTCGAACTTCCGTTTCATAGAAATCGTAGTGTTCTCGTTGTTCACACCGCCTCAAGAGATTACTAAGGTTGCTGGGAAGTTTTTCCAAGGGCTGTGAGTAGTGAGGTTTCCTTCTGTGTGAGTGTCAGAGAGGTGTAAATATTTAGGACAGGATACACAAAGGGCTACAGGAAAGGGACAACCGTCGGACGGGGTGTCCTCGCAGCTTCTCTTTGAACCTTGGTCCTCGTGTCGGGGTGTATCTTTCCTCTTGGTGTACTGCTTGAGGTGACCTTACTTGATCAGTATCTCAATTGTATCTTTTAAATGAACACAACCTTAGGTCACATGCCCGTGGCTTCAGTGGAAGCGGCAGTACTTGGATTTGTCGGTGTGGGATTTGAGTGTTGTCGGTTTGGGGAACCTTACCTGACCCTATTTGAATTCCGAATTGACGCATTCGGCGAGGATGCGCTCACGGGGAGTGGTCAACAATGTGTATTTAGAGAAGCGCCCGACTGGACCTCTTCCTTCGTGGACCCCGCAAGGCTTATTTTCTCTCTGCTTCTCTACGGTGCGGCGAGGAGCGGTATATTCGTCATGTTTGGAGTTTTTGGTGTCATCCTGACTGCGATTGCTCCTGAAGCTATGGGCGACTTATTTCTATTTGTACCTGATGTACGCTTAGGCTTTGTGCAAGAGTTCGTCGAGGGTGCGGGGAGGCTCGATCCCTACTGCCCGATTGAGCTCGCTGTCGGGGAGGTGTCCCTTCTCGAGAAGGTACTTCTTCATATAGTCGGTTGTATCCACCTCAACCTCCTCTTGGTTGAATCGCTCGAGATACAAGCGCAATGTTTCATTTTTCCCCTGTATGATGGCTTCAAGCGTAGCCTCTGTTTTAGGGTGGCGTAGAGAGGTTGTGAAGTGCCTTGTGAACGCCGATCTCATGCTCCTCCAGGACGTGATGGATTCGGGGGCCAGTCTTTTATACCATGCCATGACTACCTTTCTAAGTGTCGTGGAAAATAACCTACATTTGACATTTCCCCTGATGTCGTTGCGGTAGTCTAGTTGGCGTTGATGTTGTCGACGTGATCGCCGGGGTCGGGTGTCCCATTGTACGTTGCATGGTGAGGGGCTTCTCCATGCCCGCTGGGAGTGGAGTCTCCATGATGTCCCGAGAAAGTGGACAATAAGGGTCGTCCTCATCGCTCCTCAGGGGTGAGTAGTCCTCATTCATGGGGCTTTGATCTCGACGGGGAGATGTCCTTGGCTGGCTATTTGGATGCTCGGGCATCCTCTAGATTTGTTCTTCTTGGGCTCAGGGGAGCTCCGTCCCCAACGAGGAGGGGAGCACCCACGTTTCTTGGTGTCCTCTGGCTGAGGTCTCTCCAACTGAGGTCCACCCTCGCACCTCCGGGGTATGGGGACTCGTGATCGACGGGGTCTTGGCTAAGGAGAGTTAGTTCGGCGCTCCGTCTCCAATGTGATGATTCTCTCATGCTGTTGAAATAACATGAGGTTTGTCTGGTTGAGCGTGTTCTCCATGGATATGATTGTGGCATCTCTTTCGACCGGTATCGGGATGGGTTGGAAGGAAGTCGCGAGCTGAGGTTGGGAACACCATTGGCCTCTAGTTCAGGTGAGGTGCTGGCGGGTTGTCCGTCTCTTATGTCAGACTCATGAGTGATAAGTTGGTCTCCGTCCCCACCGGTGGCGTAGTCGACGAGGCTATGAGCGCGGTTGTCACCGTATTCGCTGGTCATGCTGGATGGTTGAAAAGACAAGGTGAAGTTTTGGTCTTTTGTTTCAAAAGACGGGGAAAACCTTTAGTTTCCCACATACGAAGTCACTGATCTAATCTGACTAGAAGGAACCTTCCAGTGATGAACAACTACGGTGGTGAACTGGGGGGTGTACCTGCAAGGTACTATATGCTAAAGTGAGAAAGTGTATACGGAGTGCAAGTACATAATATGTAAGAGTAGAATAGAATAGAATACCTGACCCTCTAGTAAAAGAGGGTATTTATATTATGCCCCCAGCGCTGAGTCAAGATTCTTCTCATGGGCTGGATTATCTAGGCCCAAGAAAGAACTGCCAAGGATTGCGTAGGAGCAGATAAGACCTGGCGTGTGGTCTTGCCCTTGGTCCAACTGTCCCGTAATATTAGGAGAAAATAACGGGGCAATTGACTGAATAGGGCACGTAGGGGAGACGCTTTCCCCACGTCCCCATCGGTAGGTCATGAGCCTGCCCGACAGACTGAGCTTCTGTCCGACACGTGCTATGTCGGTCCAGTCTAGAACAGGAGTCCTTTGGACCAGGCTGTGGACCCATGCCTGACGGATTGGGCCTCTTCCCGACATAAACTGCGTCGGCCCAGTCCATAATAAAAATATATTTCATTTTTCCCACAGGGGTAACAATGAGTTGACTGGGGAAGAACATCATGGATGAATAATAAATATTATTAATATTTGTATTGAATGCCAACTAATGGTAATGTGATAAACTAAAACAAAATGGTTTATAAGTATATTATACATAGCGAATCTTAGAGCAATGTTAATTAACTCAGCAATAGCATTTATAAGCAAAATGTTTCTTCTTAGTCACGTATCGAGACATGTATTCTGAAGCTGATGAACTCACTATTTCACTTGGAACAATTATTTGATTTTTCCCCGACACAATTCTCATCCCAGCAACACTTTCATAGAATACCCCTCTAGGAATAGAAGGCACAAAGATGTCACTTTCAGAACATACATATAAATCAATGGCCTTCTCAAATTCAATGCTTTCCGAGCTTAGAAACTTTTCTTTCTCAGTTGCTAACATTATATTTTCCTGTTGCAGCATAACATATGAAAACATCATTCATCAAACATGACATTGAAAAAAATTATTCACAGTTTACATGTAACGAAAAAAGTTACCTTGGTATATGTTTTTGGGAACATATATCTGAGTGAGTTAACATCAGTATTCCATTTAGTCCGAGTGACATAAACAACAGTTTCTTGACCGAATCCGATTTTCTTGAGAAACTCACCGATCTCATGTCCTTTATAACATTGTTTTCTACCACTTTCATCTTTTCCATTACACTCATTTTTCAAATCCACTGCAACAACCTGTCCATTTGATTCCAGGCTCCATGTTTGTAGATTTTGCACTATTGACTCAGCTGCTTCTTGTATCTCTGACTTCAACTCAAGTGTTCCAAACATTGCTTGGCATGCAAGTAAATCCAAGTTGTTATTTCTTGAGGGGAAGTGTGATTCAATCTTAATAATCCCTTTTGTTTTGAAGATTGGTTTGATTTTGTTGACAATGTAGTCTAGTGAAACCTTGTTTGGTACTCTTACAATTGGTGTGTTTCTAGTACACACTTGAGGAGGGAGTGTTTTTGTTAATTTCACTAACCCATTTAGCTTATTTAAAATATTGTCAACATCATAAACATCTCCAAGATTCCTGAAATGAATAAGTGATTGTGTATAAGCTATTTTATTTTGCTAAAACAAAATAAAATAGAGTTAAGAAAAATAGAGCACACACATGCTATATCCTGATTTGCTATTTTTGATATCAGGAAGAACAAGAGTGGCTCCTAGGTGTCTGGCTACAACCACTGCATCTGCAATCTGAGCAAATCATTTCCATAAATGGTGAAATTCAAGACTTGTAAGTTATAAGAACAAACGAAACGTTGATCATGCTTAAACTTCAATTGGTAATTTGTGACATTAATATAAAGAAAATGAAAGTGTTTGTAACAAACCTGTAAGATATGATACTCAGGGCCATTTGTTAAGGAAAATATGATAAAACCTTCAGATTGTTCTACTTCCTCTGCAACTTAAATAAAAATAAAGGATGTGTTTGAGATGAGTGGTTGAGACAAGCTTTATGAAGTCTAGGAAGGCATGGTAATGTATTAACAAAAGTATATAGTTATTGACATGGATTTAACATGATTGTTTGAATGTAGAGGCCACCACGTACAAATAAATTGTAGGATCATTGAGATACTTATGTAATAACAAACATGACATCTCCTATGCAGTAACCATTATCAACAGGTTTATGAGAGAACCTATGAAACCTTCTGAAATGTCTGCAAAGATAATACTCAAGTACCTCAAAAGAACAATGAAGATTAAAATTTTATTTCTAGTTGTGATAAAAATATCTAGTGAGAATATTACTTCCCTTTACAAATGGTTGAGAAAATATTCTCTTAATGAACATGTCTATCTCTTTCATCATTTAATTGAAATTTTAAATAAATGATAAAAGAGACACACAACCATTTATTTTTAAATCTAAAGACTAAGAATTATTCATACAATTCTCACATAAAAGTAGTATTCTCAATATATATATATATATATATATATATATATATATATATATATATATATATATATATATATATATATATATATATATATATATATATATTTATGTCTTTGTTGTATGCTTCTTTTTAAATCTAAAGACTAAGAATTATTCATACAATTCTCACATAAAAGTAGTATTCTCTCTCTCTCTCTCTCTCTCTCTCTCTCTCTCTATATATATATATATATATATATATATATATATATATATGTCTTTGTTGTATGCTTCTTTTTCTTCTTCTTCTTTATGCTAGAATCTTCAGAACAAAATTGAGAAAAGATAAAGAGTATAAACATATTTCTGATATAAATTTAACGTATTTATACGATTCTGATATGACTTAAAGCAAACTTTATGCCCGATTTTGTATTCGATAAAGAATTAACGCATCTCTTCAATTCCGATACAGCTTAAGTACATCCCGTGACCGAATGTGTATCAGATACACACTTAACGCATCCATACAATCCTGATACGACTTAAGTACATTCCATGTCCAAATATGTATTTGATACACATTTAACGCAATTTTGCAATTATGATACAAATCAAACGCACATCTAGTATCCAAGACCTATTAAACACAGATTTGCATAGCTGACACACCTCCCTTGGATCTAGTAATTCCCAGGCCGTTGGTGGTGGAGCCTAGAGACGTCCACCTAGATATGAGCCAAGCCTCGAGGATAGGGACATGGATCCTACCATTGGCAGGGGAACGATCCTCTAAGATGTAAAACACAATTCAAAGTACAATTACATGATTTTGACTTCGCCGATTATAGGCCTTGTCCCTAAGAATGCAAGCGATTCTCTGAACATGACATATGAATCAATAGGTTGTTATGGAAAATGCAAAATGGAAAACAAATGCAACAACTAATAATAATAACCTATATTATTCGATGCACCGACTTGCAAAAATAATGAAAATTGCAGACACACTTTCACCATCTCATTATAATCAAAATGATGTTTCTTTATTAGAGATATGAAAATGTATGGGTGAAGAGTTAGTTAGGTGGTTAGAAGAGTTGGTTAGAATGTAACAAACTACACTAACTAACTCATGTTGTATCAACTTGTATAAATAGACTTAAACCTTAAGATGAATAATACAATCAATGATATAGAAAAAGTGTCAAAAATGGAATACACTTTATCATTCAATATGGTATCAAATAAGGTTCAGATATGAACCACGTGTCTTTTCGCTGCATCTGCATCTTCATCTTCCCGTCTTCCATTTTCATCTTCTTCTTCGATTGAGCAAGAAAAGTAAGCTCTTCAACCATGGCAGATTCGGAAAATCAGTCTCTGCGATCAAACACCTCAAGCTTCTTCACTTCCAACTCCAACAATTTGTACGGACCGAAACTCTCGATTCAACTCAAAGACAATAATTATCTCTAGTGGAATCAACAAGTGGAAGGTGTTATCCTCACTCAAAAGATGCATAGGTTTGTTATTAACCTTCAGATTCCGGCAAAGTTCAAAATGGATCAAGATCGGTTACTCAACAATTTCTCTGAAGAATATGAAGCTTGGGTTGTTCAAGATCAAGTACTCTTCATATGGCTGCTTTCAACAATCTCAGAGTCAGTGCTACATCGGGTACTTTCTTGCAAGCATTTGTATGAAGTATGGGACAAAATTCACAAGTTTTACAATGCACAAATGCGAGCTAGGGTTTGTCGGTTGAGAGTTGAATTGAAATCCACCAAGAAAGGTAATCAATCAATCACTGAATTCGTGCTCAAAATAAAGGCCATTGCAAGCTCTCTTCTTGTGGTTGGTGATGTGATTTCTGAACAGGATCAAATTGATTTTATCCTCAATGGTTTACCAGAGGAATACAATTCATTTGTGATGCAAATGTATGGACAAACTGATCCATTGTCACTGTGTGATGTTGAAGCTCTCTTGTATGTACAAGAAGCTCAACTAGACAAGTTCAGGAAAGAACTCATGGTCTCTCAAGTTACTGCAAATATGGCTCATAAAGCTAATGGAGGTACACACTCTCATGAACACTCCAACTACAACAGAGGCATGGGTTGTGGCTATAGAGGAAGAACTCGTGGTAGAGATCGTTACACTCAAAGAAGGCCTACCTGTCAACTATGTGGAAAACCTGACCATGTAGTTATTGATTGTTGGCATAGGTTTGATGAGTCATTCACTCCTCAATCTAAGTCAAATGCAACTTCAAATGAGAATGATGCAAAAGAAGCTGATGTAAACTCAGACTCTCATGCTGTAGAGATGACAACCATAACATCTCAACCAATTACCTTTACTCAAAAATACTCTCTACCAACTGATCTTGAGTCTCAAGCATGGTTTGCTGATTCAGGTGCCTCACACCATCTCACTCCCTATGAATTTTGTTTACATACTAAAAAGTCGTATAGAGGTCACAATCAAGTTTATGTAGGCAATGGTCAAAGTTTGCATATCAAAAACATAGGAACCTCATACATTTCTAATATATTTATACTTGGTGATATTCTTCATGTTCCATCTATCACCAAGAATTTATTGTCAGTTTCAAAATTTTCTAGTGACAATCAAGTTGTGTTTGAATTTCAATCTAATAAATGCTATGTGAAATGTCAGGGTTCTAAGGAAGTCCTTCTTGAAGGGTTTCTTGAGTCCAATGGCTTATATTGCTTCCCTAGTCTACTACTCAATTCAGCCAGGTCTGTGAAGAAATATGTGGAACACAGAATTTTCTGTTGTTTCAAATTCTAGTATTGTAGAAAATTCTGATGTACTTTGGCATAATCGACTTGGACATGCTAACTTTACTTTTTTCAAAAGCATACTCAATTTGTGTAAAATACCTATAATAAATAAAGCTTCATTTGATTTGTGCAAAGCTTATTGTCTAGGTAAATCTGATAGAATCCATGCTCCTCTATATGTTACTACTTATGAGAATTCTTTTGATCTGATTCTTACTGATCTATGGGGTCCTTCTCCTAATGCTTCTAGTTCTGGTTTCTTTTATTACATTGCCTTTGTTGATGCTAAAACTAGATACACTTTGATCTATTTGCTAAAACAAAAGTCTGAAGCTCTAGGGGATTTCAAGTTGTTTCTTGCATATGTTCAGACACATTTCAACAAAACTATCAAATTTGTTCTGTCAGATTATGGAGGAGAATATAGACCTTTTACAAAATTTATGCTAGAGCTTGGAATTACACACGGGTTAACTTTTCCTCACACATCACACCAGAATGGCTCAGTAGATAGAAAACATAGGTCTATAGTGGAATTAGGCATCACACTTCTCACTCATGCTAGCCTCCCTATGACATTCTGGGATCACAGTTTTCTCACATCAACTTACCTGATCAACAGGTTACCAACCTCAACTCTACTTGATTCAAACTCACCTTATCATGCCCTTCATCATAAGGATCCTAATTACAAGGCATTGAAGGTATTTGGTTGTTCCTGCTTTCCACTATTGAGGCCTTACAACAAACACAAGCTGGAGCCTAGAAGTACAGAGTGCATTTACCTAGGCCCTTCTCCTCAACATAAAGGCTACAAATGCCTCAGTCCCACAAGCAGATTGTACATATCTAAAGATGTGGTTTTCAATGAGAAATGGTTTCCTTATGCTAACTTATTTCCTACCAGTACTAATACTAATACAGTTGTGCATGCAGTTTCTTTACCATGTCCAGCTGCTCATCATAATGACAAATCAAGTACACCAGTATGGCCACTTTCTGCAGAGTCACATCAGGAGCAATTTAATCCCTTACCTCCAGCTGATAATTCTCAGTCAGACTTGGATATGTCATCTCAACATGTCGTGCCTCATAATGAAGCTCTTCAATATTCATCAGGTCATATTATATCCTTAATAAATGAAGTAAACCCTACTTCATCAACTACTGGGAGATCTGACTCAAATTCACAACATGGTTCAAGAAACCTGAGGGAAACATTAAATGTGCCATCTACTTCTCATCTACTACTTCAACATAGTGATCACTCCTCTCTCAATGAACCTGGCCTTGATGCTTCTGATAGTTCCATCGTACCACTAATTCAAAGTCCTCTACCTATTCCACCTCCTCCACAAAATGATCATCCCATGCTTACAAGGGCCAAAACTGGTCATTCAAAGCCTAAAGCTCTTATAACTCATTCTGAACCTCAAAATGTGAGACAAGCTTTACTTCAACCAGAATGGGCTCAGGCTATGCAAGTGGAGTATGATGCTTTAATGGCAAACAATACATGGACTCTAACAACATTACCATCTCATAGACAAGTTGTTGGGTGTAAATGGGTGTTCAAGGTCAAAGAAAATCCAGATGGGTCTGTGAACAAGTTCAAAGCCAGACTGGTTGCAAAGGGCTTTCATCAACAACAAAGGTTTGATTTCAATGATACATTTTCCCCAGTTGTGAAACCAACAACCATCATAGTGATACTAAGTCTTGCTATCAATTATAAGTGGGATCTTCAACAGGTAGACATCAACAATGCTTTTCTGAATGGCACATTACAGGAGGAGGTATACATGGTCCAACCACCAAGGTTTGTACAGTCAAACAAGGAGCTGGTATGCAAACTGAACAAGGCATTATATGGACTTAGACAAGCACCTAGAGCACGATATGAGAAGCTTAACCAGGCTCTCCTTAAATTTGGCTTCATTCACTCAAAGTGTGATCATTCACTCTTTCCAAACAAAGTATCACAATATATGCCCTTGTCTATGTAGATGACATTCTAATCGCAGGCTTCTCTTCTACACTCATTCTTGATCTCATAAATAAATTGGATGCTGAATTTGCACTGGAAAGATTGGGTAGGTCTGAATATTTTTTAGGTGTGGAATTTTTGTTTCAGCCAAATGTTTCTCTTCTACTAACTCAGACAAAGTATATTCGGGATTTACTTGAACGAGCAAATATGGGTGGTGCGAATGGTGTGCCCACACTTATGCTAAGTACTTGTAAACTCAGCAAAACGGGGTCTCCATTGTTGACAGATCCTCAGTAGTACAGATCCATTGTAGGAGCTATGCAATATGTCACTTTAACACGTCCAGACAGTGCTTATAGTGTGAACAAAACCTGTCAATTTATGTCGTCTCCTTTGGAATCTCATTGGGCAGTTGTGAGCAGAATTTTACGATACCTAAGTGGAACAATATCCTTAGGTCTCATGTTCTCCTTGTCAAGCTCCACGGAAAAGTTTTTTTTGTATGCCTATAGTGATTCAGATTTGGCAACTGACCTGGATGATCGTTGATCCATATCTGGCTCATGTATCTTCTTTGGTCCTAACATTGTCGCATGGAGCTCTAAGAAACAATCACTCGTGGAAAGATCAAGTACGGAAGCTGAATATCGTGTGTTGGCTCACACCACATCTGAACTTCTTTGGCTCGAATCACTCTTAACTGAGTTGCATATTCAGTTTCATCCTCCTACTCTCCTTTGTGATAATCTAAGTGTTGTGCATATGTCACACAACCCGGTACTACATGCCAGCACGAAGAATATTGAGTTGGACATTCATTTTGTGCGAGAAAGAGTAGTGGCACAACAGTTGATCATCCAACATGTTCTAGGATTTGCTCAACTAGTTGACACCTTAACAAAGCCTCTAGGCACGATGGCATTTCAAGACTTACATCGCAAGCTCAAAGTCATTTCGTTCAAACCACCATGATCTTGAGGGGTGTATTAGAGATATGAAAATGTATGGGTTAAGAGTTAGTTAGGTGGTTATAAGAGTTTGTTAGAATGTAACAAACTACACTAACTAACTCATGTTGTATCAACTTGTATAAATAGACTTAAACCTTTTGTATTAAAATAAGATGAATAATACAATCAATGATATAGAAAAAGTGTCAAAAATGGAATACACTTTATCATTCAATATTCTTTCATAAAGCAAAAGAAAGTTAAGTATATCAAGCTCAGAACAAATATCCCACCATAGCAAATGAATGCTAGCAATTTGAACTAAGCTCTAAAGCAAAAGAAAACTTCACAGAAATAAAGAGAAAGCCTGAAGCGATGATAATTCCTAAACAACACTAATGTTCAAACAAAAGTCAATACAAAGTTCTAAAGCTAGAAACACATGAAACATCGAGGTAAAATATATCATTAAATATAAAAATTATTACACCTAAGGCACAAAGACCTAGGAAACATTGCAGGAAATGCAATACTAAACAAAAAGAAAATCAAGCCGAAGCATCGGGATCACTTCCCTAATCTAACCCAGGAGCAGACTTAAATGGGTCTAACGCCTCAGCGGAAATCTCAACATTAGGGAAGAACTTCCTCGTATGTTCCACGTTTCATTTTCAGATTACAAGAACATCCCACATGTTTTGTTGAAGAGAATCATGGAGGCTTCGCCGTAAACCGACCACCTCATCTTGAAGAGCTTTTGAGGCATTTTTATATATTTTCTTTTTTTACACCTATCAATTCTTCTCCACAGCAGAATCAAAAGCATCTTTGTATTGCTTCTCCGTATCTCGGAGAGAACCATAAAGTTAAGTCACGCTAACTACTTATGTTGAAAGGGAACATGTACTTTCACTTTCTCTTGCTAAGTTAACATCGTTAGCTTCCTCCTACATCGCAACTAACTTCTCTTGATGATTAGTGAATTTAAGCTCAATGGCTTCAACCCATTCTTTCTAAAATATCCTTATGAAGTATAATCGTCAGATAAGGATACAATTTCCGATGCCTCACTACTCAAAGATAGGTTAAGAGAATCAGAGGATGACCTATATGAAACCTCCACTTCAGAACAACTCACTAAATCAATAGTATTGTCATACATCCTAACTAAGGAAACAATAAATGCTGAAGGAAGATTGGAATTATAAGAGTACCCGGTTAAGGAAGAAAGATGAAGCAGAAGAAATGAAAAAGGAGAAAGCTCTAAACAAACTCTGAATTACTTCTAGTGATGTTCTCATGGAAAATGAGCGAAGACTTTTCTCTGGAAAAGATAACCAGAAGCTTGAAAGCTGGAAAATTGTAAAAATTTCGGAACATTTAATCCACTCTATTGATAAACAATTGCAGTTGAAGGATTGAGACCAAGTATGAACCGAGATCACAAGATCAACGACTAAAATTCCACTCATGGAAACACGCCGCACTCAAGTGCACTTAAGCACTCTATGAACTGTGCCACACCATAGTTGGTCATGTTATCACACGAATCAAAAATAGTCGATGAAGCGTCTAAAGGATGGAACCGCATTAACTGTGCATGTTCCTTGTCACTTTTTCAAAACTAATCTCAAGCGATTCAATTTTACTCTTCACCGACTACATTATGATGTCAGTCAATGATACTTAAGGCTTTCCCTGACTCCTTCGGTGTCCGACAAAGTCTTGGATGCAATTGTTCTAGACTGGCCAAAAGGCCTAATTGACAAAGACTCAATCCATCTCAAGTCCATTTTACTCGACCCAATATATACAAACAATTGACATGCTATGAAAAGGTACACAATCTAGGATCTCCAATTTTACTTTACTCATCTTGGATCTTAAACTAACTTGAGCGTTGGAGTGTTAATCATGTAGATCCGCCATGCATCACCATAAAAGAGATTGAAGCCACCGTTCAAAATCAACAATTATTCATCTCATCATTTTCTGGTTCTTTCGTGAAACTGAAACATCTATTTTTTGTTCATTTGTGAAGCTAATATATCTATTTCTGGTTTTCGAACAAAACAATTGATTTAATACTCTTTTTGATCCTACATATTAATCACACAATTTATTTTAATTTCTTAACTTAAAATAAATTATATTATCTCTAAACTCTTCGAAACGTACTATGTTAAATCATTTTTGTCAATTTAGCAATGAAAAGAAAAATCCAATGGTCATCAATAAGCAACAAACAAACCAAAATAGATGATGAAGGGTGAAAACTTACTGAGTACAGAAGGAGGATTCCAGCATGGTTTTAGTCCTTTATCATTTTGCTTCAAATGCTTTTTGCTTAGATGTGAAACTGTGCCCATCATGCTTGGTTGAGTAACGGTTACAGAGCCACGTTGGAAAACTCGTGTACCTTGAATTTCAACCTTCAAACAAAACTTCATCACTCAAATGTTGTCTTATCTAATTTAAGCTTACATAATCATCCTATTGATGTCACATAATCCAATAATTGATATTAATGTTTATGTATGCAATAATCATATTATAAAGTAGAACAAGTAATTAGTTTGACTGAAAAAACTATCTCACTCTATTTTTCACGAGAAAACAATAACATATATTGTCATCTATTTTGATATATTAGAGTGGCGTGGCAAAATAACTTAAACTCATTTTACCAACTTTATTCTAATAACGTGTATAATGACATTTAATATTTTTTAATTAAGAAAATCATGAAGTTAAGAGTGTGAAATAATTAGCAAATGTAATAGTAGTAGAGTGATTGATTTCACAAATGTAGAATTGATCACACAACTGAAAAAAAAATTCCTAATCCATTGATATCATGAATAATTCCTAAGAAAGCAAAATAGAATAATTTTAAGTGACAAGGAAACTCTGATATAATTCATCATATATACATTTGTTTTAAGAAGGGAAAGAAATCAAGCTTATAATCCAATGTAAAATTACCTTGGATGAAACCTATTAAAGAAAAAGTATATAATGAAAGATATAAGTGACTTACATCATTAAGTGAATAATCAAAATGATCCTTCTTGATCATATTACCAAGCATCATGAACATTGAGAGGGTGAGAAGGCCAGCAAAGGCTTGCCTCAAGTCCATTGAAGACATTTTCTCTTCAATCACAAACTTGACTCCTCTATAGAACCACAAAGTCTCTATAAAAGGTAATGTTTCACACCGACATAAGAAAAAAAAAACATCACAATAAAGCTTGTTATAAAAGATATTGTTGGAGATAAAGCCAAAAAAAGCCAAGTCTTTTGAGACAAGAATCATTATTCATTACTCTTTTGCTTTAAAATTTATTCAATTGTAGTAATACCTTTTATAAGCTCAAGGTTGCTTGAGCTGGATTCACTCAAAAGAAGAAAGCTCTAAATTTATAAAGTCTAGTGCATTTTTGGTGGATTTGACACGTTGGAAAATTTGTGCCCTTTACTTAATTACTTTGCATTGATCAAGAGGTGCATTTTAGTTTAATTACTTTACATAAAATTCACGAATCATGTTAATGTTATACTATGGATCAAGATTTACTATCACCAATTGCTGAAATTACGCCATTATACTTATTTTAATCATAAAATGTAACTCTTATTTAAGTAAATTTTTTTTCTATTTTGAATGATGGAAAAATTTGAAGCGTGAAACTCTCTTGAAACTGTATGATAGCTTATGGTGCACGAGACTAACTGGTTCTTGTTTTAAGAGCAACCTTCTTTCAGCAAGGAGGTTCTTTTTTGAATTTGAATTTTTGGAACCATATTTGAAACAAAAATTTGAATAAGATTGAATATATAAAAAAGAATCCGGTACAAAAACGAGAAGGGAGACTAAACCAAAACCTTCTCAATAAGAAACGAACCTAAAGAAAGACAAATCAAACATATTTTTAACAAAATCAGCCCGTAAAAAAATCGGAATCTCAGAAAATCTAACAGTATTTATTACTCGAAAGACCTATGTTAGCCAGAGAATCAGCACAGCTATTCCCTTCCTTGTAAATGTGAGACACCACAAAAGAAAAATTAGTCGTACTATTCACAGTGTTAATCCATTTAGTTTGGATCCTCCAAGGCACAAGAGACGAATCTTTGAACGCCCGAACAACCGCCATAGAATCTGATTCAAGCCAAAGACAACTCCAACCCTTCTCCATGGTGAACTCAATTGCAAGAATTGCAACAGCGAGTTCGGCAATGAGAGAATTGGAATCACCCAAATAATGAGCAAAAGCTCCAAGGAAACGACCATCGGAATCCCTAGCAATACCACCACAAGCCGTGGGACCAGGATTACCTGTCGAAGCACCATCACAATTAATTTTGATCCAATTAGGAGGAGGGGCTTCCAAAAAACCTCAAGAATCTTGGGCGCTTTAGGAGGATGAATGATCATATTAAACCTCTTGAGAAACCAAAAATCGTGCATACTAAGATGAGCTGTCAACTTGAAATTGGTACCCACCCGAGCACAATCCACCAAAATAGAGGAAATAGAAGAAGAAATACCGATTGTTATTCCATTGAACCTTAAAGAATTTCTAGCCCCCCAAACTGCATTGAATAGGAGAATGAATGCGACATTAGAAATGGCTTGGCATTTATTCGACCAGCCCCTCTCGCAGAGCTTCAACACACCTGACCAATCTTGAATGACAAATTGTAAATCCAAAATATTACAAAGTCAAGTCCACAACGACGATGCATAAGTACAACAAAAAAACAAATGAGTGTCCGTTTCTTCAAAAAGATTGCACAACCTGCAAATAGAGGGGAATGAGAATCCTCGCTTTTTAATTTGTTCGTTAGTTTTGGGACTTTGTGACAAAACAGCCGCCAAACCATGAAGGATTTGGACGGCGGAATAAAATTTGACCAAAAACAACGCCACCATTTGTTACGAACCCCCGAAACACGCTTAAAAGCATAAGCCTCCTTTAAGGAAAACTCCCCAAAAGAGGAAGAAAGCCAAATCCGCTTGTCCAGCCGTGAATCAAAAGGAATAGAAATAGCACGAATTCTGTTTTGAATGACCTCTGGAATAACAGTACTGGAATTTGAAAAATCCCATTAATTGTTAGTGATGAAATTGCTAACAGGACAATCAACCTCCACATGATGCACATTCAGAACCGAGGCCAACTTATCACCACACCAAGAGTCAAACAAGAACCTGATCGAGGCACCGTTATCGAGGCTCCAAGAGGAATTATCAAGAAGCACATGAATCTCGTTCTTGACCGAAGACCATAACGAGGAGTAAATATGATGCTTGATAAAATTGTGATTACGGAAAACTCTAGACCGCAGCAAAAACGCCCAGGGCTCAACAGAATTCAAAATGTCCCACCCAAGCTTCAGATTAGTGGCTTCATTAAGATGCATAAGAGATCTCAGACCCAACCCACCTTCAGAAATAGGATTGCAGACAGATTTCCAAGCAACTGTAACCAATTTCTTCTTAGAAATATCACCACTCCATATGAAGTTATGGATAGCTCTTTCCATGTTACGAATAAGAGATAACGGCCAAGCATAGATGGCCATGGAGTGAATAAGCATACTTTGAATAGTTGACTTAACAAGCTCAACCCATCCAGAAAACGAGAGAAGCGAACCTTTCCAAGAGGCCAACTTATTAAGCACTTTATCCGCAATTGGTTGGAGATGTTTCACTTTCGATTTACCTTTGAAAATCGGAACACCAAGGTAAGAGAAAGGAGCTAAACCAATGTTGAAACCCGAAATCGCTGACAGAATTCTAATTCTAGAACTGGACATAGCACCACCGAAAATAAAGGATTTCCTACAGTTAACAACTTGCCCGAAAATCTTTGCATAAGCATGAAAAGCAGAAACAAGAACTTTAATGTTAGAAACCCTGCCTTTGCAAAACAGCAGCACATCATCCGCATACAAAATATGCGACAGAACAATTAAGTTTATGGGACCCAAAACTAAATCTAGCTTACCCAATACTACCAGCTTTGATAGATGCCTACTTAAAACATCCTCTGCCAGGAAAAACAACAGAGGTGAAAGAGGATCACCTTGACGGACGTCTCTCGTGCACCTGAAGAAACCGTGCAGCTCACCATTGACCGAAATTGAAACCATAGCATAATGAAGAATGTTGTTGATCCATTGACAAAATATATAATTGAAGCCAAAACAGTGAAGCACTTTCAGAAGAAAACTTCAGTGCAAGGTATCAAAAACCTTCGAAATATCGACTTTAAGAGCCACATTACCACACCAGACCTTAGAATCTAGAATATTAAAAGCCTCAGAAGCCATCCCAATGCAATCCTTAATATTCCTCCCTTTAATAAAACCTCGCTGCTCCGAGGAAACAAGCAGATTCATTAGAGGAGCCAACCTATCCGCAATAATTTTAGAAATAATTTTGAATTTAAAGTTGGAAAGAGCAATCGGACGAAACTGATCAAGAGAATCTGCATTATTACACTTCGGGCGGAGCATAATAGTATTAGAGTTGAAGCTAGGGAGAATCCAACCCGAAGAAAAAAACTGCATCACCGCATTGGAAATATCATGTTGAATAACATCCCAAAAACCATGATAAAAGGAGGCACCAAAACCATCAGGGCCAAAAGCACTGTCAGGCTTGAGCGAAAAGTTTGCCGCAGTAATTTCTTCCATTGAAGGAAGCATGGTAAGAATAACATTCATGCTATCATCCACCAAGCAAGGAATAACCTCCTCAATCAAGGTATAATCCTGCGAAAGAGAGGCAATAAGAGCGAATATTTGTTGAAAATACTCCACTGTATTAGAGGCAATACTAGAAGGCTCTGTAAAACACTTATCACCGTCCTTAAGCATCCTAATAGGTTTAAAAGAATTCTTGATTTTAGATAACCTATGGAAGTATGTTGTATTACGATCACCCTCCAAAGGCCATTGAATTCTGGATTTTTATTTCCAAAAACACTCCTTCATATCAAGAGCAAGCGACAAACTGGTTTGCACCTCAACATCTAACTTGTTAAGAGAATTAACACACCCTGCAGAAATTTGAAGTTGAATCTGAGCCAAATTCTCTTCAGCCTTCTTAACATGAAGAGAAATATTTCCTAAGTTAGAGTGATTCCAATCTTTAAGCACAAACTTCAGAAGCTGGAGCTTTTTAGAGACCACAAACATGGGACAGCCTACCACAACTTTCTTCCAGCAATTCTCAATAATAGATCTACAGTCCATATGAAGAGTTCAGGCCTTTAAGAACCGGAATTAAGACACTCACTTATGAGACTCAACTTGGAAATCAAACAGAATAGGAAAATGATCAGAGCACACCTTGGAAAGGGTAGAAAGATTCAAGCAAGCACAAGAATCAATACAGAGCTGATTAACAACGCACCTATCGAGCCTCCTTTCGACAGAAAAAGGATGATCACACTTGTTAGACCAAGTGAAGAGAACACCCTTAGTAGGAATGTGAATGAAATGATTATAAAAATTAATCATCGATCTCATATTTGAAAAATTAATCAGTGCATGTATTGTATACTATGACAACATCTACCAAAGAAATCTATAATTGCCTCACATTTAATCCCAAAATTTTTTTAAGTTCACACAAAACTAAATTTTCAAACTAGGATGGGTTATGTTGGTTTGGCCCTAACTATGAACAATCACTACGCCAAAAAGGTTTTTAACAGCGCATCTTAGACAACGCTTTTAAAAGAAAGCGCTGTCTAAGGTTAAAATAAAAATAAAACCCGGAAAATGTTCTAAAAAAATAATGAAAGTGCTGTCTAAGGGGGGGTCTTAGACAGCGCTTTTAGAAAGCGCTTTTAAATATAGACCTTAGTCAGCGCTTTTGAGAAAGCGTTGTTTAAAGTCTTTCAATTAAAAAAAAATTAAAACCAAAAGCGCTGTCTAAGGGGGGGTTTAGAAAGCGCTTTTGGAAAGCGATGTCTAAGGCATATCTTAGAAAGCGCTTTCCACAAAAGCGCTGTCTAAGGTCTAATTAAAATTAAATTTCAGACTTCTATTTTCGTTCTCAGTTCTTTTTGTTTTCCCTCCTGTGATTAAACCCCTCCAATGAACCCTAACAGCGAACGAGAATACATTGTAATCATTCGGTTTCAATACCAGAAAGTGTTTGAAGAATCGGTTTCAGAACGTCATTTCTACTGCGGTATGTTCTTCATTTCTGCATTTTTTCATTTCTGATTCAGTTCGTCATTTCTACTGCGTTTTGTTCGTCATTTCTTAACATTTTCATTCATTTGGTTTCAGGCATTGCAAGTGTTTGAAGAATATTTCATTTCTGAAAGTGTTTGAAGAATCCTTCATTTCGGTATGTTCTTCATTTAGGGAAATATCAGTATTTGTAAATAACTTCATCAGTATTTTTCATGCTCTGTTATTTTGTTTGGTTCAATGCTTGCTCTTTTTGTTTGTAAAATACATTGTTGATGCTCAATTGCCAACCCTAACTGAATGAGAAATAAAAATTCTTGTTCTTGTCTTTATGTAAGTGCAAGCATCTTTCTTTATCATCTAATATGCAAATATGAATACCTAACAATATCACATTAATTATGAGTACTATTTTTGTTGCATTATTCTACATGTACATCAAGTATTTTGTCCAAATATTTGAATATAAAGTTTAGGCGAGTAATGGGGTCCATTTATAGACTTTTAGATTGAACACATAAGATTTTGGACATGAAACATGGTTTTCCCACATAAAAAGGTAGGTAGGTAGTATTAAATTTCATACATTGTTTTGTTACAGTGTCTGTGTCTACTTGACTTTAAACTCTAAATATCATTTTGGATTTAGATGTTCAAACTTCATGTTTCCTTAGTGATTATACTTGAAGATTGAATAGGTAGTTTTTTTTTCTTTTTAACTGTGAAAGTGTTGTTCATCTCACTTTCATTCTAAAGGAACAAGATTTCTCACATAAAATGATTGAACGAACTCTAATATAGTTATAGGTATAGTTATAGGTATATTATAATAGAAAAAGTTTGATTCTTGTAATATAAAAAATGAAAGTTATGAGGTAATTAAAGTTGGTATATTGGCGTATCGGATACGTTATTGAAGTTTATATTAACATTGGTTATGTATAGGTTTTTGAAGTTTAAAATGAATTGAACTTTATAATTGTTAGGATATTCAAAGATACTACCTTAGTTATGTATTTTCGTCTGGATTAATTGTTTACTTTAATAAGTAGGAAAACCATGGATAAAACATGGATCTGTGCCGATCGAATGACCAAAGAGTACGAGAGTGGGGTTGCGGAATTCGTTAAGTATGTTGTTCAACACGCTGAAAACCCCAGACGAATGCATTGTCCTTGCTTGCGTTGTTGTTATATTGGTAAGGTTGACGCACATGGATTGAAATCGCATTTGCTGAGGCATGGAATTGATCAAAGTTATCAGTGTTGGATATTTCATGGTGAGAAAATTAACGAGAATATTGAATCGAGTGGAAAAAGTAATACGACCTATGCTTCATACGACAAAGACACGGAAACATACGATTGTGATCGAGTTGAAGAGATTGTAGAAGCACTGGAAGAAGATCTTCATGATTGTCCTGAAATGTTTGAGAGGATGGTAAGCGATGCAGAGAAACCGTTGTACAAAGGTTGCACTAAATTCTCAAGACTTTCTGCGGTATTAAAGTTGTACAACTTAAAGGCGGGCAATGGATGGTTGGATAAAAGTTTCACAGAGTTGTTGGCCCTTATGAGAGAAATGCTACCGGATGATAATGTTCTTCCTAATCGAACCTATGAGGCAAAAAAAATGTTGTGCTCTATTGGCATGAGCTATGATAAGATACATGCTTGTCCTAACGATTGCATTTTGTTTCGTAACGAATATGCAATGTTAACTGAGTGCCCTAAATGCGGTTTGTCTCGATATAAGAAAAGATTATCTCCCGCAAAAGTCTTATGGTATTTTCCGATAATTCCGAGATTTAGACGCATGTTTCATAGTGAAACCGATGCAAGACATCTTACTTGGCATGCAGATGAAAGAATTATTGATGGAAAGTATCGGCATCCGGCTGATTCACCACAGTGGTCGAAGATTGATAATGATTATCCTGAGTTTGGATCAGAAGCAAGAAACCTTTGATTGGGATTATCTACTGATGGAATGAACCCACGTGGTCTTCAAAGTATCTCACATACCACATGGCCTGTGATTCTTATGATTTATAACCTACCTCCGTGGTTATGTATGAAGCGTAAGTACATGATGTTATCTATGTTAATCTCTGGGCCTAAACAACCAGGGAATGACATAGACATATACTTGACACCTCTGATCGAAGATTTAAAGATTTTGTGGGAGAACGGTGTGGAGGTTTATGATGGATATAGGAAAGAAAGTTTCAATTTGAGGGCGATGTTCTTTGGCACAATTAATGATTTTCCAGCATACGGGAATCTATCTGGGTATAGCATTAAAGGTCAACGTGCGTGTCCTGTTTGTGAAGACGGAACCGATACGATTCGATTGGAACTTTGCCAGAAGAATGTGTTTCTCAGTCATCGTAGATTCTTACATTCTAAACATCACTACCGTGGGTGGAGAAAAGCATTCAATGGAGACACCGAACATCGTAGAGCTCCACCCGCATTGTCAGGTGAACAAGTTTTTGAAAAGGTGAAAGATGTGCGTACTGAGTTTGGCAAGCCTTTTGCACATAAGATTGTGAAAGGTGGGTGGAAGAAAAGGTCGATATTTTTTGAATTGCCATATTGGAAGTCTTTGTACGTGAGACATTTTCTCGATGTTATGCATATTGAAAAAAACGTATTTGAAAGTGTTATCGGTACATTACTCAATATAAAAGGCAAGTCTAAGGATGGCCTTAAAGCAAGGGAGGACATGTTAAAAATGGGAATGAGAACTGAATTAGCACCCGTGAAGAAAGGAAGACGAACATATCTACCACCTGCTGCTTTTACTTTATCTAGAAAGGAGAAAAAAAATTTGTGTAAGTCTCTGAGTGAAGTTAAGGTTCCAGAAGGATACTCATCTGATATCAGAAGAGTTGTTTCTATGAAAGACCTCAAGTTGAAGAATTTGAAGACACATGATTGCCATGTTATAATGGAACATTTTCTACCGATAGGTATACGTTCTATTTTTCCAGAAAAAGTAAGAAGTGCCATAACTAAATTGTGTTTTTTCTTTAAGTCAATTTGTAGTAAGGTGATCGATCCCGAGATCTTACCAACACTACAAAAAGAAATTGTAATTACCTTGTGTGAGCTTGAAATGTATTTTCCTCCGTCTTTTTTTGACATAATGGTTCATTTAGTTGTTCATCTTGTGAAAGAGACACAGTTGTGTGGACCAGCTTATATGAGATGGATGTACCCTGCTGAACGGTATATGAAAATGTTAAAAGGGTACGTGAAATCCCGAAGTCGACCAGAGGGTTGTATTGTTGAACGATACATTGTTGAAGAAGTTGTTGAGTTTTGTACTGAAAATTTGTCTAACGTTCAATCGATTGGACTCCCCAGAGCTCAGATTTTCGACAAAATGGAAGGTAAAAAATTAATTGGGAATAAAATTGTGACAATATCAAGGGATGAACGGGATCAAGTTCATTTGTATGTTCTGCACAATAATAATGAGGTTGAGCCATATGTTGAAATGCACAAGGATGTACTCCGAAGGTTAAATCCGAACAGAAATGAAAATTGGATAGTTATAGAGCACAATCAAAGTTTCATACAATGGTTGAAGGATCATATTTATTTGAAGCGCTCTTCAGATACTTCTTCGGTAACAGAAAGGTTGAGATGTTTGGCATATGGTCCAAGTTTGCATGTGTTTTCTCATAGTGCATATTCAATTAATAGGTACACATTTTATACCAAAGAACAAGATGATAAGAGTACTATGCAAAATAGTGGTGTCACCGTGCTAGCTGAAGCAATGCATATATCAAGTATGAAGGACTTAAACCCCAAATATGCAAATTTGTCATATTTTGGAGTTATTGAGCACATTTGGGTGTTTGATTACGAGAAGTTTCAGATTCCCATCTTTGGTTGCAAGTGGGTGAATAGTAGTGGCATACGAATGGATAAGTCTGGATTTTTGCAAGTTGATCTTACTAGGGTGGGGTACAAAGATGAACCTTTTATTCTAGCATCTCAAGCTAAACAAGTGTTCTATGTGAATGACCCGAAGAGTACAAAATGGTCTATAGTGCTTTTCTCTAACAAAGTGACTGATGATAGCGGTGTCGATCAATGTGATATTGATGTTGAGAATGAGTCATGCATTAGACGGAATGAGTTGAATAGAAATGATGAAGTTGAGGATCTTATACCGGATGAGTCATATATAAGAAACGATCATAATGAGGGAATTTGGATCAATTCATCTGTACGCATTGCTAAGAAACAAGTGATTAATATTCCAACAAAGAAAAGAAAGAGATGTTAGTGACTTAGGTAAATTATCCATGGTTTCTTTATTTTTTTTTCCAATTGTTTTGATTATAAGTTATATGTGATAATGCATGATTTCATTATATTTTTGTTTTCAATTGCTTTGATTATAAGTTATATCTGATAATGCATGATTTCTTTATTTTTTTGTTTTCAATTGCTTTGATTATAAGTTATATCTGATAATGCATGATTTCGTTATATTTTTGTTTTCAATTGCTTTGATTATAAGTTATATCTGATAATGCATGATTTCTTTATTTTTTTTGTTTTCAATTGCTTTGATTATAAGTTATATTTGATATTTGATGGTTTCCTTAGTTTATTACAGGTTAGACATGGCTGATGACCAACATGAGGAAGTTAGTAAAAAAGTATCTGCGGAAGAAGAAATTCGAAGAGGCATCACAGTAATGAGAAGGGTGGTCCAAGGAAGATCTCGAGGCATCATACTAGATGTCTATTGGAGCAACCAGGGACAGCTTATAGAACCTAATGGGCATACCTTAACTAGTTTTATCGGTGCACTAGTAAGGAATGAAATTCCCATTACATGTGATGATTGGAGAAACAAAGAGCTGAATGAGTCCAAAGAAAAAATTTGGAGTGAGATAAAGGTACAATCATTTGGCCCTTAATTATACGGTATCAATTATGTTTTTTCAATTACCGATACTAACTATCAATCTGTATGTTTTTCTTAGCGATGTTTTAACATCGAAGAAGAAAGAAGAGGTTTTTGTATGAAATTGGCCGGAAAGCTTCTAAGAGGGTTTCGGACATTTTTATCATCCAAGTTCCTTAAGGATGCGGATGGTAATTTTGTGGATGCGGAGCTTCCTAAAAAATATGAAAGTTTGATATCAGCTGAAGAATGGGAAGCTTTCAAATCCAAAAGACAAGACCCGGTTTTTCAAAGAATAAGTGCTACAAATCGGGAAAGAGCATCAAGTCCCGCATATCCGTACCGAAAAGGACGTGTCGGATATGGACGCTTAGAACAATCCATGGTAAGTATTTATAAATTGCGATAACAAATTTGTTCATCATATATTAGTTTTATCTGATCAAATTGTATGACTTAATGTGTAGCTGCAGAAGGAGGAAAGTTCAGAAACATCTCTTCCTGCACATGTTTTGTGGAAGGAAGCCCGTGTGGGCAAATCTGGAGTTCCTCAAGAAGAAGTTTTACACGTATACCAGAAATGTGTAAGTATAACATTTTTTCATTAATTGAATAACATTTTTATACACAAATATTTGACAAGTATACGGTATTCATCTGATTTTTCAGGAGGAGCTATCTCAGTCTTTATCTCCCGATGATACTAGGAGCATACTTAGTCGGGCATTAGATGTCCCTGAGTATTCTGGTCGGGTGAGGGGTAAGAGATTTGGAGTCACTCCGACCTCCCTGAGTATTAAAAAAGGAAAGGCTCCTAGTAATCGGGAGCTTCATGCAAGATTGGAAGCCATGCAAGCTGAGCTTGATGCATTGAGGAGAGAAAGAGAGGCTAGCGCCTCAACAGTATACAGAGATGCTTCAGACAAAGACAATATCAACTTTGTCAATACATATGTTAGGTAAATCCGGTCTACTTTGTTTTATTAATTAAACAACTTATGTTAATGATGTTTACATAATGTTAATCCGGTTTACTTTATGTTTCACAAGAGGTGTGTAATGTTAATGATGATTTTATATTAGGTTTTTGTATGACAAATTGATGCGCCCCAATGGTTTGGACGTGTCATTCGGATTCTTAGCACCCGCGACCTTCAACTTAGGTTTAATCTTAAGTAGACCGGATACCGTGACGGAGTACGTTCTTCGGATCCTCATGGACAATAAAGATGCGGAGAAGTTGTTTTTTATACCGTTTAATACCGGGTTAGAATTTCATTCTAAATTCATCTATTATAATTATTTTCCAAGTTACCATCTAACATTTGCCTAATCATTACAGTGGACATTGGTTGTTGCTCGCAATCAATCCTATCCGAGAAATTGTGTATTATCTTGACTCGTTAGGAAATGATTGGACAACATACCCGGATATGAAGGTCCTAATTGACACGTAAGTGAGAATGTTCAAAATTTTTCTTAGTTTATGTGAATTGTTCTAATTGCTTCATTTTTATTTTATTAGCGTCCTACAAGCTTTTCGGGCCCAACGAGATATCCAAACCTCAAGGAGGGGCGCCAACTCCATTACATGGATTAAAGTGGCGGTATATTTTTAATTACCACATTTTTTATTATATTAGTGATGACACTTGATAAAACTTAGGATTTATAATCCATATTTTTTTTTCATATGTAGTGTCCTCAACAACGTAATCAAATAGATTGCGGGTATTTCATGTTGAGGTTTATGCGAGATACTCTTGCTTTGGGCCGATTAGAGATTCCCACCGATGTATGTATTTCTAACTTATGAGTTATTTTTATATTTACACATATCTCATATAATTAAATAGTTGGAATTAATTCAAAATATGTTATATTATTATGTAGTACTTTGATGAATTCAAGTGTGCATTTTATACAAAGGATCAAGTGGACGAAATCAAAGAGGAATGGTGTCAATTCATGATAGAGCTCAATGTTTGTTCATAAATTTGTGTAATTAATGTGTACATTTGTAGTATATGTAATGACTTGTAAATGTGTACATAAATTTGTATATATTTTGATACATTTAAGGCAAAATTGGTTTGAATTGGTATATATATATATATATATATATATATATTTGTTAGCCAAAAATTGGTAGAAAAAAGGCCAAAATGGCATATATAAAATGTGATAATTGTCTGTCAAAATCTGGTTGAAAACAGGTAGAAATTCTGGTTTATAAACCTGGAAAAAATGTGGTTTAAAACAAAAGCTTCAAAAAATTTTGTATACCTTAGACAGCGCTTTTGTAAAAAGCGCTGTCTAAGGGGGGATTAGAAAGCGCTTTAGGCAAAAGCGCTGTCTAAGGGGGGGGGGCTTAGACAGCGCTTTTTGAAAAGCGCTGTCTAAGGTTGTCGCTCCCGATAAATGGGAATGGCCCAAATAAAGGTACAGACGCGAACGGTCGGCGAAAGAGGGATGTGAGAACACACAGGAGTGAACTCACAGGGAATGAAAAGAGTCGCCAGCTAGGCATTTTTATCCCGGAGGAAAGGTAATGCTGCATAGACCTAGAAAGATATGGAAAAGACGGTCGCGAACCAGAGAGACTGAGAAAGGGGGTTGGTTACAACCTGGGAAGGTATTAGCACCCAGATTGTCCGCCGTACTCGACGGGATCCACGCTTAAAAGATTTGTGTTTTAAAGGGGTAGTGTCAGTGCAATTTGTGTATAAGGAGGCTGGAAAAAATGTACAGGTGTCAGTGCAAAAGAAATGTGAAGTGATATAAATGTACAGTGTCAGTGTAGGAACAAGAGTGAAGTGCTCAAGATCATGAGGCTTAAAGAATAAAGCTAGAAAGAGGGGGAATATACATAGACTTTTGTTCGATAACCGTTAAGTTATGCCTACGTATCCTCTCGTGCAATGAGGAAGTCAGAACACCGTAGTTCGACTCAAAGAGACTGAAAGATAAATTGACTTGTGAACTGCTTGCTTGTCTATGCTCAAGTGTATGACCTGTCTGGCTCAGGTGCAAACTGTCTTGCATTAGACGGAAGAAGCAAGTTCTCGTTTGTGAGTGAATGAGGTGAGAAAAGAATCCCGAAGGAGACGATTATTGTTTGTTTTTGTGTTTTCAGTCTTTTATTGCTTTTGGAAGTTTGTCATAAGTTAATGAGCTTAAGCCCAAACCAATGGGTTAGTAAACTCATCACATCTTCCCTCTGATTAGGGGTAATGAGAATACCTTAAGTGTGAAGTCAGCTTCTCACACTTAATCACCTTTGGTGTAGGATTAAGATAATTATCCTACTTGTGATTATTTAGATGTTTTTGTTGTTTTTGTTAAGTGTTAAGTAATGAGATTAAGCCATAATCAGGGATTAAACAGACTCATTACACCATCCTAATAGAAGGATAATAGATGAGAGTGTTTAAGATGAGGAAAGCTCCTCAACTTAATCCATGATTAGGGATTAAACTCATGACAAAACAAACCTTTTGTTAAGTGGATTTTACTTAATGATATGATGATGAAATGTTTTTTAGGGTTTGTAAGACAACTTGAGGGGGACTTGTCCATTAACACTAGGGTTAGTCCTTCTTAACCAATTAAGGAAGAATTAGAACCCTAATGCAAGGCCCAAGTTACAAGTGTGAAGCCTTGATGATTGTTATGTGAATTGAATAAAGGATTTAAACACATTAAGGGTTTAACACTTAGGATCAAAGTTATTCACTCCATCCTAATAGAAGGATGCAGGCATAAGCTTAATCACAAAGCCTTAAAGCCTT
The DNA here is from genome assembly GCA_963966055.1 of Lathyrus aphaca. Lineage (NCBI taxonomy): Eukaryota > Viridiplantae > Streptophyta > Magnoliopsida > Fabales > Fabaceae > Lathyrus > Lathyrus aphaca. The sequence continues at coordinate 143,302,178 of OZ014519.1, forward strand.
TAGGGTTTAGTCCCTGATTATGAGGTGAGAAGAGAGGACTCAATGAGACACAAAGGTAAAACTAAGTGGGGAGACTAATCAAAACCCTAATCATTGTCATGCTTGGTTTTTCCTAAGGTTTGTGAGGTTTACAAGAGAAGTCTTCAATGGAACCACCAGGAAGCAGATGAAAGGATCAGGAGAAGCAAAGTAACTTGCTTCATTTAAGAAGACAAGTCACTTGAAGAAAGAAAGTGAGAAGAAGAAGAATGAGCAAGCTCAATCTCAAACACAAAGTAAAATGCAGCAAGGATGCATGAAAGAGATGAAAAGAAATTGTGAGAAGTGAAGGCAAATTCACTCCTCAAAGAACTTACCACCTGAAAAGTTAGTGAAAGGAATGCAATGCAATGCAAAATGAAATGAAATGGCATGGTGTAAATCAAAACCAGAAGCACATACATGATGTTAATGATGCTATGGGATGGTGCAAACATGAATCAAGACATGGAGATGATCACATGAACAAATGGATGCAAATGGAGCAAGTTTAGGACCATGATCATACATGAAAAGTTATGAAATGCAAATGACATACAACATGGAAAATGCAAGATGAAATGGTCAAGCATGCTTCTAATATGTCTTAAGATGTTCAATGAATCAAATGGATGCATAAAATGTCATGGCAAGTCAAGGTATGCAAGCAAGTGCAAGATGGATGCATATGGAAGCCCAAATTAGGGTTTATGATCAAAGCATCAAACATAACCCAAAATCAGAAGCAAACATCAATATAAAAAAATGAAAATGCACTCAAAGGATCCCTAAACCTATACTAACTCATTGCCCAAAGGAGAAGTTCTAACTCTTAACCTAATAAAAGTTATGAATTTCCTAAGATTTCTAGGGTTTTAGGGTTCCTTAACAAGAAAAATGTCAAACAAATGGAAAATGAAAGATCAAATCATGCCCATTTAATCTCACAAACTACATGCTAAACACAATGCAATGCACAAAGAATCAAGGTCCAACTCTCAATGGTTAGGCAGAAATGATTTTTGGAAGTTTGGATCAAATTAATGCCTAAAAATGATTTTAATTCCATGAAAAATTCTCAAAATGCATCAAGATCAAAAAAATAAATTTGGTTTGAGGGTTGGACAATGTTTCTAAATGGTTTTAAATGTTTCATGAATTTTTTGGTGATTTTTAAATACCTAAAAGTATTTTTAATTAATTAATTCTCATTAATTACTTAAAAGTAAACTTTTAAATGATTTAAAAATATTTTTTAATGCAAAAAATAAAAATAAAAATGTTTTTGGTTTTTGAAAATTAATAAAAGTGTGTATAAAAAATTTCAGAATTTTTGAAATGATTTTGCTATTTTTTATAAAATGGAGAAAAGAAATGAATTAATATGAAAAATAAAAATGAATTAAAGCTGAAAAATGGAAAGTATGCAAATCTAAAGGTCCAGATTCAAATGAAACACGCGCGCGTTTGACCTGGCGCCATATCCAATGGTTGATATTCAAACCTGGCTAATCATGATTAACCCTAATTAATTGTGCCCTAATCACTTTCAGGCGACCGGAACACTGTTCCGGTCGTCTTCTCCGGCCATATCATTTTTCAAACTCTCTCCACACACATCTAAAACGAAATCTAATTGCCCAGAACTCTTCCCCACCCAAAAACGAATTAAACCCCTCAATCAAACAACATTTATCATTCAGAAACAAGGAGAATCGAATCAAACATGTTTTAGGGCAAAAATTTCAGACAAAGCATACATCCTGGTTTCTCAACCATTTTCAAAAATAATCACATATTCATGATCAGGGGAATGCATAGAAGCTATTAAGAACTTAAAATCATGCTTCTGGAAAAAAAGTTCATGAAGCTACCTGAGTTTGAAGCTTTTCAGTTTGCAACTTTCTGACCTCTTCTCTTTGTGCAATCCACTCCTTTTAGGCCCCTGATGAAGTCTTGATGCTTAGAAAGAGTTTGTGATGGCTGGTTTGAGAGTTTGCAGCAGTTCTGTTCAAGATGGTGTGAGAATCGTGTTTTTGATCCTTTGAGTTTCAGGCTGTTTTGGAAGGTGCTTTGTGTTCAGTGAAGCATGGTGAGATGGTTCATGAAGTTTGTTTGTGTGTTTGAGGCTTGTGGAGAGTGCTTCGAAGGAAAATGCAAGTTGGAGAGATTTTGTGAATGCTGAGTTGTGTGTGGTTTTAGGCTTGCTTCTTCTTATGTTTGGCTTGCATTTGATTAACATAAACAATTGGGATTGGTCAGATGACATGATGTGTGCTTTATTGATTGGTATGGGTGCTTTTGCAAAAATGTCAACTTTGTGTAAGAGAAGCATGGGTCACTTGCTAGCCTAGTACAAGGAGGGTGTGCTACGCAGCATGATGAGGGAAAAGGCCTAGGATGGTTCAGCAAACTAGGCAGCAAGTGGATGAGAAGTTATGATGGATTTTGCAACTTGGCTTGTCCTTTGATCCTTATGAGAAAGTCTTGCTCCATAAGCCATAAAACATGTGATTCCTTGCCCCATTCTGATTTTTGAATGTTGTGTGATCATGTTGTGTGGATTAGAAGTGCATTTGTTAGCCTTAGAACACTTGATCAAGTCATTTTGCAAAATACCTCTTTGGTAGAAACTTTGAAATTTTGTGATTTTTGCCAACTTTGACAAACCATAACTTTTGATCCAAAATGAATTAGGTCATGTTCTTGTACTTTTTGAAAAGGGAAAGATCTATTCTACAACTTTCATGACCAAAGTTTTTCCATTTGAAGCTTTTTTGAATCAAAAAGTAAAGGTTGAAAAAGTTGCCTAAAATGACAATTTCATTAAAAGTCAAACATGCCCAAAAAGTCAACTTTGAAAAAACTTGAAATTCTTGAATTTTGCAAGCCTCTAACATCTTCCATGATCAAATAAAGATCATATGCAATTAAAATGATGAAGAATGCCCTTTGGTTGGGTCATTGGGGGCCTCAGATGCCCTGATTTTGCACTGACTTGCTTGAAAAGTCAACTCTTGATCAGATGACTTCCCCATGGAATTTCTTTATGAAAATTGATATGCATACTCCCTATACCATATAGAGACCAATAGAAACAAGAATGACCAAAAAAATTGGAGTTATGGCCTCTGAAACCAAAACCCTAATTTTAGGTCATCTGTGCAGTCAATCCTGGCTCTGCATCCATGCCATTTTCAGTTCTTGTGATTCTTTGACATTCTTGACTTTGAGAGGATTCAAAATGATACTTAAACACACATAGACCCCTTTGAAGTGATTGATGACCTTTGGAGTGACTCAAGAAGCTCTTGGATTGCTCAGATCACAAACCCTAGATGCAGATGACTTTGAACCAATGAAGTGAATCAAAAATGTGATATGAGATGGTATGATTGAGTTTATGCATATGAAATGATCACAAGCCATGGTGTGAATGGGTGAGGGCAAATTTGGGGTGTTTACAGCTGCCCCTATTCAAACATGAGTTAGCTGTGCAGGATGTAAGCAACGGCTTATCAGGCAAACAAGATAACTTGTGATTGAATACCAAAGACAATCCAAAATTTGCACTCACGGAATGAAGAAGAAAAGGGATATAGATTGTAAAAGAAAATAAAGTATATTGTAAAGTGCAAGCGACGGAGGACGACCGTCGAGCAGAGGACAACTGCTGGGTAAAGAGCAATGACGGGGACGGCCGACATGCTGGAAAAGTGCGGAAAGTAAAGCAATGACGGGGACGGCCGGCATGCTGGGGATAAAAGGGATCATGATGGGGACGACCATCAAGATAAAGCTGAAAAATTCTCTGGGGATTAACGAAACATGACGGGGACGGCCATCAAGTTCATAAAGTAAAGTAATCAACGATGGGGACGGCCATCGTGCTAAACTGATGAAGGACGATCATCAGGGAAAGGGAAAGGGACCACGACGGGGACGGCCATCGGGTTAAAGAATAAATGAAATAAACAGATGATGAGGGACGGTCATCAAAGGTGAAGGACGATCACCTAGCAGGGGACGGCTGCTCTGTTGGAGATAAGATGAGGGACGGTCATCTAAGGTGGAGGACGACCACCTGGCAGGGTACGGCTGCCGAAAATATCGCGACATAGGACGAATGCCGGATAAAAGGTCAACGATGGGGACGGCCATCGGATGAGCATGATGGAGGACGACCATCAAGAGGTGGAGGACGACCACCTAGCAGGGGACGGCTGCTCTCAAGGTTTATCATGACACAGGACGAATGCCAGATAACCAAAATCAACAATGGGGACGGCCATTGGATAAAATGATGAAAGACGATCATCAAAAGGTGGAGGACGACCATCTAGCAGGGGACGGCTGCTAAATATCACGACATAGGACGAATGTCGGATAGAAAATCAACGATGGGGACGGCCATCGGATGAGCATGATGAAGGACGATCATCAAGAGGTGGAGGACGACCACCTAGCAGGGTCCGGCTGCTCTCGGGGTTTATCATGACACAGGACGAATGTCAGATAAAAATGGGAAAATTCGCTTTGTTGGTGATCTACTGGGGAATAGTAAACACGGACGAGTGTATATATCCATGAAACAAAAGGTATAAGTTTTTAGATGTTTGTGTATGGATTAAAGATGCGGACGAGCATCCCTAAGACTACGATACGGACGAGTATCGGGTAGAAACAAACTGACACGTGTTCAGAGATGATGATACGGACGAGTACCAACTGGTTAACAGAGAACACGGACGAGTGTTGAATCTGAGGGGACTTTTCTGGGGAATGGTAGACACAGACGAGTGCCTATATTCAAGATGACAAGAGTGTCTGACACAGTGTATGGATTAAAGATGCGGACGAGCATCCTTAAGACTATGATACGGACGAGTATCAGGTAGAAACAAACGCTTGACGCATGTTCTGAGATGATGGTACGGACGAGTACCAACTGGTTAACAAAGAACACAGACGAGTGTCGAATCTGTGGGGATATAAATGGTATACACAAGATACGGACGAGTATCTGTATGAGTAACATGAGTGATAAGTATGAGTGATGTATAGACAAGTGTTCAATCTGCTGGGGAGAGCGACACGGACGAGTGTTAAAAGAGAAAAAATATAGTATAAACAAGTATCTGATGTACAAAGTGTTTATGTTATTGCACTGGGGAAGATTACACGGACGGACGTCAAGGAAATGTGTAAGTATATGTGAATGCAAAGAGGATGTCTTTGGCTTTCTGCCGGGGGTATGACACGGATGGGTGCCAAAAGGAGTATATACTGGTGTTTGGGAATGTGAGGCAACTGTGTTTGCTGGGGAATCTCCGCTGGGGATTTTTGGGAGGGAGTTTTCTGTATGTTGATGGATCGTCATTATTCACAAGTGTTTGGTTCAGAACATGGCTTATGAAAATCTGATTTTATTAATTTATGTGCCCTGAATTGGCAAGGTACAGTCAAGGAAACACATCCCCTGAAATGAGGAGATTGTTACAAATTGAGAAACAAAATGCTGGCAATGTTGACGACGCTTCGAGGAGCTTCCCTTTTGCTATGACTCGTATGACATTTGACGTTCTTCTCGTCTTGCTTTCTGAAGAAGGCTGATTCTGAAAGAGGCTCGATCCTTCCGAAGCTTACCAATTTGTAAGTGATACAGACGAATTCAGAATGCAGTTGTTCGCTTATTCCCTTATTTTGCATGGATCGCCCTTTCGGGTTTTCAATCCATCGGGATACCCATTTTTGCCTGAGTTGTCCAATGCGGCTTTTCAACTCAGCGGGTGTACATTTTTGTTTATTTTCCCTTATTTTTTCCCGAGTCTTTTATTCTGTTTTTGACTCGCCGGGATGCCCTATTTTTGCCTGGACTTACATTCTGTTTTTATGCCCAGCGGGTCACTTTATGCGAAGTATTTTTTAACTGCATCTGAATTCACAGGGGACGGGAAATCTTCACCATCCATGGTGCTGAGCATCAGTGCTCCACCAGAGAAAACTTTCTTTACTACGAATGGTCCTTCATAGTTCGGGGTCCACTTGCCCCTGTGGTCTGTATGAGGAGGGAGGATTCTTTTCAGCACAAGATCTCCTACTTGGTACTCTCGGTGCCTGACTTTCTGATCGAAGGCTCTCTTCATTCTCTTCTGGTATAGCTGCCCATGACAGATTGCAGCCAATCTCTTCTCTTCAATCAGACTCAGTTGTTCGTATCGGGACCGGACCCATTCTGCTTCGTTCATCTTAACATCCATCAATACCCGTAGGGAGGGTAATTCAACTTCGACAGGTAGGACTGCTTCCATACCATATACAAGCTGATACGGTGTTGCCCCAGTGGATGTTCTGATTGACGTGCGGTACCCATGCAAGGCAAATGGTAGCATCTCATGCCAGTCTTTGTAGGTGACTACCATCTTCTGCACAATCTTCTTGATATTCTTATTAGCTGCCTCAACAGCGCCGTTCATCTTTGGCCTGTAAGGAGAAGAATTATGGTGTTGAATCTTGAAGTCCCGGCACAGTTCTACCATCATTTTATTGTTTAAATTGGAGCCATTATCAGTAATGATTCGCTCGGGAACTCCGTACCGACAGATGATATCCCTCTTCAGAAATCTGGCTACCACTTGCCTGGTAACATTTGCGTAGGAAGCTGCTTCGACCCACTTGGTGAAATAGTCAATGGCAACCAGGATGAATCTGTGGCCATTCGAAGCAGTTGGCTCAATCTTGCCAATCATGTCAATGCCCCACATAGCAAAGGGCCAAGGTGAAGACATCACATTCAAAGGGTTGGGGGGTACATGCACTTTATCTTCATAAATCTGGCATTTATGGCATTTTCTGGCGTAAGCACAACAGTCAGCATCCATTGTGATCCAGTAATAACCTGACCTTAGCAACTTTTTGGCCATGGCATGCCCTCCTGCATGGGTACCAAAGGATCCTTCGTGCACCTCGTGCATCAACAAGTCTGCTTCTGTTCTATCGACACACCGGAGAAGTATCATATCAAAGTTTCTTTTGTACAGGGAACCATCAGTGTTCAAGAAGAAACTACCAGCTAGCCTTCTCAAAGTCTTCTTATCATTGGAAGATGCCCCAGGTGGGTATGTCTGATCCTCCAAGAAACACTTAATGTCATGGAACCAAGGCTTATCATCCTTGACAACATCTGCTGCGAACACATATGCTGGTCTGTTAAGTCTGGACACTGAAATTTGAGGTACAAAGTTGGCAGCTTGAACTTTGATCATTGATGAAATGGTAGCCAGAGCATCTGCAAACTGATTTTCGTCCCGAGGGATATACTCAAACTTGACCGTTGTAAAGAAAGTCAATAACCTCCTTGTATAATCCCTGTAAGGTATCAGATGATCCTGGTGGGTGTACCATTTGCCGTTGGTTTGATTGATTACCAGAGCCGAATCTCCGAATACAGTCAATGTCTTGATCCTGAGGTCAATGGCTTCCTCAAGTCCCATAATGCATGCTTCGTATTCAGCTTCGTTGTTAGTGCAGTTGAAAGTGAGTTTTGCCGAGAAAGGCATGTGAACTCCCTTAGGCGTAATGAGTACTGCACCAACACCACGACCATTCATGTTAACAGCCCCATCAAACATCATAGTCCATTCTCCTTCTGGGTCAGGCCCTTCAGTGTGAACAGGCTCTTCATGATCTTTTGCTTTTATGAACATGATGTCTTCATCAGGGAAGTCAAATCTCATGGGCTGGTAATCATCAATAGGTTGCTCAGCAAGATATTCAGACAATACACTGCCCTTGATGGCTTTTTGGGATGTGTATTGAATATCATATTCTGTGAGGATCATTTGCCATCTTGCAACCCGTCCGGTAAGCGCTGGCTTCTCAAAAATATACTTGACTGGGTCCATCTTTGAGATCAATAAGGTAGTGTGGGTCAACATATACTTCCTTAGTCGGCGAGCAGCCCACGCTAAAGCACAACAAGTTTTCTCGAGCAGTAAATAACGTTGTTCACAGTCGGTAAACTTTTTGCTTAGGTAGTATATTGCATACTCTTTTCGACCAGACTCGTCATGCTGGCCCAGCACACACCCCATTGACTCTTCTAATACTGTCAAGTACATTATCAGAGGTCTTCCTTCAACTGGAGGCATAAGGATTGGAGGCTCTTGTAAGTATTCCTTGATTTTGTCAAAAGCCCTCTGGCAGTCTTCGTTCCACCTGACCGTTTGTTCTTTTCTCAACAGCTTGAACAAAGGCTCACAGGTTGCTGTAAGGTGAGATATGAACCGTGAAATGTAGTTCAATCTACCTAAGAACCCTCGAACTTCCTTTTCTGTTTTCGGTGCAGGCATTTCTTGAATAGATTTGACTTTATCAGGGTCAACTTCAATCCCTTTCTCGCTCACAATAAATCCCAGCAGCTTACCGGATCGCACCCCGAATGTGCATTTGTTGGGGTTCAACTTCAGTTGGTACTTCCTCAGACGCTTGAATAGCTTTAGCAGATTTACCAGGTGATCTTCTTCAGTGAGGGACTTGGCAATCATGTCATCCACATAACATTCGATTTCTTTATGGATCATGTCGTGGAATAATGTCACCATAGCCCGTTGATATGTTGCACCAGCATTCTTCAATCCGAATGGCATCACTTTGTAACAGAAAGTGCCCCAGGGTGTGATGAAGGTTGTCTTCTCCATGTCTTCAGGTGACATTTTAATCTGATTGTATCCTGAAAATCCGTCCATGAAGGAGAATACAGAGAACTGAGTCGTATTATCAACCAATACATCAATGTGAGGTAAAGGGAAGTCATCTTTCGGGCTAGCTCTGTTCAGATCCCGGTAGTCAACACACATCCTTACTTTGCCGTCTTTCTTAGGCACAGGCACAATATTAGCAACCCACGGTGGATAGCTAGTCACAGCAAGGAACCCAGCGTCCCATTGTTTTTGTACCTCTTCTTTGATTTTCATTGCCATATCTGGGCGAGTACGGCGCAGCTTCTGTTTAACCGGCGGGCATTCTTCTCTTAAAGGCAGCTTGTGCACAACAATGTCGGTGTCCAACCCTGGCATATCTTGGTAAGACCAAGCAAACACATCCACATACTCTTGCAGCAGGTCAATCAGTTGTCTCTTCACTGAGTCTTGTAAGCAGGCCTCGATTTTAACTTCTTTCACGTCTTCATCTGTACCAAGATTGATCGTCTCTACCTCCTCCTGGTGAGGAGTGATAACCCTTTCCTCTTGTCTCAACAATCTGGCTAGCTCTTCAGGAAGCTCATACTCTTCTTCAACCCCTTCATCAGCTTGATTGATTGGATTGTCAAAGTCATACGAAGTCGTAGCCGTGCTGTTGTCGGTGCGGTCTGGAAGGCACTTTCTGCAAAGGTTCAGTTTGTTCATTTCAGTGATTGATTTTAATCTTGTTTAGAAAAGTGAAATAAAGTTAACATTTTGAAAAATGGAAAAACAGTGAGCGGAAAAGAAAAAGACTCATTTGCAAAAGATGTCTGATATTTCATTGATTAATCTTGTTGCACAAAAATTACAGATGGCCCGATTACAAAATGAGTCTTGTCATCTTGGGCAAGATGCAAGACTTGATGCATGCTATAAAATACAGGAAATAATAATTACTCTGCAGGAGTAACTCTTATAATTTCCTGGGAAGACCAGTTTGAGATACTGCTCCCCGGGACCTTTGGACGGATCCAACTCTCCAGGTTGCGGTCGCTTTCATCCTCGTCTTCCAAATTGTTGACAGCATCAGGGGTGAGCATTCCCCCACTAACAAAGTTGGGCTCCTTGGCAGCCTCTGCTTGATCTTGTTGAGTTGGTTTGTAACCCAACCCAAATCTATCCTCTTTCTTCTCTACGGGCGACAGCTTGCCCCAGCCTTGAGCGGTTCCTTCTTCAACAACCTTTCGGGCTTGTTGATAAGATGTCATCGAGGTTCCAGGTACAGCGGATGTTTCATTTATGTTCAAGGCCTCAAACCCTTGACTCATTGTTTCATGGATCTCCCCATCCATCTCAATGTATTTGTATGTAGCCAGATGGCTAACAAAAATATCTTCCTCTCCACAAATAGTAACGACTTGGCCCTCCCACTCGAATTTTAACTTCTGGTGAAGGGTAGACGTAACTGCGCCAGCGGCATGAATCCATGGTCTACCCAACAAACAGCTGTAGGCAGGCTGAATGTCCATCACGTAGAAGGTTGTTTTGAAAGTTTGTGGGCCAATCGTTATAGGCAACTCAATTTCCCCCAGAACTGATCTCTTAGAACCGTCGAAGGCTCTTACTACCAAGTTACTGGGACGTAATGCCAATCCGTCATACTCTAGCTTCACAAGGGCTTTTTTAGGTAAGACATTGAGGGATGATCCTGTGTCTACCAGCACATGGGAAAGAACTGCACCTTTGCATTCCATGGTAATGTGCAAAGCCTTGTTATGATTGCGGCCTTCCGCAGTCAAATCAGTGTTGGTGAACCCTAGTCCATGACTAGCATTAACATTTCCAACCACAGCTTTTAACTGATTGACGGTGATCTCTTCTGGCACATAAGCTGCGTGCAAGACTTTTAGTAGTGCGTTCCGATGAGCCTCGGAGCACATAAGCAATGATAAAATAGAGATCTTGGAAGGCGTCTGGTGAAGCTGGTCCACTATCCTGTAATCACTCTTCTTGATGATTCTCATGAATTCATCAACTTCTTGATCAAAAGGTGTTTTCAAAGCTTCCTTAACAATTTTCTCCTCTTGCACCATGCTCTTCCCTTTTGCCTTGGCAGCAGCTTCTGCTTCAGCAGAGGGTCTTTGAGTTTGTGGGGCAAAAAGATGTCCGCTTCGAGTGAAGCCTCCGCCTCCCCCCACATTGTCTATTTGTGGTGAAGAAGTTGTTGATTCAATAGTGATTTTTCTCCCTTCGCAGTATAGATCAGAGCCGTAATGCCAAGGGATGGCATTATTACTCTCATAAGGTACTGGTCCAAGCACTGTAATAGTGACTGGACTGATGGCGGATGCAGAAGGGACCGTGATAGTTTGTGGATCATAGTATATTGTGACTGGTGCTCTGATGGGAGTGGCACTTTGTGAGTTGTAGGCAGAATCATTCTCAGGATCATAATAAATTGTAACGGTTGAGACATTTTCATTGTTTGCTGAAGTTGTAGGAGACATTGTTGGAAGGATGGGTGTTGTTGTTGTAGGAGATTCTGAATGAAGGGGTGCTGAAGTTGTAGAAGGGATGTTTGCTGATATCTGGTCCGTTGAAGTAACAAATGAAGCATTTGTTGATGAGATTGAAGAGTTGTTTGGAACAATGGTTGTTGCAGTTGTAGGAGACTCGGGAATCGCTGTTAAGGGGATTGCCGGGTTGGTAGGTATTGATGTTGTGATTTGAAGCAGGCCACTCTGGATGAGACCATCTATGCCATCTCTCAAGTTATCACAACCATTCACTGAAATGTTGCAATAAGCACACCCTAGCTCACATCCCGGGAACATTTGACATTCAAGGAGTTGAGCTTTGATCTCTACCAAAGGTGTCTGAATCTGACCCACACTGGTTATCAAGTAAGACGGCCTGTCTTCTTCAATAGCATTGATTCTAGGGCCACCATGGTTTGACATAGGGTTCTTGTTAACATTTGGTGGTGGTGCAAAGTTTAGAGCTTTAGATTCCACCAGGTCCTGTACCTTCATGTGCAAGGCTCTGCACTTCTCTGTACTGTGGCCAGGTGCATTTGAATGAAAAGCACATCTGGCGTTGGCGTCATAATTTCTGGGCAGACTAGCAGGATCTGGAGGTGCCAATGTCCTTAGCTCAACCAGGTTGAGTTTTAGGAGTTGTGGCAATAATGTGGCATATGGCATAGGGATCAGATCGATCACCCTATTGGCCTGAGAAGGTCTCTGTTGGAAAGGTCTTTGCTGATTGTTGGTGGTGGTGTTGTTGTAGTTTCTCTGAGGAGGATACTGATTTTGTTGTTGATAATTTTGTTGCTGTGGTTGATAAACTGGTTGTGGATGAATTGGAGCGGGAATGGTGACTGCTGCCACTGACCTATGAACATATTGGGGTCTGCCCCTGCTGGTATGGGTAGCATTGGTCTCACCAGTTCTTCTTGGGCCCGCAAAAGGCTTCCTTGTGTTGCTGGATGAGCTGGCACCATTGTCAGAAATCTTGCCCATCTTTAACAAGATCTCGATTCTTTCTCCAGCTATAACGACATCTGCAAAGCTGGTAGAAGAAAAGGCAGCTAGCCTATCAATGTACGTCCCTTGGAGGGTGTTCATAAACATATCTGCCATCTCCCTCTCTAACATAGGTGGCTGGACAGCAGCAGCCAGCTGTCTCCATCTCTGGGCGTACTCCCGGAAGCTTTCTCTGGATGACTGCGACATTCCCATCAGGAGGGTCCTGTTGGGTGCCATATCCAAGTTATACTGGTATTGTCTGATAAAGGCCTCAGCCAGGTCTTTCCAACATCTGATGGTTGCTCTAGTCATATGGGAGTACCATTCCCTTGAAGCTCCCGTTAAGCTATCCTCAAAATAAAACATCCAAAGCTTCTCGTCCATGGTATATGCCTTCAGCCTCCCCAGAAAGGATTGCAAGTGGGTCCGTGGACAGGAAGTCCCGTTGTACTTCTCAAAGCACGGTGGTTTAAATTTATGGGGAATCCTGACCCCGTCCACTAGGCACATGTCCATAACATCAAAACCCAAGGAGTTTTGAGACTCCAAGGATCTTAATTTTTCAGCAATTTCATCCAGCCTCCTGTCATAGGCCTCATCCCCAGCTCCCATTACTGTGAACTGATCTTCCTGGGGGTCTTCCTGCAGCACTCTACCTGCAGTAGCATTCCCTTGTACATTAGCGGGGATATTGATCTCTGGATGAAGGTGGGGTCCAAATACAGGGGGGTTGATATGAGGCTGAACCCTCTCATTGTTGCTTGTCCCTACAGTCCCTAGATGGGGGTCTTCCTGATTCTGCCTTTCTACCATTGCTCTTAATCTCTCTTGGCTTTGAGCCATATTGTTCATCACTTCCATAAATTGTGTCATCTGATCCCTCATTCCCAATCTCTCATTGGCCATTTGGTTCCTGACCTCCGTAAGGTCCTGTTGCACCTGGTCCATCTGTATACCCGGAAGGTTGTTGCGGGTTGGATATCTGTGTGGACGGTTGAGTGGGAACACCCTACGTCGAGCAATAGTTCCTGAGATCACAACAGAGTTAGTAACAAAATCAAAACAAAACTACAAAACAAACAAAGGTTAGTATGCAATGCAGTATGCTTATTTGTTTCCAAGGTATCCGGCTTGGCACTTGGTTTTGACCCTTCCAGACCCTTGAAGATATTGTTGATGTTGCTTGAAAGAAACTCAGATGGAACAAACTGATACATATATTACAAAAAGCAAATGATACATAGTTTGTTTCTTACAAATCATGCCCTCTGAGGGGTCAAAATACAACATAAGAAAATAAAAGTACATGAAATGAAAGAAACAACAAGCAAAAGTCAGACACCAAGACCAAACTCATCCTCCTGAACTTCCTTGAAAAGTGCTTCAGTCACAGGATCAGCTGGACACTCTGTGAGATTCCTGATAAGGAGATTCCTGGTAATAACAGCTGCAGTTAGCTTCTTGTGTTGACTCTGGTCCTTTGACCTCTTCACTCCAGCTCTAATCTTCAACTCTGAGATTTCTCTTTGGGCTGCTAGCAGGGTTTCCTGTTGCTCTTTTGCACTAGCTTCCAACTGCTCAATCTTGTCCTGAGTCCTCTTATCTTCCAGAGTACGAGCTTCGGTGATCCTGACCCACCTAGCTTGACTCTCCTTCAGATACAAATCAGTCCTGGCCTTCTGGAACTGGGCTTCCTTGCAGGCATTCTTCAAGATCTGCTCTCCAGCCCTAGACTTCTTGATATAATCCTCTGACTTCTCAATTCTGGCCAGATGCTCCACTTTCAGCTTCTCTAACCTCTCAATATCCAACCTACCATCACTCCTCTCCCAGAGGGTCTTCTGTAGAGCCTGAGTCAACTTCTCATTTCTCTCTTTTAATTTCTCAAACTCCTCCAAACTGACAGTGACAGGAGGTGGTGCTGAGGATGGTCCAGGCATATCCTCCATGGTGAAGGGCATCCCGGAAAACTGAGCCCTGGCATGGGACCATTCATAGTACTGTGCTGATGCCACATTGTTGCACTTCCCCAGAATGGTTACCCCTTTAGTCTGAACATTGTCCCAGGCCCAGACTGCTTGCCTGACAATAGCCAGATTAGGCTTGTTCTCACAGTAAAGAGTCTCAGCCAAATCTTGTGCTTTAGGAGTGTGGACCAGTGCATAGCCCAGTTGTCTTTTGAATAGCAGAGGGTTGTAATTGATGCAACCCTTTACTCCTATCAGGGGTACATTGGGAACCTGCCCACAACTGGTAATGATGTCCCTGCCTTTTGTGCTTTGAGAGCACCACCTGATATCAGCTGAAGTTAAAGCAGTGAGTCTTCTAGCCCAGTTCCTCTGTTGGTGAGGATTTAGAAATGCATCAGTTTTAGGCAAATGTCTGAGCAGCCAGGTATGGAACAGGGGAGCACAACACCTCACCAATCTTCCTCTTTGCTTTTCATTCCTTTGGTGGACAGAGTAGTAGAAATCTCCCAGTAAGGTGGGCACTGGGTTCCTCAGGATGAAAAGATGGATTGCATTCTTGCTAATGAACTTAGGCTCATCTGCAAATAATATGACCCCATATATGATAAGGTCCAATAAAGCACAGACTGCCTTCCATTCCCCTGAGGAGGCCTTCAGAGTAGCCTGAGAAGTCAAGAAATCCAAATGCAGGCCAGAGATTCCAGCCTTGGTAGTCATGTTCTGCCCAATCAGAACTGGTTCCAGATATAATTCCTTTGCTATCTCCTCATTACTTGGAAAAGCCATCTCAGGGTTGAAGGGGACTCCACCCCTGATAGGTACACCAACCAATGATGAATACTCTTCTAACAAAGGGCCCAACTGAAAATCCTGAAAAGTGAAACACCTCAGAGGGGGATCATAGAATTGTAGGCAAGTATGAATCAGGCTCCTCTGTGAAGGGTCCAAATCCATAACCACATCAAGTATGCCTCCATAGTGTTCTCTGAATAGTGGTATATGGTCTGGAGTAATCAGGGTCTGAATCTTCCTGATGTCAGCTAGCTCAGGCTGAAAGAAATGATAGGAGATGTTACTCTTTTTAGGTGCCATGTTGCTGAAGAAGAGTTAAGACAGATGCTGATGATGACACTGAAGATGGGCCACTGACAGGCTGGGATTGGTGGCTGAAGCAGGTAGCTGATAGCTGAAGTATATACTGATGAAGATAGGTCTATGCTGATGATGGGGTCAAAACCAAGCCAAAAATAAAGTGTGGATACCCTGAAAAACAAATAAGCAAATGTTAAAATGATGCAATGATGATGTATGCAAATGATATGCAAGGGTTTGTGACTGAGCTGGATCTGATCAAGTGCTCTGATATAAGTCCAGGTATGTTCAAGAAATCCAGATGGAGGTCCATAAGTCCAGTAACCAAGGTGGGGGACTCAAATAAAGAGTCACATATCCAGGGTTAAAAATCACAAGAATTGTTCCAACATGGAGTACTCTTAACCAAATCAAAGTAACAGGGTATGATGAGGTCAAGGGTATCTGCAAACCTGTAAACAGCCCAACCCCCTCACAGGTGATGTTCTAAAACAAGGATCCTCAGACTTGGATCAGTTATGAGAAGTGTAAACACTTCTAACCCGGAGGTACAGTGTTTACAATAACCATAAAAGATCCTCCTCTAATTCACCTCAGTTTCTGAAGGTCAATTCTAAAGGTCATTCAGACTTAGCAGGCTTCCCAGATAGCCCTAGTACTACAGGAAATCTGCAGCACAGAGTTCTCAAGAAGAAACCCATATCTGAACTGTGTTTCATATTCCCGCACCAGACCGAAATGGAATGGGAAAGAACATGAACCACTCTAGCCTAGGTGTCACTCAGGTCCCAGGTATAGGACCTCAACTCTCAATAGAACACCCACCCACCAAAGCAACAAAACAGATCCAGCCAGCACAGTATGACAGTATGATATATGTAAAGCTATAAAGAAAGCAATAAAACAACTGTACATAAAGCAATAAACAAAACAAATATACAAACACAGATAGCACATAACACCCCAGTAAACACAAATCAAGCAAGCGCTAGGAGGAACCCACAAAAGAACCAGAAGCCCTGGTTACAGTATAAGGGTCCCCAGCAGAGTCGCCAAGTTGTCGCTCCCGATAAATGGGAATGGCCCAAATAAAGGTACAGACGCGAACGGTCGGCGAAAGAGGGATGTGAGAACACACAGGAGTGAACTCACAGGGAATGAAAAGAGTCGCCAGCTAGGCATTTTTATCCCGGAGGAAAGGTAGTGCTGCATAGACCTAGAAAGATATGGAAAAGACGGTCGCGAACCAGAGAGACTGAGAAAGGGGGTTGGTTACAACCTGGGAAGGTATTAGCACCCAGATTGTCCGCCGTACTCGACGGGATCCACGCTTAAAAGATTTGTGTTTTAAAGGGGTAGTGTCAGTGCAATTTGTGTATAAGGAGGCTGGAAAAAATGTACAGGTGTCAGTGCAAAAGAAATGTGAAGTGATATAAATGTACAGTGTCAGTGTAGGAACAAGAGTGAAGTGCTCAAGATCATGAGGCTTAAAGAATAAAGCTAGAAAGAGGGGGAATATACAGAGACTTTTGTTCGATAACCGTTAAGTTATGCCTACGTATCCTCTCGTGCAATGAGGAAGTCAGAACACCGTAGTTCGACTCAAAGAGACTGAAAGATAAATTGACTTGTGAACTGCTTGCTTGTCTATGCTCAAGTGTATGACCTGTCTGGCTCAGGTGCAAACTGTCTTGCATTAGACGGAAGAAGCAAGTTCTCGTTTGTGAGTGAATGAGGTGAGAAAAGAATCCCGAAGGAGATGATTATTGTTTGTTTTTGTGTTTTCAGTCTTTTATTGCTTTTGGAAGTTTGTCATAAGTTAATGAGCTTAAGCCCAAACCAATGGGTTAGTAAACTCATCACATCTTCCCTCTGATTAGGGGTAATGAGAATACCTTAAGTGTGAAGTCAGCTTCTCACACTTAATCACCTTTGGTGTAGGATTAAGATCATTATCCTACTTGTGATTATTTAGATGTTTTTGTTGTTTTTGTTTAGTGTTAAGTAATGAGATTAAGCCATAATCAGGGATTAAACAGACTCATTACACCATCCTAATAGAAGGATAATAGATGAGAGTGTTTAAGCTAAGGAAAGCTCCTCAACTTAATCCATGATTAGGGATTAAACTCATGACAAAACAAACCTTTTGTTAAGTGGATTTTACTTAATGATATGATGATGAAATGTTTTTTAGGGTTTGTAAGACAACTTGAGGGGGACTTGTCCATTAACACTAGGGTTAGTCCTTCTTAACCAATTAAGGAAGAATTAGAACCCTAATGCAAGGCCCAAGTTACAAGTGTGAAGCCTTGATGATTGTTATGTGAATTGAATAAAGGATTTAAACACGTTAAGGGTTTAACACTTAGGATCAAAGTTATTCACTCCATCCTAATAGAAGGATGCAGGCATAAGCTTAATCACAAAGCCTTAAAGCCTTTAGGGTTTAGTCCCTGATTATGAGGTGAGAAGAGAGGACTCAATGAGACACAAAGGTAAAACTAAGTGGGGAGACTAATAAAAACCCTAATCATTGTCATGCTTGGTTGTTCCTAAGGTTTGTGAGGTTTACAAGAGAAGTCTTCAATGGAACCACCAGGAAACAGATGAAAGGATCAGGAGAAGCAAAGTAACTTGCTTCATTTAAGAAGACAAGTCACTTGAAGAAAGAAAGTGAGAAGAAGAAGAATGAGCAAGCTCAATCTCAAACACAAAGTAAAATGCATCAAGGATGCATGAAAGAGATGAAAAGAAATTGTGAGAAGTGAAGGCAAATTCACTCCTCAAAGAACTTACCACCTGAAAAGTTAGTGAAAGGAATGCAATGCAATGCAAAATGAAATGAAATGGCATGGTGTAAATCAAAACCAGAAGCACATACATGATGTTAATGATGCTATGGGATGGTGAAAACATGAATCAAGACATGGAGATGATCACATGAACAAATGGATGCAAATGGAGCAAGTTTAGGACCATGATCATACATGAAAAGTTATGAAATGCAAATGACATACAACATGGCAAATGCAAGATGCAATGGTCAAGCATGCTTCTAATATGTCTTAAGATGTTCAATGAATCAAATGGATACATAAAATGTCATGGCAAGTCAAGGTATGCAAGCAAGTGCAAGATGGATGCATATGGAAGCCCAAATTAGGGTTTATGATCAAAGCATCAAACATAACCCAAAATCAGAAGCAAACATCAATATAAAAAAATGAAAATGCACTCAAAGGATCCCTAAACCTATACTAACTCATTTCCCAAAGGAGAAGTTCTAACTCTTAACCTAATAAAAGTTATGAATTTCCTAAGATTTCTAGGGTTTTAGGGTTCCTTAACAAGAAAAATGTCAAACAAATGGAAAATGAAAGATCAAATCATGCCCATTTAATCTCACAAACTACATGCTAAACACAATGCAATGCACAAAGAATCAAGGTCCAACTCTCAATGGTTAGGCAGAAATGATTTTTGGAAGTTTGGATCAAATTAATGCCTAAAAATGATTTTAATTCCATGAAAAATTCTCAAAATGCATCAAGATCAAAAAAATAAATTTGGTTTGAGGGTTGGACAATGTTTCTAAATGGTTTTAAATGTTTCATGAATTTTTTGGTGATTTTTAAATACCTAAAAGTATTTTTAATTAATTAATTCTCATTAATTACTTAAAAGTAAACTTTTAAATGATTTAAAAATATTTTTTAATGCAAAAAATAAAAATAAAAATGTTTTTGGTTTCTGAAAATTAATAAAAGTGTGTATAAAAAATTTCAGAATTTTTGAAATGATTTTGCTATTTTTTATAAAATGGAGAAAAGAAATGAATTAATATGAAAAATAAAAATGAATTAAAGCTGAAAAATGGAAAGTATGCAAATCTAAAGGTCCAGATTCAAATGAAACACGCGCGCGTTTGACCTGGCGCCATATCCAATGGTTGATATTCAAACCTGGCTAATCATGATTAACCCTAATTAATTGTGCCCTAATCACTTTCAGGCGACCGGAACACTGTTCCGGTCGTCTTCTCCGGCCATATCATTTTTCAAACTCTCTCCACACACATCTAAAACGAAATCTAATTGCCCAGAACTCTTCCCCACCCAAAAACGAATTAAACCCCTCAATCAAACAACATTTATCATTCAGAAACAAGGAGAATCGAATCAAACATGTTTTAGGGCAAAAAATTCAGACAAAGCATACATCCTGGTTTCTCAACCATTTTCAAAAATAATCACATATTCATGATCAGGGGAATGCATAGAAGCTATTAAGAACTTAAAATCATGCTTCTGGAAAAAAAGTTCATGAAGCTACCTGAGTTTGAAGCTTTTTAGTTTGCAACTTTCTGACCTCTTCTCTTTGTGCAATCCACTCCTTTTAGGCCCCTGATGAAGTCTTGATGCTTAGAAAGAGTTTGTGATGGCTGGTTTGAGAGTTTGCAGCAGTTCTGTTCAAGATGATGTGAGAATCGTGTTTTTGATCCTTTGAGTTTCAGGCTGTTTTGGAAGGTGCTTTGTGTTCAGTGAAGCATGGTGAGATGGTTCATGAAGTTTGTTTGTGTGTTTGAGGCTTGTGGAGAGTGCTTCGAAGGAAAATGCAAGTTGGAGAGATTTTGTGAATGCTGAGTTGTGTGTGGTTTCAGGCTTGCTTCTTCTTATGTTTGGCTTGCATTTGATTAACATAAACAATTGGGATTGGTCAGATGACATGATGTGTGCTTTATTGATTGGTATGGGTGCTTTTGCAAAAATGTCAACTTTGTGTAAGAGAAGCATGGGTCACTTGCTAGCCTAGTACAAGGAGGGTGTGTTGCGCAGCATGATGAGGGAAAAGGCCTAGGATGGTTCAGCAAACTAGGCAGCAAGTGGATGAGAAGCTATGATGGATTTTGCAACTTGGCTTGTCCTTTGATCCTTATGAGAAAGTCTTGCTCCATAAGCCATAAAACATGTGATTCCTTGCCCCATTCTGATTTTTGAATGTTGTGTGATCATGTTGTGTGGATTAGAAGTGCATTTGTTAGCCTTAGAACACTTGATCAAGTCATTTTGCAAAATACCTCTTTGGTAGAAACTTTGAAATTTTGTGATTTTTGCCAACTTTGACAAACCATAACTTTTGATCCAAAATGAATTAGGTCATGTTCTTGTACTTTTTGAAAAGGGAAAGATCTATTCTACAACTTTCATGACCAAAGTTTTTCCATTTGAAGCTTTTTTGAATCAAAAAGTAAAGGTTGAAAAAGTTGCCTAAAATGACAATTTCATTAAAAGTCAAACTTGCCCAAAAAGTCAACTTTGCAAAAACTTGAAATTCTTGAATTTTGCAAGCCTATAACATCTTCCATGATCAAATAAAGATCATATGCAATTAAAATTATGAAGAATTCCCTTTGGTTGGGTCATTGGGGGCCTCAGATGCCCTGATTTTGCACTGACTTGCTTGAAAAGTCAACTCTTGATCAGATGACTTCCCCATGGAATTTCTTCATGAAAATTGATATGCATACTCCCTATACCATATAGAGACCAATAGAAACAATAATGACCAAAAAATTGGAGTTATGGCCTCTGAAACCAAAACCCTAATTTTAGGTCATCTGTGCAGTCAATCCTGGCTCTGCATCCATGCCATTTTCAGTTCTTGTGATTCTTTGACATTCTTGACTTTGAGAGGATTCAAAATGATACTTGAACACACATAGACCCCTTTTAAGTGATTGATGACCTTTGGAGTGACTCAAGTAGCTCTTGGATTGCTCAGATCACAAACCCTAGATGCAGATGACTTTGAACCAATGCAGTGAATCAAAAATGTGATATGAGATGGTATGATTGAGTTTATGCATATGAAATGATCACAAGCCATGGTGTGAATGGGTGAGGGAAAATTTGGGGTGTTTACAAAGGTATACCTAAAAAAATTAAAATAGGAGGGGCTTAGAAAGCGCTTTTGGCCAAAGCGTTGTCTAAGGGGGGGGGGGGCTTAGACAGCGCTTTTCAAAAGCGCTGTCTAAGGTATACCTAAAAAATTTAAAATAAGAGGGTCTTATAAAGCGCTTTTGGCCAAAGCACTGTCTAAGGGGGGGGGGGCTTAGACAGCGCTTTTAAGATTTAAAAAAGCGCTGTCTAAACCTTTAGCAGCGGAGGTTTAGACAGCGCTTTAAAGCGCTGTCTAAGGCTAAAAAAAGCGCTGTCTAAGGTCTTGTTTGTTGTAGTGAATCTAGCCCAAATATCAATTACAACCTAAAACTCAAGCGCAATAGCAATTTGGCTATAATTTCACAACACTAATTATACTTTTGACAACATCATTTTGTGTGGTTCAAACTAGGGCTAAAATTTCACAACACTTATTATACTTTTGACCCTATCACTCTCTTTGCTAGGGTTTTTATTGAAATTGCTACAAATTTCTAGAATATTCTTATGTATAATATGTAAAAAAATGGTAGAATATCCTAGAATTATAATATTTATGAATATGGTAGAACAATCTAGAACTATAAGTATATGAAAATTGTAGAAGAACTTAGAACTATAATGTATGAAAATAGTAGAAGAATCTAGAACTACAAATATATGTAAATAATAGAAGAATCTAGATATTTCATGATACTAATCTATCATGAAATATCTAGAAATAACTAAAATGATGTAGAAACACTCATCACTATTGAGATGTTGGTGACTCGAGCCTATAAATAGGCAATTAGTATTTTGTAATGGATCATCCATGAAATCAATGACATAGCCTTCTTTCTAAACAATTCTCTAAAATAATCTTTTATCAATTATCAACTAATCAACTACCAATAGTGGAATCAGAGCTACGTTCGGTCATATATTGGGCGTACTTACATTACCTACCTAACATTCTAAAATCATCCAATCTACTACAAAAATTTCCTTTGTACTACTAACCCACTCCAAAAAATATTTCTAAGTTATGGATAACACCACTCAATCATCATTTATTTATGTCCATATTTTCAATGGTGAAAATTATGATTTCTGGCGTGTTAAAATGAAAATATTTTTTTAATCTCAAGATTTATGGGACATAGTAGAAGAAGGCTTCACTGTTCCCGCAGATACTTCAGCTCTTAATGCAACTCAAGAAAAAAAGTTGAAGAAAAATAAATAGAAAAATTCAAAGGCATTGTTCACCTTGCAACAAGCGGTGACTAGTGCAATTTTTTCAAGAATTATGGGAGCTAAGACTTCCAAAGAAGCGTGTAACACGTTACAAAAGGAGTTTCAAGAAAGTGATAAGGTACATGCCGTTAAGCTTTAATCTCTAAGAAGAGATTTTGAACTATTGAAGATGGAGGAGTCTGAGACAGTTAAAGATTAATATTCTAAAGTTAAAGAAATAGTTAATCAAATGAGAGCTTATGGAGAGGATATTCTTGATAAGAAAATCGTTGAAAAAATTATAATTACTATGCCCCCAAAGTTTGACCCAATCATGACAACGATTGAAGAAACCAAAGATTTGTCCACTCTATCAGTGACAAAACTTGTGGGCTATCTTGAAACATATGAGTAAAGATTGTATAAGCATAAAGAAGATACACTTGAAAATGTCTTCCAGTCAAAGCTAAAATTTCATCCCCAAAATAAAGAAAATTGAGGGAAGAAAAATTATGGAGAAACTTCTAGAAGAAGATAAGTTTCTAGAAATTTACTTAAGAACAAGCTAGATAAAAAATACTACATGCAATATATGCAAAATATTAGGCCACGTAGAGAAAAATTGTTGGTACCGTAATATGCCACAATGCAACCATTGCAAGAAGTTTGGGCACATAGAGAAAATTTGTGGCAACAAAAATAGGCATCAAGCTAATATCACAGAGGAGCATGATCAAGAACAATGTATGTTCTATGCCACTCAAGACTCAATCAAAGAAAAAGGAGGAAGTTGGTACTTGGATAGTGGATGTAGCAATCACATGACCAAAGATGAGACTATTTTCAAAAGCATTGATGAGTCGTCAAAGTCAAAGTTCGAATGGGAAATGGAAGTGTGGTTGAATCAAAAGGAAAAGGCACTGTCGTGGTGGAGACAAATAAAGGTACAC
The DNA here is from genome assembly GCA_963966055.1 of Lathyrus aphaca. Taxonomy (NCBI): domain Eukaryota; kingdom Viridiplantae; phylum Streptophyta; class Magnoliopsida; order Fabales; family Fabaceae; genus Lathyrus; species Lathyrus aphaca. Next base: position 143,325,576 of record OZ014519.1, read on the forward strand.
GACTCATCCATGTTGTCTAACTAGTTCCTAGCCTAAAAGAAAATCTTTTAAGCATTGGCTAAATGATGGAGAGGGAGGCTACACACTTCACTTTGAAGGAGGTGTATTCAAAATCTTAGACAACAAAAATAACAGGTCTGAGATAGCCCAAGTGAAGATGAATAAGAGAAATAGAAGCTTCCAACTAAATTTAAAATATGCAACTAACATTGCCATGAAGGTACGAGTTGATGATTCATGGCTCTGGCATTGAAGATTTGGCCACTTCAACACACATGCCTTGAAGTTGTTACATGAGAAGAACATGATAAGAGATCTCCCAAGCATAAAGGAGAATAATGAAGTGTGTGAAGGATGTCTCCATGGAAAGAAACATTGATTTTTGTTCTCAACAAGCGGAGTATGGAGAGTGAAAGATTTGTTGGAGCTGATATATACTGATGTCTATGGACCAATGAAGACGCCAACACACAAAAATAATAGGTACTTCATACTCTTAATTGATGAGTTCTCTAGAATGACATGGGTCTATTTCTTAAAAGAAAAATCAAAAGTTTTTGGAGTATTCAAAATGTTCAAGGCCCTTGTTGAAAATCAAAGTGGAAAACAGATAAAAGTACTAAGAAGCGATCACAACAAAGAGTACACCTCCCGCGAGTTTGATAGATTTTATGAGGATAAAGGCATTAAGCAACAACTTACGGTTGCATACTCTCCTCAACAAAATGGTGTGTCAGAGAGAAGGAACCGCACAGTTTTGGAAATGGCTAGATCGATGCTCAAGGAGAAGGGCCTTCCTAACATATTCTGGGATGAAGCAGTATATACACTGCTATTTACATACTGAACAAGTGTCCAACTAGGGTAGTACAAGATAAGACCCCAATTAAAGCTTGGAACAGAAAGAAGCCATCAGCAAAGCACCTAAGGGTCTTTGGATCTATATGTTACATTCATATTCCAGACATGAAGAGGCCCAAGTATGAAGACAAGAATATACAAGGTATCTTCCTGGGGTATATCATAATCTCTAAAGGTTATCGTGTCTACAACTTACAAACAAACAAAATCATCATCAGTCGAGATGTTGAAGTTGATGAGAATGCTTCTTGGAACTGGGATGAAGAAAAAGTAGAAAAGAACATCCTTATACCAGCTCAACTACCTCAAGAAGAATTTGAGGAAGAAGACCCATGTGAATCCCTTTCACCTCCACAACAACAATATCAAAAACTATCATCACCTGAGTCTACTTCAAGATGAGTAAGATCTTTGGTAGACATATATGAAACCAGTAACTTGACCATACTTGAACCTGAAAGCTTTGAAGATGCGTCAAAGCAGGAAGTATGGGTCAAGGCAATGGAAGAAGAGATAAAGGTGATCTAGAAAAAAACACATGAGAGTTAGTAAATTGTCCCATTGGAAAATATATCATTAGGGTTAAGTGGGTCTATAAGATAAAGATCAACCCTGATGGCACCATACAGAAACACAAGGTGAGAGTAATAGCTAAAGGTTACTCACAACAACCTAGGATTGACTAAAATGAGACATTTTCACCAGTAGCTCGTCTTGATACCATTAGAGCTCTAATAGATCTTGTGGCACAAAAAGGATGGAGTATCCATCAACTAGATGTCAAATTTTCCTTCCTTAACGGTGTACTTGAAGAAGAGATCTATGTGGAGAAGCCAAAAGGATTCATGTCTGAAGGAGAAGAAAGCAAAATGTTAAGACTAAAAAAAGCACTCTACGGTTTGAAGCAAGCACATCGAGCATGGTATAACAGAATCAGTCAATATTTTATGGATCAGGGATTCAGGAGGAGCCAGAGTGAGCCTACACTTTACATCAAGTCTCAAGGTCAGTACACTCTCTTACTCTCTCTATATGTAGATAATCTTATCTACACGGGAAACAATACTAAGATGATGATGGAGTTTAAAGAAGACATGATGAAGACCTTTGAGATGACCGACCTTGGTTTGATAAGTTACTTCCTCGGTATATAGGTAAGTCAGAGAAATGAAGGGATATTCATCTCGCAAAAGAAATACATAAAAGGCTTACTTAAGAAATTCAAAATGTATGGTTGCAACCCTGTCGCTACTCCACTCATAACAAATGAGAAGCTACAGAAGAATGATGGAGCACCAGAAGCTGATGCTTCCATATATATAAGTCTAGTTGGAAGCCTCCAATATTTGACAGCTACATGGCCAAACATAATGTATGCTACAAGTCTTCTATCAAGATTCATGCAAAACACAAGTCAAATACACTTTGGAGCAGGTAAAATAATTTTGAGGTATCTACAAGGAACAAAAGAATTAGGTATATGGTACACTAGCGAAACCAACTCAGGATTACTTGGCTACACTGACAGTGATTGGGCAGGTTCGGTAGATGACATGAAGAGCACCTCTGGCTATGGTTTCTCACTAGGATCAAGAATTTTCTCTTGGGCGTCGAAGAAGCAAGCTACGGTTGCACAATCCACAGCAGAAGCAGAGTATGTGGCAGCTACTGAAGCAACGAGTCAAGCTTTATGACTTCGCAGGATACTTGAAGCCATGGGAGAAAAACAAGGTGTTCCTACTAAAATCAATAGCGACAACAAATCAACAATTGCAATGGCGAAAATCCAGTGCATCATAGCAGAACAAAACACATAGCAATCAAGTATCACTTTATTAGAGAAGCTGAAGCAACTAAAGAGATCAAACTTGACTACTGCAGAACAGAAGATTAAATTGCAGACATATTCACGAAGGCATTGTCAAGACCAAGATTTGAAAATCTACGAGCTATGCATGGAGTCACAGAATGTTGTATCAATGAGGAGTGTTGAAATTGCTACAAATTTCTAGAATATTCTTATGTATAATATGTAAGAAAATGGTAGAATATCCTAGAATTATAATATTTATGAATATGGTAGAACAATCTAGGACTATAAGTATATGAAAATAGTAGAAGAACCTAGAACTATAATGTATGAAAATAGTAGAAGAAACTAGAACTACAAATATATGTAAATAATAGAAGAATCTAGATATTTCATGATACTAATCTATCATGAAATATCTAGAAAGAACTAAAATGATGTAGAAACACTCATCACCATTGAGATGTTGGTGACTTGAGTCTATAAATAGCCACTTGGTACTTTGTAATGGATCATTCAAGAAATCAATGACATAGCCTTCTTTCTAAATAACTCTCTAAAACTATCTTCTATCAACTATCAACTACCAACAGTTTTCACCTTTCACATTCAATCTCTCAAGAACCCGCCGTTCACGAAACTTCATCGTCGTCCATCAAATAAGATGTAACTAAGAACCATCACCAATCATCTTATAAGTTCCTCATCATATTTCTTCTCTCTCACTGTATTTGTATTTGTTGTTCAGTAAGTGTTTAGCGTTTAGCGTTTGTGATCCACGGTTTTGAACTTTGATGTTATTTCTACTACCACCTAAAACAATATGGATTTCGTGTTATTATTTCTTGTAGTTATGTGTTTAACCATCTATGTGTTCTTATTTTCCAATTAGTTTGATGTTTGAAGTTTAACTCTTATTTTCCACGGTTAGTATGATTTTTACTTTTACGTTTGATGTCTGAAGTGTAACAGAAAAATATTAAAAGTATTATGATTTTGGTATTATCTAAAAAGATTAATCTGGGTTTGATGTTCTATAAGGGTTCATCTTCATCTTTGTTAAATGATTGTTTGATATATGTTTGTTTGATAAGTTGTATAATGTCTACAGTGTTTTTTTTATGTATAATGTCTGTAGTGGTTTTATGTGTAATGTTTGCAGTGGTTTTCATCTTTGTTTAATATAAGGGTTCATCTTTGTTTAATTTAAGGGTTCATCTTCTCTTGGTTTTCTGTATTATGTTTTTTATTGATGTTTCTAATTCTATTTTTAATTTTGTTGTAGTTCATGAGATACCAAAAAAGCTAAAAACATTTAAAGTGTGCATTTATAAGGTATGAATGTTTTGTTGAATGTGTTTTGATTATTCAATAAATTTGTTGATTTGTGTGTTTTTGCTCTAACTTCCATTTTTGTTTTTCTAGCATTTGTTTGAAGTTTTGCATTATGCTTGAAACATGAACAATGAGCAAGAAGAAAGCTAGAGATATGAAAGTTCTCATGAGACCAATCTTAAAACCTGCACCAATGTGCAGAAAGTTGAGCTACTAAATGACTAATGTCATTTATTGATACTGATTATTATATTTTAGCTTAGTTGATTTAGTACTATAATTACTTAAAGTTATTTATTAATATTTATTTTAAATTAATTCTAATGATTTAATACTATAAATTATATATTTCTAAGTAATTGTTGAATTTGACTTTCCATATTTATGTGCTACCATCAAACATAATTTGGACTAAATGAAGAAAAAATGGAAGATTATTAACTTAAAAATTCTATAAACTGTTATTAAAAAAACACATGGCTTAAAAATTAAAATGCACGGTTAAAATAACACAAACTTTTTTTCAAATGGACCACTGCTTAAACTGATATGAAAAACTGAAAAATCATGAACCCGAAAACTGATAAAATAAATGGTCGTAATTGGATCACCATTCTAGAACCGCAGTTTGAAGAAAATTTTACCTTGTATCCCTACTTTTGCCTCAATACCCCTATATTTAATTTTTTTAGACGAAAATGCCCTTATATAAATAGTATGTAATTCAAAAATTAAACTTTTTTCTCATCATTTGTACACGCTACAAACAAAGGAAAAATTTTGAAAGACTAATTTCGCTCCTGGAACACCCAACATCAAGAATTCCGGTTCAAGATTTTTCACTTCGGAACTAGCAAGCTACATCCGGTTTGCAATTTTTTTCGTTTACACACCGGAAGTAGCTATATTGCTACTTTCGGTTTACTTAAATTTTTGCACTTACACACCGGAAGTAGCTATATTGCTACTTCCGGTTAAGGGATATTTGGGTTTACACACCGATGTAGCCTCTATGCTACTTCCGGTTGTGTTTCGTAATTTTTTTTTTGTTTAATTTTTTTATTATTTTTTTTCAATGTCTCGTATTAGAGGACGCGATAGATATATTCATTGACGATTTCCTGATGGAAGGACAATTTCGACGCATCTATACCAGCAGGAACTTCAGGCACTTCAGGCTGCTGATCCTGTTGTGCCTCATGTTCCACCGCATCCACCATTTCCTGGAGGACCGTCTGATATGTCACTTTTGGTGTGGTATCAGAATCACGTCGCTCGACATCTGTGAGAAGGCGAAGTAAGTCAATCTATAACCTTTCAATGGTGAATAAATGTAATTTTAATTTTTAGTGTATAATGACATATAATATGTATTATTTTCAAGAGAGACACAACAAGAAGGAACTGAAGGTTGCTGCACATGGAAGCAAACTTATTGGATGGATTCCATATATGCTCTCACCTTAGATGGAGCAATGGATATCTGATTTTGGTCTATCCTCTCTTCAGAGGACCAGTTTATTGAGGATAGATACGAACCTTTTATCTGCATTTGCTGAGAGATGGCATCCCGAGCCATCATCATTTCATATGTCGTTTGGCGAGATGACTATCACTCTGGACGATGTATCTTGCCTCCTTCGTGTACCTATTAGAGGGGAGTTATGTAGCCCTGCAGAAGGGGTTACTGACTTAGATGCTATCATTCTTGCTATTCGTCTGATGGGTATTTCACTGGAGGATGCATCTAAGGAGATCTGGATATCTAGAGGCCCTTATTATAGACTTGAGTGGTTGAAGATACAGTTTGTCCGTCTGCAAGCTGAGGGGAGATTTGATTGTGTTGCTAGGGTGTATATGTTGTTATTACTTGGTTTCACTATTCTTATAGATAAGACATTTAATCTTGTAGAGGCAACGTATTTACCGTTCTTCGAGGACTTGGACAGATGTGGCAGATACTGTTAGGGTGCTGTTGCACTTGTCACACTCTATGGATAAACAAACTATGCCTACAATAAACAAACTATGTCTAAACCCCTAAAAAATAAACACATTACATGTTAGTTGTAACGTTCCCTAAATGCAATACTTTATTGATCCAAGCTTCAACAAATTTATGCCTATGAGGTGTCAACCCTGTGTCTTTCACATAATCAATAAAAGATTTGTAATCCAAATAAGCATTCTCAAGTAATTTTAACCTTTGATGATACTCAACCTCATCACTAGTCTCTATAAGTTCGTACCAAAGCCTATTTACTGGTTCTCGCATATCGTTCACAACATACTCCCTACACTTCGCTTTCATATTCTTGGTTATGTGAAATCGACAAACCATATTAATTGTCATTGGAAGTACAATTTCAATTAATTTCATCAAAGAAAGATCTAGATTGGTTAAAATTACTTGGGGCCATAATCCTTGTTTAGTGAATAACTGTTTCAGTTTATCTAGTACCCATCACAAAGTCTCTGTTTGCTCAGATTCCATATAGGAAAATGCAACAACAAATGTTAAATCAGTTGATGTGACACCAACTATTTCAAACAAAGGCTGCCTATAGTTATTGGTTTTATAAGTACTATCCATAATCAAAACAATCGGGAACATATTCAACAATTTCGCTGAGTCTTTATGGGCCCAGAAGATATCTTTCACAACTTCCGATTCATTTTTTTCCTACTATAGTAAACATGATTCGATTCCTCAATCAACTTAAACAAATTATGTATTTTTGTTCTATTTCCCCTGATTTTTCCTGAATCTTACTCTTGTGTTTATATATTTGGGTGATTCGAGTCACATTGTTTGGATCTCGTTCTTGCAAAGACAACAATATATGTCTTGGAGGAACATGACGTTTTGACAAATCTAAAATATGTTGTTGGTCATCATCAGTGAGTTGATTGACAAACGCATGACCTTCAAAGATATCAGGTAAACCATGGTTGTGAACTCCACATTTTACATTGATTTTCCAACCAGAACCATCATTTGAAGGTGTTGATCTAACTTTGAAATGACACTCACATCTTTTGGAAGCACTTTGTGTTTCGCTTTCTCTTTCTTTGTATTTTCCACCTCTATCATAGTCAAATATAACTTTATCACTTCTTCCTCTCTTACCGATCTTTGTGTCTAAACGGGTAATTATAACAATAACTCTATTTCTGAGTCCAACCTCCTTAATCCACCTGGTCGTCTCTTCTCTTGTAGGAAATTTTTGTTATCGTAGCTATTAATTCAATAAAAGAGGCGATTTATGTTAAAATTATTTAGTTTATAATATTAACCTATTTAATTGAAATAATATATAATTACGATAATTAAATAATTAAACTATATAATATTTAATATTTAATATTTCAATTATTTATTATTGTAGCTAATAATTATTTATTATTTAATAAACTAAATAATTTTAATATTAATAATCATAATTATTTAATATTTAATTTATTTAATTTACCATAATTAATAATCTAATTATTTAATAAATTAAATTATTATTAATAATTTACCGTAATTAACTAATACTATAATTATTTAATAAATTAAACTAAATAAATTTACTGTAATTATTTAGTAAATTAAACTATTAAAAATACTAATTAAACTATTTTATATTTAAATTACTAGTTTAAACTAATAATACTTATAATAATTATAATTATTTAATATTTTATTTAAATTAACTAATAATACAATATTATTTACTAATAATACAATATTAACTAATAGTGTTAATGGTTTCTTTCATCCTATTCAAGAAATGGCTTATAATAGCATATTATCAAATTTGACATCGAAAATATTGTTGATGGAGATGAAAAAGAGAAGCATATTAATAATTTTGTAGAATAATGAATGGATCTCAAATAATTGTTTCTAAATTAATGTTAATTTTTTAAAAAATAAAAATTATTTTTGCTTGACAATTATTTTATTTTTAATTGACAGTTTTTAAAAAAATGTTGAACACTTGTACCACTTAAATTACACCACTTAAGATTAGTATTGGTACCTAACCAATTTACAAGGGTACCTAAAAATCTATCATATAAGAAAGGAATGTGTTTATTAAAGTCCTAATTACCCTTTTAGTCAATTAATTGTGCCACTTGGCTAATTACACACTCTAAACAATTTTCACTTGGCAAATTAACTCAATTTAATTATTAAATACAATTAATTATTTATTAAACACAAAAATTCATAAATAAAAGAAGATTTGTTGTGCAGTTCATGAGAACGTGCAAAACCCACTCTTGACACAAACCTCTCAAAACTGCCTCTACCACCAACACCTCCAACACAAATCGTGATTTCACTCTTACTCTCTCAAGACTCGGTTCAATCTCGATCTCTCATTCGCGGTCCCTTTTTTTCCTCCCATTTGTGAATTCCTCTCTCTGCTTCGCGATTTCGTCTGTGGCTAGGGATTTTAAAGACTATGAAGGGTTGAGACTGAAGATTATGATGAAGATTGGAAGGTTGTGGGTGATTGATTTGGTGGGTGAGTGAGGTGTGATGAAGGTGAAAGAGAAAGGATGGAGTTTGGCTCAAGTTAGTTTGTGAAGTGTGAGTTTGAAGCCTGTTTGGAAAGGTTTATATAGGTTATTTTTTATTGAAGATTAAAGGGATTTGAAGGTTTTTTGTGACACAAGGGCCAAAAGTTGAAGGAAGTTTTTTTGTTTTCAAATTGAATCTTGAGTTTATGTCAGTTCAGTTGTTATTTTGTTCCCCAAATAACATAGAAATCTCGGGAAAATGTGTTTGTGTTCATCTTCTCATTTTTCAACTAAGTTTATTTTGTGTTTGATTGGGTAATTGATATTACTTATGTATTTTAATGTTTCGTCTTCTGTTTTTTTTTCTTCAGGTTTTCATTCTAATTGGTTATGGTATGATTGATTTTATTTTGGTTTCATTAAAAATATTTTATATGTCATTACATTGTGTTGGATTTAAGCCCATTGAATTTGTTGGCTATTATTTCAGAATCAATTAGGTTATTCAAAATGTTTTCAAATAATGTTTTAGTTTATATCAATGGTTTATTAGGTCATAATGCTTTACAACAGAAGAACTTTGCTAATTAATGTTGGTGTTGGTCTTCCTGTGATAACATCCCTGAATCTCATTATCTCATTTGGCGAACCAGTTCATCGGATTGTTGGAAGTTTGAGTGGCATGATATCTTTCGTCTTTGTATGATTATATCCCTTAGATATTATTTTTTGTGCTTGATCACATATTAAAATTTGATGGTCTTCTGCATAAATTTATAGTACTGTTATGTTGATATTGGAATTTATGTTGCATACTCTTACTAGGAACAATGTGATATGTAATAAGTGAGGTTGAAGAAGGAAACCCGTTGAGCCAAGTTATTAGAGCTGCTAAAAGTCGGGGCTACACTGGGCCAGGTTATTGACAACTACTTTTGAAAGTGTATTATTTAGTACAATCCATTTAATAATTAGTATACAATTAGGTTTTGATAAAGTACTTTTAAACGTGTGGATTGTTTATGTGTATTATCTTGGATTTTGGATTTTAATGCAAGGAGACTATAAGATGTGGAGTTTTCCCTAAAATATCTATTGTGACACTGTTACTTATTTGCAATATTATTTTTTGTTACCAGCGAATTGGTTTGGAAACTCATGTGCAAAGAGATGACCTAACGTCTCTGATGGTATGTGCACCTTTTGTCAAGACTTTGTGGTGCTTAATGTCATTGTACTTTCTTATATTTAGTCATTCAATCATTAATGATAACCTCTGAAATCTTAATCCATGATATTTAGTTTTCTTTTTGACTAATTTAATATGAAATTGAAGGTTATAGCTGAATAATTTTATGCTTTTCTTTGCTCTTCCTTACTTTTTTAACACACGGTTGTTGGTTGAGAATGGTTGGGATTCAAGTTGAATATTGAATCATTGAAGAGATTGACATAATTAGGCTTACGGCATTACAATTGTGATTGTTGTCGTTGCAGTTGTAGTGTTATAAGTATTCTGGTTGCAGCGTTACAAGTATTGTGGTTGCATCATTACAATTAAGATTATTTCCATTGCGGTTGTGGTGTTATAATTGCGGTTGCGATGTTACAATTGTGGTTGTAGTGATACAAGCATTATATTTGTGATTTAGTCTTTATTTTAGTACATGATGCATGATTTTTCATTCTCGAGTTAGTATATATTATGTTGTTATAACAAACATGAAATTTTTACCTAGAAGATCAAACTTCAAGATATAATTATTAGTGAGCAAGTGATACTTCGATGAGACTTCAATTGTAGTTGTAGATAAAAGATACGAAAGAACATGTTTTAGTTGTTGATCGAGCTACTGCGATGATTGAATAAATTCTAAGGCCTGGGCAAAATTCATAATAATTTTTTTTTGCCTCACCTTCACCTTTGGCTAATGGACTGAAGGTAGACATTCATTTAATTTCTTTTGCCTCACCTTCACCTTTGGCTAATTGGTTTTCATTACTTTTTGTATCAACCAAGCTTTCAGCTAGAGTCTTTTGGTGCTTTACTTTCATGAATTTTTTTTCATTGTTATAGTATGTTGATGGTGTGGTTGGTGAATTCTCCAATTCTAAATTAGTGTTATTACATATTCCTTTTTTATTTTAATAGGTGACAAAATCATACATCAAATTTTACGATTCTCAATGATGGACCAATATTCAGATCTATTTTTATGCATTCAGGTAAAAAAAGTTTTATTTTTTTGTATGCATAGTGTTCTTTGAATCTTGCTTTTTGACGTTTAGGGTATTTTTATGTTTAGGGTCCAGGGTTTGGATTAAGTTTTTGGTTGTTGTAGTGGAAGAAAACGAGGAAAGCCACTGGAAATGCAAGTAATGATTTATTCCATCTTTCAACAGTTTTTGATTTAATTGGGTATTTAAAACCCGCTAACTATATTATTTTTTCTTAACAAGAAAAAGGTCTTCACATTGATGAAGACTTTAATATTGATGAAGAAACAAGATTCTCTTTAGTTTATATGGGTAAACATGTTGATGATACATATGAGGAAAATGAAGACATACTTATGGATTCACATAATTCGAAGAGTTTTTGTGGTATATTTGCTTTGGTACTTTAGGGTCTGTTTGGTTGGGAGTAAATGGAGGGGAGGGGAGAGAGTATTTAATAGTTTTTGTGTTTGGTTCAAATTTTAAGAGGGGATGGGAGGTAGATGGAGGGAACCAAAATCCCTCATGTTCCACTTTTTGCTTCCCCCAATTTGGGGGGATTTGGAGGGGAGTGAAGGTATTTTCTTGGCAAAATACTCAAATTGGTCCCTTAACTCTACCTCTGGGTCCAATTTGGTCCCTTAAGTTTAAAAAGTGTCAAAAAGATCCCTTAAGTATTAAAAGGTTTCACGTTAGTCCTTTCGTCACCTACCGTTAGTCAAAGTCAAACGTTCTGGACACATGGTGCTACAATTTATTGATTCATCTGTCATGTTGGATATGAATAACAAAACATGTAATACATTGCAAAAGATCTGGAAAAATCTTGGAAAATTTGGGAAAATAAACAACATAACCAAACCCTAAAAATTTCAACACTCAATTCATCTACAATTCATCAAACCCTAAAAATTTCTCCAAACATAACCTTCAACCTCCATAATTTCTCTAAGCAATTCATCTTCAATTCAACAAACCCTAAAAATTGCAGCGATTCTTATTATTACAAATTTAGGTTTTTACAGATTTGGGTTATTATTACAGATTTATGAAATCAGAAATCAATTTTTAGGAGTGAAGAAAGATGAACATCAAAGTTTCGAACGTTCCCCGTGGTGGTGCTGCCTCTGCACTTATGAAATTGGGAGTTATTGGTGGAATTGGGCTTCGGGTGCTGTCTCTGTACTTATGAAATTAGGAGTGAAGAAAGATGAACATCAAAGCTCCGAAAATTATTATATGAACAAAGTTACTAATTGCTGAGATGTCTATTTTCTTTTGAGAGTCATGTTAATTTTTTTTGTTTCTCTATTTGTTAGAAGCAGCCCAACGGATATACACATGATTTGTGCTTTAATATATTATACATAAATTTATCTGTCGTTATCCACTAGCACAATACAGTTAGTTTTATAAAATTAAAATCAAAAGCCTAATAGTTCTGGGGAAGTACTATTATTTTGTTTGTTTTATTTACATCACTGTAAATTTCAATTATCAACAAAGAAGCATCTGTTATATTTTCAATGCATATCACAATTGAAAAGTGTTGCTAATTATTCTATCTAGCCCCTAATTCATACTGTCTTATTTGTTCTCTTGATCTTGATTCTAGATTTATCTTTGGTAATGACTAACCAGTGTTTTTGTTCATAAATTTGTTTGTCTAGTTTTGCTGAATCTTCAGGAGATGAATTTGAAACCTGACACAAACTGAGCTGGTTAATTGGCATTCTGATTTAATTTCACTAAGAAAGGTTTGCTGGGTTTTAATAAATATTTTATTCATGAAAAAAAAAGGTAATATAGCTCAGTGGTACACTTTCTTTAGAAATAAATGTAATGACCATAGTTCGATTCTTGCCTAAGGAAAACTCTTGGGGTTTTATTTTAAAATTTCGGTGACCTTGGTGACAACTCATTGCCAACTCAACTGCCACATGTGTAAAAACAAACGCCGTTAGTAAAAAATGAACGGAAAGGACTATATTTGCCTATTTTCTTTTAATCATAATTATATTTACATATTTACCCTTATTTATTTATTTAAATATAAATTTAACTTATTAAAATATTAAAATTTATATTTTGAACAAAGTTTATCTTTCCTTTATATTTTTTTTGTATTTTTATATCTTCATCTTATTATTATTATTGTTACTATTATTATTATAGTATGTATTTAAATTTTTATTTTATGTTTTATATTATAATATTACTTTTTAATTATTGTAATATTTTCTTTTATAATAATTTTTGTTAGATTTTATTGTATTCGATAATCTTTTTAAAATTATATATTATAATCGTTACGTTTTTATAAAATCTTATGATAAAATTATAAACCGTAAATATATTGTTAATGAATTTCTATTTAAATTATAAACGGTAAATATAATGAGTCTTATGATGAAATTAGAAGAATAAAAAAGTAAATTAGTTTTAACATATTTCCCCTCCCCTTGTGAACCAAACATATTTGTAAATAAAATGTCTTCCCTCCTCTCCCCTTTCGTATTTTGAACCAAACATATATATAATTAAAATTTCTCCCTCCCTTCCCCCCACCTTCCCTCCCCTTGATTAAAATCTCTCCCCTTCCCTCCCTCGATTGAACCAAACAGACCCTAAGAAGTAACTATATTTGGTTCATGTATATCTTCATAACTATAATTATACTAATTTTTTTCCTATGCACTAGATTCGATGATTCATCTGTTGTTGTTAGTCTGGCTTGTGGCAGTCTTTGTATCATCAACGGCTTAGTGATCAGAAAGAAAAGTTATAACTTGCACTTTTGAATGTTGTTCTCTCATAAATATTCTTAATTTTTTGAACTTATGATGTTCCTTCTCAGATACATATCCTGATAATTTGCCTTTTGATGTTTCTTGCAATTGGGGTTTACACATTCTTTTGGTATTTTACCTTTTTCCTGTACCTCCTCTCAGTGGCATCAAAGTGATCAATTTAGTGTTTTTGCGTCAAATGCTTAGAAATTAGTTAAATTAAAATTAAGAATCCTATAGTCAAACTATTGAATTTGTAGAAACGATAATTTAAAAGAGAAGTTAATGTCTGTAGTGGTTTAATATGATTTTAATGCAGATAACTGCACCAAGTATCTAAAAAGATTGACCCCTAGAACCAGAGACCAAGATGGAGTTGTTATTTTATCTGCCATTTGAGAATTTAGTAAGGAAAGACAAAAAAAAAAGGATCTTTTTTTTTCAGTATATTTATGATTGTCTAAATATCTTGCTGAAGTTATCATGTTCCCAAGTTTTATTTTACAACATAAGCTAAACCAGTTGTTAACTAATAGTAGCCCTTGGGTGATAATGGATTTCAGTTTTTATACATAAGGTTGATCTGTTGCTAGAAAATTTGGTAATAGTTCAGAAAATTTGTTAACTTCACCAACACTCCAAAAGGGTTGATGACATATAGGTATTAGTTTCTTGTCATTCTAGCACACTTTGGTAGTATGCACAAATAAAAGTACATGTGATAGAGAGTATTTTCAAGTATCTTTAAAGAGGTGTACTTTATGGGTAGAATATTTATGGCTGGATCACTAACTATATTACTGAATAAAGAGTCATTCTACTGATAATTATGATAAAAAAAAAGGAAAAAGAAGAGGGGGAAGCCTTGTGCCCTAAGTTAATAAAGGTTTCTTTTGCTGCTTCAGAAAGAAAAGAAAGATTACATTCCTCGGTGATACTAGAGTGATCCTATCAGCTACTCAAGAAACAATGCAAGAGGGAGTCAATATACAAAAAAAGCATAAACTAAAGATTGTGTAATTATGATTTATAAGCATAGTATGTCCTAATACTTCTTCTATGAAATCCATTAATGACTAGACATTGAATACTAAGGAACCATCGAATAATTTTGCATAACAATTAAATTGGAGATAAATATTTGAGGGTGGCCATGACAAACCAATGTTTAATTGTGTAAGTCTTATTTACTTATGATTTTATTATATGTGTAAATCTATTTATTTAATTTTTAAAAATAAACTATATTAATTAAATAATTTTTTTTATTACAAATCCCCCCAATTATAAAAGAATCAAAAGTAATTTAAAGGTGTATAATTGAATTTAATATGCTTGATTATTTTTTAAAATACATTTGATTAGATCTTTAAAAAACATTGAAATTAAAATTCATTTTCTCTTATTGCAATTAATTTAATTCAACACAATATTCAATAAATGTTTTTTCTATACATTATAATTCAAATATCGGTATCCGTGTGACCGCACATATATCCAACCAGAATTTGTGCAAACACACGGGTTATGAAAAAACTATATTTATTCTCCAAATATAAATAAAAATATATTCTTTTTTTAAAAATAATTTTTTAGTTAAATAATTTTACTTCTTTTTTTATTTTTATTTAAAAAAAAACAAATATGTATCGCATGTTAGAGGAGTTTTACACTAAGAAATATTGATACATAATGTAGGATTAGACACCTTTGTGAGAAACACACCATTTATTAACCTAAAACCTTAAGGTGATAGGTGAGTGGGTTCTCCCACTTTTATATATATATATATATATATATATATATATATATATATATATATATATATATATATATATATATATATATATATATATATATATATATATATATATCAAGTCACCACATTCTTATCCAATGTGAGACTATTTCCTCACTTACTCACACTTGCTATATCATTCCAACATCGTCAACCGGTGTCCACGAATATTGATCATATTCTTTATAATATAAATTATATTTTTTTTATATTTGTTGATTTTTATTAATTGTATTTTTTTTCAAATTTGAAATGTAAACAAATGCGGGTCACCGACGGGTACTCGGGCGAACACACGGGTTTTGATATGGTAAAATTCAAATATTATGTTATTAGTTGGTATTTATAAAATTAAATGATTGTATATATTTGAATTTATTTTTAATATTAATTCTTTATTTTTTAAATATAAATTATATTTTTTATGTTTACTAATTTTTATTAATCCTATTTTTTTCTTTCAAATTTTAAATATAAACAAATGTGTGTCATCTAGCACGAGTTGTTTCATTGTTTGTACAATTAAAGAAAATCAAAAGTAAATATATTTAAAATAATGTATGAATACAAACACGGACAAAATGTTTTTATTTATGTTACTAAATTTGTATAAATATTATGTTATTTTTTCAATATTTATAAAATTAAATCATTGCATAAATTTTTTTATAAAAAATATTAAAACAAAATTAATGTTTACACACCGGAAAAAATATGGTTGATCCAAATATTTATATTCATGGAAAATTTATATTTATACTCCAAATTTAAAAAACCCTATCAATACTCTTACGAATACATGGATACTGATATCGTACATACTGATATTAAGCTATTGATTTAAATATTAAATAATAACAGAAACAACTTTATTATTGATTTAATTGCGTAGCTTGTTGTTGTCGATTATTTAGTGTTGGACGACCGTTGTTGTGTTGAGGATGAGATTATTTGAATTATTTTAGTGAATAATAATATTAAGGATAATTATTTTAGATTATTCAAATTATTATTATTTAATTAAAATAAAAGAAGTAGAAGTCTTGAGGATATATTGGTAAGTTGTGGAGACTAAGTTGAGGGAAAAGTTGGAAACGAGTATTAGGTGTCATAGGGGTAATTTTGACAAAAGGAAATGGAGGTTGGGAATACGATCAGTTTTACGATCGCTTTTGGGAGAAGAGGAGAGAAGAGGTATGAAGAATGATGAAGATGAGCGAAAGTCTAAAGAGGTTTCCAGAGATTTTTGATGAAGACCATGACAAAGCTTCATTCTAAGGTATGGGGAATATTACTTTCCAATATATTTTGAAGTAGAGTTAGGTAATAAGGAGAAATTAGGTTGTAGAGAAAACCTAGGATTAAAGATGTAGAATTGATGAATTTTGATGATTTCTTTTGTGATGTTTGTTGCGATTGATGTATATGTGTTAGATAGAGGTTTTAATGACTTAAACTGGGGTTATTGGGGTTGAAAAGGCAGTTTAAGGGTGTAGAATCATAGTGGGAGAAGAGATGTCATCGCATGAATTTTTGAAAAATTCGTAGGGCTCGCTTAGCTAGCTCCCGCTTGCTTAGCGAGGGCCCTTAAGGCAACAACTTTTGAAAACTTCAAAAATTCTTAACTTTTGACTCGTAGGTCTGTTTGGGTCGTTGTTTGAACAGTTGGAAAGATAGTTTCATGTAATTTATGTTAAAATTATTTTTCAATGATAGATTTCCAACTATTTGAAGCGCCATATATGTTTTTCGTGTAGATCCCTATACATTGAATTGTGAAATATGGACATCGGTTATATCAATGTGTGTTGTGATAGTAAATTATGATGTTGTACGATGTCGTTGTCAAGTTGTCGTGGCGTACCATGTAATTGTGATTGGTTAAAGTATGATGGTTGTGAATTAACTGGTAAATGTTATAGTGGTTGTTTATGATGTAATCGAATGTTGTGAGGTATTGTTGTTGTAAAGAGGTTGTTATGTGTTGAATATGATATGATACTTATGTTGATCTAGAGGATAAAGATAGGGTGTTGTTGTGTTATGATGTTAATTATATGTTGAAACCTCTATGATGATTATGCGTTGATTGCTTATGTATTGATGGTCATATGCATGATGTTATTATGAGAATTATGAAATGTATTAGTGATGTTGCTTTACGATGCTAGGATGAAATAAATATATGAGGTGAATGTTTTGATGTTTATACATGATATGTGGTGAACATGATGATCAATGAATTATGATGATTTAATATTGAAATGAAGTTACGATGCTATAATATGATGAATTTGAAGTAAGACGTATGTTGAGTAATATGAAGAATTTCACATGAATGCTGATGCAAATGTCGATTATGTTGATTATGTTGAAGTTGTTGCAGCGTTGCATTCATGGCATAATTATGATGAGGCTTCGGTCCATTGGTAGCTTCAATTCCATTGTGCGGATTGAAGTGATATGTTATTGTTTATGTTGTGCTCCCTTGTGGAGGGTTGATGGCGCAATGTTCATCCATGATGATGAATCAGTACCACATGCATATTATGAGGATTGCATTTCATTCTTGGTGGCATAACATGATGCATATTTGTTGAATAGATGTTGGATGAGTTTAATGATGTGTTGATGAATGAGAATTTTGTTGTGTTGCTATATGACGAACTAATGTATATTATCTTTACTTTATGTCGATCATATTGATTTGTGATTACTCACCCTGCCTGCCTTTGGTGATCATCTACTATGTCATCTTGCAGATATTCAATAATAGCTTGGTGCTTGGAGGTATATGAAAGTATTATTTATGCGTCGCTTATTTAGTGATATGGTGTCTTGCTCTGATAGATGTAACATCAGGTGGGTCACGCTTGAGTGAACAATATGTTTTTTGTTATGATGATTTTCTTGAGTTACTAGATGCTAGTTTGTATTTATTGATGATAGTTGATAATGACCTTAAGGTCTTGGTTTTTTATGAAATAAATGAAGTTTTATGAAGTTATAATTCCGCTGCAGAGTTTAGTTAATTATTGATTTATGAAAGAAAATGAATATTCTAAATGTTTTGAAAAACCGGTATGACGGAGTAATGATGTTGTTAAGACGTTTTATGAAGAAAATGTGACACATTTCTGAGTTGCACTCTGATTTATTTAAATGATTGTTGTGTTTTATTTTGTGGGGTTAGAAGGGTGTTACAAGTTTGTCCAACACTCCTTTCGGGATAGGGGTGTAAAGACTCATGTTAGGGTTAAAATTTGGGTTTCTGTTGGAATTTATCTCCTCTATTGTCAATTGTTTTCTGACATCTTGTTTTGCTTTAAGCCATGGGCCTAGAGGGTTAACCTCCATGAAATTGTGAGTAGCATCTTCTTACAGTACTCTTCACTGTGCCTCATCAATCCACAGTAGAAGCAAAACACTAGCAGTTTTTCATACCTGTAGTCCACCCATGTGACCCTATTTCCTTTATTATCAATGTAAATTCCTGGGTTAATTGGTTTTGACACCTCCAATTGAATTTTGACCTTTATGATGCACGTTTTATCTAGCATATCATAAGTTCCCACCTCCATCACTTCACCAAGTTTACTTTCCAGTTTCCTACCCATAGTAGGGTTCTTAACATTGGTTGGGAGGCCCTAAAGCTGAACCAAACAAGAGCCTTAGTAAAATCCAGTCCTTGTACACCTATTTTGCCATCCCATTCCCTTAGAATTAGCCATGAATTTCGAAATAGCCAAGGGTTTCCTTTGAGGATTCTTTGATGATCTTTAGACTTTTCCATGGTGATTTTGTAATAATATTTCTCAATTTCTTGGATTTGCAGGTTCAGAGGATTGCACCAAATGTTGCTCAAAGCATTCTACAGGGATTGCTTATGAATCAATTTTTTTATGATGATTTTGCCAATGATGCTTATTTTGGGATTCTCTTCTGCCAACACTTCCTCTTCATCGTAGAAGAGAAATTTTTGTTCCTGATGCAGTGAGTTGGGAGGGTCCTTGCATCCAGGGCTGTTGAAATTTGTAGGTTCCTTTTGCTGCTTGTAATCATTGAAGGTGTAAGCCTTTGTGCTATTACTGTTGTCTAACTGAATAACAAGATTATTGATACGTTAATCTTGTATGTTAGCAGGAGCATTTTATCGAGTAGTTTGGATGCTAATGCACATATCTTGGTTGTTTGCCACTGCGTTTTGTCACCTAGGATCAATGCTAGACCCCACATGTTCATGGAAAGCCATGATAGCGAATTCCGGTTACAAAATCAGTACATGGTAGAGTCGTGAAAGAGTAGAAGACTTCCGAGGAAACGACCAAGAATCCAGGGAATAATGATCAAGCCACAAGAAAAAACCAAAGATAGGAAAGACCACGTAGATACCCAAAGAGGAAACACACACCAGGTGGAAGTGATAGAAACAAGAAACTAAAGGAAGAAAAATTCATATAAAGAAAAGATTTTGCAGTGATTATAATTCATTAACTAATATATATTCTAATTAATAAATATATTATTTATTGAATGGATTCAAAGAATTCTTAATTAATAGATTTAATTGAAATTCCTATTAATTAAAAACAATTTTGTTGTAAAAAAAAATTCCAATTTTTCATTACTTTATTTATGAGATGGAGAAAATAGCTTTAATCTATCATGAATATACAATTTAAGCAAATACGCAGCCATTGACTTTTTTTTTTTGTTAATACAAAACCTAAATAGGTAAAATAATAAGTAGGTAATTAAATAAAACGAGAAAAGAACGTGGCTTAGCACAGCACGCAAAACCTGACCATACGGTTCTCGTACTTCCATTACACGTCACTCCTCTTCCATCTCTCAATCCTCATCCGTACATACATCGTTTACTTTTTCCTTCTTCATCATCTTCCAATTTCTCTATATATATTTTCAACATTCTCTTCTTCTCTTTCACCATACTTCATTTCTTCCAACTAAAAAATGTATGAATTGCAACAGTTTGAGTTTCTTCATCAAGATCATCAGATTACGATGAAGATGGATGATATGAGAAGAAAGAAGAAGAAGGAGACAAAGAAAGTGTCCACGAAAGAAGATAGGGCTCGTGTTGTTGACTTGAATTGCATGTCTTTGAACTCACTACCAAAATTTTCCATTGATTTAGGTTTCATTCGAAAACTGAATTTGTCTAACAACAATCTTCAGGTACCGTATTTAGAAATCGAAATCAAATTCAGATCTTTAAAAGTTTATTTATTTTTTATATACATGTTTTAGGAAAATTGATTATAAATATTAATTAATTATATTTGACAGAACATTCCAGAGTCGTTAACGGCGAGATTACTGAACTTGGAGAAGTTAGACGTGCACTCCAACCAGCTCAGATCTCTTCCAAACTCCATTGGTTGTCTCTCTAAGCTTCAAGTTTTGAATGTTTCTGGAAACTTCATTCAATCTCTCCCTGCAACCATTGAAAATTGCAGGTTTATTTCTTTATAATTTCTCCTCTCCTATTTAATATTAAAAAAATATTTTTTAATTTATCAAAAAATTAATGTATTTGAAATATATAATCCAAATACATTGTTTTTCATAAATCTTTTTATATTAAGAACCAGTCGAGTATTAAATATATAATTATAGTAATATCTTACTAAACTTCAAACTTCAAAGATTAGACTTAGAAATGTCAAGTTGCAAATTTTCTTAGGACTTTTATTGATTAGAAGAGCTAATAACGGTAAGTTATAGCTACTTATGATGATGATGATGATGATGATAGAGTGATTCTAGCCATGAATATGAGATGTGAAAGCTGGGATCTCCATTTTATAAAATTCATTATATTTATAAACTGGCAGATTTTTTATAAAATTCTTTTTTTATTTATTTTTATAAATGGGAGATTTTGTTTTTCAAATTTAATGAAAATATAGAAAATAGATAAAAGTATGTACTATCAAGTTACTCAGTATTTTGTTCATATCACAATTCAATAATTATTCAAAAAAAACTTTAAAAAAAAAGCGCTCTCTTTTATAAAAGAGAGCAGAGAGAGTATTTTTGACAAAATTATTTTTTATTACATTTTTTTATAAAGATATATAATTTTTTTAACACAAACATAAAATTATACTATTGACTATTTTTTAAATTTTATTAACAATAAAATATATATTATTAATTATTAATTATTTTTTTATTTTTTTATTTTATTAATTATAAAAAATATAAGTTTTGTTCTCCATCTTAACATTCAATATTTAGAACCTCCAAAGTATTAATGCGTCATAATTTAAACGGAATAATTCAAAATTTCACGTTATTTATAATTATTATTTTTAGTTTGATATTAATATATTTAAATAAATGTATAAAAAAAACAATTTAAAAGTTATAGTACAAAGATTCAAAAAGTGGTCCTATTTCCTATACTTGTACCAGTAGGACCATCAAAGCTTTGATGATGAGTAATGATAGAACATATCTTAAAGCTTCAACAAAAATCTTATTATGTGTGGTTTGTTATTAATGTAGACATTGACTATTAGTATTACACGTTCTCTTTTTTTCTAACATTATTTTGACCAAGCAGAGCCTTAGAAGAATTGAATATTAACTTCAACATTCTGAGCAAGCTTCCAGACACAATAGGCTTTGAGCTCATAAAACTCAAGAAACTTTCAGTCAACTCCAACAAACTCGTCTTTCTTCCAAGCTCCACCTCTCACCTAATGGCTCTTACGGTTCTCGACGTCCGTTTGAACTGTCTCAGAAGTCTCCCAGACAACCTTGAGAATCTCATCAATCTTGAGACCCTGAATGTCAGTCAGAACTTTCAGTATTTGGAGTCATTGCCATACTCTATAGGTCTCCTCTTGTCTCTGGTTGAACTAGATGTCAGCTATAACAATATCAAAACATTGCCTGATTCCATTGGTTGCCTCCAGAAGCTTCAAAAGCTAAGTGTGGAGGGAAACCCGCTTGTTTCGCCTCCGCCGGAGGTAGTGGAGCAGGGACTGCATGTGGTGAAGGAGTATATGTGCCACAAAATGAACTCCGGCGATAAAATGCCAACCAAGAAGAGATGGTGGAAGGTTAAATTAGGGACCTTTAACGGACATGTGAGAAGTGGCAAACAACTGAAACATGAGGCTTTCAGCCCGCTTCAGTATCAACCGATGAATGGCCTTGCATCACCAGGCTTCATGTGGAAGTTCTCGCCTCTTCGCCTTTTCTCTCCCCGTCGTAGTTCCTTAAGTTGAAATGCCGCAAAATATTTTGGTGAAATATCTGATAAAATCATTTGGCTTTTAGTTTTAATAGCTTTGTTAATTTTGAATGCGGACAATCAGGATATCCTGAGTGCTATGAATGAGAAGAACAACTGTTAGGATGTATATATAGATATATATGCATGATATTGTAATTGTATCTTGTATTTGAAATGGAAAATGGTCGATTTGTGAAACTTCTTTAATTTGTTCGTGTATACTCATGCCATGGCAAACTTGATCAAACATAACTTACCTTTGAAATACAGATGTATGTGAGTAGGCATCATGGTTTTTATAGTTCACTCAAACCTAAACTCAAATTAGAATCCTTAAATAATTCTCATTTCCTGCTCCCGATTCTACACATATGGGAAATTACAATCAAAACCTGTTCCAAACGGATTTAGATTAAGTTCAGGTATCTCCACACCACCACCATATATTTAATGAAATCAATATTTTTGAATAGAAATATTTATTGTTAACATCAACTTATATTACATATAATAAAATATGTGAACACTCTGGTTCCCTTGAATTTAATTGGGTAACGGTATATTTAACCAATCAAAAATTATGATTCAATACCATGTCATTTTATTGTATTATTTTATTTTAAAATAAATTAAAATATTCACACAATTTGTATTAGAGGTACCGGTACCCAATTACTTATCATGGATACCTAAGAATTTACCATAATAAAATAAAACAATCTTGAAAAATTATAGTACGGTGGCGAGATGATGAACTCTTTCGGTACGACGAAGCCAAAAGGATCGGTAAGGTTTTCATTTTGACGCCTAAGTCAGTTAAATTTTAGAAATGCAATTTAAGAGTGAAAATGAGATCATACTTGAAATGATGCGTCTTCAAATTTATATATGATGGATAGTTTAAATTGTTTTTTTCCAACACAACGTGAGTAGGATAAAGTGTTCAATAAGTAGCGAGGTATACTATGTTCCTCTGTTTGTTGGATGGACACTTTGAACATAGTCTCAAAATAGGGTTATCCTCTTTGAACTTGTGGTCAGCCCTGAACAATTGTCCCCCCTAAATTCTTGTTGGTTGTTGGTAAAGCGAAGATTTACGTTATCAGCCTGCCTTTTCATGATGATACATTCCTCATGGACTAACCCTTAGTTTGCAGAAGGGGACAACTTTGTTGAGTTAAAGCAGGTGGCCTTGGGAATACGTGTGATAAATTCTTGTCGTGTAACTGTAACGTTTCGTAAATGTGATCCTTTAAGAGTGCTCAATACCTAAATTAATGAAAGTTCAATCAGTGTCGTTGATTCCACAATCTACTTCTCTATGTCTTATAATATTGATCATGTGATGGTCGATCACTTGATATATGGAGATCTTATGGCAGATTCTCTCTTCTTTTCACTTCTATTGTCTATGAGGTTTATATATTTTCTTGCTATTCTTCTTTTTTTCGAACCCATCTCTTGTTACAGTTTCTTCTCAGTTTTTGGTAGTGAAGCTAAAATAGATAAAAACAAATGTCAAACTACCAATATGCAAACGAAGAAGCTCCATCGGTATGGGTGGAGAAGGATATAATGGACGTCAGTTGTGTATTCACCAGCATATGAGATCTAGACAATATCTTTATCAATGTGGGGTGCTTCCCTTAGAAAAAGACAAAAATTTGTGCAACAAGTATGAAGAATGTGTCATTCCTCTTCATGAATGTCTATTTTCCCAACTTCTTTTTATTTATTTTTAAGTAAGCATCCCCAATCACTCAGGGGTCGAACTTTAAAATTTGCTTGCGGTGAGTTAGGCATACGTCAAGGTCTTTCAACACTAGTGAAAATTTAAGAGGAGCCTTTAGCCTTGATCCTATTTTCCATCTTTTCAATATCCAATGCAGCTTAACCAACTCAAAGAGGGTCCAAGGTTTGCTCTCTTTTAGGTAGCATAGGAAGACGTTTGCGGTGTATATTGACAATATGAAAATTTTCAAGAGTTGATATTTCTTGGTTACACCCCTTACTGAGGTTACCCATGCAAATATATATAATTCTCATTTTGATGTGCCTTTGAGATGTTCTAACCAATTTCCAAAGTTCTAGTGTTATAACCATTTTTAGTCGGTTCAGGAATTTTTCTATTTCCCTGATGACATGCCTCAGGAGGAAGTTTATATAAAGAACAAAATTGTGGCCTTTTGTAAGGTTTGGGTTTTACTGATGGCTTCGGGTCTTTAATAGTGGTGTCGAGGAAGTAGAAGAAATGATACATAAAGATATGTCCACTAGTAGATGCTACCACCAAAGTTGAAAGGTGTGAAATATCTGTTGAGTGATAGAAGGTTATCTTGTGTTTATATTATGCTTTAAAGAAATTGTCTTATGTTTTATATTTCCTTTTGTTTAAACATAAAATGCTTTGTTACAAAGCAATGCTTCAATTGAAGAGGTTGTCTTTGTACTTGATCATCTTCTGAAGTAGAAGGAAGTGCTCAGAAGTGTATTTGTGCCTTAGTCATAGATCAAGATTGATTTCTTGATAAGATGATCGATTCGGGAAATATCTTGAAGGAAATCAGTGAAAACGTGCATACTTTCAAGCAACCCCTTTTTACCGGAAGTGAAAGTGTGTGTAACACGGTGGGAGAACTGACTTGGTCATTTTTGTTTACAAAAACTATGTTGCAGATAGCAAGAGTCGTCATCGACTTTTATTTTATCCAATAAAGAAAGGCATAAAAGAACAAGAAAAACCTTTGGAAAATATTTTGAGTTCGGGGGGAAAGTTATACAAAGGGAAGGTGTTAGCACCCTTTATATCCATGGTTATCCATAGGCTCTTAACTGCTTAGTTCACTTTACTTTGTTTGAAAGAAACTAGTGTAGTGTGTGATTAGAAAATATTTTCATAAAGACTTTAACTTTGTAATGATTCTTGTACGAATGTATACAAAGTGTTTTGTTTGAAAGTATTTGAAGAGGTGAGGTGTAAAGAGTATTTTGAAAATTTGTGAGCAAGCACTTAAGAACTACCTACCCTAAATTTTAAGGTCTTTCTTGCTATTTCGTTTCTTTAGGCATATAACTGTCCTTACTATTAGTTAGTAAGTAGTCTTATCCTTGGATTTGAAGGGACAAGCGTAGGATCTTCGTATGGTCATAGAAGGTAACTTTGTAGAGGTATCTTAGCAATTCGAAGGGACTATCATCATTTTTTCGTAAGGTCATCGAGGGACGAGATCATTTATTCGTAGGCAACTTGAAAGGACAACGAGCGACTATGATCTTTATATCGAAGGGACTTGATGATTTTTATTCGTTGGCAACTTTGCTAAGACACCCCTATATTCGATGGACTTGACCATTTTCGTACGGCAACAAGAGGAGAAACCCTAGGGGTGTATGTATGAGAAGTGTGTTGTATTCAATTATTTAAATATTTGATTAATGGGCTAAATCCATTTTTATTCGCATACAAGTCTTTTCACACCATATTATTACTAACCACGCAATTAATAATTTACGAAATTTAAAAGCAGAAAATAAACCCTAGACTATTACATCATGGGAAGGGAGATACATATTTTAAACCGGGGAGTGCGGAAAGTAGAACTGTGGAAAATTAAATGTTACAAGATAGATAATAATCCTATATATTTTTTCTAATAAAATTAAATAACAAAATAAAATGAAGAGAAAATAATTAGGTAAATGTTTTTAAAGTCCTAAAACAAAAATTAATAATTTTTATGATGATTACTTTTAGTAAGAAAGAATTTAACTAATTAAGAGAAATTAATTAAAAATTTAATAAGAAAATAATTTTGTGTCAAAAGGTGTTAATTACTTAGGATTATATCAAAAGATTAAATAAATTAGGGTTAGAAAACAAAAATTTAAAATTAGTTAAATCTTAATCTCTAGGTTAAAAAAATTGATTATGAAATTAATTAATAACCTAAAACTAATTTTCTTTTTTAAAAATTAAATTGATTAGTTAATAAAGATAATTAAGCTAATAAAAAAAGTTATGATTTTTTTTAAATCAATTATTAATTTAATTGTAAAGTTTTTTTTATTATTTACAAAATAGAAGAAAAAGAAGTTATTGTTTTTATGAATTATTATTGGTTTTTTTTTTAAAAAAATATATTTAATTATTGAATTAATTAATAAGATTAAAAGAAAATAAAGAAGGAAATGGGAAAATATGAAAAGAAACACATCCAAAAAGAATAGGGGGGTCGCTGGGTATCGAACCCGCCCCCTAAGGTTACTGATGCCATTCATTGCCAGTTGCGCCGCCTACGTTTGTGTGATAAGAAACAGGATTAACAAATTAAATATTAAAATTGAAGCCGTCTCATCCCAAACCAATAAGCGTGCGACACACCATCATCTTCTTCCTTGGTACCTGCAAATTTTGCTGCGAATTTACCTGCGAACTTTGCTGCGATTTTTGCTGCGATTTTCGTAGCAAATATTTCCTGAAATTAAAACATAAAAAAACGTAAGTATGAACGCATATGAACCACCTATTCCTACTAATTTCGACCTCAGGAATCCAATGGTGCAATTTGTTTGGCCTAAAAAAGCTTGGATTAAGAGATTCAAAGATTTACTTCTTTATGCCCTAACAATGGTGTTTCCTTATTCCTGCACTAAAACTCATAACCAAACGATCAGAATGCATCTAAACATTATCATGAACAATATTATGAAGAAAAAATGCATTAAAATATCACGAAACAAAATATTTAAATCCAAGAAATTGTTAATGGCGACATGCGTTTATTGGCTATGTCTCATGTGTTCTCCACCTTCAATAATGCTTGGGATGGCCTCTTGGAAGTTTCTTGTTGACAATTAGATGAAAAGGGGGGCTGGAAACTTGCTATGGAGCCTCTTTGGATTTTTCCCTAATTTTCCTTTTTCTGAAAAAGTCTTTTAGGGTTTATGTGTAAGAATTTCGTTCTTGTAACTTGTGGAGTTCATGAGTATATGGAAGTGTATTTTAGGTCAAAATAATTGGGCGTTGGTGAAGGAAGTTTGGTTTCTTTTGAGTGAAGAAAGAAACTTTATATTTTAAACAAAAATTTGATATTATGGCATTTCCCTTGATGTGCACGAATTTGGGATCCTTATTATGATCATAAACACCAAAATCTGATCCTAAAATAATCCTAAGATCAAATATTTGATTTTATAATATTTATTATAATTAAAATTGAATTAAATGAATAAATCCAATAAAATATAAAATAAATATAAAAAAATCATAATTGAAAGCTTAAGTTTTGGTCATTATTTGCCTTATACACCTCCTTAAATTTACCCAACTTCAACAATGCATAACTCTCTCAATTTTTATGCCATGTATATGCTCTAGGAATTTTTAGAAATCTTAGAGTGTCCTATAACTACTCATTTTGGTCCCATGTCCATTTGATCTTCCATGTTCAAGTTATGAGCTTTTGAAAAAAGTTGACTTTTGTTGACTTCTTAAAGGACCTGTAATGTCTTGGCTCATATCTCTCAAATTAAGAATTTATGGCCTTGGCTTGTAAGACACAAAGTTGTAGGGAATTGAATTTCCTTCCAAATAAGCTTTGGAGTGGAAATATTTGATGAAGCATGTGAAAGTTATGGCTGGTCAAAGTACAGTTGACTTTTCCTGCAAAAACCCTAATTTAGTAACTTCTGATTCTCGATGAATTTGAGGTTTCCTTGATGAATCATGATCAACCCTTGATCAAATGATTAATCTTACTTCATAATCTTGAGGTTGACCAAAAATCTTGAAGTTTGACTGTATCTTGACCACAATTAACATTTTGACCAAGTTAACTGATTTTTGATTATCAGAACATCTGACTGACCAAACTTATAGGGCAAACCTTGAAATTTGACATGAGGATTCTCTGAAGTA
Organism: Lathyrus aphaca; assembly: GCA_963966055.1. Lineage (NCBI taxonomy): Eukaryota > Viridiplantae > Streptophyta > Magnoliopsida > Fabales > Fabaceae > Lathyrus > Lathyrus aphaca. Next base: position 143,354,088 of record OZ014519.1, read on the forward strand.
TGTGGGACACCATGAAGTCCACTTGAGGCTTTGGAAGTCCAATTTGCTTTGAGAAACTCAAAACACTCTTGTGACTATTAGGAGACCTCTTGAGGCATATTGTCTTAAGGATGTGAGGGCAAACTTTGAGGTACAACAGTTACCCCTGTTCAATTTTATGAAACATGAGGAGTTAGATTGACATGTACGCCATTCGTGACCTGAAGGTGGAAGAGTATTGAACACTTAAACTAAAAAATTTGTACTCGCCACTGCACGAAGTTACACTGTTGGTTGGTTGTATTGCTTGAATGGGCTTAAAGATGCCATTCAGAGTAATTGGAGATAGGCTTATAGATGCCATCCAAAGTGTATATTGATAGGAATATCAGAATGTGTCTACGTTTGACTTTATCTGAATGTTACTCTGGGATAAGTATTAACGCTAGATCTTCGTCTTGATCGTCTCTGAACTATCTCTAGAGAATACCCTGAATTAAGTATCAGAACTAGATTTTTGTTTTGATAATCTATGAACTGTCTCTGAGGGGAAAGATATCCTGAACTAAGTATCAGAACTAGATCTTCTTCTCGATCGTCTCTGAACTGTCTCGAGAAAATATCATAAATAAGTATCAGAACTAGATCTTCGCTTCAATCGTCTCTGTACTGTCTTTGGAAAATATCAGAACTAAGTATCAGAACTAGATCTTTGCCTCGATCGTCTCTGTACTGTCTCTGAAAAAAGAAAATCCTGAGCTAAGTATCAAAACTAGATATTCGTCTCGGTCGTCTCTGAACTGTCTCAGGAAAATATCAGAACTAAGTATTAGAACTATATCTTCGCCTCGATCGTCTCTGTACTGTCTTTGGAAAAAGAAAATCCTGAACTAATTAATAAAACTTGATCTTCGTCTCGATCGTCTTTGAACTGTCTCGGGAAAATATCAGAACTAGATATTCTCTTCGATCGTCTCTGTACTGTCTCTAGAAAAAGAAAATCCTAAACTAAGTATCAGAACTAGATCTTAGTCTCGATCGTCTCTGAACTGTCTCGAGAAAATATCATAATTAAGTATCAGAACTAGATCTGTGCCTCGATTGTCTCTGTACTGTCTCTGTAAAAATAAAATCCCGAACTAAGTATCAGAACTAGATATTCGTCTCAATCGTCTCTGAAATGTCTCTAGCAATCTACAATATTCATCTGACCTCGAACTATCCTGAAAAGGAAAATTTAGTTTTATGCAAGGTCATTGGATGTATGTAATGCATATAATGTCTTTCTTAATGTAAATGAGAATGTCGTATGCATTATGGATGTGTATGCCATAATATGTTGTGAATGATATATGTATGAACTATGTAGTCGAAGCACATTAATAGCTTCGGGTAACAACTACTAGCTGGGGAAAATAAATCCATATTTGCTACTAAGGAGTATGAAGACATCGTTCCCATCTTGTTTCAGAATATTGTACTTAGGATTTTTCGACTTCCATTCGTCATACTTTTTATTGAAAGATTAAATTCCTAAATACCCTGACTAGTGATAAAAGAGATGGACATTCCCCTGAGAGACTTATCCGACCAAGTGTCAATTCTTCTGAGGATATCAGGTTTGAGAGAAATCTGTCTGGGACTTTGTAGAGTTAGAAGTACAAGAGGCTACCTGGAATACTTCGCTGGAATAAATCCATAAAGATTACTCTGTGGGGATGAACCTGCGAAGATCTGTTGGATATGAACTTTGTTGGGGATTCCAAAATCCAAGAGTCTTTAGTAAATTTTAGCAAACATCAATCATATTCTAAAGCATATATTTATTCAAAGTAATCAATGGATTCAAAATTTCTAATATTCTCGACTTCCCCGAGTAATTTTCTAGGAATTATCATGACTGAATCCAAAGACATAGTATTGACACCATCTGATATTATTGGCACAAACAATCAATTTCCATAATGGCTTCTGCTGAAACCCAGTATATCAAGGCAATGTAATGAGATGAATGTGCTTTCGGACTGCGGTGGATCGTGTACACCCTGGGTAATGGTTAAGGATCTTGCAACTAAATTTGATTTGATTATATTTGAAAAGAGAGCGTTGCTCCTAGTTGAGGATGATTTGTCCCAGAATGGAAGTATTTGAAAAGAGCTGCCTCAACAGAAATAAACGGGATACCCCATAATAACATTCCCCTTGGCATCGTGAACTCGGTAATGTTATTTCTGGCAATTCATATGAGGAGACCTACCCCTGGCTATTAAGCATCGTTGAATCTTGACCTGACTTCCCCGGATGAACTGGACAATAACAAGGTATGCCCCCCTAATTGGAAGATAGTGATTGTGCCCCTTGTATACATTGGCTTTGATCCAACTGAGTCAGGCCCAGGAAGAAACTTTGTCTGTCAGGAGGACTTTGGTTTATTGAATGTTCATCATGTAAGCTTCTCTGCTGTTAAACCCTTAAATATATGCAAACAATGATATTCAAAATGCAATGCTTATGTATGTCTTGAAGTTTTGAAAAAGAATTATTTTAGCAAAACAATGTTTGTAAAAACTGTGATATTAATTCAATATTTATAATAAGCCCAAAAGGAGTCAGGATACTTTTTTGTAGCAGTATGCTTTCGAACTAACCATGCTTCAGTTAGGACATTTAAAGGGTTGTAACGTGTTCTGGTTCACGGTTTAAGAAACAAAGGATAAAGACTCAAATTTTATTTGTAGTCAACCCATCATTCGTGATGTTCTTCAGTCATATGTTTAGTTAACTTGTGCATTGAGGCTCCAAAGGCGTTTGGAATTGTTACATTGATATTTGCGATGGTTCAGAAACCAGAAGTTTATTTGGAAAGCCAATCATCTTTTTTTGTTGAGGATTTGTAGTGATCTTTTTTTCTTTTGACTTTGTTATCCTTTCCTTTTGTCTGAACTGTTTGTTTCAAGATTACAGTCAACGGGATGTCTCAATTTTTATTAAGTCTCCTTCATAGGTTTTGACTTAGTGAGCTTTTATTTTGCTAGATATTGATTGTCGGACTTAGTGATTATAAGGAACCCTCATTAGTTGTGTACAAAAACGGACAAGTGGCATAATTGAGTTAACCGAGGGACTACCCTGCCCTAGGTTATGATTAAGGGTTTTAATTTGTGTGAGAATGAAAACTCCTATTCATAGGCTCAAAAAGGTTGACTATGGATTAACTTCCTTATATCTCCATTGCTTAGGAATCGAAACAAATGTTTGTACATCGTCAACATAGTCTATTCAAAAGCATACTATATGAAATTATGGTATCGTCTTCGTCATCCTCCCTCTAAAGGCTTACAACTTTAACAAGAGTTAAATATCACAAAAGAGAAGTAAGAAGCATAGTTTAAATATAGTGAAATGAATGGATTAATTCAAGACAAACATATGCAATGCATTATCGTGAAACCAAAAGTCTGACATAATAGTAAGTGTTTAATCCAACAAAAGAAATTACAAATGAAAATTCAAACGTTCTCAAAGCCTTTGCCTCTAAACTTGTTACTCCGGATGTCTGGAAGCTTCGATGTTTGATGGATGATAGGAGAATTCAATCTGGTCTTCTGGTGTAACCTCGAGGACTCCTTTGTCTACCAGGTCTTGAATCTTATTCGTCAATTCCCAACAGTTATTAGTGTCATGTCCGAGACAGTTGGAGTGATATGTACACCTTGAATTAGGATTATAGCGAGGAGAGGAAGTATAAGGATTCTAAGGAGGTTCCTTCAAGGTAATCAGCTTCATCTCCAACAAGCATTGCAAAGTTTGCGACATTGGCATGTTGATTTTGATAAACTATCGTTTATGTTCCTTGTGTTGAGGCCGATTAACCCTATAAGACCTTTTTCCATTAATTGAAAGACTATCAGTAGTAACCTGTCTCTTTCCTTCTCTTATCCTATTCTTCTTTTCAACCAAGTCAGCTTGTTTCATCGAAGGTTGACAGATTATTAGATTCCTGACTCCGTTGTCTTGAAGTTTATTGACGAAAACTCTCAGCTCTTCTTGCCCATGGGCTAAGTTTTGGATAAGTGACCTCTGACCATTCATATGAACTCTCATCTCTACCATCACAACTTGCAGTTATTCCAACCAATCATCCTTGTTGTCTTCAGGATTCTTCTTTTTCATGTCCTTATTATGGAGGGATTTCAACTATTCTTGCCCCTTGGACAAATTCAAGATCATTTCTTGGAATTGAGCATTCTAGGTTTGGAGATCTTTGACAGTCTGCCCAAGATCCATCTCAACTGAAATAAACAGCGATAAGATAAGAAACATGTCCTGGAAACCTGTTATGCAATGGTATCGTATGTAGATGCATATGCAATATTTTCAAAGACCAGGTAGGATTTAAATTTGTTAAAGAAAAACAAAAATAAAAACTTTCATTAGTAGGTTTTAAAATATAATTTCCCCTTGGGCTTACAATGAAGGAAAAAAGTTACAAAGAAAAAACATTTGAGACTCAAGTCTCCCATGGACGTTTTCTCTTTGTATTGAGATATGTATTTAGGTTCCACTCTTTGTGAAGTTGCTTTTCAGCTCCAACACTCTTTCTTTGCTAGGATTAAACTGAGCCTCAAAGGTATCCCTTTGCTCCTTCAGTTGGATCTAAGACTTCTGCAGCTCTTCCAGATCAGTAGGCATATCAGGATGAAGATTGGTATAAGGAACATCTACTTCAACAATAAGCTCAACAATCACCGGTAGAAAAGAAGGATATGGCATCACAAGAGTTTGAGCTCGAGACCGCACCCATCTGAGGTAAGGTTCCATAAGGATGAGTATTTTGGTTACAGAGTATTGTTGTCAATCTTATTCACCATGCTCCAAGCTCATATAAACCTTTGATGTAACCTTGAAGATTGTTGTCATAATCGAACACAATACCTTGAATAATCATATCATGAGGACCATCACTCCGAGCATAACCAAACTGACGTAGTACTAAAAAAGGATTATAAGTAATACCTCCTCTTATTCCAAGGAGTGGCTTATTAGGGAACTCTCCACAGAGGTTAATGATAGTGATATTTTCCATAGATCAGGAATACCAATGAATATATGAATGAGAGAGTGACATTATCCTTCTAGACCATCTCAAACCTTGTTCATTCTTCATCACAGATCGAGGAAGATGTGAAATAAAACACCTTGATAGTATAGGTATGCAACACATCACAGTTCCTTGCACCTTCGTAGTACGAGTGTGAAAAGAGTGCAAGATATATCCAAGCAAGGTAGGCACATGATTATGAGTCAGAAATATGTTAATAGCGTGCACATCTATGAATTGGTCCGGATTAGGGAACAACATCAAACCATAAATAAACAAGGCCAAATCTCCTAAAAAGCATCGTAACTCATAGCATCCAAGAATACCTGAGCTCTCTCTATCAATACTTTAGCAAGAATACCCTTAACTCCACTTCTTGTTTCCAGTACAATGTCTGACTTCTTCAGATGTAAGGCTGTTGCAATAAGTTTTGGTTTAGGCTCCTTCTCTAAGCCTGTGAATGGTTTATGATCAAGAATAGACACACCAAGTAGTTTGGAGAACTCTTCCATTGTGGGAACTAACTGATAATCGGGAAATATGAAACAATGGTGTTCAGGGTCAAAGAACTGGAACAAAACACTCATCATGTCTTCATTAAACCCTGAAGTAACCAAATCAAGTAGATGACCATGCTTTTTGATTAATTGAGAGCTTTCAGGAACTTTTGAGACTAATTCCTTAAGCTGGGAAGGTATCCTTACAAAGTTGATCTGGATAGTGTTCCTATGAGCGAAAGCCATAACCTGCAACAAAGAACAAAGATAAATCCTCTGGTCCTTGAAATGGTTAATGAAAATGCTATGTTATGATGTCATGATTTTATGATGTCATGTTCAAAACAAGCAGATGACAAACACAAACAAGTCACACAAGAGCCTTAGGTTTAAAGGCTTGCATGAAGTTCATAGTTAAGTATCCTCCCAACTGAAGTTTAGTTGGTTCGACCTGTCCTAGTAATAGTAATCAGGTTCTAAGAGATCTCAATATCACTGATTCTTTTCAAAGGCTGTTGTTCAGCATGGCAATTGACATGCCAACCAAAACATCCCAAGATTAGAATCTTAATGAGTGTAACATCGAGTGTCAACCAACTTTAGACTTCACAAAAGTCGGTTTTCTCACTATTTTCATGGGGAGGGGATACATATTTTAAACCGGGGAGTGCAGAAAGTAGTGTGCGAAAAATTAAATGTTACAAGATAGATAATAATCCTATACATTTTTTCTAATAAAATTAAATAGCAAAATAAAATAAAGAGAAAATTAGGTAAATGTTTTTAAAGTCCTAAAACCTAAATTAATAATTTTTATGATGATTACTTTTAGTAAGAAAGAATTTAACTAATTAAGAGAAATTAATTAAAATTTTAATAAGAAAATAATTTTGTGTCAAAAGGTGTTAATTACTTAGGATTATGTCAAAAGATGAAATAAATTAGGGTTAGAAAACAAAATTTTAAAATTAGTTAAATCCTAATTACTAGGTTAAAAAATTGATTATGAAATTAATTAATAACCTAAAACTAATTCTATTCTGTAAAAAATAAATTTATTAGTTAATAAAGATAATTAAGCTAATACAAAATTTTTATGATTTTTTAAATCAATTATTAATTTAATTGTAAAGTTTTTATTATTATTTACAAAATAGAAGAAAAAGAAGTTATTGTTTTTATGAATTATTATTGTTTTTTTATAAAAAAAGTTATTTAATTATTTAATTAATTAATAAAGATTAAAAGAAAATAAAGAAGGAAATAGGAAAATATGAAAAGAAACACAATAAAAAGAATAGGGAAGTCGTTGGGTATCGAACCCGCCCCCTTAAGGTTACTGATGGCATCCATTGCTAGATGCGCCACTTGCATTTGTGTGATAAAAACATGATTAATAAATTAAATATTAAAACTGAAGCCATCTCATCCCCAACCAATCAGCGCGCGACACACCATCATCTTCTTCCTTGGTACCTGCAAATTTTGCTGCGAATTTACCCGCGAACTTTGTTGCAATTTTTGCTGCGATTTTCATAGCAAATATTTCCTGAAATTAAAACATAAAAAAATGCAAGTATGAACGCATATGAACCACCTATTCCTAATAATTTCGACCTCAGGAATCCAATGGTGCAATTTGTTTGGCCTAAAAAAGCTTGGATTAAGAGATTCACAGATTTGATTCTTTATGCCCTAACAATGGCGTTTCCTTATTCCTGCACTAAAACTCATAACCAAACAATCAGAATGCATCTAAACATTATCATGAACAATATTATGAAGAAAAAAATGCATTAAAATATCATGAAAAATGAAAGATTTAAATCCAAGAAATTGTTAATGGCGGCATGTGTTCATTGGCTATGTCTCATGCGTTCTCCACCTTCAATAATGCTTGGGATGACCTCCTGGAAGTTTCTTGATGACAATTGGATGAAGAGGGAGGCTGAAAACTTGCTATGGAGTCTCTTTGGATTTTGCCCTAATTTGCTTTTTTTTGAAAAAATCTTTTAGGTTTATGTGTAAGAATTTCGTTCTTGTAACTTGTGGAGTTCATGAGTATATATGGAAGTATATTTTAGGTCAAAAATAATTGGGCTTGGGTGAAAGAAGCTTGGTTGCTTTGGAGTGAAGAAAGAAACTTTCTATTTTAATGAAAAATTTGATATTATGGTCTTTCCCTTTATGTGCATGAATTTGGGATCCTTATTATGATCATAAACACCAAAATCTGATCCTAAAATAATCCTAAGATCAAATATTTGATTTTCTAATATTTATTCTAATTAAAATTGAATTTAAATGAATTAAATCCAATAAAATTTAAAATAAATATGAAAAATCAGAATATATGACTTATGGGTCGTGGATTATCTCATGATTGAGTTTGGGCTAGAAAAATATGGGCCCATTTGGCAAAAACTTAAGTTTTGGTCATTATTTGCCTTATACACCTCCTTAAATTTACCCAACTTCAACAATGCATAACTCTCTCAATTTTTATCCCATGTATGTGTTCTAGGACTTTTTAGAAAGCATAGAATGTCCTCTAACTACTCCTTTTGGTCCCATGTCTATTTTATCTTCTATGTTCAAGTTATGAGCTTTTGAAAAAAGTTGACTTTTGTTGACTTCTTAAAGGACCTGTAATGTCTTTGCTCATATCTCTCAAATGAAGCATTTCTGGCCTTGGCTTGTGAGACACAAAGTTGTAGGGAATTTTGGATGAAACATGTGAAAGTTATGGCTGGTCAAAGTACAATTGACTTTTGCTTCAAAAACCCTAATTTAGTAACTTCTGATTCTTGATGAATTTGAGGTTTCCTTGATGAATCATGATCAACCCTTGAACAAATGATGAGTCTTACTTTATAATCTTGAGGTTGACCAAAAATATTGAAGTTTGACTACTGTATGTTGACCACAATTGACTTTTTGACCAAGTTAACTGATTTTTGATTATCTGAACATCTGGCTGACCAAACTTATAGGGCAAGCCTTGAAATTTGACATGAGGATTCTATGAAGTATGTGGGATACCATGAAGTCCACTTGAGGCTTTGGAAGTCCAATTTTATTTGAGAAACTCAAAACCCTCTTGTGATTATTAGGAGACCTATTGAGGGATGTTGTCTTAAGGATGAGAGAGCAAATTTTGGGGTACAACAATGTGATTTCTAACCTAAGGGATAACCGAGAAGGAATGCTTGTTGTTGTCTACTTAGAAGGAGTTATCTTACATTGAGGTCTCTCTTGACAATGTGAAGGAAGCTTTATATTTTTCTCGTAAGAATTTAAAGGATTTGGAGGTGTCTTTGAAGAAATCTTAGGATGACTAGAAGGCTCAAATGGAATTCTAGATATGGGATACAAATATAACATGTCCAAAGAGAAGGGAAAGTTGGTAGAACAATGTTAGTTTTTATTGTATTCTTTTTTGGTAAATTCTTCTAAACAAGTAGAATTTTTTTCACCTCGGAGTTCACATATCTAAAAAGCATGTCCATCATGAGTAAGAAATATTAATGGGAGGAAGGTGACCCTTGGTGAAGAGATAAAATTGTATTTTCTTCATTGTAATCTAGTGTTTATTTACCCATTTACCATGGAATTTACCTTTCGACGTACCGTCGAAACTCTTGAAATAGCTTCTCCAAGATCTGGCTATTGTTCGAGGTCGCACTTGGATGTTTTATTGGATATCTCTAAGGAGCACACTTTGACTTCTCCATGGGGGTTTGATTGCTTTAGTCGTACACTCATGTAGTTTATGACATCACTCCTTAGTTATGCCTATCTTTGTATGTTAATAAAGAAGGTAAAAATTACATAATAATATAGGCTTTCACATGTATGATTAAAAGTATTTAACTAAAGCGAACTAGTCACTCTTTTTTGTTTAGGTAGTCATGGGTTAACATCCTTTGCATAATCTATATTTTTTCTTGTAGATAAAACTCGAATTTCATTATGACCATAATCATATGAATTCACTGAGTTAGAACAATGCATATCATACATGTCATGGAGGTTGATCCTTAGTTGTGGAGATTGACCACCATTGCTTTCAATCACTTGTTAAGGGAGGCAACATTTACTTCCAGTGTGCTTTTTCTCTCCTTGGTATCCCAGGTTGTGCCATGGTCGAAATATAAGGCATTGTGTGTTCATAACACTCAAAATAGGTGAGCACATATTGTCACAACTTTGTCGTGGATGTTATAGTGTAACTTGTTTTTGTGATGCAACCACCACCGTATTGATGCTACTTTCCAATTTCTAAATTTATCCTATGAAGCTTAAAAGGAAGAGGAAGATATCTTAAACTAACCTTCTACGTAAGTTTACCCCTACAAATGCAAAGAGAACTGGTATCGGAAGTTGGTTAAACCTAGGGAAGTTATTAACACCCTAAATTTCTATAGTACTCTATAGGAACCATTTGTTTTTATTTGATGTTATTTGCGTTAATTGTTTAACTGCTTATGAAATGGGGGAATTCTATATTATGGGTGAGAGTGAGAATAATGAGATATTTTTGAGGATTTATTTTTGTTTTTATGAGAAAAGAAAGGTGTTTATTTACAAGGTGTGTTTTTGAAAAGGTGTGCTCGCTAAGATCTTATGATCTTATGCCTACAAATACCCAAAAAGAGAATTGGGAAATAAGAGCGTTCGTAATTCTTCCTAAATCTATGGGAGGAAATTTGTGTCTTGTTCAAATCCCGAGATTGGATCTAAAAGAGTATTTGTGTCTGGTTCAAAGCCCAAGATTAAAGCTAAAAGTTTGACTGGGATTTTGACAATTTTCATCTGAAAGGGAGATATCTCACATATTCATCACAAACATTGAATAGTGAATTATAAGGGAAGAAGCTTTAAACTTGGATTTTTGTTATCCTAAGCAATTCCACATCTTCCTTTATGGAAAATGTATTATACTATGAAGGAAGAAGCTTTAAACTTGGATGTTAAATATCCAAAGCAATGCCACATCTTTCTTCATGAACAAAAAGGGAAGAAGCTTTAAACTTGGATGTTAAATATCCAAGAAATGCCACATCTTCCTTTATGGAAAAGGTTTTGATTTAAATGTTTGATTTGAATCGTAATGTATATAAGAGATATCCTCCTATAGAGATGACTCAATGTCTCATCTGCAGGGAAAAATTGAATTTAGTGCCTTGATCAAAGTCCAAGGTTGAAGTTGAAAAAGTTGAAAATTGACTTAACTGGGGAGTTTTATATGTCTTGTATAATGCCTAAGATTGAGGATAACTGACTGGGGAAATTATTTATATGAAGCCTAAGAGGAGGCTGGGGAATTTAAGAGGAGACTGACCCAATACTGAGGATTGTAGACAATTGAAATACTTGAGTGATTGTGATTTGAATTTGATTCCTTTGGGGATTAATTTAATTGATTTTATTTGTGAGATGACTAATACCTGACTTATGCTTTTAAGAAGCCCGAGGGTCCTTGTATTAAGCCCAAAAGGACGCTAAAGAACTTTTAAGAAGCTTGTGGGTCCCTGTATAAAGCCCAAGAGGAGGCTAATGAGAACTAGTTGTTGAACTAAGTTGTAGTTGACATGATCCTATTGTTTGACCTATGTCTAAACTAAGGATTGCTATATTGTAAATGCCAAGAGAAACTTAATACGTATAGACAAATATATATACATGAATTGAAAAAGTGGTGGGTCTTACATTGATGGAGGCCCAAGTTATTTGAATTGAACTTGAAAAGAATGGTGGGACTTTCACTCAGAATAGTGGCTCAAGTGTTGATTGATTGAAATGATTGAGATTTATTGCATGTTTTAATTTTTAAATGTATTGGAGAAAGTTTTGAGGGGACCTATGTTGGGTCTTACACTCTGAATAGAGGCCCACGATTATTGATTAAAACAATTTTGAAAAGAGATGGGACTTACAACTCCAATAGAGGCCCAAGATATTGATGATTTGAAAATTTAAAAGGGTTGGGTCTTCCACTCTAATAGAGGCCTAAAGATGTTGATATTGAAGATTGAAATTGAAAGATTGTTATCTGAAAAGATTGAAGTTTTGAAAATATGAAGAATATTTTGAAATAGGATATAAAAGAAAGAGGAATGAGACTTGCACTCTATTAGAGGCCCAAATGTATTAAATGATTTTATTTTTGAAAAGCTTGGCAAGGGTGAAAACCCTAATTTCATATTTAAACATATTTTCAAAGAAAAATCAATTAGATATGGTATAATTTAACAAATGAGTTAAGTAATCATGTTATGAACAATGATCATGACCTAAACAAAGGTGTATTATTCATATACATATTTAAGATTAACTAGGTTTAGGAAAAATCATGAAGATATCATTTTAAAATTATTAAAACACTTAAAAAGTAATATTTTTCAACTTAATAAACATATATCAAATAAATATTATTTTTGTGGATTAAAATAACAGAATGTGTGAGCGACATGTGTGCAAAAAAATCATTTAAAAATAATTAAATTTGAGTGTAAAAATAATTATTTGAAAATAATATAGAAAAATATGAAAATATGTGAATAAAATAACAAAAATGTGACATTTTTCCAAAAGGAGGGGGGTCGAACTTGCGCCTCTCACACCAAACACACTTAGCAGACATGCTGTAACCACTGGGGTGATGATACATCCGTTGATTTTAACACCAAAAATAATAAAAATACTAAGTTTTGTTTTTTAAGTTTGAAAAATGGCGCTAGCCATCTTCTTATTCTTCGAGCAAACTTCTGGTTTGTAAAACACCCTCTATCTCACTCAACTCATGTAACTTGTGTGTTTTTCAACAAGGAATATGATGATGGTGTTTAATTGCATTTATTTAAGTGTAGAGCAACATATCATGTGATGAATAAGTGAACTCTAAAATATGCAAGAACTAAATGAAATCTTATGCACACATGATAAACAACAACTGTTTAAGGGGAATTACTCTATATACATGTGGAAACACAATGGTAACTTGAAATATAAAAAATTATGCATGAATTACAGAGTTGGGATTTTGAAAACTTACCTTGCAAGAAGAAATGAAACTCTGCCTTAGAGATGTTACAGATGTAAAATGGTGATCTGGACAACTTCCTTGAGGGTCAAGGAATATGTTAAAGTGCTTGGAATGATTTGAATCCTTATGGAACTCCTAACTCGAATCCAATTACAGTTGGACCAAGTGAGATGGGATGATTATTATTTAGTTATTACAGAAAGATTATAAGTTTTTGGATCACTTCTATATGATGTATGTGAGGCGTATGGATGATTAGTTTAAGTGGAATTGCTCTGAAATGAGAAATTCGATTTTCTCAAGTTTTTTAACTATGGAACTTTGAAACAAGAGAGGGAATGTGAGAAAACAAGCTCGGAAGTTGTTTTGGTGTATTTGAATTGATGCAAGATGACCTCTATTTATAGGGAAGTGAATTTTTCTTGGATGAATAATATAGGATGAGGGAGCATGCTATTACCCAATGGATATAGCCATGTATCCTTTCTTGAATGCTAAGGTACCAAAAATCTTCTTAGCATCTTGACTCCAACCAAATTTACGGGCTTAAATACTCATTATTTTTGGATATCCCTTGACTGATGTCGCTTGTTTCATACTAATTCAATGTTCCACATAAATTCAACTTAAGAAAACTTAAGTTCTCATATATGTGATGATGTTTCTTCACTCCCAAGGGATATATCCTTGACTCTTTGGCCATATGGTTGCACTTTTATGTGATTATTCATCATGATTTTGCAGAAGGCATGTGTATTGCATCTTATATGTTGATCTTTTGAAGATATCAAACTTGCCAAGTCATCCAATTTGACAAAATCGGATGGCATATGCAAAAACTGTCTTGGAAAATCAGTTTGATCAAGGCATGTTGAGAAATTCATAACTTTTTGCTCAAGTAGAATCAATGGATGTTCTTGCATATTTTAAAAAGTCGAGCTTACCTAATTTAACTTTGATGTCCATAATTTTTTTTATTCATCTTGGATCAAGATGAAAAATTCCTCATAAGTTTGATGTTTCATGCTGAAATACTCTTGGCGGAATTTGGCTAAGTGTTGGAAATGTTTATACCTTTTGTCTTGATTTTGATCAATCCATAACTTCAAATCCAAGAATTTCTTGGAAATGACTCAACCCAACGATTTTGTTGTATGAAATGAGATCTATCATTTAGGCTTTGGAGCATAAACATTGGTTGCTTGGATCTCAAGTATGGCTTTGCAAAGTTGGGTACTTGAACATGATTTTTCCATAACTTAGTGAAAATTTCAATTTCTCAACTCGGCTTCTTTTACAAGTAACCTTTATTTCTTGATTAAATCTTGATCAAATGAAACTATGGACCATATTTTTCTTTAATAATATCCCTTGATGATCAATTTTACCCCAAAAGTCAAACTTTGACTTTGGGTAGGATGAAATTTTATCAGAGAAACCCTAATTTCTGATTTTCAATGAATGAATCCTTATAGGTTATAATAAGCTTATGAATAGAATTAAAAGGTTTATTTGAAATCTTTGAATCATATATTTATGTATTGGCTCATGTTCAGATGAAAATTCGTCTTTGGAAGCTCTGATCAACCAAAACCTTAATTTGGTGCCTCAGATGACCTCGGGGCTTGAGTGACTTGCAATGATGTGAACTTGTGCTTGATCCTTGATGAGGTAGATCCATTTATATTTATGAATATTTATATGCTTGAGAAGTTGAAGAACATGCCAATGCTTGATTGATCCTTTGCTTGAATCCTTTATGAGGCTCAAAACCATAATTCATTATAAACACAAGACAAGGAACAAACTTGGTATTCTTCAATGGGTTAGTGAAGTATAAAAAGTGTATGCATATGATGAAAATGATATTTAAATGATGTGGAATCTTAGGTTCAAAAATTAGGGTATGACATATGGTATTTCAGCTTTAATAGAATCGTAGAGGCCATAATGTTTAGCATCGCGTCGAAGGGTCTGTCAAGAATGTAATTGTAAACGATCTTGCATGGGACTACCAAGACTGGATATCTTCCTTCCTGGTGTTTTTTCTTTCCTTGAGAGTAACCATAAACACTATATATCCTTAGGGACGAGTAACCATTCCATTAAAGGCTTGCAAGTCAGACCCCGTAGGTGACAATCTCTTTCTCTTTTTTAGCCCAAGATTTTGGAAGAGATTCATATAAATGATTTTGCATGAGCTTCCTCCAACAATGAGGACTCTCTACGCATCTAAGTTGGCCATAGTCGTCATTATCATAAGAGACAAAAATAATTTGGAATACTGCTCACTTTCTTGCTATCCTTGAATTTGAGGATGAGTTTTTCTTGTTTCTTCTTGAGAATCAACCCTCCTTATTTATTTATTGACATTATCTTGACAATCCTTATTTGGATCTTTATTTTACACGACATCTTTGACAAGAAGAGGCCTCTTGTGATGGACACTATGTGTCGACGCTTTTTCGTCCAGTCTCCCTTTCGTCAGTGTTATTCGTTTTTCCTTTAGTTTCATTGACAGCTTCAAATGACTTCTTAGGGGAAACATTCTCTTGTTGATCTGATCACTTCATTCTTGGTGTTTCACCTTGTCCCTTGTATGATTTCTTTCTTCCACGGTTATTTTTCCAACCATCCTTTTTGCTATTTTAGTATAATATTCCCTTTTTAATTAGCTTCATGATCGTGTCTTTAAAATACACACATTATTAAGTGTTATGCCTATGACTCTTATAGAAATGAAACAACCTTATATTGTTGGTCAACGTTGATTTCTTTACTGAGTATAAATTTCTTATCCTTATTTTCTTGAAGTCGGGGTTGGCGTATTCCTGGAAGATATTTTCTTTTGATATGTTCTGCGAGTGTAAAAATGAGATCCTAGCTTGTGAACCCTTGTGTCTCTCCTTTTGACTTCACTTATGGTTCTTTTTAGCTGGTCAAATGTTTCTTGTGATCCCCCTCCCTCATCCTTTTTATACTTCATCAACTAGGATTTCCTCATTGTAGTTAATGTAAGATCGGGCTTTAGTTAGAAGGTCATTTAAACTTTCATCTCCTTCCAATCCTAACTTCTTGCAAAATGTACAATCCACTCTTAGTAATTATTTGAATATCCATCACTTTAGCCATTTTTCTTTTCTTTTGCTCAATTCCACTGAGGACGACTATTTTTGTGGGTTGTCATTTCCACACAGTGAATTGGGTGGTAAAATAGTCATAGAGCTCTTTTCAATATTTTATGTGACCATGGAAAAATGATTTGAACCATGTCATGACAACTCCTTTAAGAGTTAAAATGAGCAGTTTACATTTCAGTGCGCCATATGTGGTGATAATCAAGTATAATATCCACATATTCGATGTGTTCGTCTAGATCTCAAATTCCATCTTGGTTATCTTACTTTGGAGGATTTTAGAGGGACTTAGGAATCCAATTGTTGAGGACACGCCTTGAGAGAGGATTCCTCATACGGTCAAGAGCTTTCCTTCCTTCGTCACACCTCTCTGCTCTCTAGGATGGTGCGATGGCGATCGGTGATGATGTAGTGCTTCAGAAGGAGTATGGCTACCGCTTATTCCTTTGAACTCGGGTTGGGGAGATTGACATTCTTGATGCCTGAAATGATCTAGTGACTTAGGAGAAGCTTGGCCTGGAGAGGTTGTATCGACAAGGATCGATTGTGGCGTGATTTTGTGTTTTTCTTTCACTCGAAAAAGTCTTTCGTCAATAAATTATTATTATTATTTTGTACCAAATATTGGGGAGTCTGAGAGATCTGGGAGCACCAATGAGACTAATGCTCCACGACTATAAGAGAGACCTTAAGGTTTAGAGTTGAGATGTGATATCTCTCTCTCTCTCTCTCTTGTGGTTCTGAAGCATTTATCTCATTGATGCTCCTGACTATCCCGAACTCTCAACAGTGATATCAGAGCTCTGGTTCGACTTGGTGGGGGACTTAAAGCTGGTTCCTATTATAGGATGTGAGAAACTCACACTTGTGGGAAGAATGTTGAATGCAAGTGTGAGTGATTAAAGTCCCACATTGTCTATGAATGAGTGAAATGTTTGATTTACAAGAGAGATGATTCATTGACCTAACACCTTAAGGTTTTGGGTTGAGATGTGACGTCTCTCTCTTGTGGTCATGAACCGTTAGTTTTATTAGTGCTTCCGACTCTTCCGAACTTCCAACACTAAGTTAAATGTGTGCTAAAATTGAATGAATTTGTTGAACAAAGAAAATTGAATTACAAACATCTTTGTATAAGTTGTTGTTTAAATAACTTATCAACTAGCTAATAATTAATTATTTAATTTGTTAAGCTATTAATCATTTATCATTAGGATAATTATGGCTATGAATTATCAACTAATATGCAATATATAAGATGAATTTATTTTCAAGTTGGGTATCGTAGTTGACATATATTCAATAAAAAAATGTAATCACAATAGTAGGGTTTGTACCTTGTACGATATTGTTTGAACCTTTTTTTTAATGAAAATATCAGTTTGATACAGAATAAATAAACAATAATGCAGCAAAAGGTTAATTTGTCCAGCAAATATATTTCATCTATTGAAATGTGATTGAAAAGAAAATTACAATTAAGTTTTGTCCCTATCATTGAATTAAAATGTGATAAGGATTTATTTATTTTGTATAGAAAAATATGATAAGAAAGTCAGTGTAAGAGAATAAGCTGTACGAGATTCGCTGATAGTTGAGTTATATATAATGTATAACACAAATGTCTCTTTCAATCCAACTTTATCTATAATTATTTTTGTTTCTGAAGATATAATAATAAAGATGGATTTTTCTGTCAACTAAAATTTTAAGTCATGTATTTGGAATTATATTTTTCAAGATGATGATGGCGTGGGTTAATTTACTTGTGGTGAACAAGCCACGAATTTCAAATTCCTACGCTTACCTAAATCCTTCTCTCTTTCTCTTTTCTCTTTTCTAGAAAGCACATCTTTGTTTTTTTTAATGTCAAAGAGATATGTTAGAAAAAGATACTCCCTACCGGCCAATACAAGGGATGTAATATACAACACAAAGGTAGGGTCGGTCTAGCACATGGAAGGTCAATGTGATTTTCTTATATTAGCACTATATACAGAGCCGTCTCAATCTTTTGAGAGGTTCTATGTAAAAAGTTGAAGGTAACTTCAATTAAGTTGTAAAATTTGTTTAAGAGGCTATATTTAATCATAAATTAACTATAAAATATTTATATGGAGGTCCTTTTTTTCCATAACTTAGTCATGAAAAAATGTGAAACTCTGTGCGGTAGGCCGCCTTACACGTCCTCAAAGACGACTCTGACTATATATCAAACCAAAAATATATAGAGAGAGAGAGACAAAACCAAAATCTTAAAAGAAAAAATTAATAATAAAACATATAGTGTCATAATGAAATTAGTGTAAACAGACTATTGGAGACATAAATTTTGAATCATTTGTTCGTCTTAGGCTTCTTCTTATTCTTCCTCTTTCAATTGTCAATTAAAGTGATTGATTAGTGTTTTTTTCCTTCTAAAACGACAATCTTTTTCAACCATGTTAGTTCATGAGTCACTCAAAAACTTCATAGTCTCTTGGATTTATGTAGGAACAAGCTCTAAAACTTGCCTGAATAACAAAGGCATTAAAATCTGACAAGTTAGAGTCGGTAACCATAATAGAACTACCTACGAAAGGACATGAATGTACAATTAATTTATCTTGATTATCTTCTTACAAGAAAATGTAAACATAATAGGAACCTCTCACGATTTTTGTCAATTTTACTTTGTTTAGAGATTTCTATATATACTAAATCATTCAAAATCACATTACCTTGAGCATTTATATCTTCTGAATGCAAGGTATCAATACTCACAGCTTATTCATCAACCGCGGTTATGAGTATAACTTTCTATTTTTACCCATAATTTATATATGATTTTAGTAGATAAATCAATATCAATTGAACTCTTGCAAAATATTCAAAAGATCTATTTAAAAGGAATTACTTGTTGTAACATCCAAACACATTAACTTTCCAAGACAACAAGCAATTGCAATATTCCTAAGTCAATTCCAGAAAACAAACTTAACAATGAATTGTTGTTTATTTGTGATTATTCGGATTAAAATTGAGATTCCAAACTAACAATTTGAGAAAATCTGACTTTAGACTTTAAAAGAACATTATATTAACATACTAGACATCCTCTGAAGGGAAATCACGATATAAAACGCAGTGAAAAACAAAATATTTCCCTAAGTTTATTCTTACGAATGATGCATGATCAACGATAGAATAATTACCCCTTGTCGCGTTTAAGAACTTTGATGCAGAACCAGAGGAATGATCACAAGCGTTGAATGAAGAACAACGCTTATATTTAGTCCACACGAAGAAAGTGCCTTCAATCCTCAGTACTAGCTGCTACAAATGAAGACTTTGATATATATATATATATATATATATATATATATATATATATATATATATATATATATATATATATATATATATATATATATATTATGGTAAGAATTTCCCAAACCTAATTTCATCAAGTGTAAAAGTTTTTACACAAAGGTTCAATTAATAGAACCATTTTCATGGACAATAAATGTCCAACTTAAGTGCATTATATGTATAGTAATAATATTATATTATTATAATCAACAGCTCAACACAGTTTTATTATTATTATATTTAATAACTATTATAATAATACTAATAATTATAATAATAATAATAATAATAATAATAATAATTATTATTATTATTATTATACGGTGTTCCATATTATATGGTGTCTTATAATTCTCTCAAGTACACAATACCTTACGATGTATCATATTTCACTTATTCATTCTATCTTTCATCATTTGTCCTTATATATGTGATCTTGTAGGTTCTAGTGACACTAACAATTATACTTGATCACACATTCAATATAATAAATAGTGAGCAATATTTAGAAACACATCATTACTACCTAAGACACGAAAATTTCATGTGATATGACAAAATCTTTTCGTGATAATATTATTGTGTACAATTAACCTTTTGCTCTTGTGTCTACATTGAACACAAGACATAACCGGTGTCACCCTTGTCCATTTCAATGTTGGACCCTTAGTCATTTATTATGTTACGCAGGATGGACAAATTCCATCCAGATTGCTCATGTTCCTTATTATGCTTTGTGGAGTACCCATCAACTATCTTTATGGTCATCTAGTACGAAAAACTATTGATCAACAATAAATTACTCGACTCCACATCTTAGGTTCATATTGATTTCAGGTCAAAAGGTGGTATACATCATTATCACTATAAAAATAACTTATGACACTTTGCATAATATTTTATGTAGTACTCTCATAACGGGTCAATTTGGTATCAATATTACTCATAATATTTATACATATGTTAAGAGTCGATAAGTCTTTATCCATGATCCATGAGATGTGATCATTCATCTATGCATATAATAGTCTTAGTGCTTTAATGTTATCCCACTTCACAATAAAGCTCGACTACAAATACTTCAAGAATAACATTCTTATGTTTAATGGGATCTTATGATTAATTCACATTTAACATTTCATTAAATATACTAGATATTCTAGAGACTTTATTATTTTGGAAAACAAACATAATAAGTACCAAGTTCTAATAAAACTATTGGCATATAGGGCTTACACCAACAATCTTCCACTAACACTAGAGTCAATCAGGCATACCTCTAATACCCATAGATCTAGCATGGCTACCAGGATTCTGATGTGCAAGAGGCTTTGTTAGTGGGTCGGCGACATTGTTAAGGGTTGGTACTTTGCATATTTTTGCATCCTCTTTATTCATTATTTGTCGAATGAGGTGATATCGCCTAATTATGTCTTTAGATCGTCGATGAGATCTGGGCTCCATAACTTGTACGATAGCAAGATTGTTATCATAATACACTACATCAAGTAAGCAAAAAGACAACGTTTTTTTTTGTCTTTAACATTGCTTAAAAGCGCTGCCCAAGGTGACACTGTGTAGGTAAAGACAACACTATTTTTCAATGCAAAGCGTTGTCTTATGTATACTTTAGGCAACACTTTCCTTGAAAAGCGCTTTCTAAAGTAGGCCTTTAACAGTGATTTTTCATGAAAAAGTGCTTTCTATAGTGGACCTTTAATAGCGCTTTTTTTGGCCTTTTATGTTTTCTAAAGTGGGTTCTAAAGTGGGCCTTTAGCAACGTTTTTTCTGGCCTTTTATGCTTTCTAAAGTGGGCCTTTAGCAGTGTTTTTTCATGAAAAAGCGCTTTCTATTGTCTCCCTTTAGACATCGCTTTCAAAAGCGTTGTCTAATGTATTTTTTCTTTCTCTTTTATGTAACATTTTCAATTCTCTACTATAGGCAGTGCTTTTTCTAAAAAGTGCTTTCTTTTCTTCACGTAAATAATGCTTTTTATTTAAAAATGTTGTCTATTTTTATTTTTTAGACCTGTATAATTCAAGTCTTTATATCATAAACATGTATAATTCAAGTCTTTATTTCAACACATAGGCATTATATGACATTCAACAAGCCTTATAAATCCCTATACGCATTATATTTCAACACATACGCCTTATATATATTTCAACCAACTTTCCTTTATTTCAACATAGGCATTATATATCATTCCAACATATATACACCATTATAATTCAACACACAAACATCATATATACACTAATTTGTCATAATTCCAATAACTTAAAGATTCCAATAAACATCCATAATTCCAATAACAATTTGTCCACTTACAATTCCAAATATACCACAATTCCAAATACAATAAACTACACAACAACTCACATAACTACAAAACAACTTCAATACCTTATACAGTTCTTTTCTCAATAAGGTATTTACATCATTCCTCCTTAATTTCTTCCAATTTTTCTTTCGAGTAATGAGCACACTTGAATTCATCAAAGTACTACATAATATAACATAATATGCATTATTTAGTTAAAAGTAATTAATTATATGAAATATCCGATAAATATTAAAATAAATCATAAGTTATAAATTCATGCCATGGTTGGAATCTCAATTTGATTCAAATGAAGGATTTCTCTCATAAACTTCAAAACGAAATAACCGCACTCTATACCATTATGCTGACGAGGACACTACACATTGTAAGCTCATAATTTCGACATGTTGAAATTTGGAACTTGAAGCCATCTCTGTTAAAGAATAATGAAAGTGAAGAAATTCAAGAAATGTTGACAAGGTTAAAAGCTCCAATGGTTCGACAAAAGGACATAGTATTCTGGCAGGACAAGTTTGGAAAATTGTTTGTAGCTGGGCATTTGACAAGATAAGGGTATCTTTCGACACTTCGACAGAGAAGAGTTGTTTGACAGAAGCATTATTTGGCAGATTTTGAAAGGGGTTTTTCTTCTTTGAGACTTCGACAGATGAAGAGGTGCAAGGTTTCATCACCAAAGGAGAGAATTCAAATTTAAAAGTTGCAACCTTTGACAGTTGGACACATGGAAGGTTCAGGAAAAGAAGTTGCATGCAGGCTGACACTTGTCATTTATTTATGATTTTTCCGTTCTAGGCAGTTACTTTGTTTGTATATAAATAGAATAGTTTGTGTTTAGAATAGGTGTGTGAAAACTTATACAAAAATTCCTGTAAATACTCTAAGTACCCAGTGTGAGAGAAAATGAGTTTGATATTTGGAACCATGTACGTTTGAGCACCATCTTTCTTTTAAAGTTATTTAAATTACCAGTTTGTTTCATCAAGTTTATTTTATCTTCAAGTTTATTTACTTTTCTGCAAGTTACATCTTTCGACACTTTTTCTTACTTTTGTTTAAAACTTGACTTTATTTTAATTTCAAACTCAAAGCATTGAATACTTTGACATCATTAACAAAACAAACCACAAATCATTATTCATACTAAGAGTGTTTTCGACAAGAAATTGCACATGTGTCCCAGGACTTGTTTGGTTGGTCCTGCAAGTAACCCAGTTTTCTGAGAAATTGGTTAACCAGAGGTTGTTCGTCAGAAATCCCTGCGAACAAATTGGCACGCCCAGTGGGACTGTGCAGTTGATAAAATCTAATAGAGAACTTTCTTAGAAAAGTTGTTCCTTGCTACGTTGTATGATTCTTAGAAGCGGTAAACTAGCCGTAACCGACGTAGAAAGACCAAAGAGAAAAAGAGGAAGAAGGATGGCTAACTTGCCAAATGCTTCAAACAATCCTGACGAAACCATTCCAGTTTCCAATCTCATCCCTTCGTCAGGAGCAATACCAGTTTCTGGCCCTGTTTTAGAACATATTAGGCCTCCATTAGGGGATTCAATACCAACGGGTTCAGGGTCCCAGAATGCGCCTAGTTCTTCCACCATGGGACACGCTAGACCCATTGGAACCCCTCCCCCTAGAGGAAATACCTTCAGGCCATATCTGAATTATTCTCAACCCTTGACTGGGAGGGAACAACCATATGGAATGCCAACTTCAATGATGGCAAGCCTACATAATTCGTCACCATTATTCTCTGATGCTATGGTTCAAATGTCATCACCATTGCAGGGATCAGGATATGGTGGAAATGGAAATAGAATAAATCAAGTTCCACCAGGTTTCCATATGCCCACTATGACAAACCATTCTGCGCAAGTAATTCGTCAACAGATGGATGAAAGCAATCATGATATGGTGCAGGCATTGACACAACAAATGGGGGAAATGTTCAATCCCTTAATACAAAATACTACCCAAACAAACCAAATATTGGCAGAACAGATGGCACGCATTGCTGACTTTTTTGGAGTCCCTCAAGCACAGCAAAGAATGCAATTGAATCAAAATCCTGCCAATAGGCTTGTCGAAGAGGAACTTACTATAAACCAAAGGCCATTAGGAAACCCTCATGAAAATCCCAGGGGCCAAGAGGTGATAGTTGAACAGCCTAATGTAGAGGAGCCCATTCGACAGGAACCAAGAAGAATAATAGTCCAAAGAGACCAAAATGCTGATGAGATATTACAGCAGAGAATGCGTTACAATAACCTGCCTGTCGAAAATAATATTGCAACCATGGTTGAGAGAATAATGGCGCAAAATGGAGTAAACGTAGGATTACAAAGGCCTAGTTATACTTCCCCCTTGTCTGAATTTGTTTTACAACAAGAATTACCACCAAGGTGGAAAGTCCCCAAATTCACCAAATTCTCAGGGGATACTAGTGAGTCCACCATAGAACACGTAGCGCGTTATTTGATAGAGGCAGGAGAGATTGCTAATAATGAGAGCTTAAGGATGAAATATTTCCCAAGTTCTTTGACAAAAAATGCTTTCACTTGGTTTACTTCTCTTCCTGCAACTTCAATATTCACATGGGCCCAATTAGAAAGATTGTTCCATGAACAATTCTATATGGGACAAACCAAGATAAGTTTGAAAGAGTTGGCAAGTGTCAAAAGAAAATTCTCTGAACCTATAGATGATTATTTGAATAGGTTTAGATTATTAAAAGCCAGATGCTTTACACAAGTGCCGAAACAAGAACTAGTTGAAATGGCTGCAGGGGGTCTGGATTATTCCATAAGGAAAAAACTAGATACCCAGTACTTGAGAGACATGGCACAACTAGCAGATAGAGTAAGGCAAATAGAAAGACTAAAAAATGAAAAATTTAGATCAAATAAAAACAAGAAGGAAAGAGTGGCCTATGTGGGTATAGTTCAAGAAGATGATTATGACGAAAATGAACCAGTCATTTTCGACCAGCAAGAAATTGATCTGGCAGAACTAAAACAAGGCCCTCCATATTCCTGTAAAGTTTTAGCCCCGTCGAATGGAAAAAATCCAGTCGAAGTGGAAAAGAATGACAGGTTCCCTAAAAGAACCTATACATTCGACATCACCAAATGTGATGAAATATTTGATTTATTAGTCAAAGATGGTCAGTTAATAAAACCAGCAGGCACTAAGGAGCCTCCTGTAGACCAACAGAAAAAGAGTGGTTTTTGCAAATACCATAATTTTTTGGGTCATAAAACTTCTCAATGTTACCTTTTCAGGGATCTGGTCCAGAATGCAATCCAAAATGGAAGGCTGAAGTTTGGAGACAAAGCTAAGAAACAGATGAGAATTGACTCCAATCCCATGCAAGTGGTGGAAGCCAATTATGCTGAACCTGAAATGGTGAATATGGTTGAATTGGAAGTCATGTTTGAGGAAAGCTTTGAGATAGTAGAAGCCACTAAAGGTTTCGACACCAACTTCAACATGATAGAGGCTGCTGAGGGCTTCGACACCCATGTAAATGTGGTGGAGGGGGCTGATGACCTTGCAGACCAGGCTGAGGAAGAAGAAGTCAAAGCTTCTGAAGACTTCGACAGGGAGAATGCCATTGAAACTACTGAAGGTTTCGACGAAAGAAATACAGTCAAGGTGGGCAGAAGCTTCGACAAGAAAAACTATGAAAAAGATGCTGAGCAGGGGGTGATCTGGGACACTCTAGGAGAATCAAACGGGAAGTTCGACTTCATGGTGAAATATTCAGCACCACCAAGCTCCAAAATGGATATCAGCAAAATCAAACCCACAGGATGGGGAGACTCTTTCAAAAATGATATTGAAGAAAAGAATAACAAAACCCTCATTGTCCAAAAAGAGGCCACTGATGGCCTTGGTCATGACAAGATCAAAAGAACAGAGACAGCGGACAATACCCTTATTGTCGAACCAATAAACAGTGGTACCATGAAGACTGAGGAAGATTCTGTCGAAGGTGTTGCACACTGTTGCAAATACATCTATAAGGGTTTACACCCAAAAGGCAGTGTGAATCAGTCAAAGGAGAATATCCCGGAGGAAATGATGCTAGTCGAAAAAATGAACAAATTGAAAATCACAACTGAACAGAATGCTGGGATTCATATGGTGGAAATCACTCAGAAGGTAGGACCAGACACCAACAAGGGAAAGAAACGTCAAGAGAAGCATCAGAAGCTGGTTTACCCAGAAGAGAACGAAAGTCTTGTCGAATTCATCCAGAGGTGTCAAAGGAAGAACGCAGAAGTTATGCTTTGCCCAAGATGCAGTGCTGTGTTCGACAGGAAAGCAGCTGATGACTTAGAAGCAGCAGAAAAGACCCAGAGGAAAAGAAACTGGGGAACAGTCCCACCAACCAGAAATGAAAGGTTCGACCCAAGAAGAAGGGAGCATCATATACAAGGAGTGGGAGAAAGACGTTTCAACACCTATAAACCATCCAACAGACCAAATGACGACATATGGGTTCAACCTATAAGGGATGCCCAAGGTTAGAAGAGATGGAAGAGTTTTGAAGTGAACAGGGGTGCCTCAATGGAAGTAAAAAAGGAGGCAAGGCCAAAGTATGTCTCTGAAAACTACAAAGGGAAGAATACCATGTCCAGGTCCCAATGGAGAAGATTCCAAAGGCAGAAGAAAATTGAAAAGGAAACTGTAGAACACAAAAGGGTTGGGCAGAAGGAAGCTGAATCAAGCAAGTATGTGCAAACTACAAGCAAGGGGAGACCTCTGGCAAAAGAAGAACCCCCTCAGAAGAATGGATCTAATGACACCACAGAAATGCAGAAAACAAACAACAAAATGCCAGTGGACGAAGAAGTTACAGATGACTTCAGTTCAGAGTCTGATGCATCCTTCGACGTAACCTGCAATGTGGTTTCTGTATTGCCCAGAGACTATGACAAGATAATGGAAGTCGAAGACGAAGAGGATGACATGGCAGATGATAGCATAGGCCTTAAGCCTGTATGCTACTACATAATGAATAATGGCTGTGTCGAAGAGCAAAATGCTTTCTTCGAAAAGCCAGATGATGCAATGAAGGCTCACTTAAAGCCTCTTTTCATAAAAGGAAAGGTAGAAAACGTGGGTGTCAACAAAATTCTGATAGATGGTGGAGCAGCTGTGAATTTAATTCCTCATTATATGATAAAGAGGATTGGAAAAGATGACTCCGACACTAAGCCTCACAACATGGTGTTGTCCAACTAAAAAGGTAAGGTGGGGACAACACTGGGGGTAATACAACTGAACTTGACTGTAGGGTCCATTACCAGGCCTACAATGTTTGTGGTGATAGCATCAAAGGCAAATTACAACTTGCTGTTGGGAAGAGAATGGATCCATGGGATTGGGGCTGTGCCATCCTCCATGCATCAAAGGATAGCAATCTGGAGGCCAGATGGGATTGTCGAAAACATATAAGCAGATCAAAGTTACTTCACAGTTGATGTGAACAATGTCACCAGTCGTAACTTCGACAAGAACCTGGCCCATATAGCACCATGCAATCCTGCTGGTTTCGACCTAACAGCCTCCGACAACGCCTATTGTTCCATGTACCTCCACCCTACGCATGGCTTCCAGTGGGATAAAGAAGTGATTGGGGAGACAAATTACACTTGGGGAACTGCCCATGTCAGTCCAACTAGGTGGGGGAGTGAGTTCAGTGAAAATGACTGAGGCATCAACAATAGAAAATATTTCGGCTTATATAGCCGAAAAACAACTCAAAGCGGCCCTTGAGGCTGAAGTAAGAAACATGGCTGTCGAAGCCAACACACAAGTTGTCGAAGAACAACATCCTCAAGAAAATATTTAGGAACAACATACAAAGCAGAGTTTAGAAGAAGATTCTAATGGCGGATGGCAGAGTCAAAGACTTGATGCCATTTATGATGACGAACCCTTGGGGTTTCAAAAAGATCCAGCCCTAACCAATATGAAAATGGTGGCGCAGGACCCTTTGGAAGAGATTAATCTGGGACTGGGGGCAGAGAAAAGGCCAACTTACATCAGTGCCAAGATGAATCCTCAACTCAGAGTCGAAATGATCCAACTGCTGAATGAGTTTAAAGACTGCTTCGCATGGGATTATGACGAAATGCCTGATTTAGACAGAAATTTGGTCGAATTGAAGTTGCCAATACTGGAAGGAAAAAAGCCAATAAAGCAGACTCCCAGACGCTTTGCACCAGAAATTCTGTCGAAAATCAATGAGGAAGTCGAAAGGCTTCTAAAATGCAAGTTCATTCGTACAACAAGGTATGTCGAATGGATTGCCAACATTGTTCCTGTGATTAAGAAAAATGGCAAACTAAGGGTATGCATTGATTTTAGAGATCTAAACTCAGCTACCCCTAAGGATGAATATCCTATGCCAGTAGCAGAAATGCTAGTAGATTCTGCAGCAGGCCATGAGTATTTAAGTATGCTTGATGGATATTTTGGTTATAACCAGATTTTCATTGCTGAAGAAGACGTTCCAAAAACAGCTTTTCGTTGTCCAGGAGCAATAGGAACATATGAGTGGGTAGTCATGCCTTTTGGTTTAAAAAATGCTGGAGCTACTTACCAAAGGGCCATGAATTCTATTTTTCATGATTTCATTGAAACGTTTATGCAAATTTATATAGATGATATTGTGATTAAATCTACCTCAGGCTCAGACCATATTAACCATTTTCGACAGTCCTTTGAAAGGATGAGGAAGTTTGGTTTGAAAATGAATCCCCTTAAGTGTGCTTTTGGTGTGCAGGCAGGTGACTTCTTGGGCTTTGTGGTCCACAAGAAAGGGATTGAAATTAATGAAAACAAAGCCAAGGCCATAATGGAAGCGAAAGCACCATCGACAAAGAAGGAATTGCAGTCTCTACTAGGGAAAATCAACTTTCTCAGAAGGTTCATCTCCAACCTTAGTGGAAAAACACAAGCCTTCTCACCTCTACTTCGACTAAAGAAGGAAGGCTTCACTTGGGGGCAAGAACAGCAAGATGCCTTCGACAAGATCAAGGAGTATCTGGCAAGTCCTCCAGTTTTAATATCTCCTTGTCGGAAAAGAAGCATGAGGCTCTACATCTCAGCATCTGACAGAACGTTGGGAAGCATGCTTTGTCAGGAAGATGAACATGGCGTCGAAAGAGCCATCTATTATCTCAGCAGAGTCTTAAATGATGCTGAAACTAGATATAGTATGATAGAGAAATTATGTTTATGTGTATATTTCTCTTGTACAAAATTAAAGCATTATATAAAACCCATTGATGTATATGTATCTTCTCATTTCGACGTAATAAAACACATGTTGTCTAAATTTATTCTACATAGTCGAATTGGAAAATGGGCTTTGGCTTTGACTGAATATTCTTTAAAATATATGCCTCTAAAAGCTGTCAAAGGACAAGTGGTTGCTGACTTTATAGCTGATCACTCCATACTTGGAGATGAAATAAAATATGTCGAAAGAAAACCTTGGAGGTTATATTTCGATGGTTCCAGTCACAAAAATGGAACAGGTGTTGGGGTATTAATCATTTCTCCCAATAAAATTCCAACAAAGTTCAAGTACAAAATAGAAGGTTTTTGTTCGAATAATGAAGCAGAATACGAAGCTTTAATTGCTGGACTTGAAATATTGTTGGAATTGGGGGCAACAGAGGTCGAAATAATGGGTGACTCTGAGTTGGTGATAAAACAACTGACAAAAGAGTACAAATGTGTCAAAGAAAATTTGATCATGTATTTTGTGATAGCCAACAGGCTCCTCAAGAGATTCGACATTGTAGTCTTTAGACACATTCCTAGATTAGAAAATCAGGAAGCAAATGACTTGGCTCAACTGGCCTCAGGCTACAGAGTGTCGAAGGAAAACCTGATGAAAGTTGTCGAAGTAAGAGGAAAAGTTTTATCCACTAGACTGTCCCCATCTGATTTGGAGACCATAAGACTGGGATATGGTGATGAAGAAAATTTTGAAATTTTTAATGTAGATGATCCAGGGGTAGGAGATTGGAGAAAACCTATCAAGGATTATTTACAAAATCCAAACCAGACAGTCGAAAGAAAGATAAAGTATAGGGCTTTAAGCTATGTACTTTTTGGAAATGAGTTGTTTAAAAAGACTGCAGAAGGAGTCTTGTTAAAGTGCTTAGGAGAGACTGAAGCTTATATAGCTTTGTCGAACGTGCATAGTGGTGCCTGTGGTGCCCACCAGGCAGGGCACAAGATGAAATGGTTACTATTTTGACAGGGGATGTATTGACCAACAATGTTGAAGGATTGTGTCGAATTTGCAAAGGGATGTCAAGAATGTCAAATTCATGCAGGCATACCTCATGTGCCAGCAAATGAGTTACATTCCATTATAAAGCCTTGGCCATTCAGAGGTTGGGCTTTAGATTTGATTGGTGAAATTCAACCAGCCTCTTCAAAAGGGCAGAAGTACATTTTAGTTGGGGTTTACTACTTCACTAAGTGGATTGAAGCCATACCATTGACGAATGTAGATCAGGAAGCAGTCATAGACTTCATCCAGAAACATATAATGTATAGATTTGGAATATCAGAGACTATAACCACTGATCAAGGATCTGTGTTTACTGGAAGAAATATGCAGGCATTTGCAAAAGAGACAGGTTTTAAGTTGCTAACTTCGACACCTTATTATGCCCAAGCAAATGGTCAGGTCGAAGCAGCCAACAAAGTAGTGATAAATATGATAAAGAAGCACGTGGGTAAAAAACCTAGAAATTGGCACAAGACTCTGGATCAAATCCTTTGGGCTTGTCGAACGTCTCCTAAGGAGGCAACTAATTCCACCCCATTTAAATTAACCTACGGACATGATGCAGTGTTGCCAGTCGAAATCTGTTTACAGTCAATACGGATTCAAAGGCATCATGAGATTCCATCTGAAATTTATTGGAGTATGATGATGGATGAGTTGGTTGATTTAGATGAAGAAAGGTTACGTGCTTTAGAATTAATAAAAAGGCAGAAAGAAAGAGTCGAAAAGTTTTACAATAAGAAAGTAAAATTTAAAGCCTTTTTAGTAGATGATTTAGTTTGGAAAGTAATTTTGCCCATGGAGAAGAAAGATAGATTGATGGGAAAATGGTCCCCTAAATGGGAAGGACCTTTCAAAATTTTAAGAGTTTTTTCAAATGGTGCATATGAAGTCGAAGAAATAGAAAAAGACAGGAGAGTGCTGAAAATAAATGGCAAGTACTTAAAGAAGTATAAACCAACATTGCAAGAAATAAAAATAGGAACAGAATGAAACTGCAAGTAAAAGCTTGTCTTCGCCAAACAGATGGCGTAAAATAACATTACATATGAAATTGCTAAAAAATTTTAAAACAATAAAATTTCCTATTTTCTATTAC
The DNA here is from genome assembly GCA_963966055.1 of Lathyrus aphaca. Classification (NCBI taxonomy): domain Eukaryota; kingdom Viridiplantae; phylum Streptophyta; class Magnoliopsida; order Fabales; family Fabaceae; genus Lathyrus; species Lathyrus aphaca. Next base: position 143,384,967 of record OZ014519.1, read on the forward strand.
AAACTACTGTTGAAGGAAGGTGGCTTTGAGTTCGTCGAATTTTTTCTTCTGAAGCTGAATTCGACACTCGCAGAGACTCTTACTGACAGTCAGTTCGTCAATCTCCCTGTGAAGTTGTTGGGCTGATTCTGCATGTTGGAGACCTTTTTGAAGTTCACTGTCGATTTCTTCTTGGTTGGGCTGTTGGAGGGTGGCCTGGAGTTCCTTCTCTTGGAGGATTTTCTTTTGAAGTTCAGCAATCTGAGCCTGATAAGCCTGAATGTTGTTTTCACACTCAGCAGCAGCTTTGGTGTATTCTTCAGAAAGCTTGTTCAGCCCTGAAATTTTGTCTGTCGAAGAAGCTACGATATTCCATTCTGAGACTTGTTCTTCAGATTTGGCTGTGATGTTCTGAGAAAATTCCTTTTGACGAACCAAGTCAGCACTTACAGAATCAATCATTGACATCAGGTCCATCACCAGACGACTCTCTTCAGTCGAAGCTTCCAGCAGATTGGCTCGTTTCAGGAGTTTCTTTAAGTCATACTGTGCAGAAGGATTTTCAGCCAGAATCTCAAACAGGTCCACCCCAAGGATTTTTACCTTAATCTCATCCATGATGACACTGATGGGTTGAATGTCAGAAGTAGCCCCTGAAGCTGTCGAACTGCTGTGGGAAGAGTCTTGGAATTTGTACCTGGAACTGAGTAAAGCTTTTAAATATTCCAAAGGCTTTCTTACTTTCAAGCTTTCAATTTCCTCATGTGACAGGCTTGTCGAACCAGTATCCAAAGGGGTTTCTGTAGGTACTTCTGGTGGAGTAGGAACAGTTTGGGTACTCCCTCCAGGGTTCAAGTTGGTTTCTGGTTGATTCGACAGATCAACTTCTTCTTCGATGATTGCTTTGTCAGCCTCTGTGGTGTCATTTGGCCCTTGAGCTTGTGCGTCCTGGCCTGGAGCAGCTTCTTCAACTTCTGTTGCAGCAATGGGTCCTTGAGTTGGTGCATCTTGGTCTGGAGCTGTCTTTTCCTCCACAGTAAAGTCTGGGCGAAGGGGAGAAATATTGCCAGAAGACTCAGAGTCACTAATGTCAAATTCGTCGAGAGTTTGAGGTCCATAGACACCTGCATCTGGGGTGGCCTCTTCTTGAAGCCTTTCAGCCAAAGTCTTCTCAGAGTCAGAAGGAATAACTTCTTCTTGGACTTTAGAAGTTTCTTCGACATCAATAACAACCTGAAGAGAACATAAAAGGGGAGTTTAAGATGAAAATATATGCAGTTAAGATTAGGGATATTGTCAGTAAAAAATTAATACCTGAGGGATCTCAGTGTGAATGCTTGAGTCCCCAATTTTCTCACTTCTTGAGAGGATTTTGTTGGTTGGACTGGAAGGAGGAGTTCGTCTATGAACTATGGATCTTTGGGAAGCCACTGTTTTTATTTTCATACCTTTGTTTCTTTTCAGAGGTTGAGGTTCAGGAGATTCATCCTCAGACTCTTCGACACTCATCTCCTTTTCTTCTTGTTTTCTTTTCTTGGCCGGTGTGCGAGTTACCTGTAGTATGCAAAAAGAAGAGATATTCAGTATGAAGGAATATTGAGATACATAAATAAGAAGAAGGAGGTGTTTTATTTGTCGAAACCTTTTTGGCGGTTATGGGCGATTTTTCGACTGTCTTGGAGGAGGTTCCTTCGCCAGCAGTTTTCTTGACAATTCTAACAGCTGAAAGAGAAAGAATTGCATGAACATTGATATAAAATATAAAAGGAGTTAGAGATAAGAGGAGAAATGTAATTTCTTCGACACCTTCAAGAATGGGTTCTTCCACACTAACATGTTCTATCCCAATATGAAGGTGCCCAGTGAAGTTGCCCAAGTAATACTTCGTCGGAACCACACGTTCGGCAAGTTTCTTGCTGGACTCGCGAAGCAGTTTTAAATGAGATCCACACACAAACCAATCTGGAAATGGAGGGCACAAGGCCACACCAAATTCTGCAGAAGGGAGTGGAGGGAACTTTGGAGGAAAGGAGGTGAATGCAAAGTTGTAACGTGCATGTGGTGGAATGTACGAAGGCACCCCCAACCTATCCAATTTTTCTGTAAATTTCTGTTTTAAAGTTACTGCTGCTTCGCCTATGGTTCGACGAAGATCACTGGGCCTGTAAATAGTTTCAAAATACTTTTGAAAATTTTGAATTTCTTTGATATGCTTATCTGTACCTTTCTTCTTCGTATCCTGCACAAAAGCAAAAGCGTTCGTCAGGAGAGTAGTGAAAGTTGCTACATCAAAGAATTTGTTAATATAATACTCCTTCCACCAAACGTCGAAGTCTTCAGTACATAGGAAGTTTGGTCGAAAGATGGTGGGGTAAACTTCCAGAGATGCGTCGAAGAATTTGTTGTACAATTCTAAACTTCTTTCGAAATTTTGAAATGAGTTGTAGAACAGAATAGAGCCTTTCTTGTGATAAATGGGCTTCGTCTTCGTCTGTATTAGCCCAAATTGTCTAGCCACCAGGTTAGGTTGGTAGACAATGAGAGACACTTTAGTGTTGTTGAGACTGTGGTGGGAGAAAAGGTGCCTTGGCATAAGGAAAGCCTCCCAGATGGATATATAAGAGTCTTCTTCCTTCTGGTTTTCCACTGGGAGTTGTCTTGTGAACCATCTGGGACCCACAGTTCTGTTGGCAAATGGTGCCATAGAGGGAGTGAACTTATAACGTTTGGCGAACATCATTATGTAACTGGTGAATGCTTGTCGAATACCTATGTTGTCATCAGTAGGTGTTAGTTGGACTAACCTAGGCCATTCGACGCGCCTTTCTTTCACCTCTTCTTCGTCAACTGACATCTTGACAGGGATGCAGGCTTCGAAGGTTGCGTTCAACCATAACTGTAGGAGCCAGAAGGGGCCTGTGAGACTGATATTTCCTTTGTCCTTAAGGGTTTTTAAGTTACTCACACTCTCACTCAGGGATTCGTAGAGGTTTGCCAGAAGCAATTCACTCAGGCAAAATGCAACTCCATTATGAAGTTGATTGGCCATGATGATATAACTTCTGGCAACCTGGAGTGACCTAGTGCAGAAGACGAATTTAGCTAACCACAGAGTAATAAAAGCAATGTGCTCTCTGTCAGATACTTCCTCATTGTCTTCGCCTTGGTGATGACCGATAAAGACGGAATATCCAGCGTGCTTGGTGTCGAAGCCTATGGGGTCTTTATTTAAGTGTTCAGGGTTGAAAATTTCTCCTAAAGGACTAAGGCTAGTGATGGCTGCTATGTCTAAAAGGGTAGGAGTAACCATACCACAAGGTAGGTGGAAAGTGTTGAAGGTACTATCCCAGAAATACAAAGAGGCCAGCAACATGTTTTGACAATAGCGTGGACCTTCCTTCGACAGTTGGATCATGTCGTAGATGCCAGTTTTCTTCCAAAATTTCTCTTTGACCCTTTCGACTCTAGTGAGCCAAGCTAAGTAGTCTGAAGGATCTTTTGTTAGAGGGGGGCTCCTAAAAATCCTAGTTTGATTCAAATAAGACAAATCTATTTCTGTCGAAGCTATGGGAATTTCAGGTTTCTTAGATGTTGTTTCGACAGGTCTAGGATTCTTACTAGCAGCTATTGGTTTGGAAGCAGAGTAGCAAGGATAAAAATCTTTCAAGCGATTGGGGTCAGCATTAGGATCAAAGATGGGACCTAGCATGGCATGGTGAACTCTAGAAACTGAGATAGGGATCATTACCTGAGATCTGTAGATGCTTGCTTTCTCCCTCTCATTTGGGGGTTCTGGGATGTATTGTTGTTGCTGCACTTGCATGGGTCCAGATAGTGTATGAGCAGGAGGAAGGTCAGCTGTTTTCTTTGTCTTCTTGGCACTACGGTCAGTAACAGTTTTTGGAGGAGCCATTGGTATGAGAAGATGGAAAGCTGGAGGAGCAGAAAGCTTTGAAAGGGGTTTTTAATGGAGTTTTCTGCGTTAGGGGGGAGAAAAGTTTGAGAATGTGAAAAGGAAGAAAGGTTTTTGAAGGTGGTATTTATAGAAGATGAGAAGGTATATATAAAAAAAAAGAGAAAAGAAAAGACTTTTCAGTTGGAATAATGGAGACATGCGTTTGATTCATTGGTGGTAATTGAAAGTGACGGTTGGTAGGGAGCCATGATTTAGCTAAAATATAGGTTCATGGAAGATTGTGTAAATGTGGGATAGACGTGACGTTTTTCAGAAAATGGAAATCATGGTGTTTTTTTGGGACTCAACAAAGTCACTTTGCAATAAATGAGACTGACAGGATGTCAAAAGTCAGTTCGACAGCAAAAGATATTTCTCCAGAACTAGTCGAAAACATCTTTGCTGGGGGGCAATTTGTAAGCTCATAATTTCGACATGTTGAAATTTGGAACTTGAAGCCATCTCTGTTAAAGAATAATGAAAGTGAAGAAATTCAAGAAATGTTGACAAGGTTAAAAGCTCCAATGCTTCGACAAAAGGACATAGTATTCTGGCAGGACAAGTTTGGAAAATTGTTTGTAGCTGGGCATTTGACAAGATAAGGGTATCTTTCGACACTTCGACAGAGAAGAGTTGTTTGACAGAAGCATTATTTGGCAGATTTTGAAAGGGGTTTTTCTTCTTTGAGACTTCGACAGATGAAGAGGTGCAAGGTTTCATCACCAAAGGAGAGAATTCAAATTTAAAAGTTGCAACCTTTGACAGTTGGACACATGGAAGGTTCAGGAAAAGAAGTTGCATGCAGGCTGACACTTGTCATTTATTTATGATTTTTCCGTTCTAGGCAGTTACTTTGTTTGTATATAAATAGAATAGTTTGTGTTTAGAATAGGTGTGTGAAAACTTATACAAAAATTCCTGTAAATACTCTAAGTACCCAGTGTGAGAGAAAATGAGTTTGATATTTGGAACCATGTACGTTTGAGCACCATCTTTCTTTTAAAGTTATTTAAATTACCAGTTTGTTTCATCAAGTTTATTTTATCTTCAAGTTTATTTACTTTTCTGCAAGTTACATCTTTCGACACTTTTTCTTACTTTTGTTTAAAACTTGACTTTATTTTAATTTCAAACTCAAAGCATTGAATACTTTGACATCATTAAAAAAACAAACCACAAATCATTATTCATACTAAGAGTGTTTTCGACAAGAAATTGCACATGTGTCCCAGGACTTATTTGGTTGGTCCTGCAAGTAACCCAGTTTTCTGAGAAATTGGTTAACCAGAGGTTGTTCGTCAGAAATCCCTGCGAACACACATAAAAAAACAAATAAGAATATATAGATGTCTTGTTTTATCAAGTAGCATCACTATTATAAGCAAAAAGTGGAAAAATATACCTTCACTTTGATCCATGTAATGTTGTTTGCTTTAGACCTTGGTACTCGAGCTTCTCTTTGTGATCGGAATACTTGTATTGCTCTAACAAAATAAAAACATATATTTAGAACGGTCTCACAGAAATAATTAAATATACAAATACACACAAATATTTAGAAAAATATAACTTACGTATCAACCATAACCTTCATAGCTGGATATTTTGTTTTATCACCATCTAACGAATTCAGAATATACACCACTTATATTGTAGGATTAATAGCAACCAACAATCAGTGACCACTATAAAATAAAACAAATGTTTAGATGGAAATTTTCTATGCAATGTCAAAATATGAAAAAATTATAATAAATGAAATTAGAATGAAAATCTAAATTGTGAAAAAGCCCAAGAAGAGGCTATCTTGGTCATCATCGGGGAGAGGGAGACTACTGTAGGGTTTCCAGATATGGCAATGAAGATTAAAGAGGAAGTTCAAAAATAGTGGGACGCAGGTTTCCTCGCCGTGACAAGTTATCCTCCATGGGTCGCCAACATAGTACCGGTACCAAAGAAAGATGGGAAGGTTCGAATGTGTGTTGATTATTGGGATCTCAACAGGGTAAGCCCGAAAGATGATTTTCGTTACCTCACATTGAAGTGCTGGTTGACAATACATCTCAGTTTGTCAGTGTTTTCATTCATGGACGGTTTCTCTGGGTATAACCAGATCAAGATGGCACATGAAGATATGCAGAAGACCACATTCATTACCCTGTGGGGTACTTTTTGTTACAAGGTAATGCCTTCTAGATTGAAGAACGCAGGGGCAACGTATCAATGGGAAATGTGACATTATTCCATGATTTTATTCATAAAGAGATTGAGTGCTATGTGGATAATATGATCGCCAAATCACGAGCAGAAGAAAAACACTTGGTAAATTTGAAAAAACTGTTTGAATGGCTGAGAAATTCTGATTGAGACTAAATCTGAACAAGTGCACTTTCACACTCCAATGACAGACAAATTTGGTTGTACATTCGAAGACTTAATGGATGATCTGCCCATATGGGAATATTATCAGGGAAATCCAAGTGACTTGCAATATTAGCTCGATGATTTACAAGGATTGCAGGACAAGACTTCCTCAACTTTGCACCACCAGAAGTGAATGTCATTACTGAAGATGATTCCCCAACTCCCATAGAAACGTGGGACACCTTGACACAACCAAGTGGAAAATACGATTATCTCGTAAAGTACATTGCTCCCGCAAGTTCTCACATCGATATCAAAAACATCCAATCAACTGGATGTGAAGAATCTCCTGAGATCATCAATGAAGAAACAACAAACAATTTCTCCCACGATTAAGTTGCATGCAAGGAAGACTCTGCGGATCATCCTTCACCGAAAATTAATGTCATTACACAAGATACTCCGGGAAGACAAGTTCCAGACTTCTGCATCTCCAACAGAGTTTGTTACGATTGGATATCTGTTGACGTCCCAAACATCGTTCACATTTGTAAACACCCCAAATTTTCCCTCCCTTTTTTTCTCACACCTTGGCTTGTGATCCTTCATGTTGCATTGCATAAGCATACCATCTCACACTGCATAAGTTATTTCACTGCATAAGCTGCATAACTAGGGTATGTGATCAGATGAATCTTAGAAGTGGTTTGAGCTATCTCAGAGGCCATGAAGCATTCCAAGAGGGTCCATGATTGTTCTATGATCATATCATGCCTCCAAGGGTTCTTGAAAGTCAAGAGATCACAAGAGATTGCAGAGCCACCCAGGCAGGCTCAGGGCTCCTACATAGATGACCAGAAATTAGGGTTTTGGGTTTGAGGACCTTACACTCAAATATTTTGGTCACTCTTGATTCTATTGGTCTATATATGGTATAAGGAACATGTGTATCAAATTTGAAGCAAAAACTCATTGTGGAAGTCATCTGATCAAATGGTGACTTGTTGTGCAAGAAAAGTCAGAATCAGGGCATCTGAGGCCACCAACAAGGGTTCCAAAGGATCATCATCATCAATTTGAGGTACTATGATCTTTATTTGATCTTAGGAATGCTTGGAAGTTCACAAGATTGAATAATTTTGAGCTAATGGAAAACTTGCCATTTTTGGACATGACTTGTAATGGAAACTTTCCATTTTGGGAAAGATCTTCAACCTCCTCTTTCTTGATCAAAAAGGTTTCAAATGAATTTTCTTCAAACATGAAATTTGTAGATTGGATCTTCCCATTTTCAAAAAGTACAAGAACTCCTCTTGATTCATCCTAGAACTCAAGATATGGCAAGTCAAAGTTGGGAAAAATCTTGTAATTTTCAAGTTCATGCCAAAAAGGGAAATTTGAAAAATGGTATTTCAGGCCTTTATGTGATATCTAATCCACTCAAATACATCATGCCATGATCAAACAACTTCTAAAGATCAGAATTGGGCCAAGAACCTAGGGTTTTCATGCCTTGCTTCTCAAGAAATGTCAAAGTTGTGATATTGCAAAAACCATACAAACTCTTGATCCAAGCCATACAACTCACAATTTTCAATCCAAAGGCCCTCCTTGAAGCCAGCTGAGGCAACCCAAGACCTCAAATCACTTCTGCCATGGCCCATGTGTCATACCCCAAATTTGTCCTACCATCATATTTATTATCGTTCAAAAAGCATATATTATTTTTGTTTGCTCAATCGAGATTGCATTCCGGTTTACCGAGTCATATGTTTAAAAATACCGGTGAAGGACCAATTTGGGATTAGTATCATCTTCTTTCGATTCTAAATTTTGTTTTTTATATATTTCATTAAAACTTTCATCCCATATTTCTTTTATTATAATCATTTATTATTTTTATTATTTTTATATTTCTATTATTATCACTTTTTATTTTATATTTATTATCACTTTTATTATCACTTTTATTAGTCTTATTTATATTTATTAGTCTTATCTATATTTCTATAATTTGTGATTAGTATTATTTTATTATTATCACTATTATTATAATTTGTGATTAGTATTATTTTATTATTATTGTCCATTATTACCACTATTATTGTTTATACAACCAGTAAGTAACCACTAAAAAATATAAAAAAAAACAAAAAGTGTGTCATAGAAGATCTCTCCTTTCCATTGGGTTTTGTGTTACAGCCTGTCCCACCTACACACACTCTTCATCCAACAATACACCTTTCCACCAACAATTCCGCAAAAGCCACTCGCAAAATGCAACAAATTCACAGCCTGTAAGTAGGATATTCCACTCCAATTTCATTATCAATTGTCCAACTTACCCTCTTTGACCCCATTATAAAACAAAACTTCTCATTAACAATAGAGGGGAGAGGATTTACAAGCAGTAAAAAAAAGGTATCATAAACCAAAACAACATCATAACCTTCATTTCAAAAATTCACCGAAAGTCATAAACCAGCAACCACCATCCGCCTTTTGCGAACCCACCTTCACGCATCTCTTCATCCTCCACCAATAAACCTTGTTCTTCATTTTTATTCATACAACAACACCATTATAAAAAAAAACAGAACCACACGATAAATCATCACAAACCAGAAATAAAAAAAAATAAAAAATAAGATGAAGGAGAGAGATTCGAAAAACTGCGAGAATCATCAAAACCAAACCTTCTTCAATCGTAAACAACCACAAATAATAGCGATTCAGATCCACTCACCGAAACCACACAAATCCTGAGTGAAGCACTTAAGAGTCGTGAATCGTGAAACCAACCGAAGACCCTTACCGCGCAGCCCCAAAACCGCAAACCACCGTTTCACCACTCTCCGCCCCAAATCCAAGCCGAACCACCTCCCAAATCCGCCGGCCATCCACCATCTCCTTCAGACCGCGATTCGAACACCGCTGAGAGTACCACGGGAGGCTTGAGAGAGTGAATCCGCAAGTGAAATATTGAGAGAAAACTGCCGCAAAGAGCCGTTGAGAGAGACTGAACCGATCGAAGAGAAAACATTGAGATTTGCGACGGCCGATGAAGCTTGGGGTGGGTTTTCTTTTTTCTTTTCTTGTTTTCATTTTCTTTTAACGGTGATGAAAAACGTTTAAAAGGAGACTAACAAATTTCCAAACACGTTGATGGTTATTTAACCCTCTGTTCCTTTTTTTATTTACTATTTTATTCCTTTTCATTTTCTAGTTTTTATTTATTTATTTTTCATTTATTTTTTGTTTTAATTCTTCATGAGATTCAGTTTGGGCTCTTAAAGCCCATGAGTCTGATTTGTTTCTATACATACCTTGCTGACCCTTTTGCACACCCTTGTTTCTTTTTTTTTTGGTGCTTACTTTTAATTTTCCTTGGTAAAATTTTGTGTTGTTAGTTTTTTTCTTGATCTCCTTTTATTATTATTAATATTCTAGATTGTTTCCATCTTAATATTTCCTAAATTTTTAAAGGGCCAATGATATAATAAAAGGCCGATTTTTCGCCCGATTTTAATCGGTGATATTCGGTCAATATGAGGTCCTCCTTGTATTTTTTTTTTTATTATTCTTCATTTTTATTATTTTTGCAAACAAACATGTAAATTAATTTAGTTTATATTATTATTCTTAACATTATTTAATTTATTTAATTATTCAATTTATTTTTTTTGCAATTTAATTTATTCATTTATTATCGCATTTAAAAAATTACGTTTCGACTCCTTATAGAATGATTCCAATTTTGAATCGATTCTAAGGTAGTTCACGAACTAAATTTCGACGCGTCCCAAAAAGGTCCAACGCCTTCGAATAGTTGCGCTCGATTAAAAGGTCCAACGCCTTCGAATAGTTGTGTCCCGATTAAAAGGCCGAACGCCTTCGAACCATTCAAAACACTGCACACACGCTTCCTCTTGGGCAAACTACAATGATACCATTTATTTCTCGCAATCCCCTATATTTATTTTGTACCCCTCTCCCATTACTTTGTACGCACTTTATTTTTCCGCATTTTATTTATTTCCGAATCCTTGGTCCAACGCCAAGCGATTGCACTTGTACACTCGCACCTTTTTATTTCGTTTCGTTTAGGATCCAACCTCCTTTGCGAGCCGAGCGCTTCGTGCCTCGCTAACAAACCACAAAAATAAACTCCATTTGCATTTACCCTCTAACCTCAAAAAACCAAAACGTTTCGATTAGATCCAAACCCTTGATCCAACGTCAAGAGGTCTTAGGAAATAAAACACTTTAATAATGCGAGAAGATCTGTACGCCACGAGCCTTAAGCGGTAGAAAGGAGGATAACGAGCTCTCGTTACTCGCTCCGATTATTTCGACGCAGGATGCTCGTCTTGTTTGGACGAGATAAAATATCCCTAGTCTTTAGTGCATTTCATCTCCTAAACCCTTTCATCGATGAAAGGTAATAAAATCAACATCCATTACCCTTAGTAGGCCGAACTACGAGGCTCTGACTTTCCCATTGCACACGGGAGTACGTAGGCACGAGGATCTCAATCCTTGCCGAGCACCTAGGTTCAATCTAACTTATAATTAAACTCATTTCCCTCTAGCAAGCAATTCGTTTAAGCATAGACATCCTTTCTCGTGCGTTAACTTAGATGGTTCCCATCAAGTACGATGGATGTAGGGGGTGCTAATACCTTCCCCCTGCATAACCGACTCCCGAACCCAGGCAATGGTTCCGTTGACCTTTGTCCTCATCCTTTTCTTCCCGGGTTGTATCTATATCTTCCCTTCCCCTCTTTGGGAATAAATAGAATTAGGTGGCGACTCTTCAGTCTGTCCGGCGCGTGGCTCCGTCCTTTCGGATCATGTAAGGTCGTATTTTTCGGGGTACGACACCATGCTTCAAAACTTTTGAGTTTTTGGCCAATGACACCATACCAATCCCACAATGCATATCCACTCCTATGAAATTGACACGTGCATCAAATAGTTGAGAAAGTTCTATAACTCCAGGACTTTGTTTTAGACCTTGTGTTGATGATCACGTAGTATGGAGCACCAAGAGATTTCTCTCTCGCGTGGCTCGATACGAAGATCTCACCACAAATAGATTCATAGGGCGGAGTCAATCAACCGTCATGCTTATGGCGCGTGTGATGAACAGCCATATGAGTTGATAACTTTGGGATCCCTAAACTTTAGAGTCTACCCAGTGAGTTCCTGATCCGAGTATCCTCCATCTGTACCTTGGACTCGTGAGATATGATCTTGAGATCCTGGATTCTGTCATTGCATATCATCTCATTTGCATTATTTGTTCATATTGCATTTCATTCCAAAGCCGAGAACTCATTTCATGTTCCTCCATCTTCAGTAAATCAGGCTGGTTTCTCGACACCCGTATCGAGCTAGACGCCCGTATTTAACTAGAGCCAACACTAGAAGACTGATGGACGTGATTCAAGAAGAACAAGCTGCCATGAGGGAAGAGATTGACTCGGTCAAGGGCAAGATTGACCAGATTTATGAGACTTTGCAAGCTTTGGCAAGAATGGAAGAACGTCGCGAAGCTGCTGCCGCGATGAACAATGCTCAAGTGCAAGGATCTACCTCACGAGCAATGCCTTCAGTTCCCGTTCCAAATCCCTTGGTCTACGGTTTGCCTCCAGGTTTCACTCCTGCTGTTGAAGAGGTCACGTCCCAACCAATACCTGCTTCTGGTGTCACTGTTGGTGCTATTCCTCAAGCTCAACCTATTCCAACTAAAGTCCAGTTTCCTCAAACTGAAGAGAATCATCAAGTTGAGTATGAGATGCATACTGCTATTCCAATCACCAATCCTCAGGCTGCTCAAGAGTCTGAAGCTATGAAGATGTGCCGCGAGTTAGCTGAAAAACTCCGAATCATGGAAGGACACAACTCAACTTCTCTGAGTGCCTCAGACATGTGCTTAGTTCCAGATGTTGTGATCCCTACTAAGTTCAAAATGCCAGAATTCGAGAAATACAAAGGCCTCAGCTGTCCTGAGCTTCATTTGAGGATGTACTGCAGGAAAATGGCCGCTCATGCTAAAGACGACAAACTCATGATCCATTGCTTCCAAGACAGCCTGTCTGGAGCGTCCCTAGAATGGTACATGCAACTCGAACGCAACAATGTTTGTACTTGGCTTGATTTATCTGATGCATTAAAAAAGCAGTACAAGTACAACACTGACCTTGCTCCTAACCGTACTCAACTTTAGAGTATGTCTCAAAAGGAAAGCGAATCTTTTAAAGAGTACGCCCAACGCTGGAGGGAGTTAGCTACCAGAGTTCATCCACATTTGGTTGACCGTGAACTGATCGACATCTTCATGGGTACCCTACAGGGACAATACTACGAGAAACTGATTAGCAGTGTATCTTCTGGATTTTTAGACATGGTGATGGTAGGAGAAAGAATTGAAGAAGGTTTGAAGAGTGGAAAAATCCAAGGAGGTTCTAGCAGCCAAACTGGAGCCAAGAAACCTTTCAACGGGTACAAGAAGGGCGACACAAATGCCATTTCTGCTGCAAGTGGGAATTTTCAATAGAGTGCACCTGCACCAGTTCCTTACTATCAGTATCCCTATGTTGCTGCTGCACAATATGCTCCTATGCCATATCAGCCAGTTCCTCCAATGCCTTATCAGCAGGCCTTCCAAGCTCTATTTCCGCCTCAGATGGCTCATCATCCACGTCCTATGGTTGCAGCTGCGCAGTATGCGCCCAATCCATACCAGCAACCGGCTTATCCACCACGACCTGGTCAACAACAACAACGCGCTCCTCAACAGCGTCCACCATATCAGCAAAGAGGATATGATAGGCACATTGATCCCCTTCCTATGATGTATACCGAAATCTTTAAGGTGCTAATGGCAAAAGGAACTCTTGTGTTGAAAGATATGCCACCTCAGACTGGCAATGCCCGGAACTATGATGCCAATGCTCGCTGTGAGTATCATAAAGGCGCACCAGGTCATACAATCGAGAATTGTCATGCTTTCAAACACTTGATTCAAGACATGATCAACTCTAAGGACCTCACTCTCACTCCGAGAAATCCAAATGTCCAGAGCGATCCGATGCCGTCACACGGTGCCAACAAGTGAAGACATCTGAAGGGGTTGTTGAAGACCAAGCTGAGTAGTCTCCAACTTTGAAGCATTCAATCAAGAGAAGTTCAATTCCTCAAATCAAGGCATCCAGTGCCATTTTATTTTCGCATTCCTATTGTTTTGTAATGTTTGTTTAAGTACTATTCGCTCTAAACATTGTTATCTGTACTTGGTTATGTTAATATTATGTTTATGCATGTTTTGAATCAATTTATTCGCATTCGCTCATATTTATTATTTATTGCAAAAATCACAAAAATATTTCCTCACTTCACTTTAGCAAATATTTGAGGGAGGATGATGAAAACGAAATACCCATAATTGTTGCGGTACGCTTTCGGATAAAATCTTGTCAATGATGTACAAACATTCTTTCAAATCCCCAAACACTGGAGATATAAGGAGTTAATCCCTAGTCAACCACTTCGAGCCTAGAAGTAGGAGTTTCTTTCGGATACAACCCTTACATTTAACTCGGGGCAGGGTAGTTGTTCAGTTAACTCGACTACACCTTCGAATCGCAAGATGAGACATCCCGTCAGAGGACCATCAACAAATGACTTGGCAGTCACAACATTCAAGCAAAAAAAAAAGAAAAGGAAAAAACCACTAAGTTGAGCACCCGAAGGGAGACGTAGTCGAAAAAGAAGAAATCAAAAGAGGAACCCAAATCCTCAGCAAAAGCAAACAAATATCAGTGACCACCAAATCAAGAATCAAAGGGTCACCAGCAAGAAAGATGACTGCCATTTCCGAGCGAACTTTAAAGCTTAGTCTTACTCTTGAAAAGTCAAAACAAATGCATGTGTAGAGTTAACTGAACATAGGACTGGAGAACAATATGAAGAAGGGTTGGGTACAAATCAAACTTTGAGCCTTATATCCTTTGTTTCTCAAACCATTAACCAGACCACGTTACAACCCTCGAAGACCTAATTGAGGCGCGATTTATTCTGAAAGCATGCTACCAACAAGGTTGCGTAAATTGACTCCCATATATTTGCTAATCTTCAATCTCGATTGCACATTATTCTTGCTGCATATTTTACTCACTTTCTAAATCAGCACTTCCTTTAGACTAACGGTCCATTCGTCACACTATCACAACATTCAAATAAATCGACTCTTTCAAAACTTACATGAACTTTACATTAACACTGCCATTTGTGTATGAACAATTTAATTGCAATTAGTGCTTGACATCAGTACAATCCCAACAAGAGGCAATCAAAAGAGAAAATTTGAACTTCATTGCCAACATGAATCAAGACTACCTCAGCAGTCCAATCAGGGACAAACTATCTTCAACAGCCCAATCAGGGGCAATTTATTTCAAAATCAGTCCAATCAGGGACGAAGCATCTTCAATAGCCCAATCAGGGGAAAATTATCTTCAACAACTCAATCAGGGGCAAGATCACCTTCAAAGGCTCAATCAGGGGCAGGTCATGTCGTGGCCATTGTCAAAGCTTCCCCATCAAATTCATTTCAGATACCCTACAGGCAGGGGCAAGAGAACAAGGAGCGAGTCTTCCTCTCTCTTCTCCCCAGCTTGAACAAGCAGATCTTGCTAAACATTAGCAATTGTTTAAAGCAAATCAGTTTTCATATGTCAATTAAGTCGCTTCGCTCGTCAACAGATAATCAAAACTTGGAGCATTCATATCCATCTTCTGACCATACGACGTCAAAGATCGAGTGTCGGGGAATCAAGCCTTTCACCCACCCAAAGTCCAATAATTATTGGCAACTACCAAACCAAAGTCCACCAAGCTGGCACCTTTCAATCGCTCATATGCATCATTACGCATCATCAAATGTCATAAAACATCATTTACATCAATCATTTACAACATACGCATCATATGCATGCCTAAATAAATAAGCTTTTTATTTTCCCCAACAGTTTCAATTTACATCTCAATGCATAAAACATTTGCATCGTATCTCCATCCTTATGGAATACCATTTCAAAACAATCAAGCATAATCGCATAGTTCAGGATCCAGGATCAACACAAGTTTCCGGTCCTTTCCCCAGCGGAAGTCAGGATCATATCAATCAGATTCCAGGCATCCTCATGGCGGATTCAATGGTCGTGTTTAAATTTCATTTGCCTTATCATCCTCTGGTGATAAGTGATTTTATTTTTTAGTTATATGCCTTATCATCCTTTGTTGATAAGTGAGTTTATTGTTTCTGTCTATTGCCTTATCATCCTCTGGTGATAAGTGATTTTATTTTCAGTCTATTGCCTTATCATCCTCTGTTGATAAGTGAGTTTATTTTTTCTGTCTATTGCCTTATCATCCCCTGTTGATAAGTGATTTTAATTTCAGTTATTTGCCTTATCATCCTCTGTTGATAAGTGAGTTTATTTTTTCTGTTTATTTGCCTTATCATCCTCTGGTGATAAGTGATTTTATTTTCAGTCTGTTGCCTTATCATCCTCTGTTGAAAAGTGAGTTTATTTTCAGTCTGTTGCCTTATCATCCTCTGGTGATAAGTGATTTTATTTTCAGTCTGTTGCCTTATCATCCTTTGTTGATAAGTGAGTTTATTTTTTTTTCTGTCTATTGCCTTATCATCCCCTGTTGATAAGTGATTTTATTTTCAGTTATTCGCCTTATCTTCCTCTGTTAATAAGTGATTTTATTTTCAGTTATTCACCTTATCTTCCTCTGTTGATAAGTGATTTTATTTTCAGTCTGTTGCCTTATCATCCTCTGTTGATAAGTGAGTTTATTTTCAGTATTTTGCCTTATCATCCTCTGGTGATAAGTGATTTATTTTGTCAATTTATTTCTTGCTGTGTCGCCCATTATTTTCTAGTTCATTTCATTTGCTATTTTCACAATTTCTTTGCCGGACAAATTTGGAGTCTGTTAATATCTAATTATCTTATACCTTGAAAGACTGAACGCGAGCCAGTTCATCTTACTCAGTTTAAGCCAATTAGATAGGGGCATCTGTCATACCCCAAATTTGTCCTACCATCATATTTACTATCGTTCAAAAAGCGTATATTATTTTTGTTTGCTCAATCGAGATTGCATTCCGGTTTACCGAGTCATATGTTTAAAAATACCGGTGAAGGACCAATTTGGGATTAGTATCATCTTCTTTCGATTCTAAATTTTGTTTTTTATATATTTCATTAAAACTTTCATCCCATATTTCTTTTATTATAATCATTTATTATTTTTATTATTTTTATATTTCTATTATTATCACTTTTTATTTTATATTTATTATCACTTTTATTATCACTTTTATTAGTCTTATTTATATTTATTAGTCTTATCTATATTTCTATAATATGTGATTAGTATTATTTTATTATTATCACTATTATTATAATTTGTGATTAGTATTATTTTATTATTATTGTCCATTATTACCACTATTATTGTTTATACAACCAGTAAGTAACCACTAAAAAATATAAAAAAACAAAAAGTGTGTCATAGAAGATCTCTCCTTTCCGTTGGGTTTTGTGTTACAGCCTGTCCCACCTACACACACTCTTCATCCAACAATACACCTTTCCACCAACAATTCCGCAAAAGCCACTCGCAAAATGCAACAAATTCACAGCCTGTAAGTAGGATATTCCACTCCAATTTCATTATCAATTGTCCAACTTACCCTCTTTGACCCCATTATAAAACAAAACTTCTCATTAACAATAGAGGGGAGAGGATTTACAAGCAGTAAAAAAAGGTATCATAAACCAAAACAACATCACAGCCTTCATTTCAAAAATTCACCGAAAGTCATAAACCAGTAACCACCATCCGCCTTTTGCGAACCCACCTTCACGCATCTCTTCATCCTCCACCAATAAACCTTGTTCTTCATTTTTATTCATACAACAACACCATTATAAAAAAACCAGAACCACACGATAAATCATCACAAACCAGAAATAAAAAAAATAAAAAATAAGATGAAGGAGAGAGATTCGAAAAACTGCGAGAATCATCAAAACCAAACCTTCTTCAATCGTAAACAACCACAAATAATAGCGATTCAGATCCACTCACCGAAACCACACAAATCCTGAGTGAAGCACTTAAGAGTCGTGAATCGTGAAACCAACCGAAGACCCTTACCGCGCAGCCCCAAAACCGCAAACCACCGTTTCACCACTCTCCGCCCCAAATCCAAGCCGAACCACCTATCAAATCTGCCCGCCATCCACCATCTCCTTCAGACCGCGATTCGAACACCGCTGAGAGTACCACGGGAGGCTTGAGAGAGTGAATCCGCAAGTGAAATCTTGAGAGAAAACTGCCGCAGAGAGCCGTTGAGAGAGACTGAACCGATCGGAGAGAAAACATTGAGATTTGCGACGGCCGATGAAGCTTGGGGTGGGTTTTCTTTTTTCTTTTCTCGTTTTCGTTTTCTTTTAACGGTGATGAAAAGCGTTTAAAAGGAGACTAACAAATTTCCAAACACGTTGTTGATGGTTATTTAACCCTCTGTTCCTTTTTTTATTTACTATTTTATTCCTTTTCATTTTCTAGTTTTTATTTATTTATTTTTCATTTATTTTTTGTTTTAATTCTTCATGAGATTCAGTTTGGGCTCTTAAAGCCCATGAGTCTGATTTGTTTCTATACATACCTTGCTGACCCTTTTGCACACCCTTGTTTCTTTTTTTTTTGTGCTTACTTTTAATTTTCCTTGGTAAAATTTTGTGTTGTTAGTTTTTTTCTTGATCTCTTTTTATTATTATTAATATTCTAGATTGTTTCCATCTTAATATTTCCTAAATTTTTAAAGGGACAATGATATAATAAAAGGCCGATTTTTCGCCCGATTTTAATCGGTGATATTCGGTCAATATGAGGCCCTCCTTGTATTTATTTTTTTATTATTCTTCATTTTTATTATTTTTGCAAACAAACATGTAAATTAATTTAGTTTATATTATTATTCTTAACATTATTTAATTTATTTAATTATTCTATTTATTATTCTATTTATTTTTTTTGCAATTTAATTTATTCATTTATTATCGCATTTAAAAAATTACGTTTCGACTCCTTATAGAATGATTCCAATTTTGAATCGATTCTAAGGTAGTTCACGAACTAAATTTCGACGCGTCCCAAAAAGGTCCAACGCCTTCGAATAGTTGCGCTCGATTAAAAGGTCCAACGCCTTCGAATAGTTGTGTCCCAATTAAAAGGCCGAACGCCTTCGAACCGTTCAAAACACTTCACACACGCTTCCTCTTGGGCAAACTACAATGATACCATTTATTTCTCGCAATCCCCTATATTTATTTTGTACCCCTCTCCCATTACTTTGTACGCACTTTATTTTTCCGCATTTTATTTATTTCCGAATCCTTGGTCCAACGCCAAGCGATTGCACTTGTACACTCGCACCTTTTTATTTCGTTTCGTTTAGGATCCACCCTCCTTTGCGAGCCGAGCGCTTCGTGCCTCGCTAACAAACCACAAAAATAAACTCCATTTGCATTTACCCTCTAACCTCAAAAAACCAAAACGTTTCGATTAGATCCAAACCCTTGATCCAACGTCAAGCGGTCTTAGGAAATAAAACACTTTAATAATGCGAGAAGATCTGTACGCCACGAGCCTTAAGCGGTAGAAAGGAGGATAACGAGCTCTCGTTACTCGCTCCGATTATTTCGACGCAGGATGCTCGTATTGTTTGGACGAGATAAAATATCCCTAGTCTTTAGTGCATTTCAACTCCTAAACCCTTTCATCAATGAAAGGTAATAAAATCAACATCCATTACCCTTAGTAGGCCGAACTACGAGGCTCTGACTTTCCCATTGCACACGGGAGTACGTAGGCACGAGGATCTCAATCCTTGCCGAGCACCTAGGTTCAATCTAACTTATAATTCAACTCATTTCCCTCTAGCAAGCAATTCGTTTAAGCATAGACATCCTTTCTCGCGCGTTAACTTAGATGGTTCCCATCGAGTACGATGGATGTAGGGGGTGCTAATACCTTCCCCCTGCATAACCGACTCCCGAACCCAGGCAATGGTTCCGTTGACCTTTGTCCTCATCCTTTTCTTCCCGGGTTGTATCTATATCTTCCCTTTCCCTCTTTGGGAATAAATAGAATTAGGTGGTGACTCTTCAGTCCGTCCTGCGCGTGGCTCCGTCCTTTCGGATCACGTAAGGTCGTATTTTTCGGGGTATGACACCATGCTTCAAAACTTTTGACTTTTTGGCCAATGACACCATACCAATCCCACAGTGCATATCCACTCCTTTGACTGATCTCATTAGTTTATACATTGCCTAAGGATCATAAAACACAATACTTGAAGCCTTGAAAGAGGCCAAGCATCAGATTACACAAAATCCCTCAAAAACTTCCTCTCTTCGATTCTCTCAAACCAGCCATCAAACTTCCAAAATTCTTTCATCAATCAACCACAAATCATCCATAGAACATTTCCCACCCATCACCATGGCCTGAAACACCCTAAAACAAAAACAGGATTTCTGCCATATCAAAACTGAACCCTTCAAAATAGCCCAAATAAACTTCATCCAAGCATTTCATTAGCACAAGGGGGACCAGAGGATTCATTTTGCATCAAGGAATGGCTCAGAAAGTTCATGTTTGAAGAACTTCAGTTCAGGTATCCATCAAAAACTTTTTTCTCAGAACTTTGATTTCTTGTTATAAAATGATTCTATATGCTTTGCGGATCATTCTGAGGTATTTAGAATTGAAAATGGTTGAGAAATGAGTGTGTATTGATGTTTTGAAATTTTTCCCGTAAAAATGTTTTGCTTAGATTCTCTTGATTCATGAAGTTTAAATGTTGTTTGTTGATTGATTCATGTTCTATGATATTTGGGGATCATTTTTGGGCAGGTTTGATGCGTTTTAGTGGCTTGTAGGTGAAGTTGGGGTTTGGGGATGGTCGGAGAAGATGACCGAAGCTTATCTCCGGTCACCTAAAAGTGTTTAGGGTTAATTAGGGTTTAGGTTGCCAGATTGAATGAGGACCCTTGGATTGTGTTTAGATTAAGTTTTGGATGGCTCAGATTATTCACTTAACCCTAATTATAATTAATTAACTAAAACTTAATTAATTAACTCAGATCAAACCAAGGCCAATGGATCACGCGCGAATCTCACTTTTAAACCTAGGCCCTTAGATCTGGTTACCTCAAGTCAAGCTGACTAGCAATCCTAACCCTTTATCCACCCTCCACGCAATTTGGGCCTCTCATTGTGTTTACTTTTCCTTTTTTGTTTTATTTATTTCATTTTATTTCACATTTTTTTTGAAATAGCAAATTAATTTCTAAAAATCTGATCTTTTACATTTTCATTCCAAATATTTTTCAGAAACCAAAAACATTTTTATTTTTAATTTTTGCATTAAAAATCTATTTTTAAATCATTTAATTGTATTATTTAATTAATTAATTCATTTTAATTAATTAAAAATACTTTTAGGTATTTAAATATCACAAAACAAATCATGAAGCATTCTTGAACATTTAGAACAATTTACAAACTCATTTTACAAATTTCTTTTAAGGTTTGATCATATTTTGACAATTAACCATGAATTAGGGTTTCCAAATTTCTTACTTTTCTAACCCTAACTTCAAAAATTCATTTCTGATTAACCAAGATGAGTTTGTGTATGGTTCTTTTTGAATTCTTTCATACATTGAATATAGTATCTAGGGAATTTAACGCATATTTTTGCATTTCATTTTCCATTTGTTTGGCATTTTTCATGGAAAAGTACCCAAAACCCTAGCCTAACTTAGAAAAACCATAACTTGACTTTGGTATAGCTTCTGGCTTCCATCTTTGGGGAGTGATCTTATGTGTGTTTAGGGTTCAATTGGTTGCAATTTCAAATTTTTATCATGTGTTTTGCTTCTGTTTTGATCATGTGCATCTCACCCTTTCTTAAAACCCTAATTTGCCATGTTCATTTGCATTCATCTTTGCATACCTTCATCATGTGAACTTGTCATGACATATCATGCATTTGTATGTCATCTTAGATGCCTTAGGACATGTGTTAACATTGGTTGATCATTGTTGCATCCATTTGGTATGTTTTGCATCCATTACATCTTATGTAGGTTCATGTGTTCTTAAGCTTCTAACATGCTTGTTTTTGCATCCATTACTTGTATGATCATACATATGCATTGTGTATGACTTTGCATCTCTCCATGACACATTTGCATATTGTATTCACATCTGGTTGGCATCATTGTGTCATACCCTAATTTTTGACCCTAAGATTTTTCGCATCTCATATGCATTCCGCATACAAACAAGATCACGTATTGGTTCATGTATTCCTTTTCGGTTGCAGGTCCTTGCTTTGCAGGGGATCACCATGCTTTTACTTGCTTTTATCTGTTTATATTCACTAACTTCTAACCAAAATACAAAAAATGTTGCAGTTTGTTTCTTCTTCTCTCTGTGCTGCAGGATTTAAAAGACAGGGCAGTGATTTCAATTCAGATACGTTTGTTCAGTCACAATTAGATTCAGATGGACGTTTGACCTAATCTTGGTCAAACTATCAAAATATTGTTTCGACTGCAAGTTGTTTGTGCCAATGTTTATTTCTCAGACAGTGCGTATTCAAAAGTTCAAGTTATGTTGCGTACGGAAGTCATTAGATTATCGAGAAGTGTTGCGTGTGAAGTTCGGTTGGTTCACTAGTTCATCAATGATTCATCTGTGGATTTATTTTCCTCAGTATGGTTTCGAATAATCAAGACAATTTTCAGACGATTCAAGTGGTTGTGGCTTAGGTGACAAAGTTGTGATCTATCCAGTTGGTTCAAGATTGGTTGTATCAATGGCTTGTAAAAAGATCAGGAGTGAATTATGGGCCTAAAACATAAAATCACTGCTTCATATCCATTATCATTGTCACCCAATTATTTTCTATCCATTTTCCTAATTCATACCAATTATTCATTTCTAATTTCACCAAAATTCCAAATTCCATCCATTAACCTTTTTTTCCGATTGAATTTTTTTTTTGTAAGTTCTAATATCCGTTTTATTCAATAAACTTTGTTTCCCATTTTTCTCGATTATCCGTATTCCATAATCATTTTTTTTATCCATTCTTATTCCTTTTAATCCAATTTCATTTTTTTACTATACATTTCAATTTTTTTATTCATATTTTACATTACCAAAATCCTAAAAAATGTTTAGTTCATATTGTTTTTATTCTTAAGCCCATCTCATTTGTTTTCTAAAAAAAAATTGATTGAAAAAAATAAAGAAAACAATTTCATCATCCCAATCATTTCGGCCCATTTTTTCTATCAGTCATCACCACACCTTTTTTAGCCATTTTCACTTGAAGCCATCCAATACTACCACAATACATCATCCACACGCTGACTTCAACTCAGCTTCACACAACAACAAAACATGTCATCACAAGCCTTCATCAAGCCAATACAGCTTCAGCTAGTTTCTCAGCCAACACCGCCACACAGCTAGCCAAGCTTCAGCAGGCCCACAACACGTCAAACCTCACGCAAGCCGCAGCTCAAACCTCACGCAAGCCAGCCGTAACAAACATCACGCAGACTGCTCCAAAACGCAAACGGAGGTTACACAAAACGCAGGCTGAACTTCGGTCAAAACGCGAGAACACTCCGCAAGCTTCAACATCAGCCCTGCACACATCACGCAGCCTCAAACGCAAGTCCCAGCTTTACCTTCAGCAAAAACGCACGTGAACAACACACCGTCAAAATGCCGCGTATCACATATCCAAAACGCACCAATCTTGAATCAAAATTCAGCAAGAAAACGCAGAGGCAAACACGAGAATCCCGTGAGCAATCCAAAACGCAGCAAGAACTCTCAAAACGACATTCAAATTCGTTCACTTCCTTCTATAAGTAGCACCCTTTCCCTATCATTTGTTCAAGCTTTGAAAGCCCAATAAATCCCTGCACAAATAATAAGAAAAGCTTCAATTTCCCCATTGTTGTTCCATCAATAAACCTCATCAATCTTCTTCAACTCTCTTTCAAACTTCAATTCCATAACCAAAACATTCATCTCCAACAACTTAATTTTTGCCTTCATTCCATAAGCTTTTCGCATCTCACACCTTTCAACATCAAAAATCAACAACAACAAATCGAAGAAGAAGAGGAATATGTTGTAGTTTCAGAAATTGAGAGAGGTATACGCTTTGACAGTTGTTCTTTTTTTTTCCGGCGGCGGATCTTTCTTTATGGCCGAAGGATTTGACTTTCTCCCCCTAAGCTATTGTACCGCCGCGGCTTTCTTGGAAGAAGAAGAAGCTTCAGCTTTTGCGTTTCTTTTCTTTACCTTTTGTTATTTATTGTTTTTGTTTTTGTTTAATAAAAATGGATTAATATGGTTTGGGCCTTGCATGAATAATTGGATCTAATTGCTAATCTACCACTCCATCTATTCCTGCGCCTCTTCCTCCTCTTTCTTTTAAATTTTGTTTCAATTTTTTTTGTTACTTTATTTTTTTTAAATCTTCTTTTAAACATTTTTTGTTTTATGATTTTCTGTTGTTTTCAATTTTTTTATCATTTTCTTTATCACATAAGATAAATTTCTATAATTTTTTTAAAGGTCTTTAGTGATTTCTTGGATTTTATTTTAATGACCATTTTCTTTAAATTTTGTTTATGACAATTTGTCCATATTTTCTTCATCCTTTTATTTTTTGGTCGATGAGATCACCGATTCGTAGATTATTGGTTTTCGAAGATGTTTAATCTTCATTATTTCAAATCTATGGATGAATGATCATTTGGATCATTCTCCATATTTTGCAATCGTGATAGGTTGCCTTCGATAATCCAATATTAAATCTCGATTAAGATTAAACCGTTACCTTTTCTTTTCGTGTGACATGTTTTCGGAGAATGATTCATTATATCATTTCTCTAACATGTATTAGCACAAATATTTTCCACCTTAATTGGTGGTGGCCGACCTCATTTGTAGGGTAATTACTTCGTAAATTACTCGGCGATTGCTTAACATAGACCTAAACTTGTCCCGATTCGGAATAAGATCCATTTGGACCTGGTTGCCTCGATTTTGGTTATCTTTTTGTGGTTGTGTTTGATTAAGTTCATCATACCATTTCTATGTAAATATTATAATACTATTAATATACTAACCATTTAAATTCAATCTCTCGCACCTTATCCTCTTTATTTCAATCTCTCGCTCCTTATCTCTTTTATTATGCTTCTATTATACTATATCATCCATCATATTGTTTATGTTTATATTGTTATGCTTGTGATTTTTCTTTTGTCCATTTGGACACAAAAACATTAATAAAGGATTAAACATCTAAAAGACTTGTGACTTTTAATTTCGGACTATGGCCACTATCCTTAGCATTGGACTTGGAGTTTGGACTTAGATTTTAGGATCTCTCCCTTTGCTCAAGTTGTGATGGATTGAAGACTTTGGCTCCGATTGAATTCATGTGTTTATGAAGATGGAAATCCCATTGTTCTCAAAGAATGTTCACCATGCGGTTTGATCGTTCTTCCTTTAACTTTTACATTCAAGTTTTAGGATAGTCCCTTCATCTCCTCCCACTTCTTAAATTTTCAAATCTTCTCCCTATTTTCAAACCTTTCTTTTTTTTTTCAAACTTCAAACATTTTCGCAATCAAACCTTGACTTAGGTCATGCGAATTTACCTTTTCATTTCATTTCTTAATAAATGCTAAACCACATAAGCATATCGAAACTTTCTTCTCAAAAACATTAAAAACATTCAAACTCATTCAATTGTTTTGTGCCCTCGTGCACGTTTCTTCTTAACCATTTTCATGTTTAGATATGATTCATTCTTTCTAGAGGAATTATTCGCTAAAGAATGACGACTTATCTTTACATTTTAAAATCAATTCAACTCATTGTTTCTTTTCACATTTTGTACCACGAACTACGAGGTATTGATCTCGCATTGCACTTTGTGGGTACGTAGTCATGAGACGTTCGTCTCTTCAAACACAAAAATCTTAAAAAACATTCCAATTCTCATCTCTTCAATATTTTTTCAAGTAAACCATTTCAAACCAAAAAAGCAGTAAATATTTCAAAGGACTCCCGTGGAGTACCACAGACAAATTGGGTGTGTAAAACCTTCCCAATTTGTAACATATCCCCTTACCCGTTCTCTGTTTGATTCTTTTAGCTTCTTAGCTTTTAGATTCATTAGGTTTTATTCGCTCTTTTTCCCTTTTCCATTTGGAATAAAATAAAAGCGCGGTGGCGACTCTGTTTACCTTGAGTTAAGTTAATCAATAGCTTACACTCATGATTTTACCGCTACAGAAAAGTGGCGACTCTGCTGGGGAGTCAATCTCTAAGTGGATTCGGCCTACTTTGATTTATTTATTGCTTTAGTTTGATTTATTTGTTACCTGATTGTTCTGTTTCGGTTTTGGTGATCCTCTGTGAGATAGATTCTAACCCGGATCTGAGTTTGAACTTATGATAGGACGGCGATATTCGAAGCGATACGCGATGGAGTAGTCCAAAGCGATATCAATTTGATAATCTCCACTCGGTTAGGCTCTCTTGGACTATCAATGTCATGATGAGTAATCATACGTGGCATTATTTTCCGACTTTGAGCTGATCATACTGAGGACCGTAGAACCCTTAACCAATCTAAGCCAATTTAGGAACGTAGTGCGGAAACTATCTGAGTGTAAACTTAAGGTGGTTGTCACGCGATACTACACTCGGACGAGGTTTATTTTAAGAATGTTATCGGTTGGGGAGTAATCCAACGTACCGATGATATTCTAAAGATGGCTATTAACTCCGGGAACCTCTGTTAGCACCCTTTTGGTTTTTTGCAGGTACAATGAAGACAAACCTTAGTACATGCCTGTATGGGTTGGTGTTCTGTTACCTTGACTCCATGCTCATGATCCGAACCTTTGAACCTGTGTGCTTTGCGTGATCTTGTTTGTGTTTGCTGCATCTACATACTCATCATGATCATCATCACAACCATTTTTCAAGGAAAATAATTCCGATTATTGCAAATATTGAAAAAAGTAAATATTCCTTTCTGTCAAGATTTTTTTCACGACCGTATTCTCGATGTTGACCATGTTTGCAATAATCGAGTTGTTTTTCTGAAACTGGAAGTGAACATTTCATATCATTGCATCCTCGCATATTCTTGTGTTCATCCGAGTTGTATGGGAACTCATCCCGGTTGTTTCTTTCTTCAGTTGTCTGTTGATCCGTCAAGCTGACTCCTCATCACAGATACGGTACTAGAGCTGCTAACAGATTGAGAGCTATCAGATTGAGAATGGAACACCAAGAACAACATAACATGGAAGTCCGGATGGAGATTGATGAGTTGAAGGTCGGTATGACCAGGCTCACTGAAATGATGCAAGTTCTGATTGCTCGAGGTGAACCACCTCAAAGGACTGTTATCTCTGAAGTTTTTACTGCTGTTGTTGACCCTCCTGTTGTTCAGCAACCGGTTTCTACTTGGCCAAAATATGGGTTACCTCCGGATTATGTGTCAGTTTCTGCTACTGCTCAAATGGGTGGTCCATCTGTTGTGCCAGTCTTTTCAGCTCCGACTTTTGTTGAACCTCAACCTGTTGTGCACACTACTGCTCAGACTACTTATCAGAATTCTCCTTTTTTGTACCAAGCTGCTGGTCCACAAGCTGAAAGTCAGGGTGAACCTGGATATATAGATGAAGTTAGAGAGCAATGTTTGACTCTTGAGAAGAGGGTAAGAGGTCTAAAAGGAAAGGATGTCTTCGGTGCTGCTGCGATAGACATTTGTTTGGTTTCCGACTTGGTTCTTCCTGATAAGTTCAAAGTTCCTGTATTTGAGAAGTACAATGGTCATACTTGTCCAAAGATTCATCTGCTGATGTATTGTCGCAAAATGGCTGCGCATGCTAAGGATGACAAGCTGCTTATTTATTGTTTTCAAGATAGTCTAAGTGGTGCTTCTATGAAGTGGTATGTTGGACTTGAGAAGAGTCACATTCGAAGCTGGAAAGATTTGTCTGATGCTTTTGTAAGGCAATATAAGTACAATCTGGACATGGCGCCTGACCGTCGTCAACTCCAAAACATGTCACAGAAAGAGAAAGAATCGTTCAAAGAGTACGCTCAGCGTTGGAGAGAGCTAGCTGCTCAAGTGGAGCCACCTTTGCCCGAGAAGGAATTAACCGGTTTGTTCATGGATACCCTTCAACCGTTCTTTTGGGAGAAAATGGTAGGAAGTGTTTCATCTGGTTTTTCTGATCTAGTCACTATTGGAGAAAGACTAGAGGAAGGTATCAAGAAGGGTAAGATTACTGTTCTAGTCTGGCCCAGATCCTCCAATTGGGTCAAGGAAACTGATCCAACAATCCTGCTCGATGTCGAGCACAATCATTAGAAGTGGTCCTCAGCCGACCATAAATAATCTGGTCACCACGAGGCTCTCTAACGACTAGTATTAACCGTTGCCTATCTTCACGGATCCCTCGATCCGCACCTCACAAAACGAACCAATAATCTTCCAGCTGGTCCCTTATATAAACCCTTTCATTTGAGAGGGTCAGGTATTCAATTTCTCTAACCCTGATACTTGTACTTGCCCACTCTTGCTCGGTTACTTACTTTAGCATCAGAGTGCCTTGCAGGTACAACCCCTTTTCTCCTCAACGACCATATCCATCCGCTCTCGAGGCCAGCCGCATCGGATCCTGATCTCAAGGTACGATCAGGTGGCGCCGTCTGTGGGAAACTGATTTCCCCGTTCTTCTTTCAAGATCCTCAAAGAACCAAAGTTTTAACAAGATCCATGGCTGCTCGGGACAATCAGGAAAATCGATCGAATGATGGTATGATTCTCACACAACGTGAGAGCAACATCCAACCTCCTCTACATGACGAAACGGTGCAAGACCGTCCAGAAGGGAAGGCGACATCACCTTCACCCGATCGCGACCAACCTTTGGAAAGTCGCCCGGAAACTCTTTTTCTTTCGACTCCTTCAGGGTCAGATTTCGCCGCATTGGCCGAAATCCTAAATCAAACAAACTTGCTGCTCCTCACTCATGGCGAAAAGATCGCCCGACTTGAAGATAATTCTCGTCGACCTCATTCTCCCGAGAGACCCCAAAGGGAGCATACTCAGTCTCCTGCGAGGAAGAAGAGGAGAGGACACACCGACGAATCAACAGGCAACAAACGCTTTCGTCAGTCTTCCCCACGACCCTCTCCCAGAAGAAAATCAAGGAGGAGCAGATCAAGATCTGCCTCTCCTCGAAAAACAAAGAAACATGATCATAGGTCTTCATCGCTCATTTCCAGCGACAATGAGGACGCTCGGGGTCCCCTATCGTCTGAAATTATGGCGGCCAAGCTCCCAAGAGGCTTAGAGAAACCCCCTCCGTTAGGCTCGTACGATGGGACCACCGATCCAGATGAGCACATTGAAAATATCGATGCACTGCTCGACTATCGGGGCGTAAGAGGAGCAATTAAATGTCGAATATTTCCTACAACGCTAAGGAAATGAGCAATGACATGGTACAAAAGCCTTGAGGCTGAATCCATCACGTCATGGAAACAACTTGGACGCACGTTCTCCAGGCACTTTACTGCATCAAGACGACACCCAAAAACAGAGGCTTCGCTCGAAGCAATAATCCAGGGGAGGGACGAGCCTTTACGAACTTACATCGAAAGGTTCAATAAAGAGGCGGTCCAAGTGTCCACGACCGACGACATGAAAAAATACTTGCTGGAACGAGGGCTACGCCCCTCGACCGATTTCCATCGGGCGGTCGGCATTGAAACCCCGGCCACCCTCGACGCGTTCTTACTAAAAGCCCAAGCTTACATCCAATATGAAGAAAAGCAGGCGGCCAGTTCAGTAAGAGACGCCCGACGCCGTGAAGACGCCAAACCACACCAAGTTGATGAACCCTCGACATCTCGTCGGGGAGGAGACAAAAGAAAGGATGATCGCTCCCGTGAACCGCGGGAGCACCGGGGACCTATCGGTCGGTTCCACGAATACACACCTCTCCTGGCCTCCAGGGAGAAAATTTTGTCTGAGTGTGCCAATTCAGAATTCAAATAGGCAGGAGTATGTTTTCCGAGGCAACAACCTAGCAAGCCCGACACGGATAAAACGAAATACTGCAGATTCCACAAGAGCCACGGACACAACACAGAGGATTGCATCCACCTCAAGGACGCGGTCGAAATCCTCATCAAAGACGGGCACCTGAAGTAATTCACCAAGTCCAGAGACAATCCTCGACAGGATGCACAAGAGACCCAGAAAGTCGAGGAAGCCGTACCCATCCCTGCAGATGCTAACATGCAGGTCGCCCTGAGCATTTATCGCCCGGAAGATTTCTTTTTACCAGATCGCACCAAGAGTCCGGGGTACCTCTCCTCCCATAGTCCATGGTAAGCTTTTCCTTCGGCAATGGTCATATCAGGAGGAGGCTTCAACAAAATCACGGTCGGCTCCGTGAAAAGAAAATTCGACCAGTTAATCGCCAAGGGGCCCGCGCAAAACGCCACCCTGGACCCACCAAGAGAGGGCTCTGTACCCCTTGCATTCTATCGGGAGGTACTCCTAGGAGGAGCACCCAACGCTAGCATCCCTCTACTCATCCGAGCGCGCATGGCAAACTTCGATGTAAGGAGGATCTTAGTGGACCAAGGTAGTTCATGCGACATCATGTACTCCCAGCTGTTTTCAACACTTCAACTAAACAAAACACATCTAAATCCATACGTCGGATCAGACCTGCAAGGTTTCAACGGAGCAGTATCCCGACCATGGGGCTATGTCGACCTATTTGTCACCTTCGGGGCTGGCGAGATATCCAGGACAGTTAGGGTCCAGTTCCTAGTTGTGGACTGCCCGTCGCTGTACCAATGCATACTAGGACGACCAAATTTGGCCGAGTTAATCGCTGTACCGTCCACCGTCCACCTGAAGATGAAGTACTACACTACTTCAGGTAGAGTTGCCACATTGCACGGAGACGTCGACGCTGCCCGCAGATGTTTCGAAGCAGCATCAAAAGGTCTCAGCTCGATATCATACCAACCAAGTCCCATGACATTGAATTCGCCGGATGTTCCCAGGGCTTTCCCTCAGGTAGATTCGATCGACCTAGACTGCAGGTTTTCAGATAGTAGCGAGAGCGTCCAGAGGCCAGCAGAGTCGTTATCCCGACCAATACCGGATGGAGACTTCGAACTGATTCCTTTGGGGGAGGACCCAGCCCGGTGTGTTAAAATCGGGGCACATATGCCCGAATTGGTGAAGCGACAGTTGGAAGCTTGCCTCAAAGGGAACGCAGACTTATTTGCCTGGAGCGCCGCAGAAATGCCAGGGCTCGACCCCGAAACAGCTTGCCACCA
The DNA here is from genome assembly GCA_963966055.1 of Lathyrus aphaca. Taxonomy (NCBI): domain Eukaryota; kingdom Viridiplantae; phylum Streptophyta; class Magnoliopsida; order Fabales; family Fabaceae; genus Lathyrus; species Lathyrus aphaca. Next base: position 143,415,862 of record OZ014519.1, read on the forward strand.
CCTCTCTATCGAGCCAACACATAAAGCAGTCGCTCAGTGCAGGAGGAAACAGTCGACCGAGAAGACCGAAGCTGCTGAATCTGCTGTTAAAGACCTCATAGAGGCTAAATTTGTAACCGAGGCCAGGTATACGACCTGGCTCTCAAATGTTGTACTTGTGAAAAAATCTAGTGGAAAATGGAGAATGTGCGTTGATTATACCGATCTCAATCGGGCATGCCCGAAAGATGCATACCCTTTACCTAACATCGATAAGTTGGTCGACAATTCGTCCGGTTACAAGCTGCTATCCTTCATGGACGCCTATTCAGGGTACAATCAAATACCCATGGCCGTGTCTGACAAAAAATACACGGCCTTCATGACCGAATCGGGCAATTACTTTTACAACGTTATGCCCTTCGGTCTGAAAAATGCGGGCGCGACATATCAACGCATGATGAACAAAGTTTTCCGAGCCGAAATCGGAGACATGCTCGAAGTATACATGGACGACATGATCATCAAATCTCAACAAGAGGCGGACCACGCATCCCATTTACGGAAAGTGTTCGACCAAGCACGAAAGTGCAAAATGCGCTTCAACCCTGAAAAATGCACATTTGGTGTCCGAGCAGGGAAATTCCTCGGATTCTATTTGACTGAACGAGGTATCGAGGCCAACCCCGACAGGTGTCGAGCGTTCGCGGAGTTCCCAACTCCCACTTCCAAAAAATCCATACAATCACTAAACGGGGTCATTACCTCCCTCGCTCGATTCGTGGCAAAATCCGCTCAACACGCTCTCCCTTTTTACAAACTCCTCCGTAAAGAGGCAACTTTCGAGTGGACAGTGGAGTGCGAGCTAGCACTATCCCACCTGAAAAAGGCACTAAGTGAACCTCCAGTCTTATCCATACCAGAAGACGGAGAGACACTGTACCTCTATCTTGCGGTCGCAAACAAAGCGGTAAGCGCAGCACTCGTGCGCGACCTACCCGAAGGACAAAAACCTGTATATTTCACAAGCAAAGCACTTCACGGCCCAGAAATGCGATACCTTCAGATAGAAAAGGTTGCTTTGGCCCTCCTTCTCGCAGCTAGAAGGCTACGCCATTACTTTCTGGCTCACACCATCATCGTAAGGACCGATCAACCAATAAGACAGTTGCTCGGTCGACCGGACATGGCTGGCCGAATGTTAAAATGGTCACTAGAACTATCTGAGTTCAATATCAAGTTTGAAGGAAGACAGGCTCTCAAAGCTCAAGCGCTGGCCGACTTCGTGGCTGAACTTACATTCACTGAGCAAGACCCGAAAGTTTCGTCCAGATGGGTTATTTTCGTGGACGGGGCATCTGGCCCGGAGGGCAGCGGAGCCGACATCATTTTGGAAAATGAAGAGGGGAACATCATTGAAGTGTCCCTGACCTTATCTTTCCCCACTTCTAACAACCAAGCAGAGTATGAAGCTTTCCTAGCGGGCATACGGCTCGCAACCGATCTGGAAGGAGAAGAGATCACGATCTGCACGGATTCTCAGTTGGTCGCAAGCCAGGTCCGAGGAGATTTCCAGGCCAAAAACGATAACATGGCCGAATATTTGGCCCTCGTTAAAGGCGAACTGAAACAGTTCAAGAGTGTGGAAGTCAAACACGTTCTGCGGGAAAACAATGCCCGCGCAGATATCCTGTCCAAACTGGCGAGCACTAAAAAGAAAGGAAACAACAACTCCGTCGTACAGAAATTTCTTTCCCGACCAAGTATCGGACACTCGTCAACCAGCATAGACATTAACGTTGTGGGCGACACGGGCTGCTGGATGACCCCAGTGTTCAACTATCTAACCAAAGGAGAGTTACCAACCGACCCGAAAGAGGCCAGTACTATACGGCGAAGGGCATGCTCGTATTCTTTAGTAGGTGGACGTATGTATAGTCGAGGATTCTCTACACCCCTCCTCAGGTGTGTAGAGGAGGAAAACATTCCACACGTACTAAGGGAAGTCCACGAAGGAATCAATGCACAGCATCCTGGCGGACGTTCATTGGCTCGAAAAATCCTAAGGGCAGGATACTACTGGCCCACCCTCCAACACGATGCAAAAGAGCATGTGAAGAGGTGCGACAAATGCCAACGACATGGAGACGTGCACGCAGCACCTCCATCCGAGCTAAAATCATTATCGTCACCCTGGCCTTTCGCGTGGTGGGGAATGGATATTTTAGGACCATTCGTCGTCGGGTCTGGTCAGAATAAATACCTAATTGTAGGTGTCGACTATTTCACCAAGTGGATAGAAGCTGAGGCCCTAGCCAAAATCACTGCGCTCAACATACTTCGTTTCTTCAAAAGAAACATCCTCGCCCGATTCGGGGTGCCCTTCGCCATCGTGACCGACAACGGCACTCAATTCACAAACAAACACTTCAAAGAATTCGTTGCATCAATGGGGACGAAACAACATTTCGCTTCGGTCGAGCATCCTTAAACTAACAGGCAGGTAGAAGCCGCGAACAGGGTAATCCTAGAAGGTTTGAAACGAAGATTGGACGAGCATAAGAAACACTGGGTCGAGGAGTTAGATAGCGTACTATGGGCATATAGGACCACACCCCACTCAACAACCGGAGAATCCCCATTTCGATTAGCATATGGGACCGAAGCGGTGATCCCTATAGAAATGCATATCCGATCGATACGTACGGAATCCCCCATGGAACAAGATGCTAATTCTGAAGCTATAAGAGACGAGCTCGACATGGTCGAAGAGGTTCGGTCGGAGGCCGCTCTTCGAGAATTCACTCTCAAACAGAAAATAGCCGCTCGGTACGATTCTAAGGTCATAAGGCGGACGTTTGAGGTAGGCAGCCTTGTCCTTAGAAGAAATCATACAGACCCCCGCGAGGGAAAACTAACGCCCAATTGGGAAGGCCCGTATCGTGTTCGAGCAAAAACCGAAAACGGAGCTTATTATTTGGAAAATCTACACGGGGAAGAGCTCGCTCGGCCTTGGAATGCCGAAAAACTCAAACAATACTATAGCTAAATCAGTCACCTTACTCAACTCCCAAGCAAGGAGAAAGGGAGACCGACGGAAAACTGCGTGCCTAGGTACGAGCACGACAACCCAAATATAACAAAGTCAAGCAAGATCTCTTTTCAAGCAAAAGAGAAGCTTGCCGCACGAACGGATACTCAAACGAGTCCGACGTTGCCTAAGTACCACGACCAGGTAGAACCCCAGCTCGCGATGGGACGTTCACGCCACGGAGCCCGGGCCATTATCTTGGCTCGGGCACCGATCGGGAATAAGACTCTCAAATACTGATTGGTCCCCCTAACCAACAGATCATCCACACTTCCCCGTATCCATTCAATTACTTCTAATTAATGCAAAGACACACACCAAACACTTAGTAAAAATAACAAGTAAACTATGTCCTCCGACGGACGCATTATTACAAGCAAACAAAATATACAACCGACCGTCAAGGTCAAACACATGACATTAAAAGAAAGAAATGCGACACCGAAGGGCCGACTTGTTCGGAGTTACAAATAAAGGGGGCCACGCCCCCCAAAACAGAAAATGCATTATAAGTTACAAAGGCACGCAGGCCATAAATTAATTATCCTCGCCCCCCGGGCGGCCTTCATCTTCACGAGCTTCCTCCTGGCCCAGCTGCGCTTCAGGTTGGTCAGGCTGAGCAGTCGACCCCCGCTGAGAGTCTGCCACCACCAAATCTGAGGGGACTACGATTCGGCCATCCACCACCTTGTAAAGATAGTTCATGCGACCAACGTCCAAGGCTATATCAGGGTGGAGAGCTTTCATCTGGTCCACCGCATTCTGGAAGCTAAGCTCAGTTGATGCGTTCAGATCTTCCATGTCTTGGTCGATCCGAGCAAGAAACTGAGCCCTCGTCACCAGATGCTTGGTATCCTCATCCTCGTCCTCCTTGGGGTAAAAGGCATCCTTCAGTTTCTTTTTTTGCTCAAGCACCCTCTTCTTGTCGACCTCCAGTTTGGCGATGACTGCAGCTCGTTCGGTCGACTCTTTGGTAGCAGCTTTAACCTCCTCAGTGGCCGCTGTCAGCTTAGCCTCAGAAGCAGCCAGCTGCTCCTTAAGCTTGTTGTTCTCCCGCTCCAGAACAGGAGCCCCTTCGGCCGTCAGCCAGGCCATTGTCAGGACCCGCATGACTGTGCTCGCGTCCTGAGCCAGAGAAAGCCGCCGAGCAGGACGGTCCATCCCCTCCAAAAACAGAGAGTCCGCACGATCCACCTCCATGCTGGTCCCTTCAAAGAAATTGCGAACCACAAAACATAGGGGTATCCCATGCTTTGGCTTTGGAGGAGCTCTGGCCGTTAAATCTACAGTGGCCACCGATTTGTGTTTCTTCATTAAAGAGCCAGTCGATGCGCCCGGCGAACCCTGGACCAAAGGGCCTGACCCCGAACCACTCGCCTCGGTCAGCTTGGTCTGCACGACCCTTGATCGTTTCCTTTGTTGCTGAACCAAACGCTCGTGGATTTTATCCAAAGGATTCGTCAAGGAACCTGAAAAAAGAATAAGATCAAATTAGTCACAAGCAACAAAATTAAACCAAGAATTTAACGAGCGCAGATAAACGGATACCAAAGAAGTCGGACACTTCCTGCCCGTTACGACAGGCCAGCAACTCAGTAACGTTAATCAAGGGACGCTCCACAGCTTCCCCCCCATCTTGATCAACCATAACCTTCCCATCTCCGTCCAATAGAGGGGTCGGAGTAAAGGAGACTATTAATTTTCTGAAGGCCTCAAAACTGGCCGCATCATCATCATTCAATGTGTCCCCCACTTGAACGAACTCCCCCACGGGTTTTTCATAGTGAGCATGACTCCAAGAAAAGGGGAACAGCCACAGTCTCCTCGGAATCACCTGACCCTGGTCGTCGAGCTTAGGCTCGTCATTCTCGTCAGTATCTATTCCAAGAAAGCTCATAGCTCTCACGGTCGCCGCGCTCGCGGGCTTTATCAGGAAGTAGTCAGTTTTAAAAGCCCGGATAGATTCTGAATGGGCCTTAAAGATTTTGGTCTGCTGCTTGAAAGACACAAACCCCTTTCGGTCAGTTCCTCGCCCAACTTGGCGCTGTAGGGAGAAGAGGCGGAAAAAGAGGGGAAGAGTGGCACCAACGCCCAGATAGGCGCACGTCATCTCGAACGCCCTCAGAAATGCGTACGAGTTGGGGTGTAACTGGGAAGGAGCTACACAGAGATGCCCGAGCACGGCGTTCACAAAGTCGCTGAAAGGAAGTGTCACCCCCAGGACTGAAGTTGCATATTCGTACATGGAGAACGCCCGACCACGCAAATCTGAGAAGATACGGTCGTCGTCTCCCGGGCATGTTACAACCCAATCAGCTGGATCCCCAACAACTGGCAGCGGCTCCGATCGAGGTCTCGAGAATGAAGACACCTTGTCCAGCAAATCTTCCATCACCCATTCTTCGGGCGAGACCCTCGTCTGGTCAGGACACTGAGGCGAATCCGTCGACGGTCCTGTAGCACTTGTATCTGAACTTTCCGAGGAGCTCCCGGAGTCTGAAGGTATGGATGTAGACGACCCTAAATTTCCCGAGGAAGTCTCCTCAGAGGGCACATCCAGCGGATTCACGAGCGAGTTTTCACCTGAAAAGCAGAGGAAAGGCGTCAGTGAATTCGATTAAGAACATCAAATCCACCCTTCCACCGCTCGACAAGTGAAAAGGCGCACATCAACTCAGAAACTATGTCCCGAGCTGTAGCCCTGGCTGTCCATCGCTCGGAGCAACGGCTGACGCCCAATATTATGTATGTCAAAGATCTAACCTAATATCCATCAAACCCAAGTCTAAGTCGACCAATATTTACGTCGACCCTAAAGTTAGGGTTTACAACCGACCGGCTACGGTGGCAGAAGTTTTGAGGTTTACTAATTCCAAATCTAAAATCTACCGGTAGAATCATCCTAAACCGCATGCATTTCTACAAAACCTAAGCTATAAACACCTAAAGAGAAGAAAAATAACCGTACCTTGAGCTTGAGAAGACATTCTTGAAGAAAATGGGCTTCTGAAAGTGGTGGTCGGTAAGAAACGGCGGTGGTCGACGGCTGAGACAGCGGCAGTTGAGCGAGCAGGGTCTTGAGGAAGAAGATGAAGCGAAAAGGTCAAAATTGGCCCTGAGAATCCTATTTATAGGAAGGGAAACACGTGCACACGCGCGTGACCCCTACACGCTAGCCCCTAGGCTAGCCGTCAAATCATTAATAGGCGCGAATCTCCAGATATTCCAACTTTTCGTTTCACATTCTTCTGCCGAGCAACGCATCATCTGCCCGTTCTCAGAAGATCGACAGTGTAGATTCCTGACCTTGACGTTACACCTCGCCGAGCACAATATCACTCTTAAGTCACTGCTCGACAGCACGAGCAATGACTTGGGGGGCTCCTGTTCTGGTCCGGCCCAGATCCTCCAATTGGGCCAAGGAAACTGATCCAACAATCCTGCTCGATGTCGAGCACAATCATTAGAAGTGGTCCTCAGCCGACCATAAATAATCTGGTCACCACGAGGCTCTCTAACGACTAGTATTAACCGTTGCCTATCTTCACGGATCCCTCTATCCGTGCCTCACAGAACGAACCAATAATCTTCCAGCTGGTCCCTTATATAAACCCTCTCATTTGAGAGGGTTAGGTATTCAATTTCTCTAACCCTGATACTTGTACTTGCCCACTCTTGCTCGGTTACTTACTTTAGCATCGGAGTGCCTTGCAGGTACAACCCCTTTTCTCCTCAACAACCATATCCATCCGCTCTCGAGGCCAGCCGCATCGGATCCTGATCTCCAGGTATGATCAATTACCAATTATGAATCTCCCAATGCTGCAAGAAAGTCTTTTGGGAACTTTCACAAGAGAAGAGATGGTGATGCTTATGCTGTTTCAACTGAGAGGAGGCCTTATCACCGCAACAACGATATGTTCAACCATATGTAGCTGCAATCGCTCCTGTTATTAAAACTCCACCTGCTCAAACTCAACCTCAAGTTCAAGCTCAACCAGCTCAAGCTCAAGTTCAGATTCGAGCTCAAGCTCAGGCTCCTCATCCTGTTGCTGGACAAAATCAGTATCACAATAGGCCAAACTTTGATCCGATCCCGATGCCTTACACTGAGTTGTTTCCTTCCTTGATTAAGAGTGGTTTAATTACTACTAGGCCTCCGCCTCCGCCTCCTGTTCCAAATCCTCTTCCGGTTGGTTATAGATCGGATCTTCACTGCGAGTTTCATCAAGGTGGAACTGGTCATGACTTGGAACATTGCTTTGCACTGAAGGCTAAGGTGCAAGAACTTATCAGGAACAACATCCTTTACTTTAATGATACAAATCCCAATGTTGTCAACAATCCTTTGCCGAAGCTTGGGAAGTGAATCTTCTAGAAGACTTCAATTGTCAATTTTTCTTCAAGGCCAGAATATCAGACGGGACAGCTCATCCTTGTTGCTGATGGATCACTAGGCCATTGTTTCTTTATGTTTGCAATTTTCTTCAATTGTATTGACTTGTTTGCTTTTAAATTTATTTGTACTTTCATGTTGGTTTTAATGAAATGAGCATTGCTTTGTTCTGATTCAATTTCATTTACTATTTGCATCTTTATGCTTTATATCTCAAAGTTCATTTATCTTTTCTCAAGCTTTTACAATGATTGGAGGGAGGATGATGAAAACGAGATACCCATAATTGTTGTTGGTATGCTTTCAATTGAGACTTGGCTGATGATATACAGGCATTGTTTCAAATCTCAAACACCGGAGAAATAAGGAAGTTAATCCCTTGTCAACCCCTTTGAGCCTTGAAGTTGGAGTTTCTTTCTATTCGAAAAAACCCGCAATTTTAACCTGGGGATGGGTAGTTCTCAATTAATTCGAATGTGCATTCAAGTACAAGAGAATCATTCAAGACACCTTTCAATAAAGGTCACAATCTCAAGCTTTCCTTCACACACATCAAAGAAGTGTTGAAGATTTCTCAATTCAAAAGCCAATGATGGTTCGTCGTAATCATTAAGCCATGCAGTCATTATCTTTAAAAAAAAATGATATTAAAAAAATTATTATTGAAAAAATCAAAACCCGCTAAGTCAAAACCTATGAAGGAGACTTAGGCAAAAAACTGGGGCATCCCGCTGGCTGTAAGTTGAAATGACACAGTTCAGGAAAAAGTTAGAGATAATAAAAAGAACGATTTGTCAAGAGGTCATCAAAATCCTCAGCAAAAATAAGTTGAGTTGACCGATTTTCTCACCAAGAAATAACAAAAGGAAAGATGTGACTGCTATCTCAAAGTCCTTTGGCTTATGAACCATCTTCATCTGTGCAATCCCAAATGTTTTGGAACTTGGATGCATAGGCTGAGTCAATTGAATGTAGGAATGGAGTTCATTATGAAGTTGGGTTGGGTACAAATAAACTTTGAGCCTATATCCTTTATTTCATAAACCGTGAACCAGGCCATGTTACAACCTTCAAAAGTCCTAATTGAATCCAGGTTTCTTTTGAAAAGCATACTACAACGAGGTTGCGTAAACTGACTCCCAAGTTCGTTACCAATCATTTGTTTTCTTACCTTTGCTTTATCTTTAATTTTGTCTCAACCGCCATTTTTTGGCAATGTTTTCATTTACTTTACATCAATAAATTTCATTCAAAAAAATGATTCTTGATTTCAAATTTTGCATTGAACTTTGCAATAAAATTACCAGGTTTGTACAGACACTTTTTATTTGCAAATAAACTTTCCGCATCAAGGAATTTTCAAACAGTTAAGAAATTCGGTCAGTGATCTTGTCGGGGGCAAGTTCTTCTCAGTTCCTATGGTTCAAGGTTGGCTGTTCAGTGCAAGTTGTTCTCAGATTTGGTTAGTCAGAAGATTCTCTGCAAGTTTCATATTGGGTTATTTTCTCAAGGGCTGAAGCCATGATCAGTTTATTCTTCTCAACAGTTACTTCAAAGATATGAGTATTTTCTCCGACAGTAATTAAGAACTGAATCCATTATCAGTTTATCTTCACCAGTCGTTGAACTTGGGGCAATCTTCTTCAAGAATCCCCAAGCAGCTTTGCATGACTTCTCTCAAAAGATTTTCAACTTGATACAGTTTACTGGTGTGACAGAGATTTGTTCAGCCATAGCATCTCTAATATTCGAGCAAAATGGCAGTGATCTCTGTGTTGAGGAATCAGTCTTCCATCTTTTTCACTCCTCTAAGAGTCTAAACTGGTTGTCAGCATTTTGCTCTCATTTTATTTCCTTGGGTGTGTTATTCCCGGTCTGGTTTATGTTTGCATAGTTGAGTGTTTTAGTCCTCATTATGCATTTTCTCGGGTGTGTTATTCCCCAGTTTTGTTTACGTTTTCATATTTGAGTGTTTTAGTCCTCATTATGCGTGTTCTTGGGTGGTTTAGTCCCCATTTTCGTAAATGTCCGCATACTGAGTGTTTTAGTCCTCATACGCATTTCTCGAGGTCTTGTTGTTTTCAACTTCTTACTTTGTGATTCAAGTCCAACTAACTTGGCATTTGTCTGTCTCTCCAGAACCTTTTCTTCACCTACTTGTTGTTTCTCTCAGATATGACACCCTTTTATCCGATTGCCATTCTCGGATGTCCATAGTGAAGTCATCATTGATTTGATGTACTGTCCCAGACCTTTTCCCATCTCATTCAGTTCTGTTCCTGAATGTTGTGATTCACATTTTATCTGATTGCTATTCTTGGATGTTGTGATCACTCTCTTTCCGATTGCCATTCTCGGATGTCCATAGTGAAGTCATCATTGATTTGATGTACTGTCCCGGACCTTTCTCCCATTTCATTCAGTTCTGTTCCTGAATGTTGTGATTCACATTATCTGATTGCTATTCTTGGATGTTGTGATCACTTTCCTTCCGATTGCTATTCTCGGATGTCCATAGTGAAGTCATCATTGATTTGATGTACTTTCCCGAACTTTTCCCATTTCATTCAGTTCTGTTCCTGAATGTTGTGATTCACATTTTTATCTGATTGTTATGCTCAGATGTTGTGATTACCTTTTTCCGATTGCCATTCTCGGATATCGCTAGTATAGTCAGTAATGTCATCCTTGGATGATTCTGGTGTACTTTTTCGTAATTGTTTCTCACTTCATTCAGTGTCATTCTTGGATGTTGTGATTCTTTCTGTCCGATTGTCATTCTTGGACATTTTCATCTCGGCTGAGCCATGTGATGGTCTCTAGCATGTTGTTTTTCCTGTCGGAGTTTCATGTTCCTTATCCCCAGCGCTTATTTTATTTCTCGTGGCGTCTTGTCCCTCACGGTTTTCTCTGCATTTCATATACATGTCATATCATCTCATAATTTTCTCATAACATTTCATATGTTCATGTACTTCTCATATTGCTTTCATAACATTTTCATATGCTTCATATCATTTCCATATTATTTCCATATCATTTCATATCGTTCATTTCATTTCATTCCATTTTTTGGCATCTTAGGATCAACAATTGGGTTTTTTGATATTTAAGTATCTTCCATCTTGTCGAAACGAAGATTTCAATCTTCATTATCTCTAGATTGAAGAAACTTAAATAGGGGCATCTGTCATACCCTAATTTTTGACCCTAAGATTTTTCGCATCTCATCTACATTCCGCATACAAACAAGATCACATATTGGTTCATGTATTCCTTTTCGGTTGCAGGTCTTTGCTTTGCAGGGGATCACCATGCTTTTACTTGCTTTTATCTGTTTATATTCACTAACTTCTAACCAAAATACAAAAAATGTTGCAGTTTGCTTCTTCTTCTCTCTGTGCTGCAGGATTTAAAAGACAGGGCAGTGATTTCAATTCAGATACGTTTGTTCAGTCACAATTCGATTCAGATGGACGTTTGACCTAATCTTGGTCAAACTATCAAAAGATTGTTTCGACTGCAAGTTGTTTGTGCCAGTGGTTATTTCTCAGACAATGCGTATTCAAAAGTTCAAGTTATGTTGCGTACGAAAGTCATTAGATTATCGAGAAGTGTTGCGTGTGAAGTTCGGTTGGTTCACCAGTTCATCAATGATTCATCTGTGGATTTATTTTCCTCAGTATGGTTTCGAATAATCAAGACAATTTTCAGACGATTCAAGTGGTTGTGGCTTAGGTGACAAAGTTGTGATCTATCCAGGTTGTTCAAGATTGGTTGTATCAATGGCTTGTAAAAAGATCAGGAGTGGATTATGGGCCTAAAAAATAAATCACTGCTTCATATCCATTATCATTGTCACCCAATTATTTTCTATCCATTTTCCTAATTCATACCAATTATTCATTTCTAATTTCACCAAAATTCCAAATTCCATCCATTATCCTTTTTTTTCGATTGAATTTTTTTTTGTAAGTTCTAATATCTGTTTTATTCAATAAACTTTGTTTCCCATTTTTCTCGATTATCCGTATTCCATAATCATTTTTTTTATCCATTCTTATTCCTTTTAATCCAATTTCATTTTTTTATTATACATTTCAATTTTTTTATTCATATTTTACACTACCAAAATCCTAAAAAATGTTTAGTTCATATTGATTTTATTCTTAAGCCCATCTCATTTGTTTTCTATAAAAAAATTGATTGAAAAAAATAAAGAAAACAATTTCATCAGCCCAATCATTTCGGCCCATTTTTTCTATCAGTCATCACCACACCTGTTTTAGCCATTTTCACTTGAAGCCATCCAATACTACCACAATACATCATCCACACGCTGCCTTCAACTCAGCTTCACACAACAACAAAACATGTCATCACAAGCCTTCATCAAGCCAATACAGCTTCAGCTAGTTTCCCAGCCAACACTGCCACACAGCTAGCCAAGCTTCAGCAGGCCCACAACACGTCAAACCTCACGCAAGCCGCAGCTCAAACCTCACGCAATCCAGCCGTAACAAACATCTCGCGGACTGCTCCAAAACGCAAACGGAGGTTACACAAAACGCAGGCTGAACTTCGGTCAAAACGCGAGAACACTCTGCAAGCTTCAACATCATCCCTGCACACATCACGCAGCCTCAAACGCAAGTCCCAACTTTACCTTAAGCAAAAACGCACGTGAACATCACACCGTCAAAATGCCGCGTATCACATATCCAAAACGCACCAATCTTGAATCAAAATTCAGCAAGAAAACGCAGAGGCAAACACGAGAATCCCGTGAGCAATCCAAAACGCAGCAAGAACTCTCAAAACGACATTCAAATTCGTTCACTTCCTTCTATAAGTAGCACCCTTTCCCTCTCATTTGTTCAAGCTTTGAAAGCCCAATAAATCCCTGCACAAATCATAAGAAAAGCTTCAATTTCCCCATTGTTGTTCCATCAATAAACCTCATCAATCTTCTTCAACTCTCTTTCAAACATCAATTCCATAACCAAAACATTCATCGCCAACAACTTAATTTTTGCCTTCATTCCATAAGCTCTTCGCATCTCACACCTTTCAACATCAAAAATCAACAACAACAAATCGAAGAAGAAGAGGAATATGTTGTAGTTTCAAAAATTGAGAGAGGTATACGTTTTGACAGTTGTTCTTTTTTTTTCCGGCGGCGGATCTTTCTTTATGGCCGAAGGATTTGACTTTCTCCCCCTAAGCTATTGTACCGCCGCGGCTTGCTTGGAAGAAGAAGAAGCTTCAGCTTCTGCGTTTCTTTTCTTTACCTTTTGTTATTTCTTTTTTTTGTTTTTGTTTAATAAAAATGGATTAATATGGTTTGGGCCTTGCATGAATAATTGGATCTAATTGCTAATCTACCACTCCATCTGTTCATGCGCCTCTTCCTCCTCTTTCTTTTAAATTTTGTTTCAATTTTTTTTGTTACTTTATTTTTTTTAAATCTTCTTTTTAACATTTTTTGTTTTATGATTTTCTGTTGTTTTCAATTTTTTTATCATTTTCTTTATCACATAAGAAAAATTTCTATAATTTTTTTAAAGGTCTTTAGTGATTTCTTGGATTTTATTTTAATGACCATTTTCTTTAAATTTTGTTTATGACAATTTGTCCATATTTTCTTCATCCTTTTATTTTTTGGTCGATGAGATCACCGATTCGTAGATTATTGGTTTTCGAAGATGTTTAATCTTCATTATTTCAAATCTAAGGATGAATGATCATTTGGATCATTCTCCATACTTTGGAATCGTGATAGGTTGCCTTCGATAATCCAATATTAAATCTCGATTAAGATTAGACCGTTACCTTTTCTTTTCGTGTGACATGTTTTCGGAGAATGATTCATTATATCATTTCTCTAACATGTATTAGCACAAATATTTTCCACCTTAATTGGTGGTGGCCGGACTCATTTGTAGGGTAATTACTTCGTAAATTACTCGGCGATTGCTTAACATAGACCTAAACTTGTCCCGATTCGGAATAAGATCCATTTGGACCCGGTTGCCTCGATTTTGGTTATCTTTTTGTGGTTATGTTTAATTAAGTTCATCATACCATTTCTATGTAAATATTATAATACTATTAATATACTAACCATTTAAATTCAATCTCTCGCACCTTATCCTCTTTATTTCAATCTCTCGCTCCTTATCTCTTTTATTATGCTTCTATTATACTATATCATCCATCATATTGTTTATGTTTATATTGTTATGCTTGTGATTTTTCTTTTGTCCATTTGGACACAAAAACATTAATAAAGGATTAAACATCTAAAAGACTTGTGACTTTTAATTTCGGACTATGGCCACTATCCTTAGCATTGGACTTGGAGTTTGGACTTAGATTTTAGGATCTCTCCCTTTGCTCAAGTTGTGATGGATTGAAGACTTTGGCTCCGATTGAATTCATGTGTTTATGAAGATGGAAATCCCATTGTTCTCAAAGAATGTTCACCATGCGGTTTGATCGTTCTTCCTTTAACTTTTACATTCAAGTTTTAGGATAGTCCCTTCATCTCCTCCCACTTCTTAAATTTTCAAATCTTCTCCCTATTTTCAAACCTTTCTTTGTTTTTTCAAACTTCAAACATTTTCGCAATCAAACCTTGACTTAGGTCATGCGATTTTACCTTTTCATTTCATTTCTTAATAAATGCTAAACCACATAAGCATATCGAAACTTTCTTCTCAAAAACATTAAAAACATTCAAACTTATTCAATTGTTTTGTGCCCTCGTGCACGTTTCTTCTTAACCATTTTCATGTTTAGATATGATTCATTCTTTCTAGCGGAATTATTCGCTAAAGAATGACGACTTATCTTTACATTTTAAAATCAATTCAACTCATTGTTTCTTTTCACATTTTGTACCACGAACTACGAGGTTTTGATCTCGCATTTCACTTTGTGGGTACGTAGGCATGAGCCGTTCGTCTCTTCAAACACAAAAATCTTAAAAAACATTCCTCTTCTCATCTCTTCAATCTTTTTTCAAGCAAACCATTTCAAACCAAAAAAGCAGTAAATATTTCAAAGGACTCCCGTGGAGTACCACGGACAAATTGGGTGTGTAAAACCTTCTCAATTTGTAACCTATCCCCTTACCCGTTCTCTGTTTGATTCTTTTAGCTTTTTAGCTTTTAGATTCATTAGGTTTTATTCGCTCTTTTTCCCTTTTCCATTTGGAATAAAATAAAATCGCGGTGACGACTCTGTTTACCTTGAGTTAAGTTAAGCAATAGCTTACACTCATGATTTTACCGCTACACATTGCATCTTCATTTTCCTTATTTCCTTTTGTTTCATATCTTATGCATTCATACTAACCATTTCAGGGGTTTCAGGTAAGTTGTTTAGGATGTGGATTTTCCTCCACATCTAACCTCTTCTTATCTTTTCATTTGCATCTTTATTTGTCTTTAAGTGAGTTTGACTCACTTATGCTCTCCTTTGCTCCTTTTCTTTCTCTTAGGTTACTTAACTTCTTCAAGAAGTAAGTAACCTATTCTCCTTTCTCTTCTCTTTTCATCTGCTTCTTCTTCCTTGGTGGCCATCTGAAGAGCTTTTCTTAAGCCTCACAAACCATAGGAATATCCAAGCATGATAACTTTAGGGTTGTACATAGTCTCCCCTAGTTTTTTACCTTTGATTCTCCTTGAGTCTCTGCTTCTCATCTCATAATCAAGGCTAAACAGTTAAAGTTTTAAGACTATGAATTCGGGTTATGTCTGTATCCTTATCTTAGGATGGAGTGTATAACTTTAATACTTAGTGTTAAACCTTTAAGCTGTTTACACCTCCTAATCAAAACACCTAATAATCATTAATAATTAAGCTTGTAACTTGGGCTTTATATTAGGGTTACATCTCTGCCTGTTGGTTCAGAGGGACTAACCCTAGTGTTCAATGGACACGTCCCCCTCAGGTTTAGTCTTACAAACATAAAATTCACTTCTTAATCTAACCTTTAATTAAAATCCACTTTAATAAGGGCTTGTTATATAATGATTTTAATCCCTAACCATGGATTAAGTTAAGGTATCTTCCTCATCTTAAGTGTTCTCATCTATTATCCTTCTCTTAGGATGGTGTAATGAGTTCACTAATCCCTTATTAGAGATTAAACTCGTTACTTAACACAAAACAACAAAATCCAAAAACACTTAATAAATCACAAGTAGGTTAATGATCTTAATCCTGCATCATTAGGGTAATTAAGTTGAGATTTTCATCTCATACTTAAGTAGACTCATTATCCCTAATCAGGGATGATATAATGAGTTTACAATCCCTTGATTAAGGCTTAAGCTCATTATCCTATGCAAAACACCAAAAAAAATTAAAAACTAAAAACATAAATACAAACAATAAACGTCTCCTCCGAGATTCTTTTCTCATCACACTCACTCTGAAAACGAGAACTCGCTTCTTCCGTCTAATGCAAGACAGTTAGCACTCGAGCCAGACGAGTCATACACTTGAGCATAGACAAGTAAGCAGTTCACAACAAAATCATCTCAGTCTCTTTGAGTCGAACTATAGTGTTCTGACTTCCTCATTGCACGAGAGGATACGTAGGCATAACTTAACAGTTATCAAACAAAAGTCTCTTTGTCTTCCCCCCTCTCTCCTCTTTTTGTTTCTCTTTCCTTAGCCTCAGTTTTGAGCATCCACTTTCTCCTTACACTGACACTCTTTATATCCATTCCTCCATATCTTTTATACAAAGTTTATCATATACACTACCCCCTTTTCAACACAATCAAGAAGCATGGATCCCATCGGATACGACGGACGATCTGGGTGCTAATACCTTCCCAGGTCGTAACCTACCCCTTTACTCAGTTTCTTTGGTTCGCAACCATCTTAACCACTTCTTTATAGGTTTATGCAGCATTACCTTTCCTTCGGGATAAAAATGCCTAGTTGGCGACTCTATTCAACCTCAACCTCCAACATCGCCGACGGTTCGTGTTTGCACCGGGATGAAAATCCGGGGAGTGATAGCTTGGCGACTCTGCTGGGGATCTTTGCAACCAGGGCTTCTGGTTCTATTGTGGGTTTCTCCTAGAGCTTGTTTTATTTGTGTTTATTGGGGGTGTTATGTGCTATTTGTGTTTATGTTTTTACTTTATTTATTGCTTCCTATACATCTTTATTTATGGAATTGACTTTATCGCTTTCATTTACTTCTTTTCGCATTTCATTCTTTATCATATCACTGTGCTGGATTGTTGTTACCTTGGTGGGTGGGGTATTCCAGTGAGAAAGGCTCAACACAAAGGCCTGAGGGACACATAGGATTAGAGTGGTTTTGTATTCTTTCCCATTCCATTTCGGTCTGGTGCGGGAATATGAAAACACGGTTCAGACATGGGTTTCCTTTTGAGAACTCTGTGCTACAGATTTCCTGTAGTGTTAGGGCTATCTGGGAAGCCTACTAAGTCTGGATGACATTTTTAGATGACCTTCAGCATCTGAGGTGAATTAGAGGAGGATCCTTTATGACTAGGGTAAACACTGTACCTCCGGGTTAGAAGTGTTTACACTTCTCATAATATATCAGAATCTTAGGATCCTTGTTCTAGAACAATACTTGTGAGTGGGTTGGGTTATTTACAGGTTTGTAGGAACCCTTGACCTCAACATAACTTGCTACTGGAATTTGTTCTTAAGGTTGTACTATTTTGGACTAGTTCTTTGAAACCCTGGATTATTGACTCTTTATTTGAGTCCCCCACCCGGTTACTGGTTCTCAGACTTCCATCCGAAACTCTGAACAATCATGGACCCTAGCAAGAGCAACAAATAATCCAGCACTTGATCACAAACCCTTGCATATCATAAGCATACATCATATTGCATCATTTAAAATTTGTCTATTTGTTTTACAGGGTATCCATCTTCACTTGGTTTGGTTTTGACCGTTATTCTGCTTAGCTTATCTGCTTCAACCCTTCTTCAGCTATCTTCCTCAGTTATCTTCTTCAGTTATCTCCTTCAACACCCATCTTCAACATGGATTCAACCAGGAAAAGCAACATCACCTACCACTTCTTTGAGTATCCTCTAGCAGGCATCAGGCAGATACAGGCTCTTATCACCCCTGATCATGTTCCCTTATTCAGAGAGCATTATGGTGGAATCCTGGACATGATCATGGACTTGGACACATTACAGAGGAGCATGATTCACACCTGTCTTCAGTTTTATGACCCTCCTCTCCGTTGTTTCACTTTCCCAGATTTTCAGATTGGTCATTTGCTGGAAGAATACTTTATGCTATTGGGTGTCCTCATCAGAAGAGGAATTCCTTTCAATCCTGAAATGACTCCTCCAAAGAATGAAGACATAGCCAAAGCACTACATCTGGAAGAAACTATCATTGATGAGCACATGACTTCCAAGGCTGGAATCCCAGGCCTTCATTTGGATTTCTTGGTCACTCAGGCTACAAAGCAAGCTGCAATAGGGAATTGGGAAGCTGTCTGTGCTCTCCTAGCCCTCAGCATTTATGGTATCATTTTGTTTGCAGACAAGCCTAAGTTTGTAAGTAAAAATGCCATCCACATCTTCATACTAAAGAACCCGGTTCCTACTTTATTGAGAGACTTTTACTACTCAGTTCATCAGAGGAATGAGAAATAGAGAGGAAGACTGGTAAGGTATTGTGCACCTCTTTTCTACAGTTGGTTGATGAAGCATATGCCGAAGACGGAAGCTTTCTTAAACCCACATCAGACAAGGAATTGGGCTAAGAGAATTATTACCCTTACTTCAGAAGATATCAGAAAGTATACTCAGAATACCAAAGGCCAAGACATAATAACAAGCTGTGGGTAATACCCAAATGTGCCACTTATTGGAGTAAAGGGTTGCATCAATTACAATCCTTTACTCTTCAAAAGACAGTTAGGGTATGCCTTGATACATCCACCTAGGGAGAAGGACTTAGAAGAGTCCCTTTATTGTGCTAATCTGAACAATCATGCCATTGTCTGACAAGCAGCCTGGGCTTGGGACCACATACAGACTAAAGGCACTGTTATTCTGGGAAAGTGAAACAACATAGCCTCTGCTCATTACAATGAATGGTCGCGAATTAGAGGACAAATTACCCATACGCCATTCACCCTGGAAAATGTACCAGGGCCATCAGCAGTTGAGCCCATAGCCACAATCAGTTTGGAAGAATTTGAGAAGAAGAAAGATAGAAACACCCAGCTAGCTGAAGCTTTAAAGAAGACCCTTTGGGAAAGGAATGATGGTCATCTAGACATTGAGAGGTTAGAGAAGCTACACATCAAGCATGTAACCAAAATTGAGAAGACTGAAGATTTCATCAGGAAAGCCCGAGCAGGAGAACTTGTGTTGAAGAATGCATGTAAGGAAGCAAAGATTCAAAGGGAAATAGTTGAGCATTATCTGGAGGAGAGTCAGGATAGATGGGTCAGGATAACTGAGGCTCGTCTGAAAGAAGACCAGAAGATGCAAGCCAAGATAGAGCAGTTAGAGTCTAATGAGAAAAAAAGCCAAGAAGCACTGCTAGCAGCTCAGAAGGATATCTCAGAGTTGAAACTCCGGGCGGGGTTAAAGAGATCCAACAAACAAGACAAGTATCAGAAGATGACAAATGCCATTGCAACCAAAAACCTTCTCATCAGAACCATTACAGAGCACCCAGTTGGACCGATAACCGATGCTCTCCTGAAGGAAGTCAGGGAAGATGCATATGGATTGGATGTTTGATTTTCTCTTTGTACTTGTTTTTGTACTTTAGCTCACCATGGCGATTTTGCTTGTTGTATTCTTGAATTTGATTGTATTTTGATCCACCATGGGAGTTTGTTTGGTTGTATTCATGAACTATTTGTATTTTGGCATTGCCACTCGTATTTTTATGGTTATGTATTGGATTTTCTTATGCTTCAACATCTTCACCTTCTCGAGAGAGGTCTGGAAGGTCAAAACCAAGAACCAAACCGGATACCCTCCGAAGACAAATAGACATATTGCATTGCATGCTAATCTTCACACCTCTTGTTTTTGCAGGTGATTTTGTTGTTGTCTTATCACTTTGTTGATTGTTTCAAGAAATATTGCTCGCAGGAGGGTCTTTCCCGTCAATCGCATCCACAACTATCTAACTCGACACAACCTTCCGAGTCTACAAATGGATCAGCTACATCAGGAACTGACAGATGTGAGGACAGATGTGAGGACCCAGATGAATCAATTCATGGTTGTAATGACTGTACTAGCACAGACCCAGGAAATATTAAGGGAGTTAGTCGAGCGGCAAACTCCAGAAGATAACCATGCATGCACTGGGGGTACAAGTAACAATGCGCGCGATCATCCGCAAACGACTCCAGTAGTGTTTGGACCTCACAACAATCCTGAAGTTAATTTTCTTGGGAATGGCCAAAGGAACACTAGAGATCGTATTCTACAAGAAGACCCTCAGGATGAGTAGTTTACAGTGTTGGGTGCTGGGACAGATGAAGCTTATGATTGTCTTCTGGACGAGATATCTGAGAAGCTGAGATCCCTGGAATCCCAGAACTCCTTGGGATTTGATGTGATGGATATGGGCCTAGTTGAGGGAGTGAGGATTCCTCACAAGTTCCAACCTCCATGCTTTGAAAAGTACAATGGCACCTCCTGTCCTTGTACCCATTTGCAATCTTTTCTGGGAAGATTGAAAGCATATACCATGGATGAGATAATGTGGATGTTTTACTTCGATAACAGTTTAACCGGGGCATCCAGAGAGTGGTATTCACACTTGTCAAGGGCTACTGTCAGGAATTGGAAAGATTTAGTTGAGGCCGTTATACGCCAATATCAGTACAACCTGGATATGGCACCCAACAGGACTCTCCTAATGGGAATGTCTCAGTCTTCGAAGGAAAGTTTCCTTGAGTACGCTCAGAGATGGAGACAATTGGCTGCTGTTGTCCAACCTCCAATGTTTGAAAGGTTAATGGCTGATATGTTTATGAACACCTTGCAAGGGACGTACATTGATAGACTTGCTTCCTTCTCCTCTACCAATTTTTTTGATGTGGTTATAGAAGGAGAGAGAATTGAAAGCCTATTGAAGATGGGTAAGATTTCTGACAATGGTGCTAGCTCCAGCAATGCGAAGAAACCCTTCTCAGGACCTCGAAGGACAGGAGAGACTAATTCAATACATGTTAATAGAGGTAGACCCCAGTACTTGCAAAGATCAGTAGCTGCATTCACCATTCCTACTCCAGCACCTCAACAACAACAGTATATGCAACAACAACAAAGATCTTACAACAACAACAAACAACAACGTCCTTTCCAACAAAGGCCTTCTCAGATTAATAGGGTGATCGATCCCATCCTGATGCCCTATGCAGTCTTACTCCCGCAACTATTGAAGCTTAACTTGACTGAACTAAGAACTTTGGCTCCACCAGATCCTCTGAATCTTCCAAGGAATTATGATGTCAACGCCATATGTGCTTTTCACTCCAATACACCTGGTCATTCAACAGAGAAGTGTAGGGACCTGCACATGAAAGTCCAAGATCTGATTGAATCCAAAGCTTTGAATTTTGCACCTCCACGAAATGTCACAAAGAATCCAATACCAAACCATGGTGGGCCAAGGATTAATGCTATTGAGGAGGACCAACCAACAATTATGATTGACGAAGTTGCAAGATTTCAAACACCACTGGCCGAAGTGAAAGCTCAGCTATTGAAGTGCCAAGTGTTTTCGGGTTGTGAGGCCCATTGTGAAGCTTGCAAAGCTTCTACCAATGGTTGTGCAAATCTGAAGAACGGTATCAGCAGTCTTATCAAAGAAGGCATTCTACAGATCACATCAACAGTTCCATATTCTACAAAGACAACAAAAATCTCTCCTACAACACCAGCAAAAGTCATTTCAACAGAATCGACCTCAACAACAACAAACACTACCAGTGATAACATCTCAACGGTTACCATCTATTATGATCCAGCAACCATCCATGTTCCAGATTCTCTCAACAACAACTTTCAACAATACCCTCATCAACAACTTCCTGCACCTGCACCATCATCGATCAGACCTCCTGTCACCATTGTAACACGGTGGGAGAACTGACTTTCTATAAATGTTGCGAATAGCAAGAGTCGCCACCGACTTTTATTTTATCCAAAAGGAAAGGACATAAAAGAACATGAAAGACCTATTTTAAAAGACTTGAGTTCGGGGGGTAGGTTATACAAAGGGAAGGTGTTAGCACCCTTTATATCCATGGTTATCCATGGGCTCTTAGTTACTTAGCTCACTTAAATTGTTTTTGAAGAGTGTAGTGTGTGATTAGAAAAATTTCTTTAAGTACTTGGTAATGACCCTCGTATGGGTGTATACAAAGCCTAGTTTAGAAATTGTGAGGTGTAAAAGTAATTTTGAAAAATGTGAGCAAGTAACTAAGAGGTACCTACCCTAGATTAAGTCTTTCAAGTTCTCGTATGTTCTTTCAATGGTAAGACTATCCCTATTATTAAGGAATAGGTAATCATTACCTTGTATGTGTTAAGGGACAGGCGTAGGGTCATCGTATGGTCATAGAAAGCAACTTAAGGGATGTCTTTAGCAATTCGTAGGGACTATCATCATTTATTCGAAGGGACAAGATCATTATTCCGTAGGCAACTTCGAAGGGACTTGATCTTTTAAACTGTAGGGACTATGATGATTTATATTTGAAGGGACTTTGCTTAAGACATCCCTATATTCGAGGGACTTGACCATTTTATTTTAAGGCAACCAAGAGGAATATCCTAGGAAGTACAGATGGCGATCAAAGATCAACTTACGTATGTGAGTGTTATTTTTCAGATATTTGTCTTGTATTTAATTTTCTAAGTTCAATTATTTACAGTTAGTTTTGCACTCCCTAAATTACTAACCACGCAGTTAAATATTTACAAAGAAAATAAAGACGGAAAAATAAATCTATAAGCTATCAAAAGGCTTTGGCAGATACATAATAGTAGGGGTGGCAAAACGGGTCGTGGCCCGCCGGGCCGGCCCTCACACCCGCCGAAAAGTGGCGGGTTGGTTGGGATTTTAGACCCGCCGCCCACTAAAACCCGCCCCGCTAAATCCAGCCACCCGCCAAAGCCCGCCCCGCCAAAACCCGCCGCCCGCCAAAGCCCGCCACACCTATATAATAACACTATTTAAGTATTTGGAAGAGCCTATGAAAATAGTTTGTGATATGTACATAAGTTGTTATTAGATTATTAGGACTAATCTACTTTCTCTTTCTTTATTGTTGGATAAGTATTTGAATTTTTCTAATGAAAAATGACAAAAGTGTGATCGAAATTTGAATTTAGATCATATAAAATACTAAATGTGATATTATATATGATAAGAGTATTATTTCACTAAAAGTTGATGTTTTAGGCTAATAAAAATTATGCTTTTTAAATGTTGGTTTGATGTATTTTTATTGAAATGTAGAAAGAATAATCTTTTAATTTATTTAAAAAAATAGAAAAAATAATTAAAAAAGAAGGCGGGCAAGCCCGCCGCCCGCCAACCCGCCACCTTGGCGGGTCAGGCTAGACTTTTATGCCCATTTCAACTTGGCGGGCATGCCCGCCCCGCTATTTTTTGGCGGGCTTTAGGCGGGGCGGGGCGGGCGGCCCGTTTTGCCACCCCTACATAATAGTATGATAAAAATAAATTATAAAGCAAGAATAATAGATATAATAAAATAATAAATAAGCAATAATAATAATAATGAAGCAAAAATAATAAAGCAATAATAACAGTAATAATAATAATAAAGTAATTATAATAATAATAAAGTTAAAATAAATTAAAGAAATAACAATTAAACATTTAATTAAAAAGAAAAGTTTAGGTTAGACAAGTTAGTTTTTTAGAAGTTATTAGAATTAATGGAAAAAAAGGAATTAAGTTTAGAGAAAAACAATTAAAGATTATTGAGAAAACTTTTAATTATTTACACTATATGATTATTACTATTATAATAAAATACTATTAATATATAAAATATTATTGACAAAATGTTATTGACAAAATTTTAGAGAGAAAAAATTAATTTAATATGTACAAAATAATAAAAGAGTTAGTATTTACAAAATAAAGATTTATTGTTATAAATAAGTAATAAAATAAGTTTATAAAAATAATTAGCATTTATTTACAAAAAATATAAAGATTATAGAAAAATATTAAATAATTAATTTAGTAGGTTTTCACGCCCTACATTACTAAACCACGCAGTTAATATATGATCAATGGCAGAAATTTAAATGGCAGAAAAATAAAATGGCAGAAAATAAATGGCAGAAAAATAAATGGCAAAAAAATAAAATGGCAGAAAATAAATGGCAGAAAATAAAATCCTAACTATTACAACGTTTTGGGACAGTTACATAATAAAGATGGCGACAAATAAAACTGAAAATATTACAAGTTAAAACTTAAAATATTACAAGGGCGAAATAATGACAGTGTATGAATAACATAAATATGAGCGAAAATAAGAAATAATAACATGTTTAACATGTTTGTTAAGGTTTGAGAAAAGGTTTATGGTTTAGAGGAAATAACACAATTAAAGTTTATGATAATGAGAAAGTTTTAAGGTTTACATGAAAAATTAAGGTTTATGAAAAGTTTGAGGTTTATAAAAAAAAACTAATTAGTTAATTTTCTAAAAAATATATATAAACAAATATTGATAATAAAAATTTTAAGTTTAATTTTAGGTAAACAAAGAAGTTTAAAAAAAAACTAGATCTAACTATTAATTTAAAACAAAAGAAATAATAACTAATATTATAAATTGATTATGAATTGATTTATGAAATAAGTAATTATAGTAGAAAAAAAATTAAGAGGTTAGTTAATTAGGAAATTAGAGAATTAAAGTGATTAGAGAAAATTAGGAAAAAGAATGAAAAACCTATGTTTCTTTGTCAAAATGCTCTCAAGATTACCAGTATTGCCTTCTTGACACTAAGACACGCGCGCACATGTGAATCTACCTAATCAAACGTGAGATGTGAGAATATATATATATATATATATATATATACCACGATAAATTTAAGTGTTAACAAAACATGAAAATAATAACCAATAAGCATGAGTATAAAGTAATATATCAGTGTATGGAAGCCAACAAAAAATGTTTATGTATCCCAATATCAGATCTGCCGCTTACGCTACAAAATATTTTTCTTTCTCCCATTTTGGTCTCTCTACTAGTAAGTATATATAGGACTAATTTAGGGTTAATAATAATGGGCTTAAGTATTTATTTTGAGACCCAATAAAATATTAATTTAAAACTAAATAAAGTTTAATAATTAAAATAGTTAAAATTAAAATAAAAACTAACAGTTTTATTTATTTATTCTAGACCCAATAAAATGTTAATTTAAAACTAAATAAAGTTTAATAATTAAAATAGTTAAAATAAAAATAATAACTAATAATCCTATTTATTTATTCTAGACCCTATATAAAAATAAATAGACTCAAAAAATAAAAGTCGGACGCCAAAGTGCTCGAAAAAATAAAATGAACACATTAAAATAATCAGCGCGAAATAAATGACTCGGAAAAATACAACGTTTGGTCGGATTTTGAAATAAAAATATTATTAGCATGTCAAATTAAACCTCGTGAACCGTAGATTAATGTTACCGACATTTGTAAACTTAAACTTGACATTTTTTCGTTGACTAATTTTAGGCATAGTTAAAAAGTTAATTTGACCAGTCTGTTTGTAAATTCCGAGAAATTATTCCGGCTAATATTAAGACGGAAAAAAATGTTATGCTATGAAGATGATGCAAATGAATGTGAAATAAAAAATTGGTTAGAGTTAAAAATAGAGGGCAAATTTTGGGGTGCAACAACCATCTAATATGATCCACAGACTATCACAACTTCTTCTTCTGCTGCAATTAGTCCGGTAACCATCACGGTGCCTAGACCATTTCCCTATGATAACAATAATTTTGTGCCTTGGCATTATGGTTCAGATCTTTACTGCCACGGAAGGAAGATCACTCTTGACTCCTCAATACCTGTACCACAAGTTGACAATGTCGGGGGAGGCGGAGGCTTCATTCAGAACTGACGTCTCTTTGCTTCACAGTTCCCCAGAGTTAATGCTGAAGCAGAAGCTGCTGCCAAAGCAAAAGGCAAAAGTATGGTTCCAGAAGAACTAGCTGCAAAAGAAACTTAGAAGACGTCCTTTGATCAGGATGTGGATGAGTTCATGAGGATTATCAAAAAAAGTGACTACAAAGTTGTGGATCAGCTCCACCAAACACCCTCCAAGATTTCCATACTATCTCTGCTCATGTGTGTCGAGGCTCACCGGAACGCACTACTCAAGGTCCTGCACGCAGCTTATGTGCCGGAAGAAATCACGGTCAATCAGTTAGAAATGGTGGTCGCAAATGTCAATACTAGTCATGGACTATGTTTCACCAATGCTGACTTGACCGCGGAGGGGCGTAATCACAACAAGCCTTTGCATATCATTTTGGAATGTAAAGATGTTGTACTTTCTCATGTCCTTGTTGATATCGGATCATCACTCAATGTGTTTCCAAAGAAAGCCTTAGTCAAGCTATGATGGTCTTGCACTCCGTCCGAGCAACCTAGTTGTCAGAGCTTTTGATGGTTCTAAGAGATCGGTTCTCTGAGAGATTGAGCTGCCCGTGGTAATTGGCCCACAAGTTTTCAAAACTACCTTCTACGTGATGGACATATAGCTTGCCTACAGTTGTTTGTTGTGTCGACCTTGGATCCATGCTGTCGGCGCGATAACTTTAACGCTTCACCAGAAGTTAAAATATGAGTGGGAAGGCAAGCTTATCACCATCTATGGAGAGGAAGACATCTTTGTTAGTCACTTGGCTACATACAAGTACATAGAGATGGATGGGGAGATCCATGAAACCATGAGTCAAGGTTTTGAAGCTTTGAACATCAACAAAGCTACAACTGAGGTGTTTGCTGCATCCCAAGAGGAAAGGATGGGCACCTCAATTTCTTCCTACAAGAAAGCTCGGAAGGTTGTGGAAGAAGGGAATGCCTAAGGCTGTGGCAAGCTGCTGAAGGTTCAGATGAAAGGAGACAAATTCGGTTTGGGTTACAGACCATCCCGACAAGTTCCATAGGAGGATGTTGAAGCTCCCAAGTTCATAAGTGGGGGAATACTGACCCCGGATGCTGTCAATACTTTGGAAGACGAGGCTGAGAGCGACTACAACCTGGAAAGTTGGATCCGTCCAAGAGTCCTGGGCCAACAAGTCCTCAACTGGTTTTCCTAGGAAATTATAAGGGTTACTGCAGCAGAGTAATTATTATTTCCTGTTTTAAGCATGCATCAAAGTCCTGCATCTTGCCCAAGATGTCGGGACTCATTTTGTAATAGGGCCATATGTATTTTATGCAAATTGAATATTAATGAACAATGGATATCTTTTTGTAAACAATCTTTTTCGCTCACTGTCTTTTCATTCTTGTTATTTTTCGCACAAAACAATAAATGGCAATGTTTTTCTCAATAATAACTTCATTCACTTTTTCTAAAATAAGATAAAATCAATCACTAAAATGAACCAAATCTCAACCCATGCAGAGATAGCCCTCCAGATTGCACCGACAACGACAATGCTATGACCTCGTATGACTTCGACAATCCGATTAACCAAGCAGATGAAGGGGTTGAAGAAGACTACAATTTACCTGAAGCGTTAGCCAGGATATTGAGACAAGAGGAAAAGGTGATTGCTCCTCATCAGGAGGAGGTTGAGACTATCAATCTTGGTACCGAGGAGGATGTGAAAGAGGTGAAGATTGGAGCCAGTCAGCAAGCTCCAGTAAAAGAACAACTTATCAGTATGTTGCGAGAATATGTCGATGTGTTCGCTTGGTCCTATCAAGATAAGCCAGGTTTGGATAAAGATATTGTCATATACAGGCTGCCATTGAAAGAGGATTGTCCGCCAGTTAAACAGAAATTGCGCTGTAATCGCCCAGACATAGCCATGAAAATCAAGGAGGGAGTACAAAAGCAGTGGGACGCCGATTTTCTCGCTGTAACTAGTTAATCTCCGTGGGTTGCTAACATTGTACTTGTACCTAAGAAGGATGGCAAGGTGCGGATGTGCGTCGATTACTGGGATCTGAAAAAGTGATAGCCCGAAAGATGACTTCCCATTACCTCACATTGATGTATTGGTAGACAACATGGCTCATTTCTCAGTATTTTCCTTCATGGACGGATTTTATGGATACAATCAAATCAAGATGTCACCTGAAGACATGGAAAAGACAACCTTCATCACACCATGGGGCACGTTCTGCTACAAAGTAATATCGTTTGGTCTGAAGAACGCCGGTGCAATATATCAACGGGCTATGGTAACATTATTCCACAACATGATCCATAAAGAAATTGAGTGTTACGTGGATGACATGATTGCCAAGTCCCAAAAAGAGGAAGAGCATTTGGTAAATCTATTAAAATTGTTCAAGAGTCTGAGAAAGTATCAGTTAAGGTTGAACCCTAACAAATGCACATTCGAGATACGTTCTGGTAAGCTGCTGGGTTTTATTGTAAGCGGAAAAGGAATTGAGGATGACCCCGACAAAGTCAAAGCAATTCAGGAAATGCCCGCACCTAAGACTGAGAAAGAAGTTCGAGGATTCTTGGGTAGATTGAACTACATTTCAAGGTTCATATCTCATCTCACTACAACCTGCGAGCCCTTGTTCAAACTGCTAAGAAAGGAACAAACAGTCAGGTGGAACGATGATTGTCAAAGAGCTTTTGACAAGATTAAAGAGTATTTGCAAGAACCTCCAATTCTCATGCCTCTAGTCGAAGGAAGACCTCTAATAATGTACCTGATAGTATTAGATGAATCAATGGGGTGTGTGTTGGGCCAACATGACGAGTCTGGTCGAAAAGAGTATGCAATATACTACCTAAGCAAAAAGTTTACCGATTGTGAACAACGTTATTCACTGCTCGAGAAAACTTGTTGTGCTTTAGCGTGGGCTGCTCGCCGACTAAGACAATATATGTTGACTCATACTACCTTGTTGATCTCAAAGATGGACCCCGTCAAGTACATATCTGAGAAGCCAACACTTACCGGAAGAGTTGCAAGGTGGCAAATGATTCTTACAGAGTATGATATTCATCACACCTCTCAAAAAGCCATCAAAGGCAGTGTATTGTCTGACTATCTGGCTGAGCAACCCATTGATGACTACCAGCCTATGAGATTTGATTTCCTTGATGAAGACATCATGTTCTTAAAGTCAAAAGATTGTGAAGAGCCTATTCACACTGAAGGGTATGATCCAGAAGAAGCATGGACTATGATGTTTGATGGGGCAGTTAATTGTAACGGTCGGGGTGTTGGTGTCGTGCTTATTACACCCAAAGGAGTCCATATGCCTTTCTCAGCAAAACCCACCTTTGCCTGCACTAACAATGAAGCAGAGTACGAAGCTTGTATCATGGGTCTTGAGGAAGCCATTGACCTCAGGATCAAAACCTTGAATGTATTCGGAGATTCAGCTTTGGTGATCAACCAAACTAATGGCAAGTGGTATACTCATCAAGAGCATTTGGTTCCCTACCGTGACTATACGAGGAGATTGTTGACTTTCTTCATAACAGTCAAGCTTGAATACATCCCTCGAGATGAGAATCAGTTTGCAGACGCCTTGGCCACTATTTCATCTATGATCAAAGTACAGACTGCTAACTATGTACCTCGGGTTTTAGTATCCAGACTAGACCGACCGGCGTATGTATTCTCTGCGGACATTGTCATTGACAATAAACCTTGGTTCCACGACATCAAATGCTTCTTGGAGACTCATACATATCCACCTGGGGCATCGTCTAATGATAAGAAGACATTGAGAAGGCTAGCCGGTAGTTTCTTCCTCAATACTGATGACTCCTTATACAAGCGGAACTTCGACATGGTCTTGCTACGATGTGTTGACAAGAAGGAAGCAAACCTACTAATGCACGAAGTACACAAGGGTTCTTTCGGTACCCATGCTGGAGGACATGCAATGGAGAAGAAATTGTTGAGATCAGGTTACTACTGGATCACAATGGATGCATATTGTTGTACCTATGCCAGAAAGTGCCATAAATGCCAGATCTACGCAGACAAAGTGCATGTTCCTCCAAATCCTTTGAATATATTGTCTTCACCCTGGCCCTTCGCCATGTGGGGTATTGATATGATTGTAAAGATCAAGCCAACTGCTTCAAATGGTCACAGATTCATCTTGGTAGCCATTGATTACTTTACCAAATGGGTTGAAGCAGCTTCATATGCAAACGTCACCAAGCAAGTGGTAGCCCGATTTCTGAAAAGGGATATCATTTGTCGATATGGAGTTCCCGAGCGAATCATTACTGATAATGACTCAAACCTTAACAACAAGATAATGACAGAGCTGTGTCGCGACTTCAAAATTCAACATCACAACTCTTCTCCTTACAGGCCGAAGATGAATGGCGTTGTTGAGGAGGCTAACAAGAACATTAAGAAGATTGTGCAAAAGATGGTAGTCACATACAGAGACTGGTATGAAATGTTACCATTCGCCTTACATGGGTACCGAACTTCCATAAGAACATCTATTGGGGAAACACCTTATCAGCTTGTGTATGGTATGGAAGCAGTCCTACCTATTGAAGTTGAATTACCCTCCTTGCGGGTAATGATGGATGTAAAACTGGACGAAGCAGAATGGGTCTGATCTCGTTATAACCAACTTAGCCTGATTGAAGAAAAGAGATTAGCAACTATCTGTCATGGTCAGTTATATCAGAAACGGATGAAGAAAGCCTTCGATCAAAAAGTCAGACCTCGGGAATATCAAGTGGGAGAGCTTGTACTGAAAAGAATCCTTCCTCCTCATACAGACCATAGGGGCAAGTGGACACTAAACTATGAAGGTACCTATGTGATAACTAAAGTCTTCTCGGGTGGAGCGTTGATGCTCGCAACCATGGATGGAGAAGATTTCTCGTCCCCTGTGAATTCAGATGCAGTTAAAACATACTTCGCATAAATAACCCATTGGACATAAAAACAAAATGTAAGTCCAGGCAAAAATAGGGCATCCCGGCGAGTCAAAAAAGAATAAAAGACTCGGGCAAAAATAAGTGAAAAACTAGGAAAAAAATGTACAACCGCTGAGTTGAAAAGCCACATCGAACAACTCAAGCAAAAATGGGTATCCCGGTGGATTGAAAACCCGAAAGGGCGATCCACGCAAAATAAGGGAAAAAGCGAACAACTGCATTTTGAATTCGTCTATATCACTCACATAACATGGCCAACTTCGAAAGGACAAAGCGTCGGTCAGAATCAACTTTCTTCAGAAAGAAAGATAAGAAGAGCGTTCAGGTCATTCAGGACATAACAAAAGGAAGATTGAAGCATCAACTTCAGCATTGCCAAATATGACTTTTACTTTCTCAATTTTGTAGCAATCTCCTCATTTCAGGGATTAGCTTCCTCACTGTACTCGCCTATTCAGGGCACACAAATCAATAAAATCAAATATTCATTCAAACTTTATTTTGTACCTTTTTTTGTTTGCAAAATGTCCAAAGTTCGTAATACAACATTTGCATGAAAACATATAAGACATTTTCAATAAATGCTTGTAGGAAATATGTACTCTTAAGCAAAGCTAACACCTATGACGGAATCCGATTGAGGATACCTCAGGGCACTTGTGCGTTTCCTTTATTTGACAGGTTGCAGGTACTCAAGGCGGACGACCTTTCACAGCATGGGGCATATCAGGCACTATATCCCCAGCCAGGCCGACAATCACATCATCATAAGGACTACTTGACAAAATTATTCTCCCACGAAGTTTTTATACCCTCAGAGCATCCCCCACAAAGCTGATCCTCCGACAGATTACTTCCCAGAAGTTCTCTCCTCCCCAAGCAGGATCTCCAAAGCAATGCCTAAATCACTTTCCCCAGCGAGTTGCCAGGTCTTCTCATACTCAGCATTGGATCCCCACAAATTTCTTCCCCCAAAGTTCTCCAGAAAGATCGTATAGCGGTCCTTTCTCCCCACAGATCGCCTAGTGATCCGTTCTCCCAACAGATTTCAGATCTCAGATCTCGTTTCTTTCATTTGCATAATCATAGCATTCGTATCATTTCTCCCCAAACAAAGCGTAGCATTCCGTCTAATACGGAGCATTACGGCAAAAATCAAACATTTGCATGATCATAAGCCAGGTTCGAGCCAGTCACCTGCAAATACCAAAATCACTCCTCTTACATTACGCAAAAGCTTATCCCCTGCAGATAAAAGCCAAAATATCCTTTTGCACTCTCAACACAAATACTTGTACATACTTAGACACAATCCTTTTGATACTCTTTCGTATCCTACTTACATAATTCTTTAATACTCATCAGTATCTTATGCATCTCTCCAGCAGATCAACACTCGTCTGTGTTCCTTGTTCGGACAGTTTATACTCGTCCGTATCATCACTCCTTAAACACACGTCGTTGTTTGTTTCTATTGATACGCGTCCGTATCGTGGTCCTAAGGGTACACGTCCGTATCTTTAATCTATACACACTGTCGAAACACTTATACCACTTCATTTTTAGGGCTTAAAACACTCGTTTGTGTTTATCTATCCCCGGAAGTCGCCAACAAAACAACTTTCTATCCGACATTCATCCTATGTCACAATAGTCCTCGGCAGCCGTCCCTTGCTAGGTGATCATCCTTCACCTCTTGATGACCGTCCCTCATCATTTATTTTGATGACCGTCCCTCATCATTCATACGATGGCCGCCCCCATCGTTGATCTTTTTATCCGGTATTCGTCCTATGTCGCGATAATCTTTAGCAGTCGTACCCTGCTAGGTGATCGTCCTTCACCTCTTGATGACCATCCCTCATCATTTATTTTGATGACCGTCCCTCATCATGTTATCCGATGGCCGTCCCCATTGTTGATCTTTCTATTCGCATTCGTCCTATGTCGTGATCTTTTAGCAGCCGTACCCTGCTAGGTGATCGTCCTTCACCTTTTGATGACAGTATCTCATCATTCATCTGATGGTCATCCCCATCATTGATCTTTTTATCCGACATTCATACTATGTCGTGATATCTTAGAGAAGTCTTCCCCTGCTAGATGATCGTCCGTCACCTTTCGATGACCGTCCCCACCGTTGATCGTCCTATCTGACATTCGTCTTATGTCGTGATATCTTTTAGCAGCCTTCCCCTGCTAGGAGATCGTCCATCACCTTTCGATGACCATCCCTCATCATTGATTTATTTATTCTTCAGCCTAACGGTCGTCCCCGTTAGTGCTTTTAAATCCCCAGTAAAGTCGCTTTTCTTTACCCGATGGCCGTCCCCGTCGCGGATTCTTTATTCCCCAGCATGATGGTCGTCCCCGTCAGTGCGTTTCTCACTCTTTTTATCCCCAACAGTCATCCTTTGTTCAATGGTCATCCTCCGTCGCTACCATTTAATATTCAGTCCATACTATCTATTACAATTTATATCCCCTTTCTTCTTATAATAAAGAGTGCAAATTTTGGACTGTCTTGGTTTTCAACCACAAGTTATCTTGTTTGTCTGTTAAGCCAGGCGCTTACATCCTACACATCTAACTCATGCTTGAATAGGGGCAGCTGTAAACACCCCAAAATTTCCCTCCCTTTTCTTCTCACACCTTAGCTTGTGATCCTTCATGTTGCATTGCATAAGCATACTATCTCACACTGCATAAGTTATTTCACTGCATAAGTTGCATAGCTAGGGTTTGTGATCAGATGAATCTTAGAAGTGGTTTGAGCTATCTCAGAGGCCATGAAGCATGCCAAGAGATTCCATGAGTTTTCTATGATCATATCATGCCTCCAAGGGTTCTTGAAAGTCAAGAGATCACAAGAGATTGCAGAGCCACCCAGGCAGGCTTAGGGCTCCTACACAGATGACTAGAAATTAGGGTTTTGGGTTTGAGGCCCTTACACTAAAAAATTTTGGTCAATCTTGATTCTATTGGTCTATATTTGGTATAAGGAGCATGTGTATCAAATTTGAAGCAAAAACTCATTGTGGAAGTCATTTGATCAAATGGTGACTTGTTGTGCAAGAAAAGTCAAAATCAGGGCATCTGAGGCCACCAACAAGGGTTCCAAAGGGTCATCATCATAAATTTGAGGTCCTATGATCTTTATTTGATCTTAGGAATGCTTGGAAGTTCACAAGATTGAAGAATTTTGAGCTAATGGAAAACTTGCCATTTTTGGACATGACTTGTAATGGAAACTTTCCATTTTGGGAAAGATCTTCAACCTCCTCTTTCTTGATCAAAAAGGTTTCAAATGAATTTTCTTCAAACATGAAAGTTGTAGATTGGATCTTCCCATTTTCAAAAAGTACAAGAACTCCTCTTGATTCATCCTAGAATTCAAGATATGGCAAGTCAAAGTTGGGAAAAATCTTGTAATTTTCAAGTTCATGCCAAAGAGGGAAATTTGCAAAATGGTATTTCAGACCTTTACGTGACCTCTAATCCACTCAAATACATCTAGCCATGATCAAAAAACTTCTAAAGATCAGAATTGGGCCAAGAACCTAGGGTTTTCATGCCTTGCTTCTCAAGAAATGTCAAAGTTGTGAAATTGCAAAAACCATACAAACTCCTGATCCAAGCCATACAGCTTGCAATTTTCAATCCAAAGGCCCTCCTTGAAGCCAGCTGAGGCAGCCCAAGACCTCAAATCACTTCTGCCATGGTCCATGCTTCAAGTACACAAACTTTTGACTTTTTGGCCAATGGCACCATACCAATCCCACAGTGCATATCCACTCCTCTAACTAATCTCATTAGTTTATGCATTGCCTAAGGATCATAAAACACAACACTTGAAGCCTTGAAAGAGGCCAAGAATCAGATAGCACAAAATCCCTCAAAAACTTCCTCTCTTCGATTCTCTCAAACCAGCCATCAAACTTCCAAAATTATTTCACCAATCAACCACAAATCATCCATAGAACATTTCCCACCCATCACCATGGCCTGAAACACCCTAAAACAAAAACACGATTTCTGCCATATCAGAACTGAACCCTTCAAAATAGCCTAAATAAACTTCATCCAAGCATTCCATTAACACAAGAGGGACCAAAGGAGTCATTTTGCATCAAGGAAAGGCTCAGGTATCCATCAAGAACTTTTTTCTCATAACCTTGATTTCTTGTTATAAAATGATTCTATATGCTTTGCTGATCATTCTGATGTGTTTAAAATTGAAAATGGTTGAGAAATGAGTGTGTATTGATGTTCTGAAATTTTGCCCGTAAAATTTTTTTGCTTCGATTCTCTTGATTCATGAAGTTTAAATATTGTTTGTTGATTGATTCATGTTCTATGATGTTTGGGGATCATTTCTAGGCAGGTTTGATGCGTTTTAGTGGCCTGTAGGTGAAGTTGGGGTTTGGGGATGACCGGAGAAGATGACCGGAGCTTATCTCCGGCCACCTGAAAGTGTTTAGGGTTAATTAGGGTTTAGGTTCCCAGATTGAATGAGGACCCTTGGATTGTATTTATATTATGTTTTGGATGGCTCAGATTATTCACTTAACCCTAATTATAATTAATTAACTAAAACTTAATTAATTAACTCAGATCAAACCAAGGCCATTGGATCATGCGCGAATCTCACTTTTAAACCTAGGCCCTTAGATCTGGTTACCTCAAGTCAAGCTGACTAGCAATCCTGACCCTTTATCCACCCTCCACGCAATTTGGGCCTCACATTGTGTTTACTTTTCCTTTTTTGTTTTATTTATTTCATTTTATTTCACATATTTATTTTAAAATAGCAAATTAATTTCTAAAAATTTGATCTTTTGCATTTTCATTCCAAATATATTTCAGAAACCAAAAACATTTTTATTTTTAATTTTTGCATTAAAAATCTATTTTTAAATCATTTAATTGTATTATTTAATTAATTAATTCATTTTAATTAATTAAAAATACTTTTAGGTATTTAAAAATCACCAAAATAATCATGAAGCATTCTTGAACATTTAGAACAATTTACAAACTCATTTTACAAATTTCTTTTATGGTTTGATCATATTTTGAAAATTAACCATGAATTAGGGTTTCCAAATTTCTTACTTTTCTAACCCTAACTTCAAAAATTCATTTCTTATCAACCAAGATGAGTTTGTGTATGGTTCTTTTTGCATTCTTTCACACATTGCATATAGTAGCTAGGGCATTTAACTCATGTTTTTGCATTGCATTTTCCATTTGTTTGGCATTTTTCAAGGAAAAGTACCCAAAACCCTAGCCTAACTTAGAAAAACCATAACTTGACTTTGGTATAGCTTCTGACTTCCATCTTTGGGGAGTGATCTTATGTGTGTTTAGGGTTCATTTGGTTGCAATTTCAATTTTTTATCCTGTGTTTTGCTTCTGTTTTGATCATATGCATCTCACCCTTTCTTAAAACTCTAATTTGCCATGTTCATTTGCATTCATCTTTGCATACTTTCATCATGTGAACTTGTCATGACATCTCATGCATTTGTATGTCATATTAGATGCCTTAGAACTTGTGTGAATATTGGTTGATCATTGTTGCATCTATTTGGTATGTTTTGCATCCATTACATCTTATGTAGGTTCATGTGTTCTTAAGCTTCTAACATGCTTGTTTTTGCATCCATCGCTTGTATGATCATACATATGCATTGTGTATGATATTGCATCTCTCCATGACACATTTGCATCATGTATTCACTTCTGGTTGGCATCATTGCATCTTCATTTGCCTTATTTCCTTTTGTTTCATATCTTATGCATTCATACTAACCATTTCAGGGGGCTTCAGGTAAGTTGTTTAGGATGTGGATTTGCCTCCACATCTAACCTCTTCTTATCTTTTCATTTGAATCTTTATTTTTCTTTGAAGTGAGTTTGACACACTTATGCTCTCCTTTGCTCCTTTTCTTTCTCTTAGGTTACTTAACTTCTTCATGAAGTAAGTAACCTATTCTTATTTCTCTTCTCTTTTCATCTACTTCTTCTTTCTTGGTGGCCATCTAAAGATCTATTACTAAGCCTCACAAACAATAGGAATATCCAAGCATGATAACTTTAGGGTTGTACATAGTCTCCCCTAGTTTTTTTACCTTTGAGTCTCCTTGAGTCTCTGCTTCTCATCTCATAATCAAGGCTAAACAGTTAAAGTTTTAAGACTCTGAATTAGGGTTATGCATGTATCCTTATCTTAGGATGGAGTGTATAACTTTAATACTTAGTGTTAAACCTTTAAGTTTCTTACACCTCCTAATCAAAACACCTAATAATCATTAAGACTTAAGCTTGTAACTTGGGCCTTATATTAGGGTTACATCTCTGCCTGTTGGTTCATAGGGACTAACCCTAGTGTTCAATGGACAAGTCCCCCTCAGGTTTAGTCTTACAAACATAAAATTCACTTCTTAATCTACCCTTTAATTAAAATCCACTTTAATAAGGGCTTGATATATAATGATTTTAATCCCTAACCATGGATTAAGTTGAGGTATCTTCCTTATCTTAAGTGTTCTCATCTATTATCCTTCTCTTAGGATGGTGTAATGAGTTCACTAATCCCTGATTAGAGATTAAACTCATTACTTAACACAAAACAACAAAATACAAAAACACTTAATAAATCACAAGTAGGTTAATGATATTTATCATGCATCATTGGGGTAATTAAGTTGAGATTTTCATCTCATACTTAAGTAGACTCATTATCCCTAATTAGGGATGATATAATGAGTTTACAATCCCTTGATTAAGGCTTAAGCTCATTATCCTATGCAAAACACCAAAAACAATTAAAAACTGAAAACATAAAAACAAACAATAAACGTCTCCTTCAGGATTCTTTTCTCATCACATTCACTCTGAAAACGAGAACTCGCTTCTTCTGTCTAGTGCAATACAGTTAGCACTCGAGTCAGACGATTCATACACTTGAGCATAGACAAGTAAGCAGTTCACAAAAAAATCATCTCAGTCTCTTTGAGTCGAACTACGGTGTTCTGACTTCCTCATTGCACGAGAGGATATGTAGGCATAACTTAACAGTTATCGAACAAAAGTCTCTTTGTCTTCCCCCCTCTCTCCTCTTTCTGTTTCTCTTTCCTTAGCCTCAGTTTTGAGCATCCACTTTCTCCTTACACTGACACTCTGTATATCCATTCCTCCATCTCTTTTATACACAGTTTAGCACATAAACTACCCCCTTTTAAACACAATCAAGTAAGCATGGATCCCTTCAGATACGACAGACGATCTGGGTGCTAATACCTTCCTAGGTCGTAACCTACCCCCTTACTCAGTTTCTTTGGTTCGCAACCGTCTTATCCACTTCTTTCTAGGTTTATGCAGCATTACCTTTCCTTCGGGATAAAAATGTCTAGCTGGCAACTCTATTCAACCTCAACCTCCAACATCCCTGACGGTTCGCGTTTGCACCAAGATGAAAATCCGGGGAGCGACAACATTCCAAAGTAATTTCTTAGTTTTATTTTGACCTTTCATCTCGCCCGGATGACCAGGTATGTTTTATAGGGCTTACTTTCTGTAAATTATCCTCTTCACTTAGCCCAAAGTAACAGAGCTTTATTTTATAGGGCTGTGTATTTCAAGAATCGACAAATCATAAATAAAAAGTCATTCTGTATTTCTGCACTTGTTGTTTTCTCTGTTCGCTTTTTCAGAAAATGGTAATCCCTAAAAACAACAAAAAAATAAAAACAGACGTTTTTCAAAACTAATCTGCATAAACTTTCTTTTGCATTCTCTAAATGCGTTTTCTCGATATCATAATCATGCAGATTAATTATTTTAAACCCCATTGAAACATGTGATCCAATGCCTTCTCCCAACTTTGAGTTCCCGATATTTGAAGTTGAAGAGGAAGATAACAAAGAAATTCCAGAAGAGATCTCCAGACTACTCAGACACAAGGAGAATTCCATTCAACCTTACAAAGAATGGTTGGAAACGATCAACTTGGAATCAGAATAGAAAAGAAAGGAAGTCAAGGTCGACGCATTACTTAGTTTGGCCAAAAGGAAAAGCTTGATCTCACTACTCAAAGAATTTCCCGATGTATTTTCTTGGTCCTATTAGGACATGCCATGGTTGGATACCAACATCGCGGAACATCATTTACCATTAAAGCCAGAATGCTTGCCAATCAAATAGAGATTGAGAAGAACTCATCCAAACATGGCTATTAAAATCAAGGAAGAAGTACAGAAGCAAATCGACACAAGATTTCTTGCCACTTAAGATTATCCTCAATGGTTGGCAAACATTGTGCCAATACAAAAGAATGACGGAAAATTCCAAATGTGTGTAGACTATAGGGATCTCAACAAAACAAGTCCAAAGGACGACTTCCCTTTACCACACATCGGCATACTGGTAGAAAACATAGAAAAGTACAAAGTATTTTCCTTCATGGATGGATTTTTGGGCTACAACCAGATAAAAATGGCACCCTAAGACATGGAGAAAACATCTTTCATTACACCTTGGGGAACCTTCTGTTACAAAGTAATGTCGTTTAGATTAAAGAACGTTGGTGCTACCTATCAAAGGGCAATGACAACTCTCTTTCATGACATGATGCATAAAAATATTGAAGTGTACGTCGACGATATGATCGCCAAGTCGAAGACTAAAGAGGAACACGTTGAACATCTGCATAAATTGTTCCAACATCTGAGAAAATATCAACTACGACTGAATCCTAACAAATGCACCTTTGGTGTCCGATCAGGAAAGGTCCTGGAATTCATCGTCATTCAGAAAGGAATCAAAGTCGATCTTGACAAAGTCAAGGCTATTCAAGAAATGCCTGCTCCGAAAATGGAGAAACAAGTACGAGGATTTCCTGGGACGTCTCAATTACATCTCAAGGTTTATATACCTCATGACCACGACATGCGCGCCAATATTCAAACATCTCCGGAAGAATCAAATTCATGACTGGACAGAAGACTGTCAGGAAGCCTTTGAAAATATCAAAGAATACTTGTTGATGCCACCAATTTTGTCTCCTCCAGTTGAAGGTATACCATTGATCATGTACCTCACTGTTTTAGAAGACTCCATGGGATGTCTACTTGGCCAGCAAGATGAAACGAAAAAGAAAATAGTATGTTATTTATTATCTGAGCAAGAAATTTACCGATTGTGAAACTCGGTACATAATGCTCGAAAAAACTTGTTGCGCTCTAGCTTGCGCAACTAAACGTCTTCGCCAGTATATGATCTATCATACTACTTGGAAAATTTCGGAAATGGATCTGATCAAATATTTGTTCGAAAAGCCTGTATTAACTTGATGAATTGCTCATTGGCAAATGTTGTTATCATAATATGATATTGAGTATCAGACATAGAAATCAGTCAAAGGAAATATCCTAGCTGATCATCCCATCAGTAATCAGGATCCAGTCACATTTGACTTCATAAACAAAGACGTCATCTATCTTAAGATGAAAGATTGTGACGAACCACTGCCAAGCGAAGGACTTGAACCAAGATACCTTTGGGGACTCATCTTCGACGGAGCAGTTAATTCTTATGGAAACGACGTTGTGGCAATCATTGTCACTCCAAACAGAACCCAGATTCTATTCACTTCCAGATTAAAATTCAAATGTACAAACAACAAGGCCGGGTATGAAGCTTGCATCATGGGTCTTAAAGAAGCAATTCATCTCAGGATCAAGAATTTACACATGCACGGAGATTATGCCTTAGTGATCAATTAGATCAAAGGAGAATGAGAAACACAATAGCAGGGATTGATCCCTTACCGAGATTACATAAGGAGATTGCTACCATTTTTCAACAGAGTTGAATTCCATCACATCCCTCGTGAGAAAAATCACATGGCTGACGCACTTATTACTCTCTCTTCCATGATCACAGTTGATGATGGAATGACATCCCAAGAATTGATATTATACGCCTAGATAGACCAACATACATTTTTGCAATAGAAACAGCTAATGATGACAAACCTTGGTATCACGACATTCAACTATTCCTACAAAAAAGGGAATGCCCATTTGGATCGTCAAGAAAAGACAAGGAGACCCTCCGAAGACTAGCAGGCAACTTCTTCCTCAACCAAGATGTACTTTACATGAGAAACTTTGACATGGTTCTACTCAGATGTGTAGACGAAAGCGAATTAGAAATACTCATGAAAGAAATTCATGAAGGATCCTTTGGTACTCATACCAACGGACACATGATGGTAAGAACAATACTTCGAGCATGATATTACTGGCTCACAATAGAGGCGGATTGCCACAAGCATGCAATGAGATATCATAAATGTCAAATTTATGGTGATAAAATTCATACTCCTTCAACACTTCTCAACATGATTGGTATGATTGAAGCCAAAGCCTCAAACGGACACCTATTCATCCTGGTAGCTATTGATTACTTCATCAAATGGTTTGAACCATCATCCTACGCCAATGTAACCTGACAAGTGGTCGTCCGGTTTATCAAAAACAATATTAGTGCCACGATGGTATTCCAAGTCAACTCATTACTGACAACGGGTCCAACTTGAACAACAAAATGATGAAGGAATTAGCGTAGAGTTCAAAATTTAACACCATAACTCT
Organism: Lathyrus aphaca; assembly: GCA_963966055.1. Lineage (NCBI taxonomy): Eukaryota > Viridiplantae > Streptophyta > Magnoliopsida > Fabales > Fabaceae > Lathyrus > Lathyrus aphaca. The sequence goes on from OZ014519.1 coordinate 143,457,184, forward strand.
TTTCCTTATCGATCAAAAATGAACGGCATGGTGGAAGCCACCAAGAAAAATATCAAGAAAATTTTCCAGAAGATGGTTGTAACATACAAGGACTGGCACGAGATGCTCCCTTACGCGCTTCTTGGATATCAAACTTTCGTTTGCACTTCAACAAGGGAAACCCCTTTCTCACTAGTATATGGCATGGAAGCAGTGCTCCCCATAGAAGTTGAGATCCCATCCATAATAATATTGATGGAGGCCAAACTCACTGAAGATGAGTGGTTCCAAAACATATTCGAAGAGCTCAATCTGATGAAAGAAAAGAGAATGACTGCCCTCTGTCATGGCCAGTTATATCAGCAATGGATGAAGAAAGCATTCGACAAGAAAGTTCTACCTCGTGTCTTCAAAGAAGGAGATATTATACTTAAGAAAATCCAATCATTTCTCATCGACTCTCGGGGCAAATGGACTCTGAATTATGACGACCCCTATGTGGTCAAGAAAGCCTTCTCAGGCGGTGCCCTGATACTCACAACAATGGATGGTGAGGAATTCACTTATCCTACAAATGTTGACGCAATCAAGAATACTTCCTCTAAAAGTGAAAAAACAACAGCTCGCTAAGTTGAAAGCCCGAAAGGGAGACTTAGGCAAAAATAGGCATCTTGGTGGATTGAAAACCCAATAGGGCGATCTAGACAAAAAATTAGAGACATTAAAAAATATATTATATCCCGCTAGAGAAATCTAGGGAAAATGCTAGGGATTCATGGCAAGTAACTACATCCAACCAGATTAGATCATCAGAAGAAAGTCATTCATCAAAGTCATCATCAGCAGAAGCTCTAAAGACTCTGAACTCAAAATTGGAAGAAGGATAAGGATCATGATGTTTCAATGTAGCCATTTCCCCCAATAAATTACCATTTTCTACATAGTAAATACTCTGTGGAATCACACCTTCGACTAATTACCACCCTATATATGAAAATTTGAGCCTTTGCTAATTTGTTTGCAACTTTTATTTGTTTATCTGCTTTACAAAATCACGTTTTCAAAAAAAATGATTTTTCGTTTTCTTGAAATTAAAATGAATTTACTTCACTTTTATTTTTTAAAATAAAATTTGCA